>OY728131.1:475454212-476704212 GCA_963277665.1 Viscum album
TATTTTATGATATGAAGGTATTTATCCTCAGGTGGGGCTAGAATTTTCTATGAATTGGATCTTACCAGATCGACCAATACCAACAATGGTTCCAAAGGGACTTCAACAACCAACATCAATCGACACCTCCATCTGTATGAGATCTGCAATAATGTTCTGAAGAATCTTTCATGTTTATCCAAATCTTTTTTGGGAAGGCATAATTGCATTAACTCAGTTAGATCAGGTGGGGTTAGACATCATTAGGTTGTTCACATTTCGTAGAATAGTGGATCTCAATGGTTCTTAGTGTAATAACCTAAAATAGGTCTTAAACTGATAGTGCATGGGCCTGTCCTAAAAAATAAATACATAAGCCACAAGATTATTTTATATAACACAATAGAAATAAATTTAAACAAATATAAAATAATTATATACACATAAAATAAATAATGAGTATTTTAATAGTAAATTAAAAACATAAAATTTATTAGTTTTCAATATATATTAAATTGAAATTAATAAAATAGAAAATTCAAAAAAAATATTAAAAATGAATATTTTGAAAAAAAAATGAAAAAAGAATGAATTTTTTAGAAAAATAGAATAAATTATTAAAATATAAATTATTTATTTGAAATAAAATTTAAATTAATATAAATGAATAAATAAATGTCTATTACACAATAAAATTATTATGTATAAATACCGAAAACGAATAACGTATAAATGAATTAAAAGATTTACTGAAATTAAAAAGAATTATATAAATAATTGCACTCAAATAAAAATGTTTATTAGACAATAATATATTAATTTAACTAAAAATTAACAAAATAATAAAAAACCATAGAAATAAACACTTAAACATAAAATTAAATATTTATATATTTAACCAAGAATTATAAAATTTACAATTAATTGAATAGAAAACATTATTTTGAGAATAAAAACACATTTAATTACAAAAAATAGATGTGGAAAAATTCTAAAATAAGAACCAAATCAAAAGTAAACTTTCGCACTATGAAAATTGAAATCAACATAACCCATTGAAACGTGTTCTTACTCAGCACAAAATAATAAGAATATATCCATTGTTTTTTAATGTGCATTCATATATTATTTATTACAACATAAAATTTATCACCCAGACTATAATAGAATCTACTCATCATAATTGATGAATAATATTCATTAACATGGGTATAGAAACAAATCATAACAAATTGATTCAAAAACTAAATCATAGAGATTATTACGTGTTCATTATTTATTATAAATTATTGAAGGACATAATCTCTTTGAAAGAATCATACCATGAATCATTGGTTAAGAACTTATTTTAACATTTTCCATAATATTTTTTAACACTTTCCCACTACATATGTTTTCAGAAGGCCATGAATTTAATTGTATCAATCTATTTTGATCGTTTTACCCAGTAAAAATGTTAACTTGTTACCATATTTATTAAAAAAATAGTATCCAATTTTTCACTAATTATAAAATAGATGTTTGAATCATAATGATATGTCTCCAATCTCCATAAACCAATATAAATAAAATTAGTCTCTAAATAACCCATTTATATACATAAGGATTGTCATTATTTTATATTAAGTATGTCTTTTTAATAGATTCATCAAAATGAATACTAAAATACATAGAAGACTATTTGGACCCATAAATTTAGTATTGATGATTATAAATCATAAAAGTATTTTATGATTTTTTGAACCGCTAAGTTGTATCATATATATATCCTCAATAAAATTCTAATAAATAAGATGGATTTACATCCATTTTATTTATATCATAATCATAATGTGTTACTATGTCAAATAGAATCATAACATATCTAATAATAATCATTGGAGAGAAGGTTTTCTCATGGTCAAAACAATATTTCATTAAATTATACATCTAGTAGAATAATTTTTTATATAGAACTTCTTCTATACATATTATACATTTGGGTATTTAACCCTTTCTAGGGATTTCTTGGGTTTGAAATGTTAATATAGTATATAGATTCCATTTCTATTAACTATTTATTATATTCTAGTCTCATGATGCATTCTTTTCCATATTTTAGTTTATCTATTATGACCATTACATGAAATTTATAAATAATAAGATATTACTATTTTATGGGGTTCATAATGATAACCTATTATACCTTCTTTCTTATTGTGTATACATAATATTTATTACCTAAAATCCATTGTTTTCTTATGCATACATACTAGGATTAACATAATGTTCTTTGGTTGTGAACATCATATAGTTAAAATTTTCTAATACTAAATATTTTGAATATAAATTACAGTCCAAAAAATACAACAAGTCGAGAAACAATAACATTTTTATCAAATTGATTATAGAAATAACACATCAAAATGAATATAATATTACCAATAAATAAATATTTATCTGATATAGATTCCAATTTAATTGAGGTGATACATTGTTAATATTCATCATGGCTTTTAATCTTCATAAAATATTTATTTGTATTCATTTTATTCTTCCTCTTATCTGGTTTATTATGGATATAAGTCTTTTTAATTACATTTAGTGTAAATGATGTTGTTTTTAGACTATAAAAAAATTAGGGACTTTATGACCCATCGATGACCAAACCAGGCCAAAAAATGATTGGAATATTCTTTTAGATATACCATATTTCACAGGTGTATTAGGTAATGTGAGTTGTGATACGATGCCATAATATTATAAATAGTCATGAAATTAATAAATATAATATTCTCCAACACAATTAGGCAGAAATATTTTATAACATTATATAACATGATTTTATTATATTATTTTGAACACATTTAACATTTCAAAACAATCATACTTCTGTTATATAAGATACACATACCAATGCATACTGAGGTAATCAATGAATTTAATGAACTACTAAAATCCACCTTGTGCTATGTTACTAATGATACTATATCCATCAACATATATGGAATCTATTAAAACAATATTTTTTTCCAATTTACACTTAAATAGTGAGACTTTATTTATACCTAATGAAAAATATTAAAGTACATAATAAGTGTCATAATTATTTTAATCTTATATTTTTCCATTTATAGTCATGGATGAGAATCATATTTATATGTTAAAAGTGATAATGGGATAGATAAGTGGAATTCAAATATATAATTTATAAATAATAATTTTTAATTTTATTGATATTGTTTATATATCATAATATTTATATCATTAATATTATTAGTAGAAACATAACAACTAAATAAGAAAAAATAATCAATTTTTTATTTTTATAAATGCAAATGGAACCTTATCTTTGAAATTTATAAAAATCCATTTTTTAATTAAGGATGGATGTTTACAATATCATTTAAAAAATAATAATAATCCCATAAGAAAAATAAAATTAAATACATTGATATATAATTCAATAACTCTAGCACAATTCTCTTCTAATTGGTCTACTTACCAGATAATAAATGTACTTTATTCTTTGTAAGGATATGAATTAAGAAAAATAGGTGATTCAAATCATTTATCTAATTCCAATGATTTGATGTTAGATATATTTATCAATATAACTTAGACTTATTCACACCTATTATTCATTGATTTTTTATCCATTCAATCACATTGAATTATTCATTGTCATTTTATTCCATATTAAGCATTAAAATCGTGGTTTATAGAAATTATAAATCATATATCATATGAATCATTATAATAAAATTTACAAAAATAATTTCCCTCATTTGGGGAAGAAAAAATGTATAATATTATGTTTATTTTTTTTCAAAATTTATAATTTATTTTTTTAAAAAAATAAATTCCCAAATTGGGATACTAATTAATGAAATAATTATATTTAATTATTTTCTCAAGGATTGTTCTCATAAAATTTAATTATGTTTCGGTTTGTCTACATTAATATCCATAAAAATATATATTTTATAATTATAATTACATTTTATGTTATTCAATATGATCTATTCATGAATTTTCTACTTCTAAAATAGTATTACTGACTAATATCATAAATATTTTAATTTAATATAGATTCCAAAAATCGCTTTTAGGATATCATTAACTGTAATGCCCATTCTATGGATGATTTTGTGGAGAATTTCAATCAATGATGATTTTTTAAATCATTCATCAACATTATAAATCAAACACATGTTTCACTGGTGGATAAAATTAGGAAAAATATTAATCAATGAGGTTATGAGGATATTGTTTTTCAAATAACCATGGGATTAAAATGATTTTATTTTCAGTTGTGGAGGAAAATATTTTCTATTTTAGTCATATATTCATTATTATTAGTAAATTAGAGAATTAACTAAGTACAATTAATGATATTAATATGTCTATAGAGGATACATATTTTCTAAGGTAGCATTTTAGGTTTTATGAATTTAATATTTTCCTATCAACAGTATTTTATAATACACGTATTATGATATTCTGAATATGGAATGTAAGGATTTATATGGTTTCTAAAAGAATATTTTGATATATCCCTTTAATTTGCATCATTATTGTTAATAATTTATAGTCTCTATTAGGATTAATTGATACATAATCCAATAAACATAATTGGTTAATCATCTGTAATGGATGATCTATATAAATGTGGATGATTTCGTGCTTTTACCACCCTCGATATATATTAATAAAGCCCTAATGGGTTTTTTTATGAACCACATCATGATGGTTAATGAAAAATAAGGGAATGTTGATTTTTTACACTCAAGTGGTGTTTGAGGTGAGAAATGGAAATTTTATTTATTAGGATATATTTCTTAATTTTTCAGAAAAATTTATCAGGCATAAAATATGGGTTTTACCCAATTATAGGAGGATTGTGAAATTATAAGTTGTTTGATTTTTTCCATAATAACTAATATTTAAAGTTCAAATTTTTATTTATTAAAATGTGTTAATTCAGTGATATATCATATTCAGAGTGATGGATCATAATTATTTCTATGATATTAGGTTTATATTAGGTGTATTACCTAGTTGTGACATGACCTTCAATGGATTTATGAGCCACCACCAAATCCCCCTTTTCAAATTTTCTTACTTTCTTTTTTACATTTCATACATAAATCTTTTAATTATCCTTTCTTATATTCCAACTTTTGGATTCATATCTTTGCCCCTAACTTTGGGGTCTTTGGGTGTGAGAGATGATAGGGATAAATGGTTATTTAAGAAAGGGATAGGTAGAAAGGGTGCCATCGCGGACCCTAGGTTATGCTAGATAATTATATAGAAAATATGGATCATCAATCTAATCAATGGTTTGGTAGTTTCCACCCATATGAAGTTCCATTTAATTATTCCAATTTATATCATTGTAAAACTATTTTTTTTATATTTAATATTTTTCTGAGTTTTTGGGGAACCCTTGAGGGTCGACCTAGTGGTTTTATGTAGAGTTAATGTGTTTTGGGCAGTTCAAGGATATTTTTATATGGTGAATCCTAATCACATGACATTTTGTTCAATGAACACACACCATATGCTAGGGAATAATACATTTTTATATGTTTACATTATGTACCTTATGTACATGTTGTGTAGTTATAAATGGATTTTTGGATTAGTACATAGTAAAGGACGTTTTGGGAAAGTAAACATCTTCTACCATGGGTACAAATTATGTATTGGGACATTGGTAAGTGTCTAAATTATAATGAATAATCCCCATGTGAGGGTACATGGCCTTATAATATTACACAATAAAATACATGTACGTTTGAGACATGTAATAGTACCTAGAGAGTCCCCATATCATTCGTGGTAATGTACAAGTACATTGGAAGACCCTAGGTGGTCTCTAGTCATGTAGAAGAACATGTATAGGAACTCATTTGCAAGTTCAATCCCTATAAATCGAGTTATATGTCATTTACTTTTTCCAAAAATGGGGTTTGGGTGTCTTTGGGTCCCATAGTAAGAATTTGAACTTCTATATAGTCCATTCTGCTCATTTTTCTATATAAATCATAACGGTTGAATCCCTCACATATTTACAGTTTATATGGACAAATATTCTTAGAAATAATGATTTCTAAGAGCATTCCCTTTAGGTTATAGTTTAATAATACTTTTTAGGGTTAGTTTTTGTGTTGGGAGGACCAAGTAATATTTTGCACTTTATTACCACCATGGCTTGTAGATGCTAAGTGATATATCTTGAGGATCCATGTACATATTTTTTGGTGGAATGAAAAAATGTTCCATGGTGGGTCTTACCTTGTTTGTTTCATGAGGAATAGTTTGTTATGATTCTTTGTGTTAGGATAACATCATGAGATTACAGGTATGGTTGGGTGCTATGGATTTGAGTTTGAGACAGCTTTAAGGGACCTATTATGAGAAATTACTTTTCGAGTGAGAAGTGGGTTGAGATTTACCTTACTAATATGCTATTGATTACTATTTCCATTTTTGGTGATTTATATTTTTGTTGTGAGATATGGGACAAAATGGTTTTTCCTTTGTAAGTCTTGTCATGTGGTTTTATTTTTCTATAGGATCCCCTTAGAGGGTTTCCTACTAGAGATGTGATTTTTCGGGATAATGGAGGGTGCCTTGTGCTTATTGGAATTCAATATTGTCAGTACATGTATCTGTAGTTCCAATGGGTAGGTGTTAGTTTTTATGGTATTTTAGATATGATTGTGACATTATTCAAGAATGGGTGAGTGATGAGGCCATTGGTTTGTAACTAGATAGTACATTGGCTCTGATTTTGACTATATTTGTCTCCTCTATTGGTTTCTTGTTCTCAAGAAGGGCTATGGATATAATGGTAAATTTGGATGAGTTCAACTTTTGTATTTTATATGATCATACTAAAAACTTTTAGTTTTATCTATAGGACATTTCACATTATAACATAGTTTATATGAGTTTGAGGACTTTTCAGGTAGCCTATAGATAAAGTGATATGTTTTTTATCACCAACTTCATTATTTATGTCCTCCAAGACATTATAGTATACTCAAGTATTTTACAGGGCCTCCCTACAACTAGTTTCTATAAATCCATAATATAACAACATCCGTTTAGATGCAAATTGCTATAGATTCCATGGATGTGATCCTATGATCCACAATGGGTTACTATCCTTGCATTGGAATTTGGTGCTCTTGTATGATAAAGTGAATGTGCTTAATTTTTGGCGTTGTGATACACATTATATAATTCATATGGTTGGAGAAACGTGAATGTGGATTTACCATTGGTTTTAGGATATAACATAGTATTTTTTTCCATTTTTATTAGAAAATTTTATTGTATTCCATCATTTTTTATTTTCATGTTTGGTGGTCACATTCATCTAGGATATAAAGAGTGTGTATATAATGAACATGTTATAGAAAAGGTTATTAAAAATACTTTTGGGTGTGGAATTATATGATTTTTTGTCAGCCCCAACGTGTGCACCATGGTTTCCTAGAAGACAATATTTATACTTTTAGGTTGAGCACATGACATAGTGGATCGGTAGGAGGCCCATTATTTCATGTTTGAGTAGAGATGCTCATGTGGAATCTAAGATCTTTGATGGACCTATTCAATGGTCAAGTGAACTAGGAATGTATTTTACAATAGAGTATTATTAGATCCTTCATTAATTATTTTATTTTATTTTATTTTGTATCTGTTTGTCCCCGTGGGTGACCAGGCTCTGTATGATTTAGTATCATTGAGTTTCTATGTTTCATTCCATTTATTATAGCCCAATTCAGTTAAATATTTAATTATGCACTCTCAAATACTAATTGGTGTGTATTTTATTAGTTTACACACATTTTGATTATAATATAATGTAATGGAAAATATCCCCATTATATCTTTTTAGAACCCTACTACTTATTGGAAGCCTCTGGTGTATGGGGGCAGCCCACTTGAGACCTTTTTGAGAACATGATTGGGTCGACTGAGGCCAATTTATGAAAAAATGGTATCAGGTCATTCATTTTAATTATCATAACAATTATGATGAATATAGACAGGATATAAAGAATTGTATAGGAGACCGTGATGGACATCGAGATGGAACCGCTTGAAAAAATATTCTTGTAGGATATCCTAATTTCATAGTTTATGGGATTCCTATTAATAATTTTTGATGCTATGGTTGTGTGATTTTCACCTCGACTTATGCACATATGAATTTAGGTTTTAGGTTTTATGATTTTTTGGATATTTTATTGATGGAAATATTATTGCGCTCACAGATCATGACAGGATCATTGGATCATTATCATATTTTCATGATTGGGTGTGCCTTCACTAATGGTTGAGGTTCTATTGTTTAAAGTTTCAACAACTACTTATATGACCCCTCCTAGTATATGTACTTAATTGAATTCTACTCAAATGGAATGATATTTCCTTTATAATGATATAATGTAATGTGGTTATCAAAGAGATGTGATATTTATTGATAAAGATAAATTCCCTTTATTAATGTATGATTGGAATCCCAAATGGGTATTTTTGGTATTTGGGATTCCCTAATTCTTGTGGAGGATATCTCGAAGAATGGAAAGATTCCAGAGGGATGTTTTTATTAGGATTTAGTTTACTTGATGTTGTAGTTTCCAAGATAAGTTATGCGGTGAGTTAAAGGATTTCCTTGGTATTTATGGTGGGGTGTTAAGAGTACTCTTTTATTTGTTGTTAGTTTTTTATTTTTGTGGTTGGATTGAGAATGATGGTTCAATTGGAAACCCATATTTGTCAGTTATAATAATTCCTTTGGTTATAAAATCAGATCATTGTTAGGTTCTTTTGGTATTAGATCAATTCTCTAGTGGTGGGGAGTTATGTGGTGGATCATGGAATGAGGTCAGTTTCTTGTTTTATAAGAGCTGTGCCTAGGGTAATCAGATTTATTTGAACTAACCTGTTTGAAAAGAATGGTCAATGGTTATAGGTTAATTATCCAAGACTCATTACTTCGTGGCCCATTTGATTATGAGATCCTAGTAGTGGTTTTTAGATAATAACTCTACCTTGAGGATAATAGTGTTTGGTACGCTAGTTTTTCTAGATAATTCTATATTGTGTATATTATTGTATATTTTATTTTGATTCTATTTCGATTGGTCTCTCACTTTAGTACTCAATGAGTATTTTTAAGAGAATCCTTATGGCGAGGAGAGAACTGTAGTCTTTTATAGGTTGTGTTACTTGTATTAAAAGGTTAATTGAGTGTGGGATGTTTTTAATAGTGAGATGATAATAGGTGGTGATTAGTGTGAGTTTTTGGTACTCAAGTGTGAGTTTTTTAGACAAGTCAATCCATTTTTTGGTGGTGTATGGAGTGTGGAACTTGAATAATTGTGTTCAAACGAGGGGATATAATAAGGATGCTCATGTGGTGGGGAGAATATGATTAGTTATTGGTAAATTTCCCTTAGGGTTGAATCCATGAGAACTATAATATTGGTCATTAAACAATCATGATTGTGTTGGAAGATCCGGTGTATTGGGTAAATATTTTTATTTTCATAGCCACTGAGGATATTTTGGGGATGAGATGCAATTATGGTGGAGAGCTGTTCATGAATGAGATCATAATATTTTATGAAAAGTAGTTAAAATTTAAATTATTGATCTCATGTGGTGTTTAAGTAGAAAATAAATATTAATATCATCAGAAGTAATCATATAATCTTTTTGACCGCTCTGTTGATTTTAGGATTGGTTGTTTATGCTTAGATAGATGTGTAGAGAAATTTTATGACATTAGAATTTTTGTATAATATTTAATATTTATTTAGTTAAGTATTATTTATTCATTCAGGTATATTAATTTATATCTCATGTTTAGAGTGAAAGATCTAATTTCCAAGTAAATTGTTGAGTGTTGTCGGGGGGGGGGGGGGGGGGGGTTCTTGGTGAGTCATAAACTTTCAATGGGTTTCAGGGCCTGGATTTTCCCCCTTTTCTTATTTTCAATTTTTCTAATATTTCCCTCTTTTCCCCACTTCAACTTCACATATACACCCCTCCCTTGGGATTATTTAGTTGACAGAGATGATATATGAAGCTTGAGATAGAATATAGTCATATAAAGAAAGGGTAACACTTTGGAGCTTGGGTCATGCCACTATAGCGGATTGTGAATCAGATTAAATAATATGTGGTTTTTACCTAAATTTAGTCCCTATTTAATGGTTCCACCAAATATCATCATAGTGTAACTAATTATATGTTTTAATATTATTTTTTTTGATTTTTTAAGAACCCCCATGAAGGTCGATCTAGTGGGTTTTGAAGAAATGAGGGGATTTTGGTGGTTCAAATGTTTTTTTGTGAATCCTAATTATAGGATATATGGTTGGATGAAAAAATCATTGTGTTGTTAATAATATGTGAAAGATTATATTTTTAGAAGTAAAATTCTTATATCTTAAGTACACACCATTTAGTTTTACATGTCCATGTTTCTTGGTATATGGGTATACATTGTTTTGGGAATAACTCACAGGGCACTCTGGATAGAATCCATGTAGTGGGACTTGGGTTTGTGACTATGTTATTTGGGAGAAACTCCATGTTAAGGGAACATGGTCATGTAGTAGTACTTGTGTAGTACCCATGTACACCATAGATATGTATTAGAATAAGGGAAACCCCAATGTGATTCTGGGATATGTATTATTACATATATAGACACCAAGGGTTTTATGGGAATGTAAAAATGAATGTCCAGGTGCACATTTTATAGTACATGCCATGTACTTTGAAGTTCATGTATTTTATATTTTACACCAATGGTTTTTCGGTGTCCTTATTCCCAAAAGTTAGAATTAGACTTTTGAATATTCTATTTAAATTGGTTCTCCATTTTAGAGCATGATAGTGGAATCCTATAAGCTTTTAGAGGCTATATGAAAGTTGATTCTGACTAAAATATTTTGGTTATAGGATTACCTTGATATTTAGGTTCTATAATCATATATGAGGATTTTATTTTCTGTTGTGAGTAATTTTTTATAGTGTTTTAGTATTGTTAAATATATATTGACTATTCCAGTTTAGGCACTTTAATGGTCATTGTAAAGATTCAAGTTGATGGGATCAAGTGTTTCTTTGATGATTTTCAATAGTTTTTTACCAAGGTGTAGTTCATCATGGGATTCCGGTTTTTAGGGAATCATGGGATTTTTATTAAATCAGAGTACTATTGAGAAGATATTAAGATATACCTAAAGGGATTGTTTTGAGGAATTCCTATTCAGATGAGTTCTAGAATGATATTTCCAATCTGGAGGTGGTGCTGGTTGAGGTTACCCTTTTGTGTTAGCGATCACTAAGTTGTGTGCTTTGATACTAGCTAAAATTCATATCAGTATGTTTTTCCTATAAAGGCCCATTATTTTTATTTCAAAAAATTTCATCTTCTAGTATGAATATTCATAACACAACATAACTTTCAATTCAGTTATTTTATAATTCTACTATTATTGGAAACATAGACACATAAACAAATTAATCATAAGAGTATACCACTATGTTATTAATAAATTGAACCATTATTAAATATATCATCCATTGAAACATTCATCATAACCTGGGGAAAATAAAATATAATAATGTGTGAGTTCATATTCTTAGTAACGTTAAAAACAAGATACATTAATGACCTCTTGAGTATAAAAATAGAATAACATTATGAGAACATGATCACTACATTTGAAATAAATACCCTATATATCATAGATCGTAATCTTGATTAATGGAATAAATATCAATATTTAGTAAGACATGAATCATAAAATAATGAAATAATACGAGACATGATATAATAAAAATATCATAAGACACAACTTTGTGTCTTACACAAAATATTATAAAATTGTAAACATGTATAAATAGAATCTTGTTCACTAATAAAGCAATGGAAATGATATACTAAGATTGCATAAAATTATGGACATGGAATTAGGTCCACATATAATATTATTGAAATTAAATATAGATCCATGAAAAAATATATAGACATGAAAATAAAGTCCATGCATAACCAAATGGGCATGTAAGTAATTTCCATGCTTATTATTATAGATATGTAATCTAAGTTAACTATTAAACTTATTGAAATGAAAAAAAGGTCCATGATTTACATTATAAACAAAAATGTCAGCATTACAAATTATCTCATTGACATTAAAAAGTGGTCCACAAATTTAATCTTCAACATGAAACCAAGCTAACACATATCATATTTACCAAAGGGGTTATCCATCTTTACCAATTTCATTGAAGAGAGATATAGGAACCAACATCTATTATAATTAATATATTACATATATATTCCACAATATCAAAAAAAATCATCAAATCAAAACCCATGAAAAAATGTGTTTAATAAACATTTATTCATATCATAACCCATGGATAAGGAGCATGTTTTATAAACATTTCATCATAGTATAAATCATTGAAGATTAATGAGTTTAACAAAAATCATCTTAAAAAATCATAATCCATCCAATGAAATAATATGTATTATATGATTTGAATATATTACTTATAATTTATATGTGATATTAAGGGTTTTTTCAGCAAAGAATTGAAATACCATTAAAATATATACAAAAAATTACTGAGGAAAAACATATTTCTTTTTTAAAACCACCTCTATTACATATAAAAAGTATTTAAATATTTAAATATAATGGGAAATATTTTATTTTAAAATTATAATTTAATATTTTAAATAAAAAATCAAACTATTTAATGTTTGTGATATTATAAAATTTTATTTAGGTAATATATGTTAAAAGAAAACATTGATTTTACTCAAAGAAAAAACACAAATCATTGGGAAAATAAAAAGATTGTTACCTTTGAACAATTTTGTAAAAATTAAATCATAGGGAAAATTGTAATAAAAAATTTATATTTGAATAGTAAAAACCATATTTAAACCATATTTAGAAAACAAGGATATGGAGGAAAATATTTTTATAACCAAATAGTGAAATAATGACTATTTTTCTTCAAAAAAATTTCAGTCTATTGAATAAAAAATTTGAGTAAAATTAATGGAAAAAATGTATTCCAATTAAATTCAAATGGGATTATAAAATTCATGAGTTTATTGATTGGTATATCTTATGTTTTCATCATGAGAAACTTAATAATAATCAATATCAGTAAATAATGAGATTGCGACATAAAACATTTACTGCATTAGAAACATATGAATCATAATTTTGATGAATGAACATCCCTTATATGGATATATAAATCCCATAATATTTATAATATTATACATAATAACCATTCAGTAGTATTATATACAACAAAAAGGGAAAAAATTATCAATATTAAATGCTTCCCAAATAAATAAACGTGAGATGGAAATTCAATACCTCAAGTTTTACATCCTTCATACATGATGGAACATAATATATAATAAATATATATTAAGTATAAATATACAAAAGAATATTCCTAAACCATAACAGACTATATATACCTTATTTATACCATTTTCACACATGTTTACTAACAATTCTTTATTAATATTACCCTTAAAAGTGAGATCTTCTTAGTTTGTCTTGTATGTTTTGGTTCAATATTTTTGTTCCTTGTGTGATGATCATGTCTAAATCATCTCAAAATTTTAATTAATGAAATAAATATAATAAATATTTTTATTATTCATGTTTAATTTGATCTATAATATTTGATATAGAAACATGAGCTATACTATTTGTGGAGACGGTTGGCCGTACAAACGAATGAACACTATTTTAAAATTTTGAGGGATAGAATGTATAACACCCCAAGATTCTACGATGAATTTCAGTTTGAACAATGCAATAGCGTGTGTTGTATGCAACATCAAGTTCTAATACACAACAACCAATCAATGTAGCCATTATGAATAGTAATACCCACTTTTTGAAAATTTTAAAATTTTCTTTTTCAAAATGGACATCATTTTTGGACTCAGAATATCTAAATTAGCTTAGGGTGATTTTTTTGTATTTTACTGAAAACATTTAATTTTTTATGAATAGTGAAAAACACTGAGTTGTAGTTTAAAATTGAATCATTATTTAAATAATAATTTATTTTATTTAAATTTATTTTAGGTCAAAATAGATACATAATACATATATAAGTTCAATGTAATTCATTGGATTCAGTTTACAATAATTTCAGATATATAAAAATTTTATTGAACTTTTTACCATCTTTTACCTACCTCCTAAGAGTATTTGCAAATTCACATAAAACATAATTTGACAGCTTTTGTGAGTTTAATTTAGAAAATCTGAGTGACACGGTTGATATCAGTAAGTAAAATGATGTTCAATAAGATAAAAATAATTTTTTGTGACTAGTAACTTTTTACTTTTATTTTACCACGGTTAAAAGTAAATAGGGTAATTAAGGGTAAAAATGATATTATTATTACCCTAACACATATCCTAATTCTATTTGATAAGTGTAATTCGACCAAAAAAAACCTTAGGAATAAAATATGACCCTTTAGGTCTACTTGGAGTAGATGAGGTCATTTATTATTATATAATTCAAAGAATAGTTAAAAGAGTTAAAATCAAAGTCTAATAAATAAAAAAAAATTAATATAGGGTTACACATAAGCTAAATTATACAATAATTCTCATTAAAAAGATAAAATTATTTCATACATAATGGTATTTTATTTATATTTTTTATACATTAAATAATTTAATTTATTTATGACACAATGATAATGTAGTAATCACCTAATTAATGAAATATTAAAATAATTTATATTATAAATATCCAAAAAAATGTAATTTGAGACTTTTTATGAATTAAACTAATTTTATAGGTTAATATAACATATTAAAGTATGATAGATGATTTTTTGAAGTAATAATGCTATTATGAATTTAAAACAAAATACCAAATTGTGTCAAAATTGACATAAAAGAGTTTTTAATACAAATATTATATTATTAATTGATATTATATTCGTAAATATCTATGTTTAGGTAAAAAGACTTATATGATGATAGGTGTATCATTAATGAACCACTTGGGGTTCTCTTGGATTTATATAGTATGTTTATTAACCATATAATGTAAAAATACATAGAGACATGGTAAATGTCAAACTTTTTAACTAAGAGTTAAATATAAATGATAAGGTTAATATGGTGACATAAACCTATATAAAATATATTGTTTGAATGGATTTAGACTCATCCCAACCCTATCCTCTAAATAAGTCACTTTGGATCCATTATAAGTCGAATATGAATTTATTAGAAAATAATATTTTATGTTTTTCGTACGGTGACCCTCACCCCTCTTATAAAAGGGCACTCCACCTTTTATCAAATTTACACCTTCAAATCCATTTGGCTCGGCCAAACCATACCAAAATACCCTTTCAACTGTCCTTCCTTCAACCTAAAGGCCTTAATTTAGTTAAAAATCTATCCTATGGAGCCCTTCAGATCAAATCAAAAGGAAGAACCCGGAGAAGAGGTAAATATTTCGTCACCTCTTTCAAGTTAATTTCTTCTTCAAATTCTTCTTTCCTTGTTGTTTCCATTACAAAATAATCACTAAAGTTTATTCTATATTCTGTGATGTTATTATAAATATGGTACAACCATATAAGTTATTTTATCCATCCTATGAATGAAAAGGTCACCACACGTGCGTACGTACGACTTACCGTCTCCACGTCGTGGTGAAGCTGTTATTCAAAAACATCATCATTAGGATGGGTATAATAATTACTATAACTGATGTAAATAATAAATATAACAGGATATTTATTCTTTATATATGATATACCATCTAATTATATATTATTTTAACATCAAAAGAATGATATTGTTGCTCGTGCGTACATACGGACTACCGTCTCCATGAACACGATGGGATTCATTCCCCATCGTATCCATTGAATATTAATATTAATTTTATTATTAAAACTAATGTTTATCGACTTTATATCATTCTGTATATGAATAATATACAACCTACCCATAACAAACAAGTCTTATGTAACAAAACATATAAAAGGAAACGAGTAAGTTAACACTCGTGATGATGATAATGCTAAGATATTATTAACAAATCAATGTTAAAACATCATATCTGATATCATATTAAGGTATATGATTCTTGTATAATTTAATAGAAATGATTTAACTATTATACAGGAGGTTAATATACCCTCTACCAATGAAAAGTACAAAGTAAGGGTTAATTCTACAACCTCTTCATTATTAAAGGTTGTTTATATGTAATTATCTACTGCGACCTCTTTATCATCCACATCCATGTTTCTTAAAAATGTCGTTGAAAAAATATGTACTATTTAATAGAAAATAGGTTAAAGTAGTTTATACCCTTATTTTTACTTACACGTTTTTGAATGGAATCTTTCCGTCGTTTTCATAACAAGGTACTTTTTGACCTTTTCAACAAATTTATGGTAATAATGGTTTTTTTAACTTATACAGTGAGTGTAGCTATTTTACGCTGTTATAATATCGTCAAATATTCCCTTACAAGCTTATAATAATATTTTAAAAATGATTTTTTTCTTTATAATTATGTGACTCTTAAATAATTTTAAAATATAAAGAGATATTTCTCTAAATAAAGGTTTTGATTTCATCTATATCAACACCCTTTGATGAATTTATAGTTTATTTGAAGTTGACATATGATGATAGAAAACATCCATATTGTACTGAATGTTTTGAGATATGTTTGATTGTGGATATGTTATTTTTATACCATTCATTGTTTATGGATAATGTATTGTCATTTCATATGCTAGTTTTAATATGAATGTTTATGTTATGTTTAAACATTTTCATATAAGTAATGCATTTGACTTAGTAAGTGATGGGTGGAGCCCGCTATAGCTCATCAGTGTATCAGTAGGTCTCATGAGAAAAACTAGTGCCTTGGCACAAGGCCTTGACAAAATCTTATCGGTAGTCTTTGCACAAGGCCCTGACTATGTGGTTATGATAGTCTGGCATTATGCATTCCATTATTATAAAAGTGGTTATTGATATTTCATGTGATTATATGACTAGTAGAATATCCATGTGAATAAGTAAATGGGATTTTTTTCATTTTATCCTTTCCATATTATGGTGAAGTTCATGTTTAAAAGGATTTTGTTTTAGTTATACATTGCCTTAAATGTCTGTGCTTAATTATGAATGTTTCCCCTATATTATTATCCTTACTGATCATATGAGCTCACCCCTTTCTATGTTTTAATTTTTCCAAGATATAAAGAAGTATTTTATGATTGACCTGCAAGGATAGTATTAGGGGATATGAGTGTGGAATGTGCAGACTATGTTGTTGTAGTTTTTCACTTTATCATGTAATGTAAGACTTAGTATTGTATCTAGTGTTTCCAAGGCTACCAAACTAATCGGTCTTTTGAGACTTGATCATTCGTGATCACTCCAATGTTATGTAATAATTCCCCGACTCTGGGTAACTGGGGTTGGGTCATTACATTTGTTATCAGAGGTAGTTTAGTACTAATCTTGGAAGCTAAATGTAGATAAACTCTGATTTGAGCACATAGCCCTAAGATAGTCATTGAGGATTAGTATAGAAGAACATACTAGAATTTTGGTAAAGTATAGATTTTCTGTATTTTCCAAGCAATAAATCCCTTTCTGGATATGATAATGTAGAGGCGGTTCTGGCACATATGTACCTAGGAGTGAAAACTCCGACCAGGAGTTTCAGGTTTGACCAGGCGTGTCCTGGTACACGACAACATGCCTTTTTGCACTCTTGGTTACGACACTCTCAGGGATATGCTTAGGATAATTCATGATTTATTAAAAAAACCATTAGGAAGGGTTTATGAGTATATATATCCTCAAAGAAATAATTTTTATGATTATGGATTATATCCATAAACTGCTCAATTTATATTTTGTTTTTTACAAGTTCAGAATTATGTATTTTGATTCATAAACTAATATAGTTTATGACATTGATTAGAAATGGATATTAGTTTAAGGAATGGAAAATGTATCAATACACACACTCCATGTAGGTATTGCCCTCCTACTGATGATAATTATAGTGGAGCTGGTAATACAACTACTGCTAATCATGTAATCACTATACAAGGAAAGCTGACTCAGATTATGAATAATAACCTTACATGTGTGGAGCACCCAGATTCACAGAGTGGAGGATCAATGTTAGATCACTTCATGAGGTAAAAAATGCCAACATTCAATGAGGGTAATAATCCATTAGTATCTGAGCAATGGAAAAATTCCTTAGAGAAAATATACAATGCCTTGGGAAGTAGAGAAAGGGAAAAAGTTGTCATGGAAGTTTACCACCTCACTGGAGAAGCTGATCACTGGTGTTCATTGATTCTAAACACAAAAGAAGATGATGAAGTATCAAATATTAAATGGAGGGATTTTAAAGAAATTGTCTTCACAAAATAATTTCCTCATGACCATCGAGTGGATATGGAAAGACAATTTCTCAGTCTGAGGCAAAAGGAGGATCAAAATGTTGCAAAATATGAAGCTAACATTACAAGGTTAATGAGGCATGCAACATATTATATACATAACACAAGAAGTAAGATCGATCATTTCATTGATGGGTTAAAACCATTTCTCCATCGATAATTTGTCTCACAATCCTATACGTCATACGAAGACATTGTCTCATGTGCTATCAAGAAAGAAAAGGAATTCTTTAAGTCTTATGACTTTAAAGCAAAGAAAGAGAAGAAGAGATCTGCTGATCACTCTGGAAATGGAAATAAGGGGAAGAAGGGAAAAGTTGAATATCCATCCTATAGTAAATATGGGATGTAACACCCTGATACATGCTTGATAGGAATGAGAGTCTATTACAAGTGTGGTGAAAAAGGACACCAAGCTCATCCTTGAAAGGGAAAGAAAGAAGCTACCAATGTTCAATTCTAGAATTGCGGGTAGATGTGATATTATGGAAATTAATTTCCTATGTTTCATGGAAACTTACATCAGAAAAGGCCAAGGGATCACAGACAAGCTTATGATATCACTACTGTTGAGGTTGAAGCTCCGAATGACATAATGGCATGTAATTTAAAGGTTTCCTCAAGTTTAGCCAATGCTTTATTTTCTTCTATATCATCGCATTGTTTCATATCATCCCAATTTGATATGAAAATTAGATATTTCCAATTTGATTTAACAAGGGAGTTGTCAGTCAGAACTTCTAAGAGAAGTATCATTTCTACAACATTTTGTGAATCAGTCCCCATTAAGGCATATATGGGTTATTTATCAGCTGACCTCATCGTCATAACCATGATTGAATTTTATATAATCCTCAGTATGGATTGGATTTTAGACTATGATGCGATGATTTATTGTAAGAATAAGTAGGTTACAATTATTGATGATGATGATAAAGAATACATTATATTTAGAGCAAAAACGTCACCACCTAATTATAATCTAGATCCACCCCTAGTAGCTCCACTAAATTCAATTATTAGGGAGGAAGAGAATTAAATAACTATGGGTGTGGAAAGGAATGTTGAAATAGAAGATGTAACTATTGTGAGAGAATATGCTGATGTGTTTCTATAAGATTTACATGGACAACCTCCAGAAAAAGAAATTGTGTTTTCCATAGACCTAATTCCTAGTTCAAAGCCCATATCGAAGACCCCTTATAGAATTCCCATAGTGGAATTAGTGGAAATAAAGAAACAACTACAAGAATTGAGTAATAAGGGATTTATTCCCCATAATTTTTCTCCATGGGGAGCCCCTGTTCTTTTTGTTAATAAGTAAGATGGATATATGAGGTTGTGCATTGTCTACAGGGAGATCAATGCTGTAACAATAAAGAACAAGTATACCCTACCTTACATTTTTGATTTATTAGACCAACTGCATGGTGCTCAATAATTTTCAATGATAGAACTTTAATCTGGATATCATTAGTTGTGGGGGAAAAAGGAAGACATTCCGAAGAGAGCATTTCGAACCAGGTACAGGCATAATGAGTTTACTGTCATGCCTTTTGGATTGACCAATGCACCCTCCATCTTCATGGATCTAATGAATAGAGTTTTCAAAGAATATCTTGATGACTTCATAGTGGTATTTATTGGTGATATCTTGGTATACTTCAAAATCTTCGATGATCATGAAAATCACATGCGCATTATTCTGAAGACTCTTAGAAGACACGAATTATATGGGAAGTTTAGAAAGTGTTTATTCTAGCTTCAGAATATTTCTTTTCTTGGCCATGTTGTCTCTAAGGATGGAATCTTTGTGGATCCTTCTAAGACGAGAGATAACCAAAATGGATAGCACTGGCGAGTATAACTGAGGTACATAGTTTTATTGGTTAACCAGGTTATTATCGACGTTTTGTCCAAAAAATTTCCCCATTGGATAACCCATTAAAGACACTCACACATAAAGGGGTTAAATTTTTATGGAAAAAATAGTGTGAGGAATGTTTTGAAGAACTGAAGAGAAGATTAGTCAATGCTTCTATCTTGACTCTACCATCGAGGAATGATGGGTTTGTTAATTACAGTGATGCCTCAAAGAATGGATTTGGTTGTGTCTTTATAAATAATGATTGGGTTATTACTTATACATAATGACAGTTGAAAATTCATGAGAAAAATTATCCTACTCATGATCTTGAGTTAGCACTTGTTATATTTTCTTTGAATATATGGAGACATTATCTCTAGGGTGAAAATGTGATATATATACCGATCACAAGAGTTAGAAGTATATTTTCTCACAGATTGAACTGAACATGAGGAAAATGAGATGGCTTGAACTACTCAAGGATTATGATTGCACGACACACTATTACTCGAGGAAGGCAAATAAGGTGGCGTATTATTTGAGCAAAAAGGATGATGGATTTTTGAATAGGATGAGAGTTGAAAGGGATCCTATTATCAATGATCTATTAAAGATAGATATGGGAATAACCTTGGAAGGTGGATCATTAATACTTTTTCAAATGGATCCCAAACCATCTTTATTAGAAAGGATAAAAAGTTCTCAAGATGTTGATGGGGAGTTTCAAAAGAAGATTAAAGCTGTGAATGATGGGATATTGAGTGACTTTTTTATGAAGATGGAATTTTGAAATTTTGGAAGAGACATTGTGTTCCGGATATAACTCATCTAAAAAGGGAATTATTGGATGATGATCATAGTTCCAATTTCTCTATACACCCTGGTAGCACTAGGATGTATAGGGATTTGAAGGAACATTTTTTGTGGGACAACATGAAGAGGGATATTTTTGATTTTTTTTCAAGATGTATGATTTTTCAACAAGTGAAATCTGGAAGGCAATAGCCTGCATGAGTTATAAAACCTCTTCCCATACCTGAGTGGAAATGGGATAATATTACGATGGACAATGTCATGGGACTACCAAAAACTCCTAGAAGGAATGATGTAATATGGGTCATTGTTGATGGTCTTAGAAAGTCAGCACATTTTCATGGTATAAGAGAAGATTTACCACTTGAATGTTTAGCAAGATAGTATACTAAAGAAGTTGTAAGACTCCATGGTGTAGCCCTATAGATTGTTTCTAATTGTGATCCATGTTTCACATCAAGATTCTGGGAATGTCTTCAGAATGCACTGGATACTGAACTTCATTTGAGTACTGCCTACCACCCCCAAACTGATGGACAATCAGAACGGATTATTCAAATGTTAGAAGACATGTTGAGATCATGCTCACATGACTTTAATGGTATGTGGGATCAATATATACCTCTGGTAGAATTTTCTTATAAAAATAGATTCCATTCAAGTATTCATATGGCACCATATGAAGTGTTATACGGAAAGACATGTCACACACCAACCTGTTGGGATGATGTTGGTGAAAGAAAACTCATTCGCCCAGAACTGGCAGAGGAAACGATAGAAAACGTGAAGGTATTTCAAAACCACATCAAAGCAGCTCTATGTAGGAAAGTGAGTTATGCCGATAACTGAAGGAGGGATTTGGAATTTCATGTAGGGGATCATGTTTTCATGAATTTATCTACATTGAAGGGTGTTATACGATTCAGTAAGAAGGGTAAATTGAGTCCCAAGTACATCAGATCTTTCGAAATTCTAGAAAAAATTTGAGATGTAGCTTACCGGTTGGCAATGCCGCCAAGTCTCTCCATGGATCACGATGTGTTCCACTTATCACTGTTGAGAAAATACCTGCCTAAACCAATGCATGTACTCACCTATGAGGAATTAGAGCTTGAACCTGATCTGTCTTATTGAGAAGAGCCTGCCAATGTTCTTGACACAAGTGAACAAGTACTTAGACACCTGACGACTCGTCTAGTAAAAGTTCAATGGAGAAACCATAAGATGGAAGAGCCAACATGGGAACCTGAGGAACTTTTGATGAAGAACCATGTGAGTCTTTTTATGTTGTAATATTCTGGAAATTTCATGGATGAAATTATCTGATGGATTGGAGAATGTAACACCCCAATCTTCTAAGGTACGTTTCCCTTTGAACAATGCAATAGCATGTGGTGTACGCAACTTCGAGTTCAAACACACCACAACCAATAAAACTAGCCGTTTGGAATAGTAATACAAACTTTTTGAAATTTTATAAATTTTATTTTTCAAAATGTACTTCATTTTTGAATTCAGAATATCGAAATTAGATTAGGGTGAATTTTTTTTATTTTTCTGAAAACTTTCAATTTTTTATGAATAGTGAAAAAACACTAAGTTATACTTTAAAATCGAATTTTTATGAAAATAATTATTTATTTTATTGAAATTTCTTTTAGGTAAAAATAGATAAATAATAAATATATAAGTTCAATGTTATTAATTGGAGTCAGTTTACAATAATTTTAGATATATAAAAATTTTATTGAACTTTTTACTATCTTTTACCTACCTCCTAGGAGTATTTTCAAATTTACATAAAATTTAATTTTACCGCTTCTGTGAGTTGAATTTCTAAAATCCAAGACACACCATTGATATCTATATGTATAATGTGGTTCAATAAGATAAAAATAATTTTTGGTGAATAGCATCTTTTGACTTTCATTTACCACAGTTAAAAGTAAATAGGCCAATTAAGGGTACAAATGATATTATTACTACCCTAAAACATGTCCTAATTATAATTTCTAAGTTTAATTAGACCAAAAGAAACCTTAGGAATAAAATATGACCCTTTAGGCCCACTTGGATTAGATTTGGACATTTATTATTATTTAATTCAAAGAAGAGTTACAAGAGTTAAAATCAAAGTATAATAACTAAAACATTTTTAATATAGGGATAAACATAAGATAAATTCAACAATAAATATTCATTATAAATTTAAAAATATTTTCTACATAATGTTATTTTATTTATATTTTATATTCATTAAATAATTTATTTTATTTATGACACAACGATGATGCAACAATTACATAATTAATGAAATATTAAAATAATTGATATTATAAATATCCAAATAAATGTAATTTGAGACTTTTTATGAATTCCACTAATTTTCTATGTTAAAATAACATATTCTAGTAGGTTATATGAATATTTTTTGAAGTAATAATTCTGTTATGAATTTAGATAAAACAAAATAACAAATAGTGTCTAAATCGACATAAAAGAGTTTTTAATACAAATATTATATTATTAATTGATATTCTATTCATAAAAATATATGGTTCGGCAAAAAGACCGATATTATGATATTTTTATCATTAATTAACCACTTGGGGTTCTTTTGGATGTATATAGTATGTTTATTAACCATATAATATAAAAATACAAAGAGATATGGTAAACGTCAAACTATTAAACTAGGAGTTAAAAATGAATGATAAGGTTAATATAGTGACCTAAACCTGTCTAAAATCTATTGGTTAAAATAATTTAGACCTATAACCACCCTATCCTAGAAATAAGTCACTTTGGAGCCATTATAAACTGAATATTAATTTATTATAAAATAATATTTTAAGTTTTTCCTAAGGTGCCCCTCACCCCTCTTATAAAAGGGAACTCCCACTTCTATCTAATTAACTCCTTCAAAGCCATTTGGCTCGGGAAAAACCTACCAAGATACCCTCTCAACGATCCTTTTTTCATCTTAGAGGCCTTATAATAGTCAGAAATCAATCCTATGGAGCCCTTTTGATCAAATCAAATGGAAGAACCCTAAGAAGAGGTAAATATTTAATCACCTCTTTCAACTTCTTTTCTTCATCATCTTCTTCTTTCCTTGTTGTTTGCATTATAATATAATAACTCCAGTATATTATATATAATATGATGTTATTATAAATATGGTACAACAATATTAGTTATTTTATATATCCTATGAATGAAAAAGTCACCGCAGGTGCGTACGTACGACTTACACTCTTCACGTCGTGGTGAAGTTTTCATTCAAAAACTTCATCATTTGGATGGGTATAATAATGAGCATAACTGATGTAAATAATAAATATAACATGATGATGATTATTTATATATGATATAACATCCAATTATATATTATTTCAACATCAAATTAATGATATTGTCGCTCGTGCATACGTACGAACTGCTGTCTCCACGAACGTGATGAGATTAATTCCCCATCGTATCCATTCAAAATTATTTTTCATTTTATGATTAAAAATAATGTTTAATGACTTGATATAATTATGGATATTAATAATATAAAACCTAACAATAAAAAAACGGCTTATGTAACACAAAATGTAATAGAAAACGAGTAAGTTAACACCTGAGACGATGATAATGCTAAGATATTATAAACAAAGAAATGTTAAAAGATCATATATGATATCATATTAATGTATAAGATTATTTTATTATTTAATAATAATGATTTAGCTATTATAAATGATGTTAACCTACCATATACCAAGGAAAATTACATGGTAATGGTTAATTCTACAATCTCTTCATTATTCAAGGTTGTTTATATGTAATTATCTACTGGGACCTCTTTATCATCCACATCCATGTTCCTTAAAAATGCCATTAAAAAAATTTTTCCAATTAAAAAGATAATGGGTTAAAGTAATTTATACTCTTATTTGACCTTATAAGTTTTTTAAATATATCCTTCCATCATTTTCCAAACAATGTACTTTTTGACCTTTTTGAAAAATTTAAGGTAAGAATTTTTTTAACTTATACAGCGGTTGCAACTATTTTCCCCCATTATAACATCGTCGAAGATTCCCTTACAAGCTTATAAGAATACTTTAAAAATCAATGTTTTCTATATAATTATGTGAGTGTTAAATGATTTCAAAATAGAAAGATATATTTCTCTAAAAAATGTTTTTATTTCGTCTATGTCAACATCTTTTGATGGATTTTAAGTTTATTTGATGTTGATTTATTATGATAAAAAACTACCATATTTTATGGAATGTTTTGAGATATGTTTGAATGTGGATGTTTTAATTTTATACCATTAATGGTTTATGGATAATGTATTGACATTTATTATGCTAGTTTAAATACCAATGTTTATGTTATGTTTAAACATTTTCATATAAGGAATGAATTGGACTTAGTAAGTGACGGGTGGAGCCCGATATAGCTTCAAGATGCATTGGTAGGTCTAATGAGACAAACTAGTGTCTTGGCACAAGGACTTTAAAAAATCTTATTTGTATTCTTGGCACAAGGCCTTGACTATGTGGTTATGATAGTCTGCCTTTATGAATCCATTATTATGAAAGTGGTTATTGATATTGCATGTGATTATTCGACTAGTAGAATATCCATGTGGATTAGTAAATGGAATTATTTCATTTTATCCTTTCAATATTATGTTAAAGTTCATGTTTAAAAGGCTTTTCTTTTATTTATACATTACCTTAAATATTTATGATTAATTATGAATGTTTCTGCTATATTGTTATCTTTACTGAGCATCTGAGCTGACCTCTTTCTATATTTTATTTTTCCCAGGATATGAAAAAGTATTTTATAACTGACATGTAGGGATAGTATGATGGGATATGAGTATGGAATATGGAGACTATGTTGTTGTATTTTTTCACTTTATAAAGTAATGTAAGACTTATGAATGTATCTAGTGTTTCAAGGCTACTAAACTAATCTGCCTTTCAAGATTTGATCTTTTGTGATCATGCCAATGTTGCGTAATAACGCACTGACTCTGGGTAACTGGGGTCGGGGCGTTACAGAATAAATGAATGGTTGTTGTTAAATAACATTTCAAAAATAATTTATATATCATATAAATCATATATATTAACAAATTTCATCCTCATTACCTCTAACATAAGACATAAATTAAATCTGAGTCACATTGCTTTATTGATGTCATAGTCCACACGTACAAACCGGCGACATTATTGTTTTACAATAGATTCAAAGTTAATAAGGTATAAATGATATAATTATTCCAAAATAAAAATTATGTCATAACTTCTCAAATATATATATATATTAAAACCATAAAAATGAAAATCCATAAAATATAATGATTAAAAGTAATTTTATCGATTTGTGGAGATGGTAATCTCTATGAAGATGAAAAGCAATAATTCCATGTCCCTTTTGATGGAAATAGGGTTAATAAAGGGTTTTTTCATGACAATAATAAAATTTAAGAATATTAAATATATAAAATTTATTATTTTATGAACAATATAATATATTTAGAAGAGGAAAACTTAGAATCAAAAAGAAACTTACATGTTAATGAATTTTTCATTTCCTTGAAACAACATCATAATATTTCTACCTGATGACCCTTATGATGATAATATTTAAGGAAAAACACCTATATATTATGTATAATGATGTTTATAGTAGATTTTTGAAGCATTTTATCTTGTTATATTGAACATTGTATCACGATGAATATAAATAAGATATTCCCTTTTATAATTGAGGTGTGGGGTAAATTTTGAATTTATTAAATGATTATAAAATAATAAGGCATTATCGAGCCCATGTTCTGACAAATGTCCCATAATTTAAAGGTAAGTCTGTATGGAGTCAAAAATCATTAATTATTTTTTAAAATGTTTAAGGGGTGTTTTATATCCTGTCATATGGATTAAACTCTTAGTTATCCAATTTTAATGCTAAAATGAATAACTACCTTTTCACACATAAATGGTCATAATATTACCTATAAGTTGAAAAATATCTCATAAATGTCTAGGGGATACATATTTCATCCATATCATATCCAAATTAGAATATATAATTCTTTTTGTCAATTTTTAATAATTTAATAAAATATTATTTTCATATAGAATCATTAATGTCAATTTTGACACCGTTCATTTAATTTGACATAATGCAGATAAATAAAAAGTTACAATGAGATTAAAATCCTTTTAAAAATCATTTAAATTATATATTTATCCACTAATTTGTTGGAACACAATAACTCACTAAATTTACAATAATTTACATATTTTTGAAAACATTTATTTTCTTTTTCCCTCAGTTTTATAATTACTACATTAGTGTCGTATAAAATTTAAGGTAACTATGTTATTTATAAAAATTATATATAAATTTATAAAATTAAAATAATGACATTATATTCTATATATACGTTTATATTAACTCATAAATCTCTTTTAACTCTATATCGAAATATAAGATACATTTAAAACTATGGGAGTCACATTTTATAATAGTATTTGCTTTAATTATCATAGAATTCACTTAAATGTACCATTTTCCATTAAAAATGAGTCCTAAGGAAGCTACCGTTAAAAATAAATCATATAATAAGAATTATGAGGACTATTTATAGACTTATCCTATATTTTTAACATTGATTAACCTGAGTTAGCCTTTACCGACGTGGTAAATTTTTTGACAATTACTATTTATCCTGACCAAAAATAAAACAGGCCTATATACAAAATTTTAACATCCTAATTTAAAATATGGAATCAATTTTATCAAATTATATACATATATGTTCCAGAAATTAGTTTTAAAATAATTTTTGAAAACATGATGAAAATCACTATTCTAAATATTTCCTTTTAATCTTAAAACATAGTAAATTCTAATATCATTCTTAAAAATATTAAATGAATGATACAAAATTTTATTTTATAAAAAATATATCCATTTAATTAAATTCATTCACCAATAGTGTTAAATTAATTTATTAGGATAAAAACACATTAAATGCATCAAAACAGTTCATGAAAATACACTACAGAAAAAATGGGTATTTGCGACGGGTTATTTGCGAAGGGATTTATTCCCGTCGCAAATAGTCCCGTTAAAAACTTATTTGCGACAGCGGTCTTTACCCGTCGCAAATAAGTAGGCTTTTGCGACGGGGAAGCCTTTTCCCGTCGCAAATAGTTTTCCCGGGCTTTGGCGCCAAATCGCGGGAAAACTATTTGCGACGGGAATACTTTCCCGTCGCAAATAACCGGCGGCGGTAAAAGGTATTTGCGACGGGAAAGTATTCACGTCGCAAATAGTATGTTATTTGCGACGGGTCCCGTCGCAAATAACTATTTACCGGTTGACCATAATAAATGTGGGCCAAGGTATTTGTGACGGTACCCGTCGCAAATAATACTATTTGCGACGTGAATCCCGTCGCAAATGGACCCGTCGCAAATAATCTAACCTATAAATACCCCCATCCGTTTTTTTCAAATCATTCTCATTCTCCACCTTCTTCTGGTCTAAAATTTCTATTTCTAAAGTTGAGTTTTTGTTCAGTTTAATTTTTCTCTTCGGAGCTGTTATTAAAGTTTTGAAGAATGATCAGAGCTCATCAATTTTCAAGGTATTTATGTTCATTTTAATTTAATATTTATTTTTAATTTTTTATTAGTTTCAATTATTTTTGATTAGTTGTAATTTAATTATGTTTACATTGTTTTCTTACTTAATAAATTTAAATTATTAGTATTGTTCATAGTTAATGGTAATTAGGAATAATTTGTAATAATTTTTAATAATTAAGAATAAATATTAATAATTAGTAATAAATATCAATAATTAGGAATAATAACATTATTACATTATTAGTATATTTTATTATTATTATTATTAAAATAATATAATTTTTATATGTATACAATTCTCTTTTCATCTGTGTGTTTACTGTCTTCACATGTATTATTTGTATGTGGAGATAGAAAACGCACAGATGAAAGGAGAATTGTATATAAATCAGAAAATTATATTATTTTAATATTAATAATAAAATATATTAATAATGTATTTATTTGTAATTATTGGTAATTATTCCTAATTATTGGTAATTATTCATTTAATTACTAATAATTAGGAACAATTATCAATAATTATCAATAATTAAGAATAATTAGTAATAATTAGTAATAATTACCAATAATTAGTAATAATTAGTAATAATTAGTAATAATTACCAATAATTAGTAATAATTAGCAATAATTAGTAATAATTAGTAATAATTAGTAGTAATTACCAATAATTAGTAATAATTAGCAATAATTAGTAATAATTAGTAATAATTACCAACAAGTAGTAATAATTACCAATAAAAAGTAATAATTACCTATAATTTGGAATAATTACCAATAATTAACAATAATTAGTAATAATTAGTAATAATTACCAATAATTACCAATAATTTGTAATAATTAGTAATAATTACAAATAATTGCCAATAATTACCAATAATTGCAAATAATTAGGAATAATTAGGAATAATTAGGAATAATTAGGAATAATTAGGAATAATTCGGAATAATTACCGGTAATTACCGGTAATTACCCGTAATTACCAATAATTACCAATAATTACCAATAATTACCAATAATTTGCAATAATTACCAATAATTTGCAATATTTAGTAATAAATACCTAAAATTAGGAAAAATTAGAAAAAATTAGGAAAAATTCTCAATAATTAGGAAAAATTACCAATAATTAGTAATAATTACCAATAATTAGTAATAATTACCAATAATTAGTAATAATTACCTATAATTAGTATTAATTACCAATAATTAGTATTAATTACCAATAATTACCAATAATTAGGAATAATTACCAATAATTAACAATAATTAGTAATAATTACCAATAATTACCAATATTTAGTAGTAATTAACAATACTTACCAATAATTACCAATAATTGGAAATAATTACCAATAATTGGCAATAATTACAAATAATTGGCAATAATTACCAATAATTGGCAATAATTACCAATAATTAGTATTAATTACGAATAATTAGTAATAATTATGAATAATTATTAATAATTACGAATATTTAGTAATAATTACCAATAATTAGTAATAATTACCAATAAATATCAATAATTACTAATAATTATCAATAATTAATAATAATTAGTAATAATTAGTAATAATTAGCAATAATTAGTAATAATTAGCAATAATTAGTAATAATTAGCAATAATTAGTAATAATTAGCAATAATTAGCAATAATTAGCAATAATTAGTAATAATTAGCAATAATTAGTAATAATTAACAATAATTAGTAATAATTAGGAATAATTAGTGATAATTAAGAATAATTAGGAATAATTAGTAATAATTACCAATAATTAGTAATAATTACCAATAATTAGCAATAATTAGTATTAATTACCAATAATGAGTATTAATTACCAATAATGAGTATTAATTAACAATAATTAGTATTAATTACCAATAATCACCAATAATTACCAATAATCACCAATAATTACCAATAATCACAAATAATTACCAATAATCACCAATAATTACCAATAATCACCAATAATTACCAATAATCACCAATAATTACCAATAATCACCAATAATTACCAATAATCACCAATAATCACCAATAATCACCAATAATCACCAATAATCACCAATAATCACCAATAATCACCAATAATTTCCAATAATTACCAATATTATCCAATAATTACCAATATTTTCCAATAATTACCAATATTTTCTAATAATTACCAATATTTTCTAATAATTAGGAGTAATCACCAATAATTAGGAATAATTACCAAAAATTATGAATAATTACCAATAATTTGGAATAATTACCAATAATTTGAAATAATTACCAATAATTAGGAATAATTACCTTATTACAGTATTTGTATATTTTATTATTAATATTAAAATAATATAATTTTCTATATTATATACAATTATTTTTTCTTCTGTGTTTTTTTTGTCTCCACATGTAATATTGGCATTCTTTTTCAAAATTATCAACCTACTCGCCAATGGGGAGGTGAAAGTGAATGCCAATATTACATGTGGAGATAGAATGTGAAACACACAGATGAAAGGAGAATTGTATATAATATAAAAAATTATATTATTTTAATATTAATAATAAAATATAATAATAATGTAATGATGTTATTATTATATAATTAATATTTATAAAAAAAATTATATTAGTATTATTAAAAAAAATAAAAAATCAATATAATATTAAAATTATCAATATTTGTAACATGTTTTTCATTATTTTCAATATATTCAATCCTTGCTTGAGTGTTTTTTCTAACAAATTATTCAAAACCAGTAATGCTTTTATATTTTATAGAAAAATATGGAACAACGAGGTCGTCAACAGTCATTATTAGATGACCGCATATGGATAAATCAATGTAGAAATCCAAATGGTTCTGGTTTAAATCCAGTATATATAGAGGGTGTGGAGATTTTTTTATCATTTGCGGCATCAAATCCAGAATTTGTTTCAGAAGGAAAGATAAAATGCCCTTGTAGAAAATGTGCATTGAGAACGTTTGACACGTTTGACAAAGTGGGGGAACATCTCTTGCGTTTTGGGTTTCAAGCAGATTATGTTTTTTGGTATCAACACGGTGAACGCAGTTCCAGAGCAGGTGATACCAACTTGATTCCAGATCCATCCCGGTTTCAAGATTTAGTACATGATGTTGCAGGTTCATCTGTTCAACATACAGAAACTCCGGCTGATATAGCTTCAAATCCTGAGTTGGGACCGTCTGAATTTTATGAGTTTTTGAAGTCTGCTGAGGATGCATTATATCCTGGCTGCAAGATGAGCAAATTAGAAGTAGTTGCAAAATTTATGGCTATCAAATCAGATAACGGAATGTCAAACACCTATTTTGACCAGATATTTTCTTTGCTGAAAACACTGTTACCCGAAGGGAATGTTTTACCTGCAAATTACTATGAAAGTAAGAGGTTGGTTCGAAATGTGGGACTTACTTGTCATAAGATTCATGCATGTTCAAATGACTGCATTTTATATTCTGGGGAAAATGAGTCGTTGGATAGTTGTCCCACATGTGGGCAACTGAGATATAAAGAAGGACAACACGGGAAGTCTGGTTTGATTCCTGTAAACCAGTTGAGATATTTTCCGCTTACATCCAGACTTCAGCGTTTATTCATGTCTAAGAATACAGCGACAATGATGTCATGGCATAAAGAGAATATTTCAACCGATAAAAGCTTGAATCATCCAGCCGATGGTGATTCATGGAAACATTTTGATAGAGTGCATCCATCCTTTGCTTTAGAAGCTAGAAATGTTCGACTGGGCCTTTCCACTGATGGTTTCTGTCCGTTTGGATCTTATGGTAGTCAATATTCATGTTGGCCTATTTTTTTAACTCCGTACAATTTACCTCTATGGATGTTGATGAAGGTGCCATATATCTTTTTGACTTTACTAATTCCAGGACATCCGAAGAAAAATATTGATGTTTATTTGAAGCCATTGATTGATGAATTAAATATATTATGGAGTACTGGTGTCAGTACATATGATGTTGCAATGAAACAGAATTTCATACTGAGAGCAGCATTGATGTGGAGAATAAGTGACTTCCCGGCTTATGGGATGTTATCTGGCTGGAGTACACATGGTCAGAAATCATGTCCTTACTGTATGGGAGAGAACAAAGCATTTATGCTCATTCATGGAAAGAAACCTTGTTATTTTGACTGTCATCGTAGATTTCTTCCAGGTGATCATCCTTTTCACAGAAACAGATCTCATTTCAGAAAAGGAACAGTTGAAATGGATGGACCTCCAAAAATGCTATCAGGTTTGGAGTTAAAATCAGTTGTATTTTCATTTCCTCCCATCACTTTTGGTCCCACAATAAACCAACAGAAAATTTCTGGTTTTGGGAAAGAACACAATTGGATTAAACGTAGCATATTTTGGGATTTGCCATATTGGTCTGATTTGTTGGTCCGCCACATGTTAGATGTCATGCATATTGAGAAGAACTGTTTTGATAATTTGTTTCATACAGTTTTGGATACGCCAGGAAAGAGAAAAGACAATGTAAATGCACGTTTAGATCTTGCCCAAATTTGCAGGCATCCAGAATTGGAACTATTTGAAAATGTCAGAACAGAAAGGTTACTGAAACCAAAAGCAGCTTATACACTGTCTAAAGAAAACCGTTTATTATTTTGTCAGTGGATTGCAGATTTGAGACTTCCAGATGGTTGTGCTTCCAATTTGGGTAGATGTGTAAAGAATGGTCATATTACTGGATTAAAAAGTCATGATTGTCATGTTATAATGGAGAGACTTCTACCCATTGGATTAAGAGGTCTGTTGAATTCTGTGATTTGGGATTCTTTAACAGACATGTCTCATTTTTTTCGGGAAATTTGTGCGGCTACGACAGATTATGATGCTTTAGGAAAACTTGAAAAAGATGTTGTTGTAATTATATGTAAACTGGAAAAAATATTTCCGCCGTCTTTATTCGACTCAATGGAACATTTGATGTTACATTTTCCATATGAAGCCAAATGTGGAGGTCCGGTACAGTTTCGATGGATGTACCCATTTGAAAGATGCATGCAAAAATTGAAAAGAAAAGTACGTAACAAAGCATCTGTTGAAGGATCTATTGCAGAAGCTTATTTACAAGAGGAAATATCTTTTTTCTACTCCCATTATTTTGAATCTGAGTATCCTTCAAAACAAAACCGAATGGGACGGAACGAGAGGAATATTGATGAAATCAACAATCAATTATCTATTTTCAACCAGTCAGAGCTTGGTTTTGGTGGAGTTTATGAACGCTGGCTTTCAGATGATGAACATCAGAGAGCTCATACGTATGTTCTGCTCAACTGTGAAGAGATGACATCAGTTGTACTATAAGTGTTTATATCACTTATTCTATCATTTATGTTACAGTAAATAACTTCGGTTTTTTTAGGTTGTATGATAATCATATCAAGAAACAAATTCCACAAATTACAGCAGCTGCTCTCGATGAATGTCGACTGAAAAATTTCTCTCAGTGGTTTCAAAAACTGGTAACATAAATTCTTTATCCTTTAAAAACTCATTCAATGTATAGTTTACTATATTGATAATTATTTCACAAATTTTCAGGTGTCCCGACATGCTGATAAAATTGACAAACGGCTGTGTGTATTGAGTAACCCACCTTCCAAACTTGTTAAAACTTATAATGCTTATGTGGTGAATGGATTTCGATTCCACACACATGCATATGGGGAATCGAAAAAAACAATGAACAGTGGAGTTAGCTTGAGAGGATCTCATCATCGAGAAAATGAAGTTGACTTTTATGGCATACTTGATGAAATCATTGAACTCTGTTATCTTGGACAACATTACATAACCATGTTCAAATGTCGGTGGTTGGATACAGAGAGAGGCGTGTGTGTTCATCCGACTCATGGAATCATCGATATTAAATGTAAAAGTGTTCTCGCAGTAAATGAACCATTCTTATTGGCTCAACAGGCATGTCAAGTTTATTACGCAAAGTACTGTGCAACATCAAGAGACTTGACTGATTGGTGGAGTGTAATAAAAATCAAAATTCGAGACAATCAGTTTAGTCAAAGTGAATGTGCTTTCACTGATGTGCAAAGAATTGAAGTTTTTCAAGAAAGTACACAAAATCAATCTTTTTTACAAAGAGACATGAGTACCGATGATGACACCCCACATTTAAGAGTCGGTGATGACGATGATGTTAATGATGTCACATATGAATTTGAAACGGTAAGAGATGAAGCAACTGTAACTCGAATGGATATCGATGATGTTGAGGAGGAATATGAAGATGACATTGACATATATGAAGATGATGATGAAGATGAACACTGATAGCATTCCATGGTATTTATATACAATCATAATATGTATATATGTATATATAATAGTAATTATCAATTATTTTCTAACATTAACATTTTCTGTTTCAGATGGACGACGCCACATTTCGTGAGTTGGCGGATGCTGGCCTGACCTTCGATGCGGATGAGTTGCTGACAGATGATCCTCAGCCTACAGGCGCTCCAGGGAGTACGCGGAGGGGGCGCGGTCGTGCACGATTAATGATTCCTGACCCCGTCCCCGAGCGACGTCCACATCTTGGGTTTGATCCACGCACACAGAGGTGTGATAACCTGTGTGATAACCTGTGGATTTGACTAAGATTTCTTTAATCTATTCACATAATAAATGTTTATTATTTTTCAGTTTTCTGCATATAGCAGTCGGACAGGGCAGCGCTATTTTGCGCAACTATTTCTCTCAGTCGTGGACCACATGGGAGCAGTTTCCTATTGATGTGCAGCAGGCCATGTTCGGCCATTGGTTGGTACGTACGTAAATAAATAATTTTTATTTTGATAATCATTTCATTTCTAACTTGATATTTTGATTTATTTATAGGGTTTATGGTATCCGATCAAGGATACCATGCGTGATGCCATCCACGAGGCATGGGAGGTGGCCATGCATGATCGCCTTCGTCAGTTTTTGCACAATTTAAGAAAAGCTGCGATGAAGAAAGCAGGAGTGTCAGATTTTGAGGAGTCATGTAGAGCACACCGACCAGAGTATATTTCATCCCATGTATGGGACGGATTATGTGCACACTGGTTGAGTGGTGCCTTTCAGAGGAGATCATCGGTGGGGAGGCAGAATCGGGGGAGACAGGAGGTGACTCATCGATCTGGGAGTCGTTCTTTCAGTACACATAGACAGCATCTGGTACGTACATTATTTATAAATATTTTATATAACTATAAATATTAACAGTTTATTTTTTATTCTTATAGGCTGTCGAGAACCCCGATATTACAGAGTACGACGTATATTGGAGGATGTATAGTGATCCTGCTACTGGGGAGCTCAGAGGTGATCGTCAGCATCACATCGTGGTCAGTATTATTTGTTTTCAAGTTTAAAAATTAACTGCATATAATATATTCACAATTTTAATTTTAAATTGCAACTATAGGAGTCATATGAGGCCGCAGCGGCACAGGCCTGGCCTGAGAGTCAGGCCGAGTCATCAGATCAGACCACTGCCCGTCAGTTTGATGAGGCGGCATGGATGCAGGCCACCCAGTATGCCTTCGAGAAGGGCCGGGTAGTTGGTATCGGCTCTCGAATGACTCCCGGAGATTATTATGGCAGTGTTGCGATGTCGGCGTCCAGCTCGAGAGGAGCTCGTGCATCTTCTTCTACACAGTATGAGGATCAGTTGCGATCTCAGACTGCACAGATAGAGAGTCTCCGACAGGAGCAGGAGCAGATGCGTCAGCAGCATGAGGAGGAGCGTCGACGCCAGCAGCAGCTGTACGAGGAGCCGGCGAGTCGGTGGCAGCAGCAGCATCAGGAGCAGATGGAGTACATGCGCCGACTCACTCATGCTTTAGGGATGGAGTTTCCTCCACCACCATCTGCAGATCCCCCACCTCCCCCCCTCCTTCAGATTAGAGTATGTATTTCTGTTATAAAATTTGTGAAATCAAAATATTTTTTTTTCTATTCGTAGTTTGTCTCATTATAAAATATTAATAATATTATATTTTTAAATAACAATATTAATATGAATAATATTATTATTTATATTTTATAATATTAAATTTTATATATATATTAAAATTTTATATATATATTAAAATTTTATAAAATTATAATTTAATTATATTTTTTGTAATACTTGAATTATTTTAATATTTGAATGTAAAATACTTCTATTATTTTTATATTAATTAAAATAACATATTAATATTTTTTTCTTTATGAATTATAATTGTAATATTATTATATTAATTAAATTATTTATTAATATTCTATTATTTTTTATTTTTGAATTATAATTCTACTATTATTATAGTAATTAAAATAATTTATTATTTTCATTTGTAAATTATAATTCTATTATTATATTAATTAAAAAAATTTATTAAAAATTCATTTTTTTATTTTTTTTATAGTATTTGCAACGGGATACTATACCCGTCGCAAATACTAGTATTATTAATAGTTTTTTATTTTTTTTTAAAAAATCGTATTTGCGACGGGATACTATGCCCGCCGCAAATACCACTATTATTAATAGCTTTTTATTTTTTTTAAATAGTTTTTGCGACGGGACCGTCGCAAAAGGTATTTGCGACGGGACCCGTCGAAAAAACTATTTTAAAAGTTTTTTTACAAAAATACGGAATACTATTTGCGACGGGGAGAATGCTCGTCGCAAAAAAAGGCTTTAGCGACGGGCCCGTCGCAAATAAGTGCAGTTGCGACGGGATCCCGTCGCAAATGCCCCGTCACAAATACCTGTTTTTCTAGTAGTGATACCCATGTTACGTATAAAAATGTTTTTATAATAAATTCTAAAATAAAATTAATTCAAATTAAATTAATTGGAATATTTAAATTAAAATATAAATAATAATACATTGAATCCAATTTAAAATAAATTATCTCTTCACATTATTGTAATAAAGTATTTTTTTCAATAAAAATCATTAGCTTTCACTATTCAGTGGAAAGTCAACATTTATAAATAACTCTTAAAAATTCAACCTATGAAAATTTTCATAGGATGATATAAAATTTTAGTTAACTTAATAAAATTTTCTATAGTTTCAAAAATTAAATATAATATTTTCCCACAAAGTGTAAAAAAAATATTATTTAAGGAAATTTAATTTTTAAGAATACAATAACTTTGATAAAATTTAAGTGCACATTTTATAATAATTAATCAATATATTTATATTGAGAAATATATTTATATATATAATAGAAATTAATAAATAAAATTCATATCTGATAATCTGGTGTCTTGGTTATAAGGGACTTATTTAAAACATAATATTTCATGGTTCATTTAATTTTGGTGTTTTGTGTTGTATACACTATCAAACATAATTTTATACTTCTAAAATCTCAAGGGTTTTCACTTTTCATCACTTTAATGACTTTCATCTCCATAATATTAATATTTTCATAGTAACATGTTGTTCAATATAGTAATTTACCTTGAGGAAACCCACATCATAAAAAGGATTAATAAAACTCTCTATTAAAAAGGAAACATAAATTTGAAGGTAATTTTGGATTTTGAATTTGATAAAATCAGTGGAAATTGAAAATATTGAGATAAAAGACAAGAATAACCCCCTGTAATTAATAATTGTGATAATTAACATGTTTATGTGAAAGTTAACAACCAAAAAACCATAAATATATAATGAGGGAAATGTCATCTATTCAATGGAAATTTTGTTAAAAGTATACAAATTTATTAAAGGATCATTTTACTAATGTCTTTGGGAACCTTTTTCCATAAAGATATAAAAATTCTGAAAATAAAATTATTTCATTTCATTTCTTATCATAAAAAAATTTCATTATATTATTTTTCTTTGTTAAATTTCCTCTTCATCTTTTATTGTAATAAATGTTTGTTCAATATTATTTTTATATGAATGATGAAATTTCATATACAAATAATTATATATAATAAATAATAAAAAACCATTCCTTTTGTCTTTATATTTACAAAACAAATTATTAGTGTATGTTATCCAACTTGATAAATCAAAAATTATCCTCAAATAATAACAAACAAATTTCCACATAATCCATTCCATAAATTATTAACCTTAATACTCAAATAAAATTATTATGACCAAGATGGAAATTAAAATATGATACAATCACATTTCCTTCTATGATATACATAATGGTAATATTAATCACTCATAATTTCTCATATAAAAATTTATGTTCCATGATCATATATATACTAATAATTTCCCAAATCAAAGACATAATAACATCATATATTCTTCTAGAATATTGTTTTCCCTTTATTCCTTAAATAACCTCTTCTCATAGACAATAATATTTCATTGGTGTTTCAGGTTCATCTTCACATGGATATAAAACCACTGGTTGATTAAGAATATTTATATTATTTAATAATTCCAAAAAGTTATGTGAAATATATGTTTGAAGAGATAATAAATTCTCAAAATCACCGAAAATTTTATTAAAGGATAATATGTTCATAAGGTTTATTCCTAAAAAATCATTACCGAATCTAAAAATCTAGTTTGAAGGATATGTGTTCCCTAAATTTTTTGATTCACTTTAAATATTTTAATTGCACGATTTTTCTCTTTTTTTCTATAAATTTAATGGTTTTATGGCTTACTATTTTCATTAGACCATGGATTAGAGAATTTATTTTCATAAGTCCAAATCTCCATGAAACTACTTCACTGAAGTGTGAGTGGTGTATTATATTTATTTTTTGACCAATTTGTTTCATTGAATGACCTATTCATATCACTTTGTAATTATTATTTCTTGATGGATAGGATTCCCATGATAGAAATATTTTCTTGTTAATTTAAGGAAATAAGTTATGAGATTGTTTCAACATTTTTAGAAATTAGGATGTTGAAATATTTTCATCCCTCCACATGAAAAAATAAAACAGTTTTATTGAATCTCTATACATTTTTTCATATTATAATAAACTTAAAGGTTTCCATATTTCATTTTCACATTCAGAGCACGCCAAATAATATCATCATAACATCCAAATTTTATTATTTCTAATTCACTGAGATGACTTAATTTAAAACCACTAATGAATCGAACAATGTTTCTTTCCATGATGTTGATTAAAGATGAGGAATACCATTTTAGTCTTGTAAAATGTTCCTCATAGATTCCAATTGGTTCATAATCCTTCTACTAAATCTCAAGTTATTCATTCTCTATTTATGTATGTATAATATGAGGTAATTACATAATACAAGTTATTACACTAAACTATTTTAATTTTGTAGTGTAAATGTAATCATATTTCCAAGAATTATTAACAATATTCAACCGTTGATTTTTTTTCTTCTATATGATAAAAAATTGAGGAAAAATTTGCGTTGATAGAGAACTAAAAAATAAATAATATATTTTCCATCACATTGAACCAATTATTATTGACTAGTGGATGAGAAGACCCATATATGTGGGTGGTTATTGTCACCTAAATGATTCAATAACATGTTCCACCATACATACTGAATTATGATGTTAAACATGATCCTTATTAACAAAAATTAACTTGATTGAGATGTGTGAGAATAGTCACAAGATATTACAACCCAACTATTATGCCATTTTATTTCTCTGGAGTATGGTTATTCTAATGACCGTACCATTCATGGTTCTATACATTACATCATGTTCTATAAATTTTTTAAAACTATAAACATAGTATGGGAAATGAAATCATATTTTAATGCTACATAATTATGAAAAATAATTCATTGGATTCCTAAATAATGATACAATTATTTAAATATATGAATCCATATGATTAACCCATGACATCCATGATCATTAACAAAACATTTCGATGTTATCATATACATAGACTAATCCCTGGGGTTCTAACTAATTCTATCTCATCATATCATCCAATGGTTTACTAAACCATTTTCTAACACCAACTATAAAAATACAAACATTTTTTTTATATAAAATTCATCTTTTTGTAAAATTATTTATTATATAACATAACTGTCCAATCCAGATTCATATAGACCTAGTGCCTTTTGAAACATGAACACATAAACAAATAGTTTATATGAGTCTCCCATTATATTATTTATAAATAGAACCCTTTATAGAATTATATTACCTATAAAAATTCTTCAAAACATGGGGAAAGGGAAATATATTAAAGTATGAGCTCAGATGCTTTATACCAGTGAAAAAGTGAGACATTAATGATCACTTGACAACAACATGAGCATAAATGAATAAAAACATTATCATATCATTTGTAATTCATACTTTTCATATCATCGATCATAATGTTGAGTTTTGGTATAATGTATTGAAGTTCAAAATACATGAATCATAAAGGAATAAATGAACATTTTGCATGAGAGCACAACATTAGGATAATACATGAGTTTATGGAAAACAAAAAGTCTTATAACATTGTAAACATGTATAAATAAAAAAAACACCACTCACAATGAACAGAACATGAAATCATTCTCTCTTATAAACATATGGACATGGAACAAGGTCTATTTATAATTAAAGGAATTCATATTTGTGCCACAAGATCATAAAATTTTCATCAACTAATGAACCATAAAAACTGTGTTTCATGAAAAATTCATCATATCACAATCCATGTAAAATAAATAGGTTTCATAAAAATTTAACCTTTTCATCATGGGATAATACATTGAAAAGGAACGGTTTTAATACACATCTTTTCCTCAAAAACATAAAAAATCTAGTGAAATATAATGATTTGTATAATTGGATTAAATCCCTATAAACGGAAATTTGATATCAATGGTATGTTTCTTTGAAGAATATAAATACCATTCAAATAACTTTTCAAAAATTTTGAGGTAAATATCCTTTAGATTTTGATTTATTTTTCATAAAATATAGTTTTTAAAAAAAGTATTTAAAAATATTCTCATTCAAAATAACCATGGAATATTTTGAATTAATTTTCAATTAATTGTGAGATCATGATAGTTGAAAATCCCATTCATGACATCTAATATTTATGAAAACCTTTAATTTATAATTTTGTAAAAAAAGAAAAATTTACCTCATTAGGGAAATGAAAAAGAGATTCATTTTAATTTATTTTGTAGAAAGTAAAAAATTGGTGACTTTTTAAAAAAAATGTGATAATAGTAAATGACTTATTTACATATATTTCCGAAAACATGGATACCAAAGAAAAATGTTTTTCACCATAGAGGGAAATATTGTCGAATTTATTCAAAAACATATTTTTCATATATTGAGTAATACTGTCAAGGGAAATAAATGGAAATCATGTATTCTAAATAAATAACCATATGATAATAACATATTTTTTTCATTAGTGGTAGATCATAATATTTTATCATGGAAAAAATAATCATAAATAATCCTGATAAATAATGTGATTGTGACATAAAACCCATAATAATTTGGTAATATTTAAATAATCAGTACCGTGACATAATAATCCATATATATATATATATATGAAATTTCCAATAAAATTAATCATATTAATGTTAAAATACATTCATTGGTAGAATATACACAATAATAATTTAGTAAGTTTTGAATATGGTATGCATCCCATGGAAATAAAACTGACATGAAAATATTACAGCTTAGCTATGAAATCTATAATATGAATCCAAAACTCATATATAATAAAAATATATTTAATATAAATATTTTAATGAAACATATTAATATATATCATATAATATATGATTTATTTATGTTAAATTTTCACTAGTTTATTTACAATTCTTTATTAAAATCAATGATACTGGTGATATCTAGTTCATTTATTTAATATGATTTGGATTGGTAGTTTTAGTCCATATACATTGATCATGGTTACATACTATCCATAATTTTAATCATGACATATATATAATACATAATAATTAAATAAAAAATTTTAGTCATCCATAAAAGTAGACTTTGAAAAATGATTTACACTATTAATGGAGATGGTCGGTTGTACATGCACATGGAAGTTGTTTTCATTTTTTGATAGACAGAACACAATAAATTTAAATATTTATTCATCATTAAAAAATCATTATTATATCACATGAATCATACACATTTATATTATCCATAATTTTTACAGTCCTTGTAAAAACAGAAATGAAATGTTAATCACATCACTTCATGGAGGTGGTAGTCCACGCGTATGATTGATATTTATTATCGTTTTCCATAAGATTGAATGGTAATAATTTATATAAGATATTATAATTAAAAATTATAATTATTTAATAATTATATATATATATACATTAAACACATAAAAATACCATCCCTTAAAATATGGTGATGAGAAATGAATTGTTTTGCTATGTGGAGATGGTAAATCGTACTAACACACAAGCGATACTATGAAATTAAATTTTATTGAATGATGGTGCGTAAATGGGGAATAATAATAATAGTAACATTTCAATGCATTTTTAATACTAAATATATTAATTTATAAAAAATATCTATATTTTAGGTAAATTATGAATTAAAAAGAAAGTGATCGGTTAAGTTTATTACACATTATTTTTATAAAATAATTTCGCTGTCCAATTGAGGACCCTAGGGTTGTTATTTTGGGAAAAAATAAAATAATATAATGTGTCTAAAAGATTTTATAATAGATTTATGTAGGGTTTGGTTGGGCCAGAATTCGCATTGTGGTATGATAAAGAGAAATGAGCAGTGTCGTTTTATAATTGGACTGTGGGGACGTTTTGAAATTTCATGAATGATTAAAATATAATAAGCTGAATCTTTAGAAATTTTTTTCACATACCGTCCCCAAAAATGTTACACCTCCTTGGCTTGAAATTGGAGAAGAGAGATAGTGACCCCCAGGTACCTCCTTCATTAGGACCTAGGATGGAGACTAGCACCGAGTGTATAACAAACATACAAATGGGAGGAATTACCCTCTAAGGGAAACACAGGAGGAAGAGAGAGATAAGACATACACAAACCAACTCCTCCTTGGACTATAATATTGGGGAAACCCAATTACATAAATGTAATGTGATGCAAGAACTACTATAATCAAAATGGAAAATTTCAAGTACCAAAATAAAGTAAAGATGATAGTGACTATGGAGCCCAAATAGCTTCTATAACCCACAAAAAATTAGTAACCGTTATGATCTCCAACCTACTCCAAGAAAACTAAAAATTCAGTTAATATATATGTTGGTTTTGAATAAGAGCATACTCAGAAAGATCCCACCGGGCACCTCTTTTGCAGAAGTAAAAAAAATCATGCTAAATAATAGTGAAAAAAGTGAAAATAACTCATCACCAAAAAACATATAGAATGTTACCAAATTTACTATAGATACTCACACTAAGTATCACATCTAAGAGAATATAATATAATATAGATAATCATCGGTTCTCCACTACTTCTTCCTCATTAGTTTTTCTCTTTTCCCCAACATCACACATCCTGAGCATCTCTCTCCAAAAAGAATATCCCGCAAAAACATTGGTGATGCACCACAACATGAACATTGTGAAACACTCCACCACATACAACTTTCAAAAAGTAACCATGTAGTTTCTGGGAACCACCAAAGCTCTAATAATTTGTATCATATGTTAGGTATTATACCTCAATCCATCAAAACACATACACCATGTAAGGATACACAGGACATCACAACCTATACATGTTATACCAAAAATAGTATATAGGAAACTATATCTAGAATACATATGATTGAAATAACCAAAACCCATCATATACTTCTACACACATATATGGGGAAAAAACTATTGTACATACTAGCATGAATATCTACATAGAGAAGAGAGCAGGTCCAAATGGGGTATCCATCCATCATTACTAACACCTAGATGTTGGGGAAAGCACCCCCATGTTTTAGAATCCCAAAAGTGTTAGTTTCCCTAACCAACAGGGTGGTGTAGCCTATAAAAAGATTACACGATAATATAGATCTCACAAAAACACTAAGAACATATCCTAGTCTCAGATACAACTATATCCAACGTCACTCTAACTCCTGACTACCACTGGAAAGACCAAATATCATATCAACACACAACCATTTATATAGCTACATTAAATTAACATACAACCTTTCATCAGTTACACTTTACATTGATTAATTATTAACAATTAAATTACCATTATCATTTCCACTTTACATCACATTACCAATTCAACTAAGTACCTTTTCCTCTATGAAAAATAAAACTAAGTCCATGGATTCTCAGAACTTTAACCCCAGCATTGCATCACGCCATCTACAACCCCATTGGTTAAACGTTTATTAATTTTTTTAAAAACATTACTTATAGATCACAAGGTGCTCTAGGAAAACATTCTAATATAACCAAACACAAGGGGATAAACACGATGAGTAGATGAAGTACCCATTGTGTCTTTGAAACCTATAGTAGGAGAGTATACTCATCCAACCATGCGGAGGTAAAAATAGAATTCATGTTGAATGCCCCACATGGCTTATACTACCATGTAAAGAGAGTAACCAAACACATACAATTTCCTCATGTAGTGGGCAAAAGAAAGAGGATAAACAAACAACTTGGACTCCAACCAAAAAATAGATTCACCATGTATCCAACTTTAATAACGATGGGTAATCCCATATTTAACCCACTCTTCCACCAATGGTTCCATACTCAACACCCTCATGCGTAAAATGATTCATCTCACCACTCAAGGCATCAAATAATACCAAATAAACATAGCCCCCTCTCCCTACATACTACAACATCCCTCCATGCTCATCGATCCTAGGTACATGAAAAATCTATGCCACCCAGTCCCACATACCACAGTAGCCCTCAAGGATCATCCATCACAGACTCACATCACATCATAAGAAGTAAGGAAAAATATGGAAACTAGTCTCTTATCCCTAAAGCATGTCATTCACCCTTCACACACAACAATATACCATGTTTCCAAAGAATAAGGAACTCAACCTTTACAATCACGTGGAAAACTAATTCCAAATAAAAGAATCATCTTTTTTCACACAACCAGTTCTTATTACATATTGAAATAATAAATTCCTTATTATAGGATCCAACTACGGGAATCCTAAAAAATAAGATATCACAAGCTATCAAAAATTAATTAAACAATTAATTTAATATTACTTTAATGACATTATCAACAAATATCAACACGATTCAAGTTCACTAACCAATTCAATTAAACATGCATACATTCATCAATTTGATTAATATCAAATTACAATAACAATAGGATTCTTAAAACATATCTCTATATATTTTATCCAGTTAAATATGAATTAATTATGGCCATATGTTGTTTATAAATTTACGTCATGAAAAAAATGCTAAACCAAGAATGGTACAGATATAACACTATCTAGAAAGCAAGAGGAAAATTGTTATCATTATATAAGATAGAAACATAAATATATGATCAATTTTAATTCACTAATCTGGTTCAATTATTTTATTAGGTCAATGTCATTGTTATCAATGGTGTTAAACCATCATAACAGTATGATTGCAAATAATTAAATACAGAAGAAACAAATATCGTACCATAAAAGGGTATTGATGTTCTTCACATGAGAAAATATCAACACAGTGGATCTATGATCTCCTCTCCCACAAGATCTACATACATCTGAGGGTGTCACTGAACCACCACACCAACAACAACTATGATAACCCCTATTATAACAATGGGTTGTAGGATCAAAATAACAATGTAGATGCTCAATATAAAAGAGGGGGGAGGGTGAATTGTATACTTTAAAAATTCCTTTGGAACCTTTAATGTTGGTTATGGATAACTATACTTTCCTTAGACAAGGAAAATCTAGGTTTAACAAAGTTAAAGTAAGCAAATTCACAACACCTCTGATCACAACTGAAGAATTGGAACCAAGGTTTACAATATAAGATTCTACCTTAAAGCGTATAGAATCTTAAACTAATAAGAGTATAAGTGTATGGAAATACAAGAAGGTTATCCTTTCCTTACATTACAATATCCAACAGAAACAAACAAGTAGTAAAACTACAAGTAACAAACAATAACTCTTTTAACCCAAAGATAAGGGTATCCAACAACCTTGGATAATGGTCTCTTGATTTATACATTCAAGCAAGTCTGTATTACCCACCCCAGGATAAGCCCTCGATACGAAGATCGGAATCTCTATTTTGTGATCCCCACAAGCCCTCAACTTAAAGGTAGTTAGAACCTCTGTCTTCCTTAGCAAGGAAGCCCTCGAACTTCAAGGTAGTCGGCACCTTTGTCTTCCTATCCCCGGAAGTCCTCGAATGTAATCACCAACATCTGGAGTCGCATGAAGCAATCTAAACGAGCAATTCAGTACGCACAAGGCATGAAAATATTCTCTCTCTAGAAATCACCTTAACATCGTGTGTTCTCTAGATCGATCAAGTTGTTGTTGAGATCGTTCAAAATAGCTTCTATTTATAGGCAAATTTCCAATGTTCTGATCCCTCTTCCAATGGTCATATTTTCCCTTAAATTCAGAGGGACCTGTACACGTGTAACTCAACCAATAGTTAATTAGAAACAGAATAGAGGGCATCGTTTTATAACAAACCATGTAAAACTCAATGTACGACATCGTTTTGAAATGAAGAATATGTAAGTAAAAGATAATCAATATTTCGGAGTGTACGCAAGTCAAAAGTTTGGAGTCTAACCAAAGTGAAGTTCAGAGTCTCTGTTAAGAAATATTCGGATTCGATTTTATAGGAATTCGGAGTCTGGTTTCACCATAGATCGGATTCTGAACTTGCAGTGTTCGGGGAAAAACTACTTAAGAGTTCGGAGTCTAACTGCTTAAGTGTTCAGAGTTAAACTACTTAAGAGTTCGGAGTCGAACTACTTGAGAATTCGGAGTTGAAATTCTTCAGAGTTCAGAGTTGAACTTCTTCAGAGTTCAGAGTTGAACTTCTTTAGAGATCAGAGTCAAACTACTTAAGAGTTTAGAGTTGAACTATTTGAGAGTTCAGAGTCGAACTTTTCAGAGTTCGGAGTCAAACTACTTCAGAGTTAGGAGTCAAACTACTTACGAGTTTGGAGTCGAACTCATGAAAGTTCAGAGTCCTAAATTTGGATTAGAACTACATTACAGACCACATCCAGAATTCGGATCCTAAAAACAGAATGCTCCAAATCTTTTCATTATATGGCTCTGGGATTTTGGGTATGAATCCGGTTTTGGAATTTAAGAATATTATTGTTATGTATAAGAAAATCTAGGTTAGGGTAAATTTCCTTAAAGAAGTAAATTTTCCTTATGGGGGTAAAAATAATATTTACTTATGTATAAGGTGTTTGTGATTTTCAAAATAAGAAGGAATGGAAAAGTTATAAGGAAAACCATATTGACTCAAAAATCATTCCCTTTTTGGAAAGCACAAACATCCTTTCGAAAAAGCATATAAGGATTTTGAAAATTTTCATTAGACTTTGAAAATTATAACTTATCTCCCTTTGTTCATGGATAGAATTGAATACAACTAACTACCCCTTAGGCTTTGAAACTCTATGGACTTTAATCTGAGTTTCCGGAGTGGAGTTTTCCTTATTTTAGGAATGAGAAACTGCGTAGTGGGAAACTCCCCCTTTCTTTAAGGATATTTCTCTTAGAAATTTTTCCTTTCTCCTCCTTAGGAGTAGTTATTTTTCCTTCTCCCACTTTTTGATTTTCAATAAGAATTGAAGGGAATGGAAGACAAAGTATGGTACCTGAAACATTAGTATATAACAAGATACAACCAACCAGATAACCATTTCATTCGAGTTGGGAAAAAAATTACAAGGAAAGACAATTACAACAAAAGATCAGAGAGGGTTCATTTGTCTTCCTTTTCCTTCGGAATGAGCTGCTTTAACAAATCTTTGAGTTTCTTCAAGTCTCTTTGATCTTCTTCACATTGCCTCTCCAAGGCTTTTACCTTTTCTTCATGAGATTTTAAATCTACTGCCTGAGCCTCCAAGGCTTCTTTCTGTAACATTAACAACTCATCTTTATGAACGAATTTTTTTTCAAGCTCAATCTGGAGATTTCTATCATTTATAATATTTTGAGCAAGATAATTTTCCTTGTCATTCAGTTCCTTCACTCTTTGACTCCAGGTAATCTGCTCAATAATCAGCTCATCTTCAAGAATCATAACCTTTATATCTGCTGTGTCAAAAGCTTCTTTCATGTCATTCTGAAAATTATCATACACAGTCAAGTCTTCTTCAACTCTCTTAGACCAATTTATTACATTACTGCAAGACTTTCTATGTATATCATAATTGATCGGGAAAATTTTCTATTCAGCTTCCAACTTTACAAACTTATCCATGACCATGGATAGAGAATCTGATTTCTGATTCATAGTTTGTGGCAGCATCTGGAATCTAGAATCTATTGTTGGAAGAATCAGAATTGTGTCCACCAACTTTCTCAGAGACTGAACCAAAAAATCATGCCTGTGAGATGATGATTCTGAATCAGAAATTTCTCTTTGAGATTGCTCTTCTTCAACTAGCACCAGCTTCATTCTAAATGTACCACCAACCTCTTTCCTCCTGATGAGATCTTTTATAGTTGTCTCCATGATAGCTTTCTTCCCCTAATCAGATTTCGAAATGGGTTCCACATTAAGAGATACTTCCTCGGATTTAGAAACTTGAACGATCTGGTCTTCATCTAGTTTCTGTTTTTCTTGACCTTCCTCAAGAAAATTCCTCTCATAGGATTCTTCTTCATTATATAACACATTTTCTTCTTCTCCTTGTTGATGTTTCTTGCTAGCTTCCTCATCTCCCTTACCTGGAGTAACTAACATTGCGGATTCAGCCTTATCATTTCAGTCCTATACTTGCTTGATCAAGGTATCCAGATCTTCACTATCATCTTCTTCTTCTTCTTCAACTTCTTCCTCTGCTGCTTCAGCAACTTCCTTCACATCTTCTACAACTATTCCTTTACCCATGTCCTTTCCCGGGGTGACATAGTTCTTAGTTGGAGTTTCGGGTAAAGAAGTTTCAACACCAAATGATTCTGGAACTGGAATCATTTCAGAATCCAAATCTGTATCTTTCAGTAAAGATCGCACCAGTTCAGCTTCAGACATCTTCTTTCTCATTTTCTTTTCCTTCGCTTGTCTCTCTAGCTCCTCAGTATCTTTTTTCCTTTAAGGCTTTAGCCACTGAAGGGTCCAGTCTGAATTGAGGATCCCCTTCCTTCTTCATTTCTTTATCTTCCCTCCACTTGGCTGCTACTTCATCCGTATATGTTTTCTGCTTCTTCGGCTTGGGGGGAGCAGATTTAGTTTCCTTAGCATGAGGAATTTCTTCATCAGCAACCACTTCCTTAGCCTTTCTCTTCTTCCTTTTCTTTTTTAAAGGTTCCAGAGATTGTATTTCTTTTTGAGTTGCTTCAAACTCCTCCACAGATAGGGGGTAAAATTCTCCGGATTCAATGGAAAATCTCATCTTCATCCTTTTATGAGTATCATCACTGACTAGCATGAGCTTGCAATTCCGGATCATTGATTTGTAGGAAACCTTGAAGGATTATAAGAATCGAACTATCAACTTAGATAATAAGGTAGGAAACATGATAATCTGAGCTCTCAAATTTCCTTCTTTGATATTCTTGATCTTAACCAAGACATGCCTTATCAAATTTATCTTTCTTAGATTTACCAAGAAATCTAAGACATAGATATCACTCTTCTTCATATTGTATTTATCACCTCTTCATGGAACCAGAAAACCCTGCACCCATAGTTGAAGGATTCTATTGTTCAGAGTGAGATGAGTAGTCTTAATTGTTGAATCATCCTTAATCCCAAGACACTTCAGTGCCTTCTCCTTATTGAAACTCCCTTGCACATCGGGAAGTTTGTGAGAGCAGAATTCAGCTTCTCCTTCATATGATAAACCAACGTGGCTCGCAGCCTTATTATAAGAAATATTATAAGTCTTCCCATAAGATTTGAAAGAAAACCTCTCTCTTCCATCTTCCATCTGGAAGGAAACAGACTCCTAAAACTCTATCAAAAAATTAGTATAAACCGGATCCTGTTTATCTGACTTTGATATGAAGACATCTTCCCATCCATTCAGTCTAATATTCTTTGAAATAAGAGAATCAACATTATAAAAATCCAGATGAACTAATATTTCCCTGAAAAATAACCACTTAGAGATTGGTTTCATAGTTTATGTATCTTGAGAAGTTGCTTCAACAGACATTTGGAGTGATGTAATTTGAAAGATTCAGATTAGCTTCACAATGTTCGGAACCGACCTTAAGAAGAGAAGCAGAGCTTCGAGACGCAATATATTGGAAAAACTAATGTTGGAAAAGTTTCGGGGTCCCCTTTAAATAGGCAAATAATTTGACCGTTGGTCTTCCAAAAGCCATCTAATGGTTGAAAAAGCATTGATCTGATCTGACAGTTCAGAACAATCCCGCAAGGAAAATTTGACTCAGATCATTGGTGTTTTTTAAAGAAAACATCCGGATTTGAGGAAAAACTAGAATCCGAACTTTTAAAAACAAGGAAAATACCAGTAAGCAAAATCTGATTACAAAAATATAAGTAAGAAAATCATAACTTACGGATTAACAAGAAATATTGTTCGTAATTGGTAATATTATTCTTAAAAAACATTATTATGAAAGTTCCAGTACGAAAACCTCGTTACGAAAACCCTAGTATGAAAATCTCCATTCCAAAACTTATAAGTACGAAAATTCGATTTCGGAAGTTTTCAGTACGAAGACTTACATTCCGAAAGTTATCATTCTGAGAATTTCAGTCCTGAAAATTTCAGTTCCGGTAATTCCCATTCCGAAAATTTTAGTTTCAGAAATTTTCATTCCGGAAGTTCAGTTCCGAAAGGTTTTAAAAAAAATAGTTACTCTAACAATCAAATGTAGTCCCCCTATAAAGAGGAGCTTATTACTATTAAAAGAATTATTCAACAAAAAGTTAATGAAGAATGATTACCTTACAGTTATCATTCCTAAATTTTTTTAAATGTATTCAAATCTATCGGAGGGTAATGATTTTTTGAAAATATCAGTAAGTTGATCTTACATTCTGATAAACTGAAGAATGATATCTCGTTTAAGTGTGTGATCCCTAAGAAAGTGATGCCTAATATCTATGTGCTTTGCACGAGAGTGACGTGCATGGTTCTTACTTAGGGAAATGGAACTTGTGTTATCACAAAATATTTGAGTCCTAGTGAACCTTAGGCCTTATTCTGTGTGTGTGTGTTGCATCCACACAACTTGAGCACAACAACTTCCAGCTACTACATATTCGGCTTCAGTAGTGGAAAGTGCTACAGAATGTTGCTTTTTGCAGGACCAAGAAACTAATGAATCTCCTAAGAAATGACAAGTTCCAGATTTAATTTTTCTATCCATTCTACATCCACCAAAGTTAGCATCAAAAAATATTTTTAGAACAAAATCATTTCCAGAAGTATAAAATAATCTTAGATCCATGGTTCCCTTTAGGTAGCGAAAAATTCTTTTCACTGCCTTTAAGTGAGATTCCATAGGATTGGATTGATATCTTGCACATAAGCACACTAAAAACATTAAGTCTGGTTGACTAGCTATTAAGTAAATTAGACTTCTTATCATACCTCTAAAAGACATTTGATCTACTAGTTTCCCAGATTTATCATGATCTAAAGAGTTTGAGGTTCCAATGGGAGTACTTATACTCTTAGTGTTGTCATAACCATACTTTTTGAGAAGATCTTTAATATACTTATGTTGATATATATAAGCTCTTTATGGTTTTTGAGAAATTTGAAAACCAAGGAAAAAAGTTAACTCACCCATCATACTCATTTCACACTCAGACTTCATTAGACTTGCAAAATAATCAGTTAAAGATTGCTGAGTTGAACCAAATATGATGTCACCAACATAAATTTGAACAATAAAAACATTTTTCTTATCTTTCTTTATAAAAACGGATGGATCTTCATTTCCCTTAACATAGTTAATTTGAAGAAAAAATCATGTGAGTCTATCATACCATGCTTGTGGGGCTTGTTTAAGACCATACAAAGCTTTGGTAAGTCTAAAAACATGATCAGAATGTTTTTTATCTTCAAAACCAGAAGGTTATTCAACAAAAACTTCCTCTTGAACATAACCATTAAGAAAAGAACATTTCACATCCATTTGAAAAAGTTTAAAATTGAAGAATGCTGCAAAGGAATGTAGAATATGAATAGATTCAAGTCTAGCTATTGGAGCATAGGTTTCTTTATAGTCTATTCCCTCTTGCTGATTATAGCCTTTAGCAACGAGTCAATCTTTATTTCTTAATATGACTCCATTTTCATCACATTTGTTTCTGAAAACCCATTTTACTCCAATAACAGAAGTTTCCTTATGTCTTTCAATCAAGGTCCAGACTTTATTCCTCTCAAATTCATTTAGTTCATCTTGCATGGCTTTGATCCAATCATCATCACCTAAAGCATCATCAGTGCTTCTTGGTTCTAATTGGGAAATAAATTCTAGATGTTATACTTCATTTCTTAAGGAATTTCTAGTCCTTACAGGTTGATTTACATCACCAATGATTCTATCACTGGGATGATTCTTAAGAAACACCTGATTTGGGTTTTGTAAAACCTGTTCATCAACATAGGGTAGAAAGTCTTCTGGGTAAATATTTTAGAATTATCTTCTTGAACATTTTCCTTATCAGAAGGATTTTCTATCAAGGGTTGAAAATCTGTTTTTGAAAACACATTCGAGGATGTAGGTTGCGATAGTTTAAAAACAAAAGGATCAGACTCATCGAATTTCACATGCACTCTTTCTTCAACAGTACAAGTATTTTTATTAAAAACTCTATAAGCCTTAGAAGTTGTGGAATAACCTAAGAAAATTCCTTCATCAGATTTTGGTGAAAATTTATGTAAGTTATCTTTAGTATTCAGAATGAATACTTTGAAACAAAAAACCTTGAAGTAGGATAGTCTTGGTTTTCTACCATTCCATATCTCATAAGGAGTTTTATTAAGAAAAGGTCTAATCAAAACTTGATTTACAGTATAATAAGCAGTACTTACAGCTTCATCCCAGAAATGTCTAGCTATAGAATATTCACTCAACAAGGTTCTAGTTATCTCTTGAAAAATTCTATTTCTTCTCTCAACTACACCATTTTTTTGAAGAGTTCTAGGTGCTGAAATATTATGAGTAATACCTTTCCTACTAAAAAAAGTTTCAAAATCAGAATTTTGAAATTCTCCTCCATGATCACTATGAATAGTTTTCAGTGGACGATTTTTCTCATTTTTAACTTTTGCTCTAAAATTTTTGAAATAAGAAAAAGATTCAGACTTCTTTGCTAGAAAATATAACCATGTAAATCTGGTGTAATCATCAAATAGAACAAACACATAGTATTTACCTCCAATAATTCCAGTTTTTGTTGGACCAAAAAGATCCATGTGCACTAACTGTAATGCATCAGTCGTTGAGGCTTCACCAATTGATTTAAAACTAGATTTATGTTGTTTACATATTGACAAGGATCAAAGACTTTGGTATAATCAAATCTAAGCTCCGGTAGATCCTTAACTAGTTTCTTCTTAGAGAGTTTACATTAGTTTCTAAGGTTACAGTGTCTTAGTCTTCTATTCCATAGCCAGGAATGATCTTCCATTTCACATAGGCAAGGTAAATCTAGGTTCCTTATGTCTTCTAAGTTCAAAGTGTAATCATTCTCCTGCCTATTGGATGAGAGAATAAATTCTTCCTTGGAATTGTGTACTAAGCACTTATCATTCCTAAAATTCACAAGGTACCCTTCCTCGCATAACAGGCTTATGCTAATGAGGTTGTGCTTAAGACCCTTAACAAATAAAACATTTTAAATCAAAGTTTTACCTAGAAGAACAATATTACCAATACCAACAATTTCTCGCTATGCATTATCTTAGAAAGTTACCTTTCCTTCTTTCATTTTGATAATCATTTCAAAATAGATTTTGTTACCAGTCATGTGCTGGGAACATCCACTATCCATGTACCATGTATTATTGTTGGTACTTCCTCTATCTTCCTGAAAAAAAGAAATGAATTAGTCTTTCGGAATCCAAACATGCTTGGATCCGGGATTTCCAGACAACAAAATTTTAGGAACCCACACTTTCTTAGAAAAATAGGCTATATGAAAACCTAGATATTGGGTTTTATTTAAAGAACAATTCTTTTCCTAGTGACCACCACATTGACACTTAGTACAAAATGGGGCACTTTGTGGAACAAAGTAGTTTTTACTAAAATTGGTTTTTCATGGGTATAACCAAATCCAGATTTGTTTCTTAAAGTTCGTATTTGAGAATTCATTTTATCAAAATTTTCCTTACCATGGGTAAAGTTTGATAAAAACTTCTTTAAGGAAAATATTTCGGACTTGAGTTTTATAACCAAGTTTTTATCTTCAAAATCATTAGATTTAGAACTAGAGCTTGGCTCGAAAACACTTTTCTTATAAATTACTTTTTCAAACTCTTTATAAAGATTGTTCCTCTCATATCTTGCTTCCTCAAGATTTTTCGAAATAATTATAAAATCAGTATTTTTCTTATCAAGATCTTTGGAAAGATCTGATATCTCATTTATAAGAATATAATTCCTAGAGTTTTCCTTATCAAGTTTCTTATTGAGTTTATAGTTATCAATCTCAAGAAGTTCATCAAACCTATAAACTTCTTTATAGGTTGGGGAAGTATTTTCTTCATCACAAGAGGATTCTTCATCTGAGGAGTTATAATACTTACTATCATTATTATTTAAAGATACAATGGTCAACGATTCAGCATTTCATACCTTATCCATAAAGAAATGATTGTCAATAGGTAATCTGGCTATAAGACCAATATTCTTCTTTCGTGAAGATTCAAAATCAGAAGATTCATCTGAAGAGTCACCACCACCGGCACTCCAGGTGTCATTTGCTTTTAGAACATTCTTAGCTTTGGTTTTGTAATACTTCTTCCTACTCCATTTAGAATGCATTTCTTTCCTTTCTTTATTTATGAGTAGAGGGAAATATGGCCTAATATGTCCAGCTCTCTTGCATTCGTAACAAGTAACTTCTCCATCTTTCCTTTCTTTACTTTCCTTTTTCTTATACTTGGATTGGAAATTTCTCTGGCCGGCTATCTTGTTCATATTTCGAGCAAGATTTTCTAACACATTTTCTGAGATTTCACTTCCACTAGAATCTGATTGAACAACCACATTCTTAGTCTTGGATCTGGTTACTCTCTCAGGAGTCTTAGCTTTCATATGATTTGATGTAGTTGTAAAAGCAATAGTACCATTCCCATTCTTCTTTTTGATGTTGTCAGCATGTCTCTTCATTCTGGTTTCATGATGGAGAAGAGTTCTTAATAGCTCATCAAGAGAAATTTGAGTGACCTTCATGTTCTCATATATAGTTGTTCTCTTTGATTCCAACTCATTGGGAATAATATCAATTATCTTATCTACAAGGGTTTCATCATCTAACCCTTTTTCTCCCATAGAATGCAATCTGTTGACTATAGTCATAAATCATTGTTGAACATTGCAGATTGGTTCACCATATGGGAAATTGAATCCATGGTATTCATCTCTAAGCATAGGTCTCCTAGTTTCAATCATTTTAGAAGTGTCAAAGTGTTAACTTATAACTTTTTTCAGATACAATTAGCTGCTTCACAAAAAGAAATTTGGCTGTATATATTTCTAGTCATTTAACATAGTAAAGTATTGCATACCTTATAATTGAGTTGATACTCTTGCTTTTCCTGGTTAGTGAAAGTTCTAACTTCCTTATCAGGAATTTTATAATCACCAGTAAGCATAACGAAATTGTCCACTCATGTGTTGGTAATAAAAGTCTTCATTCGATCTCTCCAGTATTCATAGTCATTACCATCAATGATTGGTGGTCTTGTAGGATTTAGATTGTCTATAGAACCAACATTGATTCCTTCCATACTAAAACAACTTGGGAAACCAAACTAGTTAGTATAAAATGTTTGTAACCACAATGTTCGGAATGACAAAGTTCAGAATGATAAAGTTCGGAATGAGAAATCTCGGAATGATAATGTTTGGAATGAAAAAGTTCGGAATGAAAAAGTTCGGAATGATAAAGTTCGGAATGATAATGTTCAGAATGATAAAGTTCGGAATGATAATGTTTGGAATGATAATGTTCGAAATGAAAAATGATCAAGAAAAACTTATACATGAGTACGAGTATTTCAGATACCTTGCTCTGATACTAATTGTAGGATCAAAATAACAATGTAAATTTAACAAATTTAAACTAAGAAAATTCACTACACCTCTGATCACCAACTGGAGAATTGGAACCAAGGTTCACAATATAAGATTTTACCTTAAAGCGAATATAATCTTAAACTAATCAGAGTACAAGTGTAAGGAAATAAAATAAGGTTATCCTTTCCTTAAAATACAATATGCAGCGGAAACAAAAATGTAGTAAAAATAAAAGTAACAAACAATAACTCTTTTAACCCAAAGAGAAGGGTATCCAATAACCTTGGATAAAGGTCTCTTGATTTATACTTTCAAGAAAGTCTGTCTCACCCACACCGAGATAAGTCCTTGATACGAAGATCGGAATCTCTGTCTTGCTATCCCCGCAAGCCCTCAACTTAAAGGTAGTTGGAACCTCTGCCTTCCTCAGCAAGGCAGCCCTCAAACTTCAAGGTAGTCGACACCTATGTCTTCCTATCCTCGAAAGTCCTCGAATGTAATCACCAACATCTGGAGTCGCACGAAGCAATCTGAACGAGCAGTTCAGTACGCACAAGGCATGAAAATATTCTCTCTCTATAAATCACCTTAACAGCATGGGTTCTCTAGATCGATCAACTTGTTGTTGAGATCTTTCAAAAGAGCTCCTATTTATAGTTAAATTTCCAACGGTCGGATCCCTCTTCCAACGGTCATATTTTCCATGAAATTCGGAGGGATCTGCACATGTGTAACTCAACAAATGGTTAATTAGAAATAGAATGGATGGCATCATTTTATAACAAACCATGTAAAACTAAATGTATGACATCGTTTTGAAATGAATCAAATGTAAGTAAAAGATAATAATTATTTCTGAATGTATGCAAGTCAAAAGTTCGGAGTCTAACAAAAATAAAGTTCAGAGTCTATGTTAAAAAATATTCGGATTCTGTTTTATAGGAATTCTGAGTCTGGTTTCACAAGAGATCGGATTCTAAACTTGCAGAGTTCGGAGTCGAACTACTTAAGAGTTCGAAGTCGAACTGCTTAAGAGTTCAGAGTCGAATTGCTTAAGAGTTCGGAGTCAAACTTCTTAAGAGTTCGGAGTCGAACTTCTTCAGATTTTGGAGTCTAACTTCTTCAGTGTTCGGAGTCGAACTTCTTCATAGTTCAGAGTCGAACTAATTAAGAGTTCAGAGTCGAACTATTTGAGTGTCCAGAGTCGAAGTTATTCAGAGTTCGGAGTCGAACTACTTCAGAGTTCGGAGTCGAACTACTTAAGAGTTCGGAGTCGAACTCATGAAAGTTCAGAGTCCAGAATTCGGATTAGAACTACATTACAGTCCGCATCCACAATTTGAATCCTAAAAATAGAATTCTCTAAATCATTTCATTATATAGCTCCGGGATTTTGGGTATGAATCTGGTTTTTGAATTTAAGAATAATATTGCTATGTATAAGAAAATCTATGTTAGGGTAAATTTCCTTAAAGAAGTAAATTTTCTTTATGGGGGTATTAATAATATTTACTTAAGTATAAGGTGATTGTGATTTTTAAAACAAGAAGGAATGGAAAAGTCATAAGGAAAACCTTATTGACTCAACATGGGTGTGAAACCTCTATCACATGGAAAAAAGAATGGTAGGATAAAGAGATCAATGTAGAAGAAAATTCTATAAGATAAAAGAAAAACTCACATTAGATTAATTTGGGTCACAATATATCAAAGATGGAATCTAGAGATTGATTAAAATTAAAGGGATCTCCAAAATTATGAATAGGGGAATTTTAGGTAACCTCGAGTGAGAGAGAGGGGAAATGCAGCTATAGGGTTTGACAACTCGAGTTGCTGTAAACACACATAAATCATTACAATTTAGGGGGATTACACTACGTGTAATCCCTTTTCACATATTTTAATGCCTCATGGTTGTTTTAGCTGAAAAAAAGCACATTTTTTATTTATTTAATTTTTTGAGCCCCAAAAAATTACATTGTAGAAACGCACTTTCACAACATGAAATTATTATACATGGAGTGAAACCCACTTTCACACTATGAAAGTTTCTTCCTCCCAATTCCCCACACAAAAACTCATACAAAGATTGTCATAGCCTCGTATAAGCTCTGCATTCCCTGAGAACTTGCAACGGGTTGATCCATGTTGATCCAGGCCCTTAAAAAATCATTTAAAAAGAATATTTATTAATAAATATGGGTTTATGGGGATTAAATTTGATTTCAAAATAAAATTATTGCATGTTTAAGAGGTGTTTTAGACCTTATACATTATTTTAACTACATAGTTAATTTATTTTACCATTAATCATGGTAAATTATTTTTCAATATTAAAAGGTTATACTTTTTTATATAAGGTGAATAAAGTGACATAAATGTTATATTAGTAACATCTTTAAGAATATATTATAATCATTTACCTAATTCATGATTTTTATAATTTTTAAATAGTTCAATAAATTTTGATTTAGAGAAAAATCATTAATTTCAATTTTGATCATATTAATTTAATTATATATAGAGGGTATAGATTCATTGTTTGAAATGGATTAAAATACTTTAAAAAATCATGATAATGTATTATTTATATAAAAATTCATAGATTAATGTATCTCAATCAATTTATATTAATTGTAGTATTTAAAACTCATTTATTATATATTATTAACATAAATAAACACTTATTGGTGTGATATTATAATTTACGGAAATTATATAATTTAAAAAAATTGAAAAATATATCTATCATAATAAAAATTTCATCAAGATCAAAATAGAAAATTATAATCATTAATACCTTTATTTTTTCCATGTATTAAAATATAATTGGTATTAAAAAATCTAAGAGTGACATTTTGTAAATTGTTTTATTTTTGAATTATATGCAGGTCATTATGATTAGTAATTGTCCACTAAAGAAGTAAATTTCCTACCCCATGATATAATGGAAAAATTACCATCCTCTAGAAAAATTATTATGGAAGATTATTGTATTATGAAATATTTTTATGATAGATTAACTTAAATTACCCATTACCTAGGAAATAGAATTTATCACAATTAGTATTTATATTAGCCAAAAATAAAGGGGGGCCTAAATTACCAAAATTTAACCTTATTTTCCCAAATATTTAATCCATATAATAAAAATAAAATACCTATAAAATAGAAGAATTAATTTTATCATATGAACAAAAAACCTGATGAAAATGCCTTTTAGAAAAATAAAATTTTATAAAGAATGATTTTTAATTCTTATCTCATGATTAGACAAAATATATAATAATTGTGTTATAATTAAGAAATATTTAATATATAAAATTAATTTAAATAAATCACTAATATTTATCATTTTAATTTATTAATATTAAAATATATTCCACACAAAATTAATTTTTTTAAGGAAAATTTGTTTATATATATAAAAATGTTTTTATACTAAATTAAGACATAAAATGGATTATAATGAAATTGTTGTATTATTTTAAAAAAGATTATTAATTTTATGTTAAAAATATATTAGTACAAAATGGAACATTTTAATATTCCAAAAATAGAAATATTATTTTCAATAAATATTTGAATTTTTCATTATTCACTAGAAAATAATTTTTTTAGAAAATTCCAAAGTTCGCCATAAGATAATTATTATATGAATTTTTAAAAAATGTAGATATATTTATAATTTCTAAAGAGAGTAAATAATAAATATAATATTTTCAAACAAAATGCAGTAAAAATAATCGTTGAGGAAAATATACTTTTTAACCACAATGTAACATTATAAACATTTAATGCTTATTTCATAAAAACTAATTAACATATTAATATTTAAGAGTATTTTTTTATATATCTCATTTATTCATATTTATACCCCCAATTTGACGACTCTCTTATAATGATCATGTTTAAATAATAATAATTCATGATTCATTAATGATCATGGTTAAATGTAGTATACACTAAGAAACATAATATTCATATTCTATACTATCAGGGTGTGGGGTCCACATTTCATAATTTTTATATCTGGGGATATAGAGAGGGTAGATTCAACTAAGGTGTCAGGATATAACCTTGTGACGTCCCATACCCGGATGCTACTGAATGGGTGCGCCGAACTTGGGGGGACACATTGCCCCTAGAGAATATCCCCAAACACCAGAGGATGCCAAACAGTATAGATAGCCTAGGGTGTGACCATAGGGATACTATTCCATCATTAGAAGAGTGTAGTATATCGAATGGAATATAAATTGTAGTAAATAGCAGAAGTAACATAAATAAATAATAGAATCAAACTGATGCATTAGATAGACGAGAATAATAATAACTGTATCAACTGGAACAATGATGATGTAATGTCATGTCACTAGAAAGCTGGAAAACATGGATACATGAAAATAGGAATAACAGTTACAAAAAGAAATAGAAAACATAGACTATTTGAAGAATCCTGAGATCTAACTCCTTCATATTCTATCATGCTCATCCCTAAATAGCAAGAAATCAAGTGTCTGAAGCCGTATGCTTCCCTTTTTCAACACATAATACCATGTAATATACTTCGGGTACAAAACGATGTATTGATAGGGTGTGAGATAAATCTCAGTAGTCTACCACAAATGGTGTCTATAACATCCATCCCAGGTAATGGAATATAGCAGTGTGCAAGAATGCATATGTAAATTAAATCATGTAGTACAAAATAACTAAATACCCAAGTACATGTTTCATCCCTCAGAAGGTGTCTGAACATATAACTAGTTCATTAATTATGTAATTACCATTTAATGTTAATATTTAATGTGAGTCTTATCAAGAACCAACATTATCTCATGATAGTATAAGAAGTAAAAGTACTAAGGCATGATAAGGAAACCTGAAAAATATATCCAGTGAGGGAGTTCCATGTTAATAACCAGGGTAATATAAATATCATGAAACACTATCTCAGAAGCTTATGAGTCTTGAAAATTAGTAAGAATATAATCCAAGGAGCATAATCCAAGGAATTCCACAATAAGGTGCCTATAGAGTCCAAGGTGATAGACCAAGGTAAAATGTGGATTAACAAAGGCAGGGCCCTATGGTCTTTCACCATGGAACCTACTAGTGAATGATCAATCCAAGGAGTGTATCCGAGGTATCATGTAATAATGTAAAGAACCGTATGGTAGTATACTGAGCATCTGATGAATAGATATGAACCAAATATTAGGTGGGTATCAACCTAACCATACTGAATTATTGAATCTGAATGGGTTTCCCGAGACCCAAGGTCTACTCCTCTCAGAATCAAAGGTGAACTCAAGTCATTCCATTCCTATTTGATATTGTAATCATGTATTAATTCATTTTATTCCAATTAATACCTTCAATCTGTTTGTATTGGTCATGTATAGTTCCATCTATTTATTTATTGGTCCAGGACTTGTCTTCCATTAATGTGGATAGGCCATGTAGCATTGAAAACTTTTAATCAAGTCTTAATTATCCATTATGAAATATTCAATTAGATATTTTCACTCTTTTATATTTCATCAATATGGTAAGGGGTTCTATAGTCATGTAACCATTATTCGATCTCTTTTGATAAGGCCATGTTATATAATAAGTATACATTCCATTCTATATTTCACATTTAAAAACCAAATTGAAGGACATACATTAAACAGGTAAAGTGTTGAGAATACATGGTACATATCATTATGAAATTTTCATTAATAAAAATCCATTTATTATAAGAAGGATCAACTTTAGGAAGTTTAAGAAAATTCACACCCGAATGGTGGCTCAAACGTGCAGAATCATGAAAACCCAATTATGGCGTAACCATCTTCAAGGGGTGGACTGAGAAGTTGGTGTAACCACTAATAACTAATCAAATATTTGGAAAGAGCATAACCATATGATTTTAACATCTATTATCATGCCATGTAAATTAAAGAAACATATAATGATGAAATCGTTGGGCCCCACACAAATATTCCAAAAATCAATGAACTTTAGGGATAATTTATAGACCACCGACCTTAGGGTTGTATAATCCTTCTCCTTTAGTATCAGCCCTCAATTTTCCTCAGATTGGAGTATATCTATGAAAAGTTGTGAAATTATCACATGGTGATACCTAGGTCAAGAGAAAAAGAGAATAAGTATGGCTAAAGAAAACTCAAGTACTTACTGTTTCGCATCCAAACTGACAAACGAAAGCTCAATTGGATTCCAGAAAAAGGAGAACTCTTAATCCCTAGATTTGGCCTTTAAAATGATCCAAATTAAGAGAAAAAGGGGATAATACTACTGGTTCCCAAATTAGATAGGATGGTTTGGCTTAATATATCAGTAAGGGGAAAATTGTAAATTTACATAGAAAATTATCATGCACACGATCTGTCTGCACGGTTTGTCAAACTGTGCACAAAATATTTGTGACGTATAACGACCCATACATTACATACATGGTTATTACTTAAAAATTGAAGCATAATTATTAAAACATATAACAAAACAATGAAAGGACCGTATAGGTATAGTTTCTTTAGAAACTGGGAGACATAAACAACTGGTTCATAAAGCATCTATATTGCCTCCCATTGATTTCATCATATCTAGAGTCCCTTTTGGCATATCCTACTTAATAACCTTCTTCCTGACATGCAGAAAGAAAACATACAAAAGGGTGAGCTCAAATGCTCAGTAAGGGTAAACAAAAGAAATATCAATCAAATCATTTTAATAAGAACATAACATTTTGGAAATCTTAACTAGAAAAAGAGATCATAATTTCATAACATGGGATAAATCATAGTAGTGAAATGTAATCCCAATAATCAAAACCTAAAACATGAAACTTCGTGGAATACAAACATAATCATAGTGAATCATTTCTTATTAGTCAAGACTCATTGCCAAGACTATCTTAGTGGACAAAGTCCATTTCTGAACCGAGTTCACTCTTCATTTCAGTCCTGTTTCACTGAACCGGTTTAACCTGCCGTTCTATCTAGGTCTATCTCATGAGATATAAGATCTTTACCCAATGAATTATATTTAGATATAGGTCTCACCCATCTCATAATGATACCATTCTTATGTGTGCCACAAAATCAAAAAAATCATACATCATTGCATAACCCATGTAATAAAAATGGGATTCTTAAACATCGTGATATCATAAAACAATTCATATAAGATAAAAGAATTCATAAAAATAATTCCATCACAACATAATCAAATCAATGTAATAATAGGGATAGAAACAAAACCCTATATTATCTTAGATGGAAAATAATTTTGATAAAACACTTGAACTCCATTCTTGAGGAAAATATTTCTTCTACTTAAAAAACATTTTTCCATTCTTAACATGTCATACAATTTCAAACTAAAAGAAGTTGATTAAAAATAAACATGAAAAACTGCAAAGTAATCTTCTTGGAAATAATGTTTTAAAAATCCATTCATTCCGTATAATTTAGAAAAAGCATTCTTCTCGTACTTTTTTCAGAAAAGTCAAAAAGTACCTCGTATGAAAAACGACAAAAGATTCCTTTCATATCATTTACTAAAAACTAACCTAAGGGTAAAATTGGATATAAACTATTGTAGAAGGATATAAATATTACATATTGAAGAAACATGGATGTGGATGATAAATATTCCTCAGTAAATTCTGAAGTATAATCAATCTCAGATAAAAAATTGAGATTGTGAGATTTTCCCTTACCTTAGGTCCGATTTGCTTCGTAACTGTCAAAAACTCTAGTAAAATGATTTAAATAATGTCTTTGAATTATTCAAGAATCATACTCATTGTTATGATATCATATATGGTCATATTCGTAGCTTCTTATTAGTAAAATTTCATTGTTACTTGTTTATTCGGGTGTTTATTGCTTTTTTGTTCTTATGCGTGTTTTGTCGAATAAATTCTTATTCTTCTTTTAGGTTATAGATACCTCATTTACATAATGGTATTAGTGTAATATATATTATATTTATTCAGTCAGTTCGTTTATATAATCATTATTTAATGAAGATCAGGTAGAACGAGTCTCATCACATCGTGGAGACGGTAGGCCGTACGTACCCATGAGCGATTATATCGTTCCCATGATCGTGGAATTGTATTGGAGTCTATGTATACTATTTCAGAATCAATATCCATTTACAATAATCATATATAGTTATTATTTACACCATTATACCCATCCAAGTAAGTTGGTGGTGGAAAATAGATTACACCACGGCGTGGAGACGGTATTCCGTACGTACGCACGCGCGATGATTTCGTTTTATATAGGATGCATAGATTGTGAAATAGGGTTGTTTCATAATTATAATAACATATCAGTATATGAGTGATACTTATGTTATTACTTCATAATGAAACAATTAAAGAATAAGAAGTGGAAGAATAAATAATGTTGAAAGAATTGGTAACGGACATTACCTCTTCTTTGAAGCGCCTCTTTGTGACCTTCTTTTAGGGCACTAAAATTGGTCTTTGAAGAATACCAGGACCTCTAAGTTGTTTCTAGAGAAATGGAGAGGTGAAATTTCCTAGGGTTTGCTGAGCTTGAAGGATCAACGTGGTGTGAGGAAGAGAGGGAGGAGGTGCCCTTTTATAAGGGAAGAGAGGGGCACCTTTGGAAAAACTAAAACTATTATTTTATTATAAAGTCATATTCGGTTTTAACTAGCTCCAAAATTGATTTATTTCAAATCTAAGGTGGGGATGGGTCGAAATTATCTCATAAAATAGAATTTAGACAAGTTTATGTTTCTATTTAAACCTTATCATTTAGATTTAACTTTATGTTAAATAATTTTACTTTTACCGTGTCTTCTTGTTTTCTTACACTATACGGTTAATAAAATTACTATAACAAGCCAAACGAACCCCAGGTTGTTTATTATTAATATATATATATATCCTTTTATAAGTCATTGGGATGAACCTTATATTTTTAGGAATAAAATAACAATTAATAATATAATATTTTTTTTAAAAACTATTTTATGTCAATTTTGATACTATTTGGTAATGGATTTTTGTGAAAATCATAATAGAATTATTAGTTCGAAAAAAGTTAATAAAATAAGTAATAACATGGAATATTAACATATAAAATTATTGGACTTCATAAAAAGTCTCTAATTACATTTATTTGGGTATTTATAACATCAATTATATCAATATTTCATTAATTAGATAATTACTGCATCATTATTGTGTCATAAATAAATTAAATTATATAAAGTATAAAAATTATAAATAAAAAACCATTATGTAGGAAATATTTTTAGATTTATAATGAATATTTATAGTCGAATTTATAATATGTATAACCCTATATTAAAAATGATTTACATATAAAACATTGATTTTAACTATTTTAACCCTTCTTTAAATTAATTAATAATAAATGTCCTAATCTAATTAATGTTGTCCTAAATGGTCATATATTATTACTAAGGTTGTTTTTTGTCTAATTATAATTATCCAATAGAATTAGGCATGTGTTAGTGTAATAATAATATCATTCTTTCCCTTAGTAACCCTATTTACTTTTAACAGTGGTAAAAAAAAGTAAAAAGTTACTCTTCACCAAATTTTATTTTCATATCATTGGACCAAATTTTATTCCTTGATATTAACTGTGTGTCTTGGATTTTCGAAATTCCACTCACAGAAGCAGTAAAATTTAGTTTTATGTAAATTTGAAAATTCTCTTAGGAGGTGGGTAAAAGACGGTGAAAAGTTCAATAAAATTTTTATATATCTAAAATTATTATAAAATGACTCCAATGAATTGCATTGAACTTATATAAGTATTATGTATCAATTTTGACCTAAAATAAATTTAATTAAAATAAATAATTATTTAAATAAAAAGTCGGTTTTTAAATAGTAACCTAGTGTTTTTACTATTCATCAAAAATTGAAAGTTTTCAGAAAAATACAAAAATTTCACCCTTGGCTAATTTCGATATTCTGAATCCAAAAATGAAGTCCATTTTGAAAATAAAAATTTCAAAAAGTGGGTATTACTATTCATAATGGCTAGTTTTAATAATCTTTTAATAGCATATCGTTGCTTAGTGAAACTCGGTATTGCGTACGACGGAAGCTATCGAGGAAGGCCGCTTTTTCATGTAAAGAAAGTCAAGCTAGTGTTGCGTGTAGTCAATGATTCCTTTGATGATTTATGTAACATAAAAAAAATATTTCCCATAAAAGCCTCGGGTGTTATATTCTACCCCCTTAAATTGAATTTCCCCCTCAAAATTCGTCACATTGTAACAAACAGATGAGGATACCTCTCCCTCATCATATCCTCAAGCTCCCATGTAGCTTCTTCTAATTGGTGGTTCCTTAATAAAACTTTCACCAAGCGAGTGGTCTTTTTCCGTAGAAATTTTTCACTACGATCCAGAATATCTATTGGCTGTTCTTCATAAAAAAGATCTTTCTCCAGTGGTACAACTTCTGAGCTGAGTACATGTGAAGGATCAGGTATGTACTTTCTCAGGAGAGATACATGGAACACATAATGAACTTGGGAGAGATTTGGTGGAAGTGCCAATCAATAAGCTACCTTCCCAACATGATCCAGAATTTCAAAAGGACCGATATATCTAGGGCTCAACTTTTCCTTCTTTCCAAATCTCATGACCCTATTCCAGGGACATATTTGTAAGAACACTTTATCACCCACTTCAAATTCTAGGTCTTTTCTTTGGTTGTCGGCATAACTTTTTTGTCGACTCTGAGCAGCTCTAATGTGTTGTTGAATAGATCTGACCTTTTCCGCCATCTCATCAACAAGATCAGGTCTTAATAGCTTTCTATCCCCTACTTCATCCCAGTAAGTTGGAGTCCTTCATTTCATTCCATAGAGAGCATAATAAGGATCTATCTAAATACTGGAGTGAAAGCTATTATTATAATAAAATTCCACCCAAGTTAGGTGTTGATCCCAACCACCTTTGAAATCCATAGAGCAATATCTATACATATCTTGTAGAGTTTGAATCATCCTCTCAAACTGACCATCTGTCTGAGGATGATAAGCAGTGATGAAACTAAACTCTGTATCCAGAGTATGCGGAAGACTTCACCAGAACTTTGAGGTAAACCTCGTAGCCCGATCAGATATAATATAATGTGGTACTCCATGAAATCTTACCACTTCCTTTACATATATACTAGCAAGCTTATCTAGAGAGAAATCTTTTCTAATAGCAATGAAGTGTGAAGACTTTGTAAGACGATCAACTATGAACCAGATTGCATTATTGCATTTAGATGTATTAGGATGTCTGGTGACAAATTTCATAGGGATGTTTTCCCTTTTCCATTCTGGTATGGGTAATGGTTGTAACATCCCCTTAGACTTCTATCTCTCTACTTTAACTTATGGACAAACCAAGCATCGAGAGACATATTCAGCAACATCTCTTTTCATGCCATCCCACTAGAAGTACTCTATCAGGTCCCTATTCATCTTTGTGCTTCCAGGATGAATAGTGAATCAAGAACTGTGAGCCTCATCCAGCAACTCCTTCTTTAATTTGGGGATGGGAGGAACACAAACCCGATTCTTGAACTTTATTATCCCATCACAATCAAGGTTGAATTCAGGAACATTTCTCACCTTCTTTTGTAACTCTACAACTTCTTTCTATGCCTCATTAATCTTCACATGTATAGATGGTTGAACATTCATTTGAGAAAGATAAGATTTTTCCCCTTCCATTATAATTCCAAGATCCATCCTTTGTAAATCCATAAATATTGGATCTCTTGTTATCCACATCATGGATAAGCTAGCATGGTCTTGTCGAATTAATGCATCTGCCACCTTGTTTGCTTTCCCACGGTGGTAATGAATTGAGCAGTCGTAATCCTTAATCATCTCCAACCATCTTCTTTGGTGCATATTTAGCTCCTTTTGTGTGAAAATATACTTTAAACTTTTATGATCAGTATAAATATCACACCTTTCTCCATATAGATAATGCCTCCAAATCTTTAATGAAATGATTACCGCAGCTAACTCCAAATCATGAGTTGGGTAATTTTGCTCATGTATTTTCAACTGTCGTGAGGCATAAGCTATCAGCATTTCATTTTGCCTAAGAACACACCCCAGCCCTTCTTGGATTCATCATTGTAGATCACAAACCTTTCTCTACTACAAATAAGTGCGAGTACAAGTGCACTGGATAACCTTATTTTAAAATCCTTGAAATTCTATTGACATTCCTTTGTACAAACAAACATAACTCCTTTTAGAGTCAACCTGGTGAGTGGATTATATAATCATGAAAAATCATTCACAAAACGTCGATAATATCCAGAAAAACCAAGAAAAATTGGGATCTCGGTTACTGTTGTTGGCCTCGACCATCTTTTGATAACCTCTGTTTTTGCTGGATCCACAAATATTCCATCTTTTGATATTATGTGACCCAAAAATGCAACTTTTTGAAGCCAAAATTCACACTTGGTAAATTTGGCATAAAGCTTATCCTTTCTCAGGGTCTTCAATATAATTCTCAAGTGATCTTCATGTTCTTCCTTTCTCTTTGAATAGAAAAGAATATCATCTATAAAGACTACCAAAAACTGATCAAGATAGTCTCTAAAGACTCTATTCATTAGGTCTATGAAGATAGAAGGGGCATTACTAAGACCAAATGGAATCACTATAAATTCATAGTGTCCATACCTTGTATGGAAAGCCGTCTTTCGTATATCCTCCCTTTTTACCCTTAATTGATGATACCCTGAACAAAGATTAATCTTGGAAAAGTATTGAGCTCCGCGTAGTTGGTCAAATAAGTCATCAATGCGCGGGAGAGGATATTTGTTCTTCATAGTGATCTTGTTAAGTTCTCGATAATCAATGTAGAGTCTCATTGATCCATCTTTCTTCTTAACAAACATAACAGGTTCTCCCAAAGTTGACGCACTAGGGAATATGAATCCCTTATCAAGAATCACTTGGTGTTACTTCTTCAATTCATGCAACTCAATTGGGGCCATTCTATAAGGTGTCTTTGAAATAGGCAAAGCACCTGGTACGAGTTCTATTGAAAACTCAACTTCACAATTTGGTGGAAGACCCGAAAATTCCTCCAAAAAGTCATCATCAAACTCCCGTACAATGGGAAAATTTCTAATCGTGAGTTTCTCACCAACCATATGAGATAAATAACCTTAATTTAGTGGTATCAAGACCCATAAGATGGATGAAATTTCCACTGGAAGGTTATGTTCATCCTTGCATCGATAGACGATCATAGATTGATTAGGAATATGAAATGTGACTTCCCTTCTTTGGCAATTGATATTAGCTCTATATAAATAAAGACAATCCATTCCAAGAATCTCATCAAATTCCACTATAGGAAGGATCCCCAGATTTTCCGGAAGCACTTTCCCACAAACTTCAATCGGTACAGAATTATAAACTTTTGATGCGACTGTTGTGCCAGTAGGGGTTGTCACAGCTATGTCAACATCTAATTGTTGAGGTAATATGGTGATACCCGTAGAAAATTATTCATAAATAAAAGAGTGGGTGGATCTAGAATCAAATGAAACATTTTCTACTTTAGAGTGGATGGTAAGTGTACCTTTCACAACTTCATTATCGTACTCCATATCACTGATAGAAATTGCATGTGACTTTCCTTTTTCTTTAACCTTAAGAGTCTGTTGACGTCGATCATCATCAACAACCCTTGGATTAGGGAATTTATTGGAATAATTCCCCATCTCCTTGCACTTGAAACATTGAAGTATAATAGGTTCATTCTGTGTATCCCTTCCTTTGTTTGCATCATTAGACATCTTCTTCCCATTACTGCAGCATTCAAATGCCTGATGACCTTCCTTTCCACATTTGAAACATTTACTTGTCCCATTAAGACAACTACCTCTATGTTGTTTTCCACACATTGAGAATAAAGTAAATCTCATCTTCTTTTCAGTGTGCTCTTTATATTTTCCTTTGAATTCCATTTTCCTCTTCTTATCAAACCCATATGACTGATGGGTTACTCCAATCTCCATCTCAACTTTGAGAGCACATCGAATGATTTGCTCGTAGTTATTGAAGTCCCTTATGGCTAATGCCCTTCGAAGACTTGGTTTTAAGATACTAAAGAATTGATTGATCTTACTCTCAAGTTGGATAATAATACCAGAAGCATACCTTACATGTCTTGTAAAATTTGCTTCGTAGGTACCAACAGATTCACCATCCTGTTGCTTTAGTTGAAGATACTCTTTCTCCATATTTGTTCGAAGAATAAGAGGGAAGTACTTATTGAAGAATAAGTTCTCGAACTCGTCCCATTCCATGGACTCAATTTCATATATTTGCCTCGTATTCTTTATAAGATTCCACCATTGATCAGTATATCCTTCCAAATAATAAACTGCTAGGATGAATTTATCATGTTTCGAAAATTGAAGAACTGAAAATATCTTTTCAGTAGTACTAATCCATTGTTCATAAACTAATGGATCAGTAGACCCGCTGAATGAAGGTGGACGCTGCCTCATGAAGGATTCAATAGAATGTTGGTCCTTCCTTTGCTCGTTTGGAAGTCCTTCATGATTCATAGCTTGAGAAAGATGTGTGAGCATGGCTACAAGATTTTTCATTCCAGCTCCCGTAACGTTTGGTTTCTCAGGAGGACAATCATTGCATTTCCCGTCACATTCCGCATTAACACGGTTCCTTCAGGTTATAGCCATTGACTAAAACCAAGAAGAATAGTGTGAGAAACAATAATTATAATAGGAAAACCACATAATCAAGAATAAAATTTCACACTTAAGGTCTTTTCATAGGTTTTTCATGGCCATTTTAAAAACACTAAGATTGTGTTCTATGCTTAGACTTATCCTTAGGGTTCTTACTAAGGCTTTCACATCCTAGATTCCAAAGGTTGACTATACCTTTCCTCTGATACCAACTATAATGACCCATACTATACATAGATGGTTATTAATTCAAAATTGAAGCATACTTATTACATAATATAACAAAACCATGAAAGGACAGTATAGGTATAGTGTCTTTAGAAACTGGGAGACATAAACAACTAGTTCATAAGACATCTACATTGCCTCCCATTTATTTCATCATATCTAGAGTACCTTTTGGCATATCTTACTTAATAACCTTATTCCTGACCTGGGGAAAGAAAACATACAAAAGGGTGAGCTTGAATGCTCAGTAAGGGTAAACAAAAGAAATATTAATCTCATCATATTCATAAGAACATAACATTTTGGAAATCTTAACCTGCAAAAGAGATCATAATTTCATAATATGGGATAAATCATAGTAGTAAATTGTAATCCCTATAATCATAACATAAAACATGAAACTTATTGGCATACACAAATAATCATATAGAATCATTTCATATTAGTCAAGACTCATTTCCAAGACTATCTTATTGGAGAAAATCCATTTCTGAACCGAGTTCACTCCTCGTTTCAGTCCTGTTTCATTGAACCGGTTTAACCTGCCATTCCAGCCATGTCTATCTCATGAGATATAAGATCATTACCAAATGAATTATAGGGAGATATATGTCCCAGCCATCTCATAATGATACCATTCTTAAGTGTGCCACAAAATCAACAAAATCATAAATCATTGAATAACCCATGTAATAAAAATGGGATTCTTAAACATCGTGATATCATAAAACAATTCATATAAGATAAATGAATTAATAAAAATTATTCCATCACAACATAATAAAATCAATTTAATAATAGGGATAGAATCATAACCCTATATTATCTTAGATAGAAAATAATTTTGATGAAACACTTCAACTCCATTCTTGAGGAAAATATCCTTTCTACTTCAAATTTTTTTTCCTTACTTAACATGTCATACAGTTTTAAACTAAAACAAGATGATTAAAAATAAACTTTAAAACTTGTAAAGTAATCTTCTTGGAAATATTGTTTTAAAAATCCATTCATTCTGTATAAGTTAAAAAAACATTCTTCTCGTACTTTTGTCTGAAAAGTCAAAAAGTACCTTGTACGAAAAAGGACAAAAGATTCCTTTCATATCTTTTACTAAAAACTCACCAAAGGGTAAAATTGGATATAAAATATTACATATTGAGGAAACATGTATGTGTATGATAAATATTCCCGAGTAAATTCTGAAGTATAAAAAATCTCAGATAAAAAATTGAGATTGCGAGATTTTCCCTTACCTTATGTCTGATTTTCATCGTAAGTTTCCGAACCTCCTGTATAATGATTTAAATAATGTCATTAACTTGTTCCAGAATCATAATCATTGTTATGATATTATATATGGTCATATTCTTAGCTTCTTATTAGTAATATTTCATTGTTACTTGTTATTCGGGTGTTTATTGCTTTTTTGTTCTTATGCGTGTTTTGTCGAATAAATTATTATTCTCCTTATAGGTTATAGATAACTCATTTACAGAATGGTATTTGTGTAATATATATCATATTTATTCATTAAATTAATTTATATAATCATTATGCAATTAAGATCATGTAGAACGAGTTGCATCACATCGTGGAGACGGTAGGCCGTACGTACGCACGAGCGATGATATCATTCCCATGATCGTGGAATTGTATTAGAGTGTATGTATACTATTTGAGAATCAATATCAATTTACAATAACTATATATATTTATTATTTACACCATTATACCCATCCAAGTAAGGTGGTGGTGGAAAATGGATTACACCACGGCGTGGAGAAGGTATTTCGTACGTACGCACACGGGGTGATTTCGTTTTCCGTAGGATGGATAGATGATGAAATATGGTTGTTTAATACTTATAATAACATATCATTATATGATTGATACTGATGTTATTACTTCATAATGAAACAACTAAAGAAGAAGAAGTCGAAGAATAAATAATGTTGAAAGAATCGGTAACAGACATTACCTCTTCTTTGAAGCACCTCTTTGTGACCTACATTTAGGGCACTATAATTGGTCTTTGAAGAAAACAAGGACCTCTAGTATGTTTCTAGGGAAGTGGAGAGGAGAAATCGTCAGGGGTTGGTCGAGCTTGAAGGCTCAAAGTGGTGTGAGGAAGAGAGGGAGGAGGATCCCTTTTATAAGGGAGGAGAGGGGAACCTTTGAAAAAACTAAAAATATTATTTTATTATAAAGTCAAATTCGGTTTTAAATAGCTCAAAATTGATTTATTTCTAATATAAGGTGGTTATGGGTCGAAATACTCTCATCCAATATAATTTAGACAAGTTTAGGTTTCTATTTTAACCTTATCATTTAGATTTAACTTTAAGTTAAATAAATTTTCTTTTACCATGTCTTCTTGTTTTCTTACACTTTAAGATTAATGAACTTACTATAACAAGGCAAACGAACCCCTAGTTGTTTATTATTAATATATATAACCTTATCTAAGTCATTTTTATGAACCTTAGATTTTAGGAGTAAAATAACAATTAATAATATAAAATTTGTTTTAAAAACTATTTTATGTCAATTTTGATTCTATTTGGTAATTGATTTTTGTGAAAATCATAACAGAAATATTATTTTGAACAAAGTAAATTTAATCAATAATAACATGTCATATTAACATATAAAATTATTGGAATTCATAAAAAGCCTTTAATTACATTTATTTGGTTATTTATAACATCAATTATGTCAATATTCCATTAATAAGATAATTACTGCATCATCATTGTGTCATAAATAAATTAAATTATTTAAAGTCATAAAATTATAAATAAAATACCTTTATGTAGGAAATATTTGTATCTTTCTAATTAATATTTATAGTTGAATTTATCATATGTATAACCATATATTAAAAATGATTTACTTATTAAACTTTGATTTTAACTATTTTAACCCTTCTTTAAATAAATTAATAATAAATGTCCTAATCTAATCCATGTGGGCCAAAATGGTCATATATTATTCCTAAGGTTGTTTTTGGTCGAATTATTCTTATCCAATAGAATTAGGACATGTGTTAGGGTAATAATAATATCATTTTTACCCTTAGTTACCCTATTTACTTTAAACCGTGGTAAAAAAAGTAAAAAGTTACTATTCACCAAAAAATATTTTCATCTCATTTAACCACATTTTAGTCCTTGATATTAACCGTGTCTCTTGGATTTTCAAAATTCCACTCACCGAAGCGTTAAAATTATGTTTTATGTAAATTTTCAAATTCTCCTAGGAGGTGGGTAAAAGACGGTGAAAAGTTCAATAAAATTTTTATATATCTAAAATTATTATAAAATGACTTCAATGAATTAAATTGAACTTATATAGGTATTATGTATCAATATTGACCAAAAAAATTATTTAAATAAAAAGTTGGTTTGTAAATAGTAACCCATTTTTTTACTATTCATCAAAAATTGAAAATTTTCACAAAAATACCAAAATTTCACCCTAGGCTAATTTCGATATTTCGAATCCAAAAATGAAGTCCATTTTGAAAAACAAAATTTCAAAAAGTGGGTATTACTATTCATAACTGCTAGTTTTAATAATATTTAAATAGCATATCATTGCTTAGTGATAATCGGTATTGCGTACGACGCAAGCTCTCGAGGAATGCTACGTTTGCGTGTAAAGCAAGACAAGTTATTATTATGTGTAGTGAAATATTCCTTTTATTATTTATATAACATAAAAACAAAATATTTCCCATAAAAGTCTCGGGTGTTACAAGACTGCTCTGCGCGAATTGTTTGGCCACACAATTTGATCAAACCATGAGCAATCTATTCATGGGTACTTGGGAAAAGTGGTGCTTGCACGGGTTGGTCACAGGACCATGTTCCAACATTTCAAGGAGGATCTGTCGGAAAAAGCACTATCCACATGGTAGTCTAAACTATGTGAATTTTCCCATGGTTTACACTAAATCGTTTTCAATGTCTGTTTTCCCAAAAAATTTGGCTTTCGTGCTCTGAAATATCCCTAGACATCCTAGGAAATATTACTAACTAATTATTCATCCATATTAGATCCAAAGTATAGATATAGACAGAAAATTAAATGATCCACACCTAAGTGAAAACCCATGTTCTTAGTGTCCTACCACATGGAAAGAACTCCCGCCGAGTTATCCTTCCAAGGGTAAGGAAACACTCCCCAAGAACAACTCTTGCCACTATGAACATACCTCGGCTTCCATCTCCCAAGTCTCATGATCTACTCGGCCATGATGCCATAACACCTATATGAGAGGGTCAAAATATCCTTAGAGAGCCATCATGATGTAGTCAACGATGCGTACTAGATATTACTCATGGGTAGAATCAACATCAAATCCAACTTCATTTGAGATAAAAGGTATGAGATGAGTTGGAATGATATTCGTGTTGCTGTGAGACATGGAGTACGTTGTGCGTGGGAAGATACCTCTAAGGTTTTAGAAATCAATAGGCTACTGGCCCGAATCTCTCTAGAATCTCGAACAACCCAACGTAATTAGGTGACAACGTTCCATAATTTATTAACCGTCTGTGCACTATCCTTGGTGATACCTCAAGAGAGACACAATCCCAAACCCTGAAATAAAGAGGACATCAAAGGTGATCAACATAAGATCTCTGTCTAGACTGAGCAATATTTATACACTTCCTAATCAGCTGTACTAGTTCTGAAGTCTCCTGAATAATATTAGGACCTATTATGTCCCCCTCACTTGCCACTATCCAGCACATGGGTGAATTTAATAGACTAAAATATAAGGCCTCAAAAGGATCCATCTTAATCTTCACCTAAAAACTTTTATTGTAAAAGAGCATGATGAGTGGAATAGGGTTATCCTAAGAATCTATGAAATCAAGAAAACATGCTTGAAGAAGATACTTCAGAACCAATATTGTCTATTCTGACTGTCCATTGGTGAGGTTGAAAATATGTTCTTATAATTACCTGAGTCCGAATAGATTTTTGTAATCCTTTCCAGAACCATCATGTGAAATGAGCATCCCTATATAAAACGATAGTACGTGGAACCCCAGGTAGTTGTATGATCTCAAAAACATTCTGTCTTCCAAACTAATGAATTGAAAATTATCCTGTATTGAAATTAAGTGGGATGATTTCATTATTTGGTAAATGACATCCAATATAGAATCTCTACCTCTCAGAGAACTAGGTAAGACGACTACAAATTCCATAGAAACATCCTCTGATTTCCATTCTGGGACTGAAAGTAGATATAACAAGCCTGCAGGTCTCTGGTGCTCTGCCTTCAACTTCTTCTAGGTGGAACACCTAGTGATTAGCCTGCAATATGAAATTTCATTCCATATCACCAATACCATCATTTCATATCATGATACGTCTTCGATATTCTTGGATTAACTTCCCACTGAGAAGAATGAGACTCTTTCATAAACTCCTCTCTCATATCTTCAGAAATCTAGATATGTCCGCATAGACCTAGGACTTCATGTTGGTCAACAGACTAATATAGACGTTGTTTATCTCCTAATATACTATCATGGAGAACCAAATCGCCAGATTTGAAAACATTGAATACTCCACCTTTTATAGGGGGGAGAGGTAAGTGTTAAGGATGGGAGGTAAGACTACTCGTTTCAATCATGAAACTCTATATTAAGTTCAAAAAATTGGTCCATTAACTTCAATTCAACACCTTCTTATTTTACGGCTTGCATTTGAGTTTTCCGACTCAATGCATAAGCAACCACATTTCCCTTTACAGGCATATATGCAAGCTCAAAATAAATTTATTTTAGATATTCGACCCATATCCACTATTAGAGGTTCAAGCCACAATGAAAAAATATATACTTGAGGATATTGTGATATGTATACGTCAAAAAAGTGTTCACCCATCAGATATTGTCTCCAGAAACGTAAGGCATGGAAAACTACTTCTATCTCATGGTCAAGCATCGGGTAATATCTCTCATGAGGACTCAACTGTCGATATTGATATGAAAAAAAATCTTCTTGTATCGAAAATTCTCCTATTCTAATTCTTGATGCATCATAGAAGACTATATAATCATTATCTTGTTCGGTAAGAATCATATGATGTGCCGAAACAAGCCTACCTTTAATCTCCTAAAATTATTTCTTGTATTCTTTTAACCATATTAACTTAAAACTCTTCTTTTTTATGTTGAGTAAGAGGTGTAGAAAGATGATATAATTCCTATATAAAATCCCAATAATATCTAGTGACCCTCAATAAACTCCTAATATTAAACATGTTCTTGAGATACTCCAAGGAAACTACATCACTAACCTTTACATGGTAAATAGATACTTTGATTCTGAAATAATATGTCCCAATATGTGGACCGCATCCATCCATAAGTTGAACTTATAAATCATGGCATAAAGATGATGCTCTCTCAGTGTACTCTAAAAAATCTCAAGAAGATTTTCATGGTCATTACGAGTGCGAGAATACACCAAGATAACATCCACAAAGTCCACAAAAAAGAGACTAAATAGGGATGTAAAATCCTATTCATAAAAGCCATTAAAATAGAAAGAGAGATTGTAATTATGAATAGAATAACAAGATACTTATATTGACTATAACTACTATAGAAGGATGTACGAGTTATGCTTGATGGTTTGACTCCCACCTGATCACAACTCGATATTAGGTAGATCATAGAGAACCCCATTACTCCTTGGAACTAGTCAAAGATATCATCTAATTGAGAAAGTGAATATCGGTTCTTGACCATAAGCTAGTTCTACATTTTGTAATACATGCATATACAACGAGCTCCATCCAACTCAATAGAAAAAGCATGGGTGAACCACAAGAGTATGTGCTAGTTCATATAAATACTTTGGCCACGAGGTCCTCTATCTTCATCTTGAACTTCTAAATCTCAGTAGGATTCATCTTGTATGGAGGAATTGACATTGGAGATTCTTCGGAACAAGCTCAATTTTAAACTCTACCACTCTCTTAGGAGGTAAGTTAGAAATGTAATCAGGAAAGACTTCCCAAAAATTATCTACTACTGGAGGAAAATCAATTTGAAGAAAACCATAATCCTCTATGAAAAGGATAGAAATTTGGGCTATCAATATACCTATCCCATGATGATTTGGTCTAGATGTCCCATTCTGGACATCCCACTCACCCTTGAAAACATAAAAAATACCTTCGGGTTCTATAAAAGAAACCATGTTGCGATAACAATCCTCAATGGCATGATAGTGGACAAACCGGTCAATCATGATAATGATATTGAACCCCGTCATATCAAGAACAAAGATATTTCAAAAGGGAGGGTAACGAACTACATTAAGGGGATAGTACCTGCATTAGTTTATGCCCTCCATCCGTATTCCCAATGGTGTGTCAAGTGTCATTAAAAATGCAATGAACGGTTTAGAGCAAGCTTAGGAGCAAAATATATCATCAATTGAGGAAACTGAATGTATGAAAAGTCACTACTAAAGGAATACGACCCCAAATACCTACTTAGATGGCTAGGTATCTGTAAGTTATCATGGATAAGCCTCATTTCATTTTGCAGTTAATTTCTAGGTTCACTCCTTTATATTTCATAGATGCGACAAGACGAGATAGGCATGTGCATCCAATTCATTTTAGATTTATGTATTCAATTTATAATGGATATCCATTTCCATGAATTTGTGCCCATAACCCTATCACCAAAAATGACAACCACTTACTTTTAGTATAATGGATTGACAGGGTAAATTGCTCATCTGAACCCATGAGGTCCCATACACCACATGAATTGAGACATGAAATCACTCAATCGCAGCAAATGTTATACAAGTACAAGTAAACTATCACACCATCACTAAAAAATCACAAGAATATCAAGAAATGAAAAGTAGTGAAATGCACCTATAAGGAATAGAAATATGCACAACAAGTGAATTCTTGGTGCCTATACTGAATCATGTAATAGTGATCCTTACCATCATATGATTGGGATAAGGATTAAATAAATTATCAAAAGAGTAATAATAAACAACACCACAAAACATGTGCATCACCCAAGGGTGAAATAATATCAACTGTAATCGGAAAATTAGAATAAACATTATAATTTAGGCACCTTGATTTTTACCCTGAAAATGGGTTCACGAACCCCAAGAATGACTTCTGAAGAATTCCCAAGTGTTACTATTATATAACATATTGTCTCAAAATAGAAATGAAATAAATTAAACCTCCCTATGATACCACTTTATGACATCCCAGACCCAGATTCCACTGAACGAGTGCCCCAAGCCCAGTGTGGCACATGGTGTCAAGCGCATCTCCCCAAATGAAAGAGGCTACCAACTAGCAGTGAGGGCCTTGGATGTGTCCATGGGGAGAATATGAGCTCATTTTAAAATTGTATCACATCGGAAGGAATATAAATATTAGTGTAAATTGGAAGTGATATAAATAAATATCGAAAGAAAACTGATTATATAGATAAACAATAATGATAATATCTTTATCAACTGGAATAATGATGATGTAATGTCATGTCATTAGAATGATAGAAAACATGTATAAAAGTCAATAGAAATAATAGTTCCAGAATGTAAAAGAAATAAAAAACTACTCTATGTATCCCGATATCCAACTCGGTCATATTCTATCATGATCTATCAAAAACAACAAGAAATCAAGTGTTTGAATCCACATAATTCCCATTGTCAACACCAGCAACCCTGTAATATACGACAGGTACCAAATGGAGCCTAGAGATGGTGTAAGATAAATCTCAGCGAGGAATCACCAATAGTGTCTAAAACCTCCATCCCGTGTAATAGAATATATAAGTATACATTCATGCATATGTAAATTAAAGAAAGTTGTACAAAATAAAAAATTACCCAAGTATCTACTTCATCCATCGGCTGGTGTATGAACATATAAATAATTCATTAATTATATAATTACCATTTAATATTAGTAGGTTATGTGAGGCATAACTAGCACTAACATCACCTCATGATAATATAAGTAGTAAAGGTCCTAAGATGTAACAAGAAAACCTGAAAAAGATATCAAGTGAGGGAGTTCTAGGTTAATAACCAAGGTAACTTATGTCTGATAGAATTATAACTCATTAGAATCTGAGTCTATATAAGGGGAAATAGTGCAATCCAATGAGAATAACCCATTTAATTCCACAATAAGGTGTTGACTGAGTCTATGTTGATCATCCAAGGTAAAATGGGGGTATGAAAAGTCAAGGCCCAATGGGATTTCACCATGGAACCTACTAGTCAATGATGGATCCAAGGACTGTATCTGAGGAATCCATTAATAATGTATAGGACCCTACAATAGTATATCAAGCATCCTACTAATAGAGAAGAACCAAATTCTAGGTGGGTATTAACCTATCCAAACCACATACTTGAATCATAATGTGGTTCCTAATCCCCATGGTATTCTCCTTTCATAATCCAACGAGAACTCAAGTCAATACCTTCATATTTGATATTGTAATCATGTAGTAAATCATTTTGTTACATGCATATCCTTCCATTAGTGTGGATAGGTTAAGTAGAGTTACAACCATTTATTTATTGGTCTAATAATTGTATTAAATTAGTGTGGATATTCCATCTAGCATTAAAACCATTTGATCAATTATTAATTAACAATTGTGGTATATTCAATTAGGGTGGTTCACTCTTCTACATTCCATTAATATAAAGAGGGGTTCTACAGTCATGTAATATATATTCAATCTCTTTTGATAAGGTGATGCTATATACTTCATATACATTACATTCCACATTTTATATTTAATAAAAAAACATTATCTCATTACTTAAATGGGTCATGTGGTAGGAATAAATGGTACATACCATTCTGAAATTTTCTTTAATAATAATCCATTTAATATAGGAAGTCTCAACTTTAGGAAGGTCAAGTAAAGGCACACCCGTAGAGTGGCTCAATTGTGCCGAAACACTAAAACCCAATAATGGCATAACCTTTGGAAAGGGGTGGATTGTGTTTTGGGTCTAACTACTAAAAAATAATTACATATTTCGAAGGTGAATAACCATATAATTCTAACAATTATATTCATGGAATGAAATTTTAATAAACGCTGTCCGATGAATATGGAATGCCCCACATGTACATTCCATAAATCAATGATCTTTTGGGATATGTTATATGCCACCCACCATAGGGTTGTATGATCATTATACTCTAGTATTATCACATTATTTTGCTCAGATTGAAGTAGATTTATGAAAAGTTGAAAAACACTCATATGACGATACCTAGGTTGAGTGAAGTGAGAAGAAGACTGACTAAAGAGGGATCGAGTACATACTGTTGTACATCAAACTTGGTGAACATAATCTTGATCAGATGCCGATGAAAGAGATATATTACTCCCTATCTTTGGCCTTTGAAAATATACAAATTGATAGGAAAATGGGTTAATCCCCATGATTCTCAGTTTAGGAAGAAAGGGGTTTCTTAATAGATCATTAAGGGGAAAAATAAATATTTACCTAGAAAATTAGTATGTGCATGATTTTTCCACATGGTTTGTAAACTTGTGTGAAAAATGTGAGAGGTGGATCTTGCTGAACAGTTTGTAGAACAGTTTGATCAAATCATGTTCAATCCATGCACGTGTTTTTGGGAAAAAGGGGTGCTTGCACGGTTTGGCCGCACTACTATGCGCCAACTATGTGAGGTAGCTCTATCCAATGAAACAACATCCATACAGTTTGGAAAATTGTGTGGAATTCTGTATGGTTTACTTTACACCAGACACAAAGTATGTATTCTCCAAAAAATGAGTTCGAGGCTCAAAAAAATCTCTAGCCACACATGAACCTTTAATAACTTATTAAGCATGCTTATTAGGTCCAATGTAATAATTTAGACTAACAACTAAAGGATCTATAACAACGTGAAAAACAGTGTTCTTGCAAACCTATTATGGATATTTCCATTAGTTTATTTTTTTATTCTATTTTTTTAATTATATGTTTGGGGTCACATTAGGCTACACTAAGCTTGGAAGATGTTTTATGAACATGTTATGAGAGTTGATGTTAGGACCATCATTTTGGGTGGCTTCTAATATTTGTTTCTCACACATTATACATTCACCTAGGTAGATCTGTAAACAATATTTATTGTTTTTGGATGAGAAGAGGCTATAATGGATTGGTCAAAGTGCTAGTGTATCATGTTCGATTAGTGATGGTGGCATGGAGTCTGTGCTCCAGGTTGGATATTTTCACCACTCCTGAAGAGTTGATATGTGGTTCAGCTAGAATTAGTACCTTTTCCTCATGAATTTATTTTCATTTATTTTATTACATATATGTTCATTTATAGTGGGATATCAGTTTCTATATGTTTTATTTTATTTTAGTTTATATACTGAATTCCAATTATTATTACATGACCTATTTATATATATATTTTTGCACACTAATTTATTTTCTTGTATGTGTAGTTGTTTACTATATTTTCACTTTAATTAAAATCTGATCAAATAATAAGTCTACCTACTATATCCATAAATCCCCTCATAACAATGTGTAAGCCTCTAGTATATGAGGAGGTGAGATGGATTCTTTGTTTCATACTGGATCGAGTCCACAGGGTATAGTTCGTGACATTATGTTTGGGATATATTAAATTGAAAATATCATATATTTTTTTGATTATATGTTTAGTGGTTATTTTATGGGAGAATAAATAATTCTAGATATGGTTTCATTACTAAATTTATCATACTTTTATGAAATATATTTTAAGGGATAGATAAATTAATACTGATTCTTATATAAATGAAGTGGAGTCCTCTTTTGAAAAGTAGAAAGAAAAAATTGATGTCTATTTTATTATTCCTTCTCCTATAGAATTTTTTCTTAAAAAAATATATTCTATGAAAGTAATATCTATATAAATATTTTATGTTTATATTAAATTTTCAAAACAAATGCCATTAAAATAATAGTTCCTACCTACGGTGACATTTATGGTTGTTCTCTTGGAAAAATATTAATGACCCATTATAGGGGTCCATATAAATATGATAATATAAAGATGAAGAGTTTATTCAAATATTTGAATGGAAAGAATCCAATGGTTAATTTGAAGGGGTTTATTATAGTGGAAGATAAAAAATCATACCTATTCATTTGTTATTATTCTTTTCATATGAGTATTATTACGAGATCTGCTAGAAAAAAACACACAATGATTTTTTAGGGATTATCAAAAGAGGAGTGAGTTCCCATTATATTCCCAAATATTTGAATAAAAATTAGATATATCCAAGGAAATTAGTTTTGTAGTATTAGATAATGGATATGTGTAACACCACATGTTTTTTAAAAACTAATACGTCATTTGATATAAAATAAGACATTCCATACCAAGCCTAAAAGAACCATAAAATAATAATTTTTTAAAATGACCTGAAGAAACTAGAAATTAAATTAAAAATGAATGAGCCGGATTAAAAATATATAAGATTCCTACTGAATATAAATATGATGATAAATTGTTAGTAAATATAAACTTATTATTTTGAAAAGTCATTTTAGGATTCAATAAAATATTTTCTTCAAAAATGACTTTAAATAATGTTGTTGACTGTATAATATAGTGAATTACTAAAACATTTGGATTTTTTTTTCTAAAAAGGTTATAATTTATTAAATCACAATTTCAAAATTATTTTAGTTGTGTTTTTGATGTTTTTATGTAAAGGTTGATTATTTTTATGAATAGTGAATAATACTAATGTGTATTGAAAAATTTACATTCCTTTCAAGTATTTAAAAACTATTTTTATAAATTTGGTTAGTTTTAAAATTAAAATTGTTCTAATTTCATATGAATAATCCATTTATAATCTATTGAATGGGTTTTATAATGCAATTTGGTATAAAAAATTTATATACCTAGAAACTTATTATATGAAAAACATGTTTTTCATTGTGATTTATGGCATCAATTAGAAATTATAATATTCCACTTATGTGTATTAGATATTGAAATATGGATTATATTTTTTTACGAAGGAGGCCCAATATTTTTTTTAAATAATTCCCTTTTAATTTTTGACATTTTAAATAATAATTATACAACTTTTTTTCACAATGTTAAAGGAAAAATATGTTATTTAAGGGTAAATATAATTTGATAATGAGAAAAAGTAACCCTAGTAGTTGACTTTATTTTATTAGATGATTATATTTCATCCATTATCATCCAAAATTTTAATATATTAACTCTTTTCCAAATATAATTGTTTTGACCATTATATTGTTTTATTTAATGAAAAGTAAAGAATGTCAATCTCTTTGTTTTATTATATATAAATTTTTTTACATAGGGATAAAAAAATACATGTTTAGTTATCAGTATTCATTTGAAATATATATCATTTTTTATCATGTTAATTAATTTATAATTTCTTTTGATGAAATAATTACTTTAAATGACTACACAACATTGGATATAGTTTTTATTCAATTAGTAGTAAAATAAAGTAAATGATTTTAAAAATTATAAAAGTAATATTATTTTAATTAATACCTTTTAAGATGATTATTTAAAATAACGGTTATATATTAGATATTTTTATTCCATTGATTTGAATTAATTTTTTTTCTTATAATTTTAAAAGTCTAATTAATAAAATAGTTCCAAAATTGAAACGAATGTTATTTTATAATGAATGTAATTTAATCAAATTATATAATATTATAAAACTATTATATTCATACATGTGATATGGATATAGACAAAAATATCAACCATGGTCCACTAATGAAACAATTTTCCATTTATTGTATTTATATTAACCCTTTAATATTAAAAAATGTTATAAAAATAATTTTCGAAGGGTATAAAAGAAGGCTAAAAACATAAGATAAAGATAGAAATATAATCTAAAAAATTACACAAATTAATGGAATTTATTATATCAAATAATAAAAAAATATTCAAATATTACTAATTTGGTTGTATTTTATTATGATAATTAACATAAATTAATTTTACATTGTATGAAATTCCAATAGTTCTCATCACCTTTATTATAAAACAGGAATATAATATTATCCTATAGTCACACTTCCAGAACAATTTCATTATAACAAAACCTGTTAACATACCTTACTAATTTCATTCCCCACCTCCTAGAGGTCATTGTTTGATTAGATATGAAACATAATAAAACGTTTATTGTAAAACTAAAGAGGTTGTCCAGAGAAGTTGTATAGTTATTAACCAAGACTTTTAATTGTTTTCTCCTTTTTATAAAAAAAATAAATTAATATTGAACAATTATTACATAATAAACCTTGTTTAATCCATATACAAAGATATTATTTTATAGCCATAACATATATCTATCTCCTCTTCTAACAAATGGGAACATAAACCTTTTTTTATATGCATGGAGGGATACCGCCTCTAGAAAAATTGTAAATCATTTTACAAAACCTTCCATTATGAATTGTTGTAATGATGGATTTAAGCGAAATAAGCAGTATTAAATACTTATTATCAATATGAAAAATTATATATAGATTACCTTTTATCATTTCCATTTACTGGAAAATAATTATGTCGTTCATGTGCAACTTTGTACTACCACCACCACGAAGTGTGGTAAAATGTTTTTAATTTTAACATATCATGGATGATATAAATAATTATATTTAATTAAATAATATGTTATTAATTATATACGGAAATTTTGAAATGTAAAATAAAAATTACCTTATTTAAATAATGATCATTAAAAACTAGAAACTCTACTAATGCATGAAAATGTATTACAATATCAATGATTATAATGTAGGTAATTTTTCACAACTGCTATTCAAGGTTGATTTGTAATTTGTAATAGAAAGGATAATTTTCCCATATTTACTACTTTGGAGTTGATATAAAAAGTAACTATTTGTTTATAGACAATGTATCGAACTTGGCTTGGACATACGAGCCGAAACTCCTAAAATCCTCTAACATAAACTTAATTGATTTGGTAATTAAATATAAAATCTTAATAAATAAATTAAAAAGGAATAATAATCAAAAAATATGTTGTTATTAATATATTTAATAAAAATAATTTCATTATATAGGGATATAATAAATGTACATAATGATTAAGAATTATGCTAAGAGACTTTATTTTAAAATTTATATTTCAATATTTCTCTACCAATTTTTTCTATTTCTTGTCCATATTTCTATAAAAATACTCATTTATGTATTTATATATAGATAATGGATTTATATTGGAAGTTTATTATATTTATTTACATTATTTTGATCAATTTAAAAAGGAATATCATTATGAATTTTTTTGAAATTATTTAAAAATGACAACAGAAATTTTTATTTTGACATATACAGTGGTAATGACTTTTCCCACCTTCATAACTATTATTTTATTTCTGGAATATGTTACCAAAATTTGTGTTTTCAGTAATGAAAAAACTTATTTTCCTTATTTTATGGAATTTATTTTTAAAAAGGTTATTATAAGGAATTTTTATTTTAATAAAAGAATGGGTTTTTCATTTTGGATCAAATAGTTTTTCTAGGGTTCTATGATGAAAAGGGGAATGAAAAAAATATTTTATTCGTTATATAGTATATGAGAATTATGTATGAGAATTATATAACCAAGATACATATTATATGATAGTTTGAGCCCCATTATAAATCATAAATATCGGTGACTAGATTAAATATATATTATTGGTGGGTTCCATTAACTCTTTCCAGTGAATTTGGTAAAGTAACATGTCTTCAAAATAATGAATAATAATGTAGTTTCTCTAATGGATTTAACTTGTATCTAGTTGTTTATAATATGGGCATAAAGTTGGATAAGAATATGAATAAATTATTTTTATAAAACATGGTTCTATATGCTATCAATGAGTTTTAAAAAATTTTCCAAGAGAAAAGTATGTTCTTTTCAAATGGAAAAGTTTTATTTAAAATTAATAATGAATAATTTTATAATGGTGAGTATTTTTTCTTGAATCTTGAAACCCCTAAGTATTATTATATTTTTTTTTTAAATATAGAAACATATATTATATATGATTAATACCATTAAAAATTGGTGTTGTGAAATGGTGAAAATTATTAGAGACACTCATTGAAGGATATATGATAAAATGATAAATAAAACTCCTAATTAGATTTCTCTTAATATTATGGATTTATTTTTCAATTAGTATTATTTGATTTCATGGACAAAAATTTATAACTAAAAATATATTAGAGACCTAATTATTTGATGATTTATTAAACTTATGATGATAGTAAGTTTTTTGGAATGTTTTATGAGTTCTATTAATATTATTTTAGTAATAAGGGAAACTGGTTGTATATGGAAATTCCAAAGAGCTTAAAACCATATATAATATGTGATTGGATGAAATTCCTACAACTTCCCTATTTCATTTCATAGTTAGTATGCAATTTTTTAAAATATATGATAGTGAAATATTAAGTGGATGTTGGTAATATATGTTTTATAATATAGATCACTTTGAGATTGTGAAGTGCATTGGGGATTACGTGGTTAAGTGTATCATTTTGGTTACCATTTATGTTTATGGTAAATAGAATATTATGTGATTTGATTTGGGGATTAAAGGGTGAATTGAATTTTTAGGTATATATGAATTTAATTAAGAATTCCGGTGATTTAGTTAATTTATAGAACTGATTAGAATATCATGGATGTTATATGATTAGTTAATTTACATTTTTTAGGTATGTAAATTTATTTTTGACTAATGTTAATCGATGATAAATGTTATAGTAATATTTGATAAATTGGTGATAAAATACTTCTAGATTTTGGGTTTCCATTTAGTTTGGAATATTTTGAAGAATTTTAAGGTTATTTGTTTATCGAGTGATATAATATGAAAACTAGGTATTATTGTTGAGATTTTTCTGATACATGTTGAATTTTTTCATATTATGGTTGATTAATTATTGGTTTTTTTACCTTATAATAAATATTTTGGATTTGGTTAATTTATAAATATAGTGTGAATATCCTAGAATACTTTTTTTAAATAATGTGATCCACTATATGTTTATTGTGAATTATGCATAAAAATCCTATTTAATACTCATTATTTTGAGAAAAAATGATATTTGGGTAGAAATAGATTAATGTATTAAATAATAATTTTCAAATACATATATTTACAAATTTTAATTTTATTTATGTTATATAAATTATTCAACAATGAGAAAATAACATTGACAAAAAATGCTATCCTATAATGTCCATTTATGATAAATTGATTTTATTTATCACCGGATTTTGTTTTTATTGATTTTTGTCATTAACATACTCATGATCAATCAATTTAATGAAACTAGTGATATCTATCACTAATCATAATTAGTTGTAATTTTTTTTTCTTATATATAAGTATTTTTATTTAACAATAATGTTTTACTATTTTACTACCAAGTTAATTCTTATTCCATATGACATTTTAATTTCCCATCACCTCTTTTCATGAGGAAGCCTTATGAAAAAAATTATTGATATGTGATATAAAAAATTAATAATTTTAGATTGAATTTTTATAAAAAAATATCAAGAGAAAATTGAGAGAATGGATTTTCATAAAGTGGGTAGAATTTGACACCCTAGTATTTTATTAAGAAAATATTTTGTTTGAAATAGTGTTTAACATGCTACACCGAGCCTAAACGAACCATGAAATATTATTATATTAATATGACTATGAGAACCTAAAAATTATTTTTTATGAATATTATTAAATTATTTGAGATATAAAAATGTTAATCTTACTCATTATAAATATATTTATTAATTCTTAATAAACAGTAACTCAATTTTTCATTAAAGTCATTTTACGCTTCAAATTTATTTATTCATATTTGTTTTTTATAATTTTTTGAGTGGAAAATGTAACTAATTAATGAATCTGATTGAAGTGTTATTTTATTAAAAATATTTTTTAAACTATCAGGTGGAACTAATCATCAGCTGATTTGTTATAACTTTTGTTAAATGATTTATTTTTTCAATGAATAGTGATAAATGCTGAATTTTATTGAAAAATGTATTTTTATTTAATGTATTTATGAAAGTCAAATTGTATATTTGATTATTTTTATGATTTAAATAGTTACATTCTAGGAAAAATCATCCAATTATAGTCATTATAATTATTTTTATACATGAATATAATGGTATTCTAAGACTTAAAATGCATTTTTTTGAATAAACCAATTTCATATTGTTTTAGAGGATTAATTTTAAATATGATTCTACCATATAAATATATTGAATCATTAAAAATGGGTGGTATATTTGGAATCATATGGTATAAAATTTTAAAATATTTTATTTTATTATTATTCATTTTTAATAACAATAATAAAAATTATTATTCCCACAACAAAGGTAAAATATGTTAATTAGGGTAGAAGTAACAAGATAAAGACTAAAATGTAACCCAAATGTTTATCATAATATTATTGAAATATAATATTTTATCCAAAATTATAAAAAACATGAATATATCACATTTTTATATGGGTCCATGATTTTTACATTTTTATTAGATAATGTAAAGGAAAGTCAAAATGTCATTCAATTTGTTTTACTAAATATAAATAAGTTAGGTAGTGATAAAAATATGATATGTTTGGATAAAAATATTAATCTGAATGATAAATTAATTTCATTTTTTATGGTAATTAATTTCTAATTTTTAGTGATGAAAAAACTACATTAAATTCATAATCATTATTGATAGAATATTTATTCTTTTAATATATTAATAAATCAAATAAATATAAAACCATTGAAAGTAATATTATATGAATGAATTATTGTGTTAAAAAATTTGAAGATAATAATGAAATATTAGAGTGTTTTTAATTCCTTATATTTTAATTATATTGTTTTATTGTAGTTTTAAAACAACAATTAAATAAATAGGTTCAAAATTGAAATTAGATTTATTTTATTACAATTAAGAAATTTTGAAGGTTTTGAAACACAAAAAAAATATTATTTTCTACCACGATATTTTTATATGTCTAAAAATATATTTATTGCACCATTTATTATTTAATTATCCTTTTATAGTAACTATATTAACATATGAATTGTAAAAACTAATGACATCATCGTTATTATAAAAAAGGATAATGGATGGTTAATAGTGATAAGGGTATAAATATAATCTAAACAAGTAAAAATGTGATTGGACGAGTGAATTTAGACTCACCCACATATTATATTATAATATTATCAATTTTTACCATTTTAATGATACAATAAATTTAAATTAAATTAATATTTTAAGATGTTCCAAGAATAAACCTCCTCTGGCTTATAAAAATGAACCTCTTCTTCTCTTGTTCTAAAAGATAAAGAACGATTTGGTTCAGTCATTCCTTACCCAATTTCCTTCCTAAAATCCCTCCCTATGCACACGATCCCTTGTTTTGAAACAAAAAACACAGAAGAAAATATTTTTGGGTGAACCATAAGAGTTTTTCTAAAGAAGATGAATTGTTCTTAAACAGGTGTTTTAATATTGTTTCATTTTATAACATCAAAACATATAATTCAACCATGATGAAATAATAACAAAAATATTTTAAATATCTATATATATATATACATTCATGTTATTGTTTTAATGTTAAAACCTATATCCATCTCCTCTTTCATTAAATGGATATAAAAACCGTTGTTTCATGATATGGATCACAAATACCTCACAATCCGATGATATTATTTTTCCAACCCCTCATCTTATGGTATTTTTTATTAATGGGCATAATTTATAGACATATTATTAAAAAAATATTTATTATTATATAAGAATAATATACCAATTACATTCTTAAATTTCCGTTCATTGAAAAATGATAACACATTTTATGTGTTTGTATGGACTACCTCCTTCATAGAGCGATGTTATTAATCTTTTATCACCACATAAAATGGTTGATATATATATATGTTTAAATAAATTATAACTTATTTATGGTATAATTATAACTATAGACAGGAAAATTTATAATTACCTTCTTTCCTTAACAATCATCGAAAAATGGAAACAATACTCATGCATACGTACAACCTCTTTTCTACATGATTAAAATGTATTTAATTTTTCATAACTATTTTCATGGTTTATTTTAATAAAAATTAAAAATATTCTTTGAGTATTTTTATATAGATTTCTATATAATTATAAGGTCTCAGACCCATGTATTTGGACTCTTTGCATGTTTTCAAAACTCGTGGTGCTCTCAGGATGCATGGAGTGAGCTTAGAGGGGTTCGACGAACAAAATATGTAATAATAGAGAATACATGTAATGTAATTGTTTTTTAAGTCATGTAATAAATTTTAATAACTTGTTAAAGCTAGTCCATGGGTTATTACATTATTTATAATATTTCAGGATTAAATGGTTGGATACAATATGTTTTTCAAAGAGATACGATGACCAACATTTACATAATATGAAAAGGGGTTTCATGCCATGTAAATTAATTATGTAGAGAACCTATAAAGTCTAGAGAGTCTTGTGTTTTTCTCAAACCCTATACAATATTTCATTTTCCATGCATTTTATAAACACCTTCTATAAAAATTTGGTATCCCATTGATAAGGATCTATCCTTGGCTTTGGTCATTGATCAATGGTGATCTAAGGTGTGTTATTATTTTATCTTAGTGGGTAATCTATGATCAGTCCCATTTTCTGGTGTTTCTTCTCACAGTTTTATCGTGCTAGTTCTCCACTATTCAAATATTGTGTATTTATTTTCATATGTGTGTTTTTGGGACGATGTCATTAAGAGATCATTATTTCATCATGGGAGAGTTGATTAAAGATCCACAATGTTGGTCTATTATCATGTGATTAATGTTGATTCCTTTGAGCTAGTAGATTCAAGGACAATATTATTTTATTTATATGATACTATAGATTGATCATAGTTAATAGCTATTAGGGTAAATTGAAATAACCTAATAATATGTTGAAAATTATTAATTAATAACTGTTTATTGACCACATTTCGATGTTCCTTATACCAATATGAGGAGTTTCTTGTTGATTTTTTACATAGTGTAATATATATTTTATTTTTTTTCTTGTTCTTATGTTTTTTATATATTTTTAATATTCTGAAATGAAAAAAATATGTAGTTAATTTATAATGAATTATCGTAATAATAATTAAACAATGTGGTAGGTTTTGTTTATAGTGTTTAATGTAATTTGATGATAATAAAATTGATGAAATGAAAATAATTAATTAAAAATGATATTCCATATGATTTATGGAAATGTTAAATATATTATGAATTCTAACACATGTTGATGAATATAATTAAATTCATATTAATAAAGTAATCATCCATGTATTTGGAATCATTAATGTATACATGGATGCAAGATTATAATAATTATTTATTTAATTTATTACCTTATTAATGCTTTATTAAACATGTTATCTATATTTGGAACATGTTATTACTAAAATATTTAATTCAAGAAGGAATAAAAATAGTTATATGCTAATGATAATTTCGATGTCATGAGTTTCCCATTATTGTGTGAAGGCTTTGCACCATGAGTTTAGATCCCCGAGAGATTATTTTTTATGTGAAGGCTTGATGTCTTATCTTAGGCCATAAATTCCCTTATTGTATATTATTGTTTTTTCCTATTAATTTTTGATTTTCTATGGTTTTTATTTTATCATTGATATTTCATATGGGGTTTGGTGGCTTAAATGTGTCATGATCCTGGGACAGATTAGCCTAGGATGGATGATGTGATGTGGGTGGGGAGTCTCAGATGATGTTGTCATAGTTTACGCAAATGATGGTGAGATTCATTGGGATATCCACGTGGGTGTTGGGATAACACCAGATATGATGGAATGCATTGATGTTAGGCTAACCCATTGATGTAATTATGAGAGTTGGGTTCTCAGTTATAAATTTTTTTAATGACCAATAGACAAGATATTGTTTTGTCTCTATTCCTTTCCCCACAACTTGAGGATGTTTTATGTGCTTGGTTTTATGTTTCCTCTTTCTTGAAGGTCAATATGTTTTTATAGTGAATCATGATTATGGAATGATGATAATAAGGAATGAATAATTTTTAACCCAAATAGTAGGTATTGATGGAATGCGAATAATGAAAATATGTTAATCTTGAGAAACCAAGGACTCAATTTTGATTTTTCATCGAGGGAATGGATTTTAAACTTATGATTAATGAAATTTAATGTTGAGTAATGTTAATTAATAATTAATATCCAATGAAATAATTAAAATAAATAAATGATAAAAATTAAATATGTAATTGATGAAGATATTTCAAATTCTTTTTTCATACAGGATATCTGTTAATAGTATTTATAGCGAGGAGTTTGTGTGATATTAGGTGTACTTGAATATAAGACTAATTTATTCCCATAGTGTGGCCATGAGATATATTATATTTTATATTTTATATGATTTCATACACATACCACCCATGTTAGTTAGGTAAAATTTCACATATTAGACTCTTGGAGGGTGTTTTTCCTAATTTAACTATGGGGGATAGATGTATGACTAAACCATGTATCCCCAATATCTTCTATTGGTAGTTACTTATAGTGGCAAGTAAAATGTTTATTTTTTCAAAATACATGTATAGAGGGTTGTTATGTATTTTAGTTATTTAATACACATGTATTACAATAATATTATCCAAAGGGTTATTATAGGTATGAAATGTATAATCAATGATGTCTTCTGGTAACTTACTGTATGGGTCGTAATGGCATGAAGAATAACACTCAAGGTATGATACATGTTATACAGGTTGTGGTGGATCACAGAGACTACTCTATAATTATATATAGAAATTTGTATTGGATGATATGATTACCTGATAAACGGTGTGCATGTTTTGATACCTTGACCTGAGGTCCTTATGATGGACTATATTAGATAGTGAAGGATTAGGGTGTGAGATATTGTGGATGAGAAGAAAGCCAGTGGGGTAGTAGGATCAGGGTACCCTTGATTTTTCATTACAAAACTATATGACCACTTCTATGTGATAATTTTTTTCCATAACCCATATATGGATTGGGAACATAGTTTACTTGTTTATGTGACATGTTAGTTTCACTTTTCTTCACTGTTCTTTATCATGATTACTTTATTTTTTAAAAAGAGGATATAGGATTGATATGTATGAATATACTATTATGAACTCCATATGTATTCATATTTTTTTTACTTTTCATCCATTTCAGGATATAGATTGGTCTTGATATTAGTAGCTCTGGGTTTTTCAAGAGCTGTTTGGGCTTAATGGTCAGTAGCATCTTTAAATTTTTGGTAATTTTTATTTCCTTTTATTTTTTATAGTACTATATGGTATTCATAGTTTAAAATTGTGTTGTAATATATATCATATATAAATATATATGTCTATGAAGTTTTTGATTGTGTATCTGTCTTATTAATCTCCCCTATATGTTCTCATAGAGGGTTATTTCTCCCATATATATATATATTATAAAATTTGGGCTAGTCTATTAGTAGGGGTCTAATATAGAAATGAATCTGACAGTCATTATCCCTCTACCCTCATTTCAGTATCTATGTTGGGAGAGGTTTCTGATTGAGTGGTATTAAACATTCATGTTGAGTGATAAAATGGAGTTTGAGTTAATTATATGAATGGTTTCATGGGTTGGTAGGGAAATAGTTTTATCTATGTCTAGAGAGAGATAAAAGCATGGCATATCAGATAGATATGGGTATTCATGTCCCCCTATCATCTGATGTGTAAACCATTATATTTTATGAGCCTTATAAATGAATTGGCACAAGTTGAAAGGAATATACCTAGGAAAGGATAATGCATCATTCTTTATTATGTCTGGGTTTGAAATGCGTAGTTCATGGGATATGTAAAAACCATAAAAAGATAACAACTAATTATTTAATAAATGTTAAATATTATATATTCCTTGTTTGTGATCCTAATTTATTTTTCATTTTCGTATGAATGGCTCCAGGTTGATTTCCTCATTTGGTTCATTCCGAATATATTTAGAAGGATGTTACACTAGATCACCATATAGTGTGGGGTTAATGGAATAAAAACTTGGACAATGAAAGTCTAAGATTTTCAGTTCTAGAGTCTACAGAAGTATAACTACTATGTTTGATATTTCATTATAGAATTTTGGTTGGATGAGGGTTAGATAATTTTATGTTTATCCATTCTTGAACGTAGCATTGGGTTTTTTTCTATAATGATACAGTATGGAGGGAAGTAACAATAGTGGTTCTTGTTCCTCAGTATCATAATGAGTTGGATATATCATTAGATAATATTTGATAGTAGTTCGATGAAATTTTTCATTTCTTGACCATGATGGTGTCCAATCACTATGAACTATATAAATTTCAAAAAGGGTGATCCGTGATGAGAGAGTTTGGGATTCATTTCTGAACCCTTAATCAATATCATTCATATCATGTTCCTAATTTAGTACACTAGGGTGAGAATATTGAGGAAACATTGCAACCATAGATCTAGCACTAAGTAATCCTGTTTATGCTACATGCATATCTTGAGGTATTGTAGAGATCATAGGTTATTGAGAGAATGCTTGAAAACATTGGATCATCATGAGTGGTCATCATCAGGATTTCTCATGAAGTAGATATTTGGTCCTAGGTTACCAATGTTCAGGACAGAAGATTTATTAGTAAGCTAGTGGTAGGTATCAACCCTCATAATATCAGTTCTATAGGGTTTAGACTCATTAAACTAAGGAAAAGAATAATACGTGTGTTTTTATAGAGATCATGGTCATTAGTGGTGAGATTTCATGACCTATAAGATCAGTTAACATGTTCATGGTGTTCCTCAATAGGTTCCTCCATTGAGGATGTTTTGTTCGAGGTAGTAGTAATTGGGTGGTCCAGTTTGGGATTAGTTGAGATGAGATGGGATAGGTATATTACGACCCTAAGAGGATCCTAATCCTCAAATAGAAGATAATGACTATGTAGGTTGTCATTTGTAGGGTATGATGGGTTATGGGGTTGGTCATTCTCATCTACACTCTATAATGTTTTAAATACTAGGTGGTCTAGACATTATTTGAGCTACCATTTTATTTTTTTATACATGGGATCTATCATTATTTTATTCATGATTGATACACTCTGTTACATCATGTACCCTCATCCATGCTTTAAGTAATAATGTTGATATTCTTTTAGTTCCCATGGAGTTCACTATTACAGTTAGAGATTGAGATGAATCGTATGATGTTCATGGAAATTGTGTTCTATTGTTGGGTAAGCATCGCTCTAAGAGTGATTTCCTCTATTTATAGATATGAAAATATGACAACATCCTCACCATGGAATGGTTTTATTCTGGGTAGGATATTATTTATTTCTTCAGGAGAGAGGTTTTTTAGTTATTCAGATGGATATATAACAGTATTTCTTGGTGAACGAGACCCTAAGATGGTTCATTAGTGGGTTTTGTTCTTATCTTCATCGACGACCATGTTGATGCTGAGCTTATCAAAGTCTTATCAATCGATGCATCCAAAGGCCATGGAAGAGTACCCATATGTCTTCACAGGGGAGGTTATAGAATTAACCATAAATGGGAGATTGATTTTGGAATTGATATATATCTATTTGTGTCTCCTATATCAATGACTCTCTATAGGATGGTGCCTTACAAGGTGTGAGAGGTGCAAGTACAACTCTATGATTTTTTAGTGATGTTTTGTCTGGATGATCATTTCACATTTTTTACACTAGTTCTACTCATAAATAATCCTGATGGAAGTTTGTAGATTTCTATTTATTATCATCTCTTGAAGCAAGAGATAATGAATAACCAAAATATTCTTTTATCCATTGATGATTTATTCGAATAGTTTAAGTGAGTAAGTTGGTTCAGATAAGTCGATATTTCATATTGATGTAATCATAAGTTGATAAAGGATTACAATGATCAGAAGGATTCTATATTGTTGTCATCATTGGAATGATGAGTTCATTATGATTCCATTTAGTGTGATTAATTATCCATCTTTTGACATGGTTCCAAAATTCCATGTTTAGTGTATTATTAGCTAATTTCATGGTGATTTTCATCAGTGAAATCCTTACATAATCTGTGTCTATAGAGGGGAATGATGAGAAAATACATTCATTTTTAGGAGTTATTCATAATGATAAGATATTAATAAAGCTATTAAAGTGTAAGTTTCTGGATTGTGAAGTTCGTTTCTCAGTGTATATCAAGTCCCAACATGGAGTGGATGTGGATCATTTGAATATAGAGGAGGTTTTGTATTGGGTAACTACAAATATTGTAGAAGGAGTGTGAAGATCCCTTTGTTTTACAGGATATTATTGGAGGTTTGTATCCTATTTATTTTGGGTTATGAATCCTCTGAAATCATTGACCAAGAATGATTAGGCATTCATATGGAAGGTAGCTTTTGAGTACTGGTATTTGAAATTGGTCTATGATCCATGAATTTATTTTCAAATAGAATAGTCCATTTTGAGTTTTTTTTTGTAATTCATGGGTCTTGCCTTGATATTAATTATGATGTATTACAGATCAAATTTTAGATGGGTCTCATTTGTTATTTCTAGGTGAGAAAAACTATTCCACTAATGATCTTGATTTTGAAAATGTTTTGTTTTCTTGGATGTTGTGGTGACATTACATAATCAACATTCATTTTGTGGTTGTAATGTCCCATCCCAATATACGACTAAACTGGTATTCAAAACAATCACCACCTAACCTCAAGTGCATCTCCCAAAATATAAAGGATGCTAAATAGAAGAGAGGGTGTAAAGGTAGTTCTGTGGGTATACTATACCATCATTCATAGAGTAAACAATGGTAATAGATAGTGAAAACAAAGATATCAGCATAATCAATATAATGAAATAATCAAAACATCATAATATCATTTAATAACAACTATATGTAGAAACAGTAAATCACTATTTTAAAAAATACATGCATCCCACATGATGATTATACACTTAAAAGAGGTAAATTATATAAAATTATTTTCATTACAATACAAAAATAAAGAAAAGGCAGTAAAGCCAAATGAGTGATCTTTGCGAGCATCCTGAGATCCAGTTCGTTCCTTTTCTCCCAACTTACAGATAAAATCAATATAACACTATAATGGTCTAATGACCTATAAATAGTAGGTCTACTCGGGCGCCAAATGTTACCCAAGAGGGGTCTAAGATATATTTCCTAGTAGGCTGGAACCAACAATGTCGAGCCTAATCTAACATGTGATGTGAAAATCTAACAATGCCTGAAAACATTTAAAATGTAAGTAAGTAATCAAAAGTAAACATCCTTTATATTCATGTAATAATTTAATATATTTTTCAAATAAACAAAATTTAAACAAATCCATTCATTGAATTTATATTTATTGAGATCAGGATCAATCCCGACATTACCTATAATCCTGGTAGAACAAAAAATTCATTAGAAGGCCATCAATACAATATATTTATAGACTAAATCTAAGCTTGTGCTTTTTCTTGGAGACCAGTCAGAAGAAAATAAATATCATTTAAAACATTGAGAACCTGAGACCATCCTTGAAATTCCAAAGATGGAATTCAAGTATCACTCCACGTATAATATTAACCAAGACCCTAAAAGCACATAACTAGAGAACTTCTTAGGAACCCGATATCGCTCTATAGGAGGTATAGGTCCATTTTGACTGAGACCATCCTTGGATGTTCTATAAGAAATCACCAAGTATCACTCAAGACATAAAGTCAATGCCGCTTGAGCTTACCAATGAATCCCTCAATGGATCCATGATTCAATTGGCATATTATCATATTTAACCATTGAGCCTTTCCATGTAATCCCTCAATTGGAGCCATGATTCACTAAAGGATTAATCATATATAACCATTTATCCCATCTGTGGATTCCCTCAATTGGACCCTTGGTTCACTCGTGGCATAATCACTACCACTATCAACCCATCCCTGGAATCCCTTAATTGGATCAATGCTTCTCCGATGTCTTAATCATATTTAACCCCTTGATCCCTTCCATGGAATTCTAATATGAAACCACGATTCACTGAAGGTATAAAAAGGCAATAGTCTCATGGTACCATCCTTGGAATTCTCAGCTAAATCTATAATTCCCTCAAGTATCATTACCATTTACTCATTTAAATCAATTTAAAATTTTTATGAGACATGCCACGGTCAAAACCAAGAGAATATAGAATAACTTACCTCAAAAGGGTGACTCATGTAAGAACCAACCACTTAAGGATTTCCCATTAATTTACTCAAAAGGGAATAATTAAGAAAATAAAAATCACATGCATAAATAAAATTACATGGATTTAACATCATTTAATTCACATCGGAATATAAATTCAAAATCCATTAAATAGTAACATATAGAATTTACATATAACAAGCATAAATAGACTGTTAGGCTATAAAATGGATTAGATATCATTTAACTCACATGGGAAACTCTATATAACAATATTCACAAGATAAATAACCTAATACACGGTGTGGTAGTATAAAAATCACATGGGAATCAAGAAATATAGCATGAAAATATGTTCTTAACAGTGACTACATTGTTTGTCCCCACTTATGTCACATGGGAAACAGTATGTAATAACATTAAAGGGGACACACATTAACATACTATATAATAAAAACAATAGGAATATATATGGAAAACTTAGACCATATTGAATTATGATATAACAATTTTCACTACTTCTGGTTTCGAGGCAGCGCACCTCCGATGGAGGGGGTTTATTAAAAAATGTGACTTTATCTATCAATATGTCATTTATCACCTTTAAGAATTTCAATCACGAATTTCTTATTCATAAACCAAGGAAACTAAAAATTCAACTTATTTAATGATGGGATTAAATAATTCAAAAACAAAAAGGATAATAATAGGGTTCTAACCTAAAATAAGACCATGCCAATGCTTAGAACTTGACACTTTCTAACTCAATATGTCATCTGTTCGCATGTACATACATCTATATAAAAATATTCACCCTTATCCCAAATATTGTATTCCCTACACTATGAGGGAATACACAGATATAAAATATACATATATATTTATGCATTCCTTTATATATTCCCTTGATTATTTCTAGGGCACCAATACTAACTACCCACAAAACACAACACCCATAAACACCTTAAGGTTCTCAAATTGCGATTTTGAAATCCAACAATGTGTGTAAGCCCTTACCTTGGACATCGATGGTGAACTGAAACAACCTGAACTACCTCTCCTTTGGCGATAGTTTCTAGAAGACGGAGCAACAAAACCCGAGAGGCCATTTGAAATACCCAAAACCATAAAAAAATAAAAAAAATAAAAAAACCATATGTTAGGGTTCCGAACGCACACTATAGGTTGACAGATAAGCCTAAATAATCCATGAAAAAGAGAGGATGTAGAGAATAATACCTTACCATGGAAATTTATTCCATGAATTAATGGAAATATGGTTGAAATAAAATCCGTAGTGGGGATTCAGAGAAGGTGTTCATCACAACTTAATGGGGTGCCCCCTCTTCATCATGCGAGTGAGGGGTGAGGGGTTGGGTAAGTTATTTTATTCTAAATATATTTTAATTAAATTTCAAAAATAATTCAATTTTTGACATAATTCCTCATGTTTGGTTTGGGTTACAGAGTTTAATGGACAATGTTCCATTTACTAGGCACCTGGTGCACCCCCATGGATTGGACCACATGGGTTTGAAACCGTGCACCAACCGTGGGATGAATATTTCATAGATATTTCCCCTAACACTAAGAAATCTTGATAGGCACAAAATTTAAAAATCTATGCACAACCCATTTAAAATTCCATAATATTACCTACAATATGTTTTAAAATTTATACTGTGAGCTGCATAGTTTTAGAAAAACCATGTTCCCTCTTTAGGTCCTTAAAAACCTTCATTTCTTATTATGGTTCTCCTGAAACTCCTTGATCCACATGGGATAGTTATCAAAACATTATCCAAGTCCATAAATATATATTTTAAACGTACAAACTATCTGAATTACATTTTAATGTTCAAATTTACAAATGAAACATCCATTAATTACCAAAAAATTCAAATTCGCATTGAAGATCATCTGGTTCAAAACATGAGTTCTTACAAACTCCCCACCATAGAACATGTTGACCTTGAGAATCCTTCGGGAAAACAATGAAGTAATCACCCATCTTATAAGGGCCATAAAGATTCATTCAAATTGACAAATCATGTTTTCAAACACCAAAAATACCTCACTGTACAACTTAATCAAATAAAACTAATGCCATCAAACTCGAACCAATGGTCAATTTCCAACTGAAAAATCAAGTGAATCTCTCCAGATCCCACTTAACCAAATTCAAGATCACGTAATTATTTATTTATTCATTTGAAAAAATGTGCTCCCAACCTTAGTCATTAACATTAGAAAGAGGCCAATTCCCAATCAATGCATTCTCCCCATAGCTGGAATTTCCATTCCCACAAACGTTTCCCTAATTTTTTTTTAAAACGATTCCACCAAAGATCAAACCTATCATTAAGTGACATTTTATGACCAAACCAAAACATGGACCTTTAAAAATGTTGTACGTCAACACAAATGCGGGTTTAGACAAGTTCTATCCCACTAGAAACACTACCCGCAAATCAATACATCCAATACTAAAAAAAGTCAGGGATACCCTTGGTGTCAATCCACTAGAGTCCATGGAACTATCCCCAGGTTTCCCATTCCCCATGATACATGTGAGATTTTATTACAAATCCAAAACATCCATATAAGAATGCTAACTGATCCTAGAGAAGCATCCACCTATTGGTCACATAAAAAAATGTGGCAGGTGTCCAAATGACCATCCAAGGAATTTCTATGTAGGAACCCAATTATCACAAAGTACTAAATAATCCACAACAGAAACCAAAAATCCAATGTACTACATAAAGGGGGATAAAAAAATAGCCCAATGAATTTGAGAATTTACTGTGGTGTATGATGGATGCTCTCATAGTGGTCATGTATGACATCCTAATAGATGACATGTCCATCTCATACAGAAAAGTACACTAAGAGTAAACCAAAGGCTAAGAATAAGATAATCTGAATCACTACTGGTCCACTCTTTACAACAAGCTCAAATTAACCTACCAAAACATCATCAAATGATCCCCAAAGACTATACCACCAATGACATCAATTTTCATTCCAAATTTACCATTTAAACCCCAAAATTATTAATATAGTTTCAAAAGGGTTGATAATTTCACCAACCGCGTTAAATTCGTGCTTCCGAGCATGCACCAAAAATTACCCCTAAACCGATGTTACAATCTCAAAGAAAAAATCACATAAGATAACAAATTTGGTCATAAAATCTATGATCAATAAGATAGGCATGTCAAAACACCAATGTCCCGATAGTCCTCTTGAGTAGTAGGATGAACTTGGATCTCAAACACTCAAGTCACTATACCACAGAGACTACTCGAGAAAATGCTCAATATCTCAATTCTCACGATGTTAACCAAACTCAAACGACTCATTTTTAACATTTATCACTCAATGGGTTCTCTGTATGTCAGAAAATACTACCTGAGTTAACAAGAAAAAATAGAACATCTGGATTACTATGAATTGGAATTATTCCTTATGAAATCAAGTACCAGATGGATCATGTTGAAACTAGATCAAAGAACACATCCAAAATATCTATATACTTGGAGGATGATGTATTGAGTCATTTGTCACTTAATAAAAGAGAGGTTCACCCAAACTTAAAAATACATGACCATGCCCATGACTTTTCAAACCCGATGAACCTAGAGATCCTTGCTGATGAATCCCAAGTCAAGGGTCAGGATTCAATGACCATCCATCAGAACAAAGGATTCCTTTTAAATAAACCAAATTTCTTACTGGTGACAACCCCCCCAAAAAGAAACCAAATGTAAAAATCATGTAGTGGAAATCAAGAACTAAAGGTCTAATGGTGATACCTACTAAATTCTAGACTATAACATAGAATAAGTGGAGAACCTATCTGTTGGTCATGAAAAATATATTTCACTAGGCTTAAGAGCCCTTTTAATTTATTCCATTGATTAAAGAAACAAACTGTGTATAAACGCCAACATATATATGTTCTAAGGTATACCACCAATAACTTTTCAACTAACCTTACTCGAGGGTATTAACAGAAAAAACCAATTAAGGTTCCAATTTTATTCCATTTCATTTATTCACATATACCATTAATCATTGGATAAAATTTGTACAAAACCTCAAGTATTTCTCTAAAAAAAGGATCTTGGCATACAATTTAGAAAATAGCTCAAGGAAAAAAAAGTAAGTCACATCAAATTTTTTTAAACATTTAGCATTCTTTGAAATTCCATCATAAAATGAAATTTATCATATAAATTCGTTTTTATCTTATTATGTGACCTTAGAGGGTCCCATTATACAATCATGGGTTCTTAAAAAATAAATCCATTATAAATTGATTATATTAAAAGAGGATAAAAACCATAACAATTTATATTATAATTTCATTCCCTAACTAACCAAAATGGGTCCAGTTAAGCATTTAATATTTAACAAGCCGTTCTAGTTAAAACCTGAACAGAACTTATAATTAAAACTATTAACAAAAATACCATGGTTATATAAAGGATTAATCACCGCAATGGCCATCTTCCAATCCAAAAATATCACATACACTTTAGAGGTGGATTTTGGCTCCCATTCATTAAAAATCAATTTCACTTAACATTTAACTTTTGAAGCCTTTTTCATTTTAGAGATGTCTATATAAATTTATAATGGTCTATAGATGGTTCGAGTATATGGGTCAGCATTTTCCAATTCATAAGGAACGCATACACCTTACAATTGAAAACTTGATCATGCTTAAATCACTAGAAAAATATTTTCCTCACATGGAAACATTTTTACATATCATAACTGGCATGCTATAACTAGATGAAAAGAAAGGAATATATCACTTAAGCATGTTACAACACAAGAAAAAAATATAAATAAGTAGACATGCTAAAAGATTAGCTCAACATACACAAAAATATGTATGATATCACTAAAGGCACATAATCAAATTTAAAAGGAAACCTACTAATTCAGTTACATATAATTTCATATGCATGTATTTTGAATTTCTGGGCACCTATAATGATGAATGTTAGGTTACTTCCTTTCCAATATTGGACAAGGGAAAGATACCCTAAATTTTTATAAATCCATATTTCATAAATAATACACCATTAATCATAGGTTAAATCACATAAATTATATCATTACTTGTATAAACATTAATTCCTCACCCTGGAATCAGGTTATTTCCCTCATGTGGGGTGATATGTCCCAATAATGGTTATTTTCCAAGCACTAACACATTCGAATTCTCCTGTCTACTAGCCCAAAATAGTATGATAAAGGATGAAAAACACATTTGATATCAATTTGCAATGTCTATTCCTAACTTACAACTAAACCAGTAGTGTAAATGGTTACCCCATAACCTCAAGCACATATCCGCACAAACTAGAGGCTACCGACATGAAGCAAGGTTGTAAAGGTAGTTTAATTGGGAGAGTATAAAATCATAATAATATTTTATAATAGTAATAGACAAAAAAACTCAGATATTAGGAGAAGAAGTATAAATCAATAATAAAAACAGTGGAAGACCATGTAATAAGAACTGAATATAGAAAATAGCCAACACCAGTTTATACAAGTAATCCATGATATATGATGATTACATAACTGAAAGCAGTAAACATAATAACATAATTTTCATTACAATACAAAAATAAAGAAATGACAATAAATCCCCCTAAGTGATATCCATGAGCACCATGATCTCTAGTTTGGTCCATTCCTCAGAACATCTAGATATAGGTAATACAAAACAAGGATGGTGCAAAGCCTTAGAAACAAGTATGTATACTTAGGATCTGATGGTAACTGAGAAGGGTGTGAGATTTAAATCTCGATAGTCTTATTCCCATAATTTCGAGCCTAATCCATCATATGCTATGCAAATCTAACAGAACAAAAAGTTATATAACAATAAAGGATGTAATAGAATGTATGAATCCTTCATATTCAGGTACTAATTTAATATACTATTCATTTAAATAAATGTTAATCATTTAAAAACATTTTATTTATTTGTCTCTAGATCTATATCATGCTTCTAATCCATTGTATAACTGGTAGCACCACAAATTCCTCAGAAGGACATCTATACCATATAATTTTTGACCGAATCCAAGCATGTGATTTGGCTTGGAGATGCGTCGTAATTCACTTTAATATCATTTAAAACATTTAGAACATGAGCCTATCCAAGACATTCATATTCTAGAATTCAAGTATCACTCCAGGTATAATATCAGCCAACACCATAAAAGACTATCCCTTATAAACCTCTTAGGAACCAAATATGTCTCTAGGTGAGGTATAAGTCCACGTCCACTGAGTCCATCCTTGGAGGTCGTATAAGGAATCATTATGAATCAATTAATACATAAAATTAATTCCTCTTGAGACTGCCCAATGAATTCCTAAATGGATGCATGATTCACTCATCATATTATCATATTTAACCATTAAACATGTCCCTAAAATCCCTTAACTGAATCCCAAATTAATATAAGGTTGAATCATATTTAACAATTGAGTATGTCCATGGATTTCTTCAATTGGATCCAAGATTCACCCATTGAACAAGAATAAATTCTATCAGATTTTCCATGGAATCCCTCAATTGGATCCATGATTCACCCATGGCTTAATCATAATTAACCCCTTGATCTCATCCATGTCATTCTAAGCTGAATCCGTGATTCAGTCAAGGCATAAAAGTACAATATTCAAATGATATCATCAATTCAATTATAATATACATCCATAATTAAATCAAGGATACTTACAATTTAATCATTTAAATCACTTATAAATTTCATTTCACATGCTGCAGACAAAACCAAGTGCATCTAGAATAAATCACATCAAAAGGGAGAGTCAAGAAAGAACCAATCTAAGATGGCTTGGCCTATCATTTACTCACATGTTTATAATTCATAAAACAAGAATCACTTGGATAAAAATGCATTAAATAGCTTTAACATAATTTAACTGACATGGTCATATCAATTCAAAATCCATTAAATACTAATATTGAAAATTTCAATATAACAAGCCTAACTATCCTATCATGTTATCACATGAATTAACTGTAATTTAACTCACATGGGAAATTATTTATAACAAGTTTCTCAAGATAAATAACCTATTACATAGTTTTTTAGTCATAAACACACATGGAAAACAAAGCAATATAATAATAAAATACATTCTTAAAAATGGGTAAATATCATAGTTCTCACTTATCTCACATGGAAAATACCATGTAACAACATCAATGGGGCCATGCATTAACATTCCATACAACAACACCAATAGGAATAAATATGGAAAATTCAAACAACAATGAATTATTATAGAACGCCTTTCACTATTTTTTGTTTTAATGAAACAAACCTCTGATGGAGGTATTTTATTATAATAAACATGACTTTATCAATCGATAAGTCATTTATCAACATTAATCATTTCAATCATTATTTATTGTTACAAAAACCAATGAAATGGAAAATTCAATTTATTTAAAGAATTCATTAATGCATTCTTAATTGTAAAGGTCAAGGATAGGGATCTCACCTCCAATAATATCAATCTAATGCTTGTCACTTGACAATTTTTAACTCAGGATGCCATCAACACACACACACACACACATTTATACGTAAAAACTTTACTAAATTCCCATATTCCGAAAACCATCTTGGAATACATACATGATGAATGGACACACACACACACACATTTGTATATTCCAACGATTCTTCCAAGGGAATCAAAACTCACTGAACACAAAAATTGGCACCCATAAACACCTTAAGATTCTCAAATTAAGTGTGAGAAACCCAAAAAGAGGAATACACCCTTACCTATGATGGTGGTGGTGATTCCAAGAAACCCGAAATGACTTGCCATTTGTGGAAGTCTCCTGAACATAGACCAACATAACATGAGAGGCCATATTCAAAACCTCAAACCCAAAGAACAATGAAAAACATATCAAACCCTAATCTAGGGTTTCATGCAAAAACTTTAGAGTGAAAGAGAATCCAATATCGGCCATGAAAAGGATCATAGAGTGAGGATAAACCCTTACCAATGATATTATAACCAAGAACTAGTGGATATCAGGTGTAAATCGAAGCCAATGAGGTGTACTGGAGAAGGGGTGTGTCACCCCTCAGAGGGGTTCCCCTGTATGTCCTGCAGGTGACAAGTGAGTTTTTGGGAGAGTTATTTTGTTTTAAATATATTATATTTTATTTTTAAAACAATTCAATTTTTAACAATGTTCATCACACACAGTTTGGTCGACACGGTTTAATGAACCATGCACCAACTATGCACCCTTTACTGGGCACCAGGGGCACCCCGGCTGGATTGACGGACACGGTTTGGAAGATATGCATTAGTGGTGTGGTGAACAGTGCATACCTATATCATTTTCCACTAAGAGTTCAAACTAGGTGAATGGTTTGAAAAACCGTGTGATGCTTGTAAAACACACCTCTTCCTCACCGCTAATAAGATGCACTATTACTACTATGGGCCGCATGGTTTCAGAAAAACATTTCATTTTCTGCAAGTCCTTAAAAAACGTACCTTGTTGTTCCGAAACTCATGAAACTCCTTAAGCTGCTTGAGAAATTTCTCAATGCTTTTCCCAAGTCCAAAAAAATCAATTTTTTAAAAAAAACTCTCATAATTACATTGTAATGCTCTATCTTAAAAATGACTCATCCAGTAAATAAAAAATTCAAATTCCCTTCTGAAATTCATCTGGTTCAAAAACACGGGTTCTTGCAATAGTATTTACGAGTCGTAAGATCCTGAGTTATGTCTTCCCCTAGTGGGAATTGAACATTCACCAGCATTTGTGGATGGATTTCGTGATGGATATTGATAAATATATTTCATATACTACATGAAAGGGAACTCTTATTGATGATTTGATAAGTAAGAAGTTATGTAGTGATTTCATGCATGAATATAGACATTCCTAGAGAGTCATGTATGAACTCTTAGTGATGAATCATGATAAAGGAGATGTTATAGGTAACATTTGTGTTTATTGGATGACATTTAAATCACCTTTGATGCATCAAGTTATAGAGTCCTTCTAGGTGGATTTGAAGTTGGAGTTTTGGAGAGACCCAGTTGTTTTTGGAGATGCATATGGTCTTTAGATGGAGGATATAATACATACGTTGTTATGCAAGGAAGGATTTTCATTCCTTATATAATACATTATATTATTTATTTTTTGAGTTCCATATCTCATCTTTAGTGGTACATCCTAGTGTGAAACTATTGTATCGAGCCATCAAAGTTTAGTATGGGTGGCCTATGTTAATGCGTGCAGTTTTGGAGTTTCTTTCACAATGCTAAGTCATTTGGATGGATAAGGATAAGAAACATGACCCAAGTTATTTTCTCTATCCCTTTGATATTACCTAGTAGATGTGGAAGGATATCTTGATGTATATAATAAGTAGCTTACCTCAATATCAAGGAGGAGGTGATTATTTATGGGTGATAGTGGATGGTATAATGAAATTTACAAACATTATAAAAATTAGGGATTAGATCTTAGTGGGGGTGGGGGGGGGGGGGGTTCAAGGATATATCTAGAGGTGGTTGTGTTACTCAACCGAATCTCGAGGATTACCATTTCTAATCAAGATCCTCATTTTATAATATAGGAGTGGAGAGGACTACAACATGATTTTAGTTCTCATTTATTCGTTAATATTACATTTAATATTTATATGGATGGTCAGACTAAATGATCCTTGTATACCCTTGAATACGTGTTTCACTGTTGTTTCTTGGATTTTTTTGGTTCTTGGATACGACACCTAACCTTGGTTGAGTTGTATATAATAATATTTTTTCACCCCATAATTGGTATTTGACCATTTTTTTTTTCTACAAATGACCCTATTATTCTATATTTTACTGGAATGGGGTAATTGAATTATAAATTCATTGCCCTACTCTAGCGTAGAATATGATAGAGGCTGTTTAGGTAATTAGAGAAATGATGAAGGTAGTGATAGATCATCATAAATCATTTATAGATCCTCGAAGGAGACATCTAATGTTTGATATTGTATACCACATGACCCTCAAGGGGGATCCTCATACTGGGAAACTATTTTCCTTAATAGAAGTAATCATTATCCCTAGTGTGTATGACATTTGGAGGCATTAGATGATGTTGGAGATGTGGAAAATGGGATATAACATTCCCTAAAGATGAACCTATTACATGATTTTTTTCAACTATCACATATACACTGTTATATCCATGCTGACTCCCATGTCATCAATTTGGGAGAGATAGATATTAACTATGTTGTGACTTTCTAGGAGTGGACATTTGAGTTCCAGGAAAACCAAGAGAAGGTGTTTCATGAGTGTGATATTCCATTAGTTTATGCCTTGCAGAAAGACGATAGATTAGAGGAGAGTACCTGGGAACATGAGTCACATATGTTCACTCACTAACCCGAGCTATTTGATGTTTATCTATTCTCCTACAATTTTCTCCCATTGTGGATGTTTAAAATTATTGATTTTGATATGGTTTCCTCTAGTTTCATATTTCATATTTACACTTATTTGATAGTATTAAATCCCATTATAGTGATTATGAGCTATTTCATTTAGTTTCATGGTTTTTCACATCTTTCCGCTAAGTGTTATGGTTGAGCTTATCTGATGGGGAGATCATTGAGTGGTATCTCATGGGGTGGATTTCTGGAATACCCCTTTTTGATTTCTATGTCAATTAATTTTTTATATTCCATGATGAGAATATTTTACAAGTATCTAATATTAGGGCCTAGATCCATGTAGTTTTACCATTTTCATGCTTTTGAATCTCATGGCCCATGGAATAGATTTGGAGTGAGTTTGGGGAGGGGGGGGGGTTGTTCAAATATGGAAGCCGGGAGAATGAAATACATGTGAATGTATTTCATGTTAATTATACAATGTTTATATTTTTTTTGTAGTTCACAGGGTGTAACATAACATGTAATCATTCAAGAATAAATTGATTGTGATGGATTTCTTTAGTGAGATCTGATGTCGGACATTTACATGACATGATAAGGGGATTCATGCAATGTAAAAGTCATAGTTAGCACTCCTATAAAGTATTCAATGGATTGTGTTTTCTCACTACATATTCCTTTAATTATATTCCATGAGGCGACTCCCATATTCCTAGAATGTTTTGGATTCCCTTAATGGGGATTGAACATTGACTTCTGCATTGATCAATGGTGATCCAGAGTACATTCTTAATTTTTTATCTGGAGGGTTCTCCCTGATATGTATCACTTCCACCCATTTCTTCCCATAGTTCTATGGATCTTGATATATAATATTCTAATGTTTTTTCATTGTTTTTCTATGCATGTGTCAAGTGAAGTATTTAGGAGATCGTGATTTATTCACAGGAGAGGTGATTATTGATTAGTTAAGGTAGTCCTTTTTCATGCGAATAACATTTACATATTTGAGGGTGGAGATTTTTTTCATCTCTTATTTTATTTATGTGAAATTTTAAATCAATAATGGGTTATCCCTTTGGATGTAAATGTAAGAAAACTAATTTTTAAAAACAAATTAATAAATAATTGGTTTGCGATCACATGTCTACATGTTTTTAAAATTTATTTTGGGTTTCATCTTTATTTCAAGACTTTGTGGTATTAGTGATATGTATTGTTATAATGTTCATATTATTGTGTTACCATGTTGAAATTTGAAAATAATGTAAAGTATTAACCAAATTATAAATAAATGGATTAAGAATGATTAAATAAGTGGAATTTTTATAATCAGGTGGTTGATGTAATTTTATGATAATTAATTTGACATAATGTGGTTTTATAATTTAAAATGACATACCATATGATTTGTTGAATATTTAAATAATCAATGCATGTTTATGATTTCTGATTAAAATAAATAAAGGGATTTTAATAAATTAAAATTTCTTTTTTATGAAATTGGAAAGTATACTGGGAATCATGATTAATTTACCTGCAAATTATGGCCCGATGATGTAGGTTTCTCATAGCGGGAACCTGTGATTAGAGAGTCCATTATTTCCATGTGAAAAATTGATTATTTTATAAAAAATAATCTTGGTACAAAGATTCCAATATACTTTTTAAGGCTATTTTCTTTATATTCATATATCTGACTTCTCTTTGAATAATGGGTGATGGATTCCTTGTTTTATAAAATATATTACCATGATGGATTTACTTGTTGGTTTAAGCTTATTTGTGTGTTATTTAGTTGTGATTTCTACTATGTGTTGTGATATGGGGAGGGGGGATCCGATGTGCCATTATAATGGGATGTATAATCCTTGTATTTCTGATGTGATGTGGGTGGGGAGGCCTAGATGATGTGGCATTAGTTGATGCCTTAATTGCTGTTTGAATCGAGATATATATATGGGTGTTATAGGTCAAATTAAAGATGATGGAATCTAATGAATTTCAGATTTTCCCTTGATGTGATACTGAGATATGGAATGCTCACATTTGAATCTTTTTAATGAACAATGGATGAGTTTCTTGTTTCGACTACATTTCATTTCCCACTTCCTAGGCATTGAGATGTGATTGGTTGCATATTTCTTCTTGGTGGTAGATTTGGATGGTTTTCTAAGAGTATATGAATTATGGAATGATATTAATACTAATAATATAAATCTTATCCCATGGATTTAGAAATTAGAATTAAGAATTATGAAAATAATTTAATCCATAGAAACCATGGATTCAATTTGAGTTTTTCCAAGAGGTCATGAAATTTACTCTAGATATTAATATTATATAAGGTGGAATAATCATAATAGTTAAATATTTGATAATGAAGTAATTAATAGAAGGAAATTATAAAATTTAAATAAGAAATTAATGTAACAATTATAAATTTTTTTTCTTATAAGATTTCCAGTCTTGATAGTGGAAACTAAGAGCCAGAGTGTCATTAGATATAGTATAGTATAAGACTGGTTTATTCCCATACAATGGTTTTGATATATATTATATCATGTATATTATATGACTTAATATGATTCCAATCCCATGTTAGTTATCGGTACTAACACCTAGTGAAATCTAAGAGGGTGTTTTCCCCAAAATCCTTGTGGGAGGATGGATGGCTAACAACAACCTTATAGACTAACTATCTTTTCTAAGAAGTTACTTGTTATGGTATTTACAACAACATGTTTATTGATAAATGCGTGTAAATGTATGCGATGGATTTTGGTAATTTCACTCAAAAATATTACTGGATATAATATCCCAAAGATTATTATAGGTATTTAATGAATAAGTTATGATATATTATGGTACCTTACTTAGTGCAAGGGATTTCAGGATTGAGCTATAATACCTAATGTATGATACATGTCATATAGGTTGTGGTGGATCCAAAAAGCTATATGGTTATCATATAGAGTTATTGGGATGGGATGGTGTGTTGATGTGATGCAAAACCTTCATGTTGTGATTCCTTGACCATATACCTTTGTGATGTCCTATATTGGAGAGAGATAGCTTTAGACATGTGACCTTAGGGATGTATTCCAAACTAGTGGGGAAGCTGGAGTGGCATACCCTTGATTTTTTATTATTATATTGTATTCTATCTTATATGTGATACTTCTTGAGGCATATCTATAGATAGGAAAGGAAATTATTTTACCTGTTAAGAAGATGAGTTAGTTTCTCTAATGTCCACTGTGATTTAAATTATTTCATTATCGATAATATGAGAGGTTATAAGTAGTATCACGATATTAATACAATTTTTATCACCATATACATATAATATGTTTCTTCAATTCAACCATAGTAGGATGAAGATCAGGATAGATATTACTAGATCATGGTTTTTTAGGAGTTATTGGGGAATTAGGTAAGCTTTTGTCTTTATCTATGTATATAAGAGAAGATTTTGATTGGGGTATCTTTATAATCTATCTATTATGCATGATCTCTTAAAGGGTAATGTCTCCGATGTGTATATTTATTATACCCTCAGTGATAGTCTCCATCCCGGGGATTATAGGACACTAGACATGGACAATAACTATCTCTCTCCCTAAATTGTAGTGACTTTTGGGGTGAAGGTTTGTGAAAATGATGACCACTTTAATCATTGTTAAACTACCACATTCAGTTTGGACATAGGATCAAAATATCATCAAAATGTTTAGCATAATCTTAATTAAATAAGTAATTGAATATTATCTAGTAATAAATAAAATAATAAGGGATAGTAAAATATAAAATGTTTTATAAATAAGTAATTAAATAAAAAAATTATTATTTAAAAACATAATAAATGTATGTGATGGTTTAGAACAATGGTATGGAATATTTCATTAAAAAGTCATATTCTATTTTTTCCGTTAAAACTATTTTTCTCACATTTTCATGTTGTTTATAAAATATATCTAATTAATTTATTTATATGGATATAAAATAATTAAAAATTAAATTGTAGGAATATTTTTGTTTTCTTTCAAATTATTTTAATTGTAATCATTTTACTAAATGTTTCACCTTTTTTACATATTACAAAAGGAATGTTTTATTTCAACCTATATAACTACCACAACATTTCCATCAATTGTAACCATTATTTTATTTTTATATACTATTAAAATATTTCAAGTTTTATTCAATGAAAACCCTATTAAAATTTATTTTATGAATTTTAGTATTGAATAAATTATTTTAATTAGAAATTTATTTCTATACCTGAATCGATTTTCCAGATGGGATGAAATACGTTTTTCAAGGGATTTATGATGAAATGGTCCAATCATATATTTTTTATTCATGATATTGTACTGGAGAAATAATTGTGAGAAAAGAGTGATACATATGGATCTTATATGATGGGTGATCTCTATTATATCGCTCTACAACATTGGGTAATTTTTGTTATCATCGAAGGTAAGAATGACGGATATATCCTCTGTGGTTTATCCTATGGATTTAACTTGGAACGAGTTCTTTATTGAATGGGTTTTAAAATGGTTATGAATATGATTATATAATTTTCATAAAATGGGTTTCAATATTATTACTATGAGTTCTACTATTTTCGTTGAGAAAATTTTGATTTTAAATGGAAATGATTTATTTTATATTCTAAAAGAATATTGTTATAAATGAAGGTATAATATTGGTTTTCATGTTTTTTCACAGATTTATTGGACGTATTATTTATCTATATCTTTCTGAGATTTCTGTTTTAATCCCACATTTTATAAATATTTCAGTATATGTTTCAAGGATGGGTAAGAACCAATAATAATTCAGGTTTAATGTTATGAAGATTATCCATGAATAGAAAACAAAATTACTTGTTTAAACATGTTATATTATAGAAAGAATGTATATTGAGTAGATGTTTCCTCATTGTAATTTATGGGTTTTTAGGTAAGAGTTATATACTAATTATAAAAAACTATAAACCTAGTAGATAATTATGAATACAACAAATTTAATTGAATTATATAGTTATTAGAATATTTAATGATTAAGGTTGGGTCCTTCTAAATGTTTTCATATTTTTTATTTTATTATCATCAACAATGATAGTTTATAATTGAATGATTTATTATGGTAACAAATGTGCTAAAACTTTAGTGTGGAACATATATGAATCCATTAGATAATATTTTTTGTTTTAATATTATTTAGTTTTTAAAATAAATGTATTTTTATTAGAATATTTTAATCATAGTCTATTAATTTTAATCATGTCCTTTTCAAATGACATAATGTTTTGGATACATTTTAAGTCCAGTTAATTGTAAATCTTTTTTGATCCAATTAATATATATTGGATAATTATTATTGATCACATGGGTAATTAAATAATGTTTTATTTTGATGATATTGATCCCATAATGATGTATTTGAGAGTTTTGTTGGAGAAGTGTACAAAGTTTAAAATAATTTTCATTCAGAATGAATTTTTCTTTCTTATTCTATGGTTAATTGTATGGGTGTTGCAATGGGAGGATTAACATAAAAAACATGATTAACATTAAATTTTAATATTTTGTCACATGATTTCATAGTGTATTTATGTTTAGGATTACAATTTTATGTATGATATAGAAGACTCACCTATAATGTTTTTATAAATAATTTTTCACTAGGGATTTAGTGAATTGTTCATGGGTGCCGATATTAGGTTGTGGGTAATCATGGGATATTTTATTTACTTTATTCCCCATGATAAGAAAATTAATATTTTATTATTCCACCTTAATAAGTATAAAGTCTTTATTATTTAACATTTAATTAACAATTAAATATATACAGTTAAACAATTATTGTTGATTATGTTAAGTAAAACATTTAGACTATCGAATTAATAGTATCTTAAAAAATTCATCTCAAGAATATTATAAACAAAAATATACAAGGAAAATTTTTTATTGGTATACATAGCCTAGTGAAACCTAACACTCAGATTTGGAGAGCTCCAAAACTTTTCATCTTGCATAAGATACATTACTAATGATTGGAAAACCATAAGCCATCTATTTGATTGACCAAGGACATGAAAAATGTGATCTTTTTTAAAACTGATAAATTAGATTTATATTAAATGATGTAGTTTATATTTATTATCATATTTAATAATATATATATATATATATATATATATTACAAATATGCTATATACATGATTACATACAATGCAATTCAATAGTATGTATCATATAAATTCTCAATTTATTATAGGTATACTAATTACATTATTTTTTACATTTTTATCAAATTAAATGTTCATAAATTTGATAATTTTATAAAAATAATTATATTTATTCACAAAAAAATTAGTAAGATAAAAAATATCAATAATCATTATGGGGTTCGTTTGACTATGTCATTGAACATGTGATATTTCAAATACAAGTTGAGTGGAAACCATCTACCTGAAATAACCCATAGAGAGAGAGTTAACAACAGAAATCATTCATTAATTATTTCTTTGAGTATTAAAATAATTTTACAATTTTTGAATATATCATACTAGCATATGACTTTATGACATTTAGTTTTAATATATTTCATATATAATACAGAATAACCATTGAATAGACCACGCCACAATAGGAGAATATATTTAATGTTTAGAAAAATACAAACTCTCCAATAATTATCCTATCACAAGTTAGGAAATTGGATCCTAAAAAACAAATGATGATGTGTTATAGAGTGATATATAATTAAAAGGATAAAAGATTTTTTAAATGGGTCATGAAATATTTATTATGACTGGATTTCCTTCCAATGGTGGTGATCCTTCCAACATTGTTCAAATATTATTATCATCTTTAATAAATAGGGATTAATAATATAGTACTAAATCCATGAAAAAGAGTTATCTATAATACTGGTAAAAAATATATCAATCTTAAACTTCTCACTTCATGCACCTACATATTTAGATCAGGTGAATAGCTTTATAGTCTCTATAGATTTTTCCTCATCCTCTATGGAATTTTTTTAATAATGTTTGGTCAAATATATCAATGTTTAATCATAACATGATAGGTGGAGAAAATTATTAATTTATAGATACATCTCTACAAAAGTGTGTTAATATCCACAAAATTAGCATCATGTTGACTTCATCCAGATTTTGTATCTGTGATAAGATATGATCCCATCCCAACTTTTCTGCTCAAGTTTCTCTGATCCATCTAATATATCATTAATTTTTTTTAGCATCCACATTATTTCAAATATATATATATAAGAACACTATAATATATTATGAACTTGTCTTTGTTATAATTATCAATTAAAATAGAAATTCTACAACATAATAATTAATTAAATCAGTGGTTAGGTTAATTAGTTTACTTTATTTAATTTATTATTAGATGCATTATATAAAGATATTCCGACAAATTTTTTGAATTAGTAAAACTATCTATTTTTTAATTTCTTAAATAAAATTATTGAATTGTATGAAATTAGATTGTACATTTCAATTTAAAAATAATCATATGTATTCTAATATATATATATATATATAACTGAAATATACTATGATAAGTTTTTCTAATAATATATAATAATTATAAATTTATATTACTATATGTTGGAATATTCCACTTTAAATGCACAGAAATCATATTTCATTATATTTCATTATGTTTCATTATGTTTCTATATATTTTTAATATCTTCTGTTAATTATTACGTCATAAGACATGTTTCATATATTTGACTGAGTATGATTCACCATTTTGGTGAAATCATCGTCACTAGTCAGGGAACTCACAATCAATGTTCAGCAAGTTAATTAGTAAATTACGAGTCACCATTATACTGACCTATGGGTTTAGAATTTTCTCAAAGGACTAGACATTGTTGATATGGATCCATCACCATTTCAATGACCTATCGGTTCATAATTTCTATGAATTACCAGATACCACTGATATGGATGAGACACCATTACATCGACCAACCAGTCATGAATTTTCATAAGTTCTAATACATTATTACATCCAATCCTGAATTTTTAGAAAGTCTAATACAACATTCCAACCGGTCCAAAATTTTTCACAATTTCCAAGACACTATTCAGAGAAAAAGTAAAAGTCACCACTCTTGTGTCACTATTCATAGGGCGTCGTTCAAAGCCAAAGGAAAAGTCACCGCCCCAATGTCACCATTATTAAGACACCATTCAGAGACAAAGGACTAGTGACAGCTCTCGTGTCACCACTCCTGTGGTACTGTTCCATACATAGTCATTTATTCTTTTACCATTTAAATTCAAAATTATTAATAACAATAATATTTGAGTTATTTAATGAAAATTATTTTCTTATTGATATTTTCATGACAATATTACCTTATCATTAGATGGTATGAGGTACGAGGTACCTGCATGTGATAAAGATCATGCTCTATGTTATCCCTTGTAGTAAAAAAATGAAAACACCAGAGAAGAGAAAAAAGATACCATATTGAAAGATTTACAAGATAAACCAGAAACTATAGACAAATAAACATGTAAAAATTGGCTAAGAATCAACATTCCAACATCCATGCACAAAAAACTCCTAGTGAATGGGATATATGAGGAATATCTCACCTTAATGGAAACATAAACATAGAGCATCCACATCACTATATTTTTGTTCATGTTTAAAGAAGTGGACTGAAGATTCCCTTTTTCTATTTCCAAGGAGTCTAGAACATCATATAACAACACTCCGATCATTCTAGAACGTATCTTATATTTTCAACAGTTTTGTGTAGTTTTATCACTTTTTGAGTAGTGTGTGTATCTATATCACAAATATACAATGTCTTCTAATCTATTCAAGATTATATAAGATATCCTGACTCATTCATCTTTCTACAACATTTTACTCCCATATATGACTGTTGAATAGGCCCATGTGTGGCCCCATTGTTTTCATTAAAATTAAAAACTATGGAAGAGGTCTAGTTGACCTAGAAAGCTTGTTTTCTAGTTTAAAACCCAATATAGTGTTTGGATGAATGTTTTTTATATAATTTTTTGGTGTACGGTGATCACCAAGAGGATAGGATTAAGTCTCTTCTTGAGACAGAACCTCCTGTTTTTCTTTACTCTGTTTTTCAAATTTAGTTTTCTCTATTTTCAAACATATTTCAGAAACATAAATACTACTTTGATAGTTAATCTTAGTTAGTGTGTATAATGGTTTTTGATTTAGTAAATTACTTTAAAAAGTTATATCAATATTTCAAATTAATATAACATAGAAATAATAAATCTTTTTAAATATTAATTGAACATTCAATACTTTTATAAATGATATACTCTGGTTAAATGGGCAGATTAGATATTAAATTTTAGGATTTTTAAATATGTTTTTTTAAACAACTTTATAGCAACTCAATTCACCCATCTTGAGTGTCATACTCCAACTAAATTTCGTAGCAAAATATGGTGTCAATGCTTTCTGAAACACATTTTTCAACTATGATTTTTGTTGTAAATTTAATGATCTTTAATTTATTGTTACTTAAAAAACATTTACTTCTTCAACACTCTATTTCATGATTTAATATTAACAATAGAGATAAATTTGGTGCTACCAATATACCGCCCTACATTAATATAAGTAATTATTCCTAGTGAAAAATGAATATGAAAATGCCTTTAGAAAGTTTGGGTTTTGATATTTGGTCTTCATTTGTAGATGAATATTAGATTTCTTCTAATGTTATGAAAACATGGGATGACCCAACCAAGGTTGCCTATAAAAATAATTGAAAATCTATGAATGCGTTAGACCATTACTTAGGAGATGAAGAAATAAATAGGATTTTATCATGTAAAAAACATTTGAAATTTGAGATACTTTAGCTATTTTACATGAAGGAATGACTAATGTTAATGAAATTGGACTTAACACATAATATTAATTATGATAAATTCAAATGAAGCATGATGAAACTATCTATAACATGAATATCAGGTTCCCTATGATGTTAAACAGTATTATCTCTCTAGTAAAGGATGTTACAAGTAAGGAGCCCATCATGTGATCCTGAGATATTTACTAGACAGATAGAGGGGAAAATCAGTGTCAATAAGGTAATCTATTGAAATCAATACTATACCATAATAGTAGGTGATCGGTAAGATAATTATGTGTGAGGAAGAATTTAAGGTCATCAAGAAAGATGATGATGACATAAAGAGAAATTCAGTGGCTTTAAAATCCACTAATTCAAATAAAAAAGAATAGGAGAAGGCATAAACTCAATCTGAAAGTTCAAGCAATGAATAATCCCTATCTAAAAGTGATGAATAAATTGCTCAAATAGATATAAGATTCAGAAAATTATATACAAATAAGATATTTTTTATAAATACAAACTACAAAGGGAAGTATGACAACAAGGGAAACTGGAAACATGATTGGAAAAGCACTAAAAATCCTAATAAAATAGTTTTTTATGAGTGAAAGAGGAAAGGACATGTAACATCCCAGGTAAATAAAGAATAAAGAATTTTAATTTTTATTAATATTTATGAATTAAATATTAATTTTACTTTAAATGGGTTGCTATGTTCGATAGCGTACCTGATTCACAACAAAGAGTTTCTTTGAAATCTTATGCTGCACACTAGTAATAAAATAATATTATTTTAAATGGTAGTTAACACGTAGCCGTTGTATTGGTGGGAATGGATGGAAATAACTAAAATATGATTATATATGTTTATTAAATGTTTTTACATTTATCCAATAGAGGATAAAGGCTTAAAATATGAAAAGAATTCAATTTTAGGCATATATACTCTAACATTCACTAAAGGTCGACTTATCACCTTTTGATGGTGAACCATATATAAATATAGTTTTTTTCACTCTTATACATTATATTGAACCAAATATAATTCTTCATTAGAATAGGGACATCATAATTTACGTTGTGTGAATTTTTGGTATTTTTCCGATAAAGTTCATTTTTAATGAATAGTGAAAACTGTTATATTTTAATTCAAAACCTCTTTTTAATCTAATTTATTTATATGATTAGATTTTATTTTGAATTGGTTTTAAAGTTCAATTATAATATATTTTTTCTATTTAATCCAATATTGGTCGTTGGAATTAATTTCACTTTGAAATTGGACTTAAACTAGTGTCAATCTTTTGATACTTATTGTTTCAAAAAAACATGCTATTTCCTATGACAACATGAATTAATTATTAAATTAATTAATGTAACTTATATGTTTTTAATTTTGTAATATAGACATAATTTTTGAATCCGGAATATCAAATATATCTTAGGTTAAAGTTTTGGTATTTTTTCTGAAAAACATTAATTTTTTATGAATAGTGAAACCACTAAGTGGTGATTAAAGAAGCTGATTTTTTGTTTAAATGAAAATTTGCCACTTTTGTGATTTTATTTTAAAAAATCTGACATACATGGTTGTCATTAAGAAATAAATTTCGTTCAATGGTATTAGAATAATTTTTTAGGGAATAGTAACTTTTATGTTTTTAATCGCGATTAGAGGTAATTAGTGTAGTGTAAGGTAAAAATAATATTTTAATAATATGAAATTACCTAGAAACATGTCCTACCCTTATTGGATGTTTCATGGCCGTCCAAGAAAATCCATGGGTCAACTTGGGGACCCCATGGAGCCACTTTGGTAGGAAAATGACATTAATACCTTTATATTTAAAGTTAAAATAAAAATGTCACAAACTAGAGTTGTTTTACTAAAAAAAAATTTAAATGGGGTGATACAAGTCATATTTTTTACTATAAATATTCATTAGAAATCTAATACGATTTTATACATCACGATATTTGTTTTTAATTTTTAGACATTAAATAAATTAAATTATGTATGATACCATGATGATGCAGCGATTACCTCATTATTTAACGATTTAAAAAAATGAAAAGATAATGTAAAATCTAAGACCTAAACATGTAAAAAACCTATTGGATGGGTGGATTTAGAACTCTTATCACCTTATACTCGAAATATATAATTTTTGGACCTTTTAAATCTGAAAATCATTTTATAATAAAGTAACCTTTTATAACTTTCCAAGAGTGCCCCTCCTCCCCTCTTATAAAAGGCCCCCACCTCTACCACCTTACCCACACCTCTCAAGCCTTTGGCTTGGCCAACACCTATCCATTTTGTCTCTCCACATCCCTCTATTACTCCTTGAAGCCTCACTTTGGGCAGAAGTTTTCCCAAGGAAGCCTTTGAGCTCAAATAACAAAGAGTTACCCGTTTTAAAGGTAGTGTTTTCTCTTGTGTTCTTATGTTTTATTTTGCTTGTCCAACCCCCTAAACTCTTTTTATTCCATTATTTTGTAACAACTACTATATCTTCAAAATACTAGGATGTTGTTATAAGAAGTATTCGAGCTACACTTACACACACCTACATCCCATTATTAAAAAACATAATGTTTATGTGGATATCGAATTTCTACCTCACGAAACGATGATTGTTCAACACTCATATAACACCTTCAAACGTGTCCATTAAGATGTCACTATATTTATATATGATATATAATATCTTTATGTTTTACTTAAGCTTCTGTATTTTTCATTTATGGCATACCTTTATGGTTTCCATTATGGGTAAACGCAATATCATTATTTTAGGAAGTGCAGACTACCGCCCCCTCAAAGTGATTTGATTCGTTAATACCACATATGGTACGTATAAAGGATAGATTTAATGATATTATATATGATATTATACTGGAATTATAATACACCTTTATATCATTATGATTTCACTCCATTAAGTAAGAAATATAAATGAAAGTAGCGTTCATGCGTACGTATGACTTACCGTCTCCATGAACGGTGAATTTCATTTCATACCTCTAAATGTTATGTAATATTATAAATTGATGCATATACTGGATATATATGATATATATGATACTAAATCATGAATATAATTCTGGATATAATGGATACATGAACAACTTGTAATTATAAAAAGTTTATTTTTGACTCATGTACCAATGATCGATAAAACGACTATTATTAACTTAAATAATTACATAGTGTTCATAACATGGTAATAAGTGATATAAAACGAATAATGAACTCGAAAAATGTTCTTATGAAAGTAGAAATTAACTCAAGTTTATTATTCATGACGGTAAAGAACTATCGAGTCAAGTCGGACCCGAGGTATGGGACTTCGTCTCAATCTCCTTTAATTGAGGCATATTTTGTTTTATACACAACTTTCTTTTATATAATGTATAAACCCCTTTGACTTTTATGTTTATCCAAAAAGAATTTTTTTTATATGAAGTGTTTTACTAAACGAAAAAGGGAATTTTTTTGTCGTACGTATGCGGCGACAACAACTACTCCGCCGCTGTGACCATTATTTGAGTTTCAGCTTCCTCAACAATCCATACCTTTTTTAAATGAAAAATAAATATCATGTTTTAGTTTTATTTTATTTTGGTATTGAAAATGGTTTTCATAAGGTTTTTATATCAATGTATTGTATGGATATCTTGGGATTGAAAAGTGGAAATGTCATGTTTCCTTTATGCATGCTTTATGTGATACGATTATGTTATGGTTCATGGGCATTATTATAAAGATGGGTGGTTCCGTGAAAACTAACTGCGGGTGAGCCCGATATAGCTCTCCAATGCATTGGGTAACGTGAAGGAGTTAAATGTTAAGGTTTTTCCATAAAAGATTTATGGAATATTCTGTGATGGGTATTTCAAACGTAACCAAGAGGGTTAATCCCTACGTAAGAATATTATGAATGCCTCATGTTACCTTTATGTCTTTTTATTTCTATGATTTATTCACAATTTGATGAGGTATGCTAAAGTGCTTATGTTTTATGGGTAAAGTATGTTTTCATTCTTATGTATATATGTACTCATGTTTCCTTTCCATATTTCTATATCCCTTATTGAAACTTTTATACTCATCCCATGTTTTTGAAAAGTTTTTCACAGGTCAAGGGAAAGGTGCATAATATGATGATAGTGTTAAGGACGTTTCAAGAAAGAATCCATGTTTTATGTTAAATATGTTTCCATTGATGGAAAAAAATGAATACTATCTTTTATGTAACCAATTTGTTTAAATGTGGAATATAATTCATGATTTATGATCTAATTCTCTAAAACTCTAAACCTGAAAAGAACCTCAATGTGAATTATTCATTTAATTCAATATTAAGTAAGGTTTATGGTCGGGGCCTTATATTTGGTATCAGAGGGTAGTTTAGATAACTTTAGGAGTTAAGAATTCTATTAAATTATTATCCAAAAATAATTTTTATTGTCAAATTGAAATGATGTAGCATTTGAAGATTACCATGTTGCTTCATCTAAGACATGTTTGTTCAGAATGATTTTCCGTAGATGAAATAGGGAAGTAGTGGTTGGAAAGAATAAAGAAGGAAATATCCTTCTGAATCAGCATCCTGAGATGGACGGAATTGGAACTTAACCGTTTGTTGCAGTAATGGAACAATTGACTGAAGCGATAAATGGTGGTGGTATCCATGCACGAGAACAACCAGATCAACCACAGAGGAACATGTTAGTGGTGGAACATTTCATGAGGCAACATATCCCATCATTCAGAGGATCATGTAACCCTGTGCTAGCTGAAGGGGGGATTAAAGAACTGGAGTATATTTTTGATGTCATGGGGTGTTCAGAACATTAAAAGATTAGTCTTGTTGTTTACTGTTTTGAAGGTGAAGCAGATTAGTGGTGGTCGATGATGAAAAATATTAGGGCTAGTGATGAGATTGATGATATTTTGGTGATTTCTAAAAGTAAAGCAGAGCATTAAAGACATTTAAGGGTTATTTTTCAAACCTTTAAAGGAATGAAATTGTATAGAAAATTCAGAAAGTGTGAGTTTTGGTTGCAACAAATTTCTTTCCTTGGTCATATTGTTTCTAGAGACGGGATAACTGTTGATCCTAAAAAAACAAAGGCTGTTGAAGAATGTCCAAGACCCACAAATGTAACTAATATTCGTAGCTTCCATGGTTTGGTAGGATATTACCGAAGGTTTGTTAGAAATTTTTCACGGTTATCTAGTCCAATGACTAAGCTACTCGGAAGGGGGTTAAGTTTATCTGGACAAAAGAATGTGATGATTGTTTTTAGGAGTTTAAAAGAAGATTAGAGAATGATCCAGTTTTGGCACTACCTTCCAGGAATGGGGAGTTGGTTATCAACATTGATGCTTCATTGAAAGGAATTGGTTGCTTCCTAATGCAGAATGATCAGTTGTCAGTGAAATTATCTCTATTAGACAGAATTAAGTAAGTGTAGAAGAAAAACAATGGATTGTAGGAAAAGGTAGAGTTGGTTCAGGAGGGTAAGTTGCCTGAATTTAACATTGATAATGATTGTGTTTTGAGGTTTGGGAAGAGATTGTGTGTGCCTTGGGATTCACAGTTAAAGAAAGAGTTGTTATGTGAAGCTTATAGTTCTCCGTTTTCAGTTCATCCAGGCAGTACAATGATGTATAGAGATATTCGTGAGTATTACTGGTGGGACGGAATGAAAAGGGATATTGCTGATTTTACTGTGAAGTGTTTGACTTTTCAATAGGTTAAAGCAGAGAGGCAGTTACCGAAAGGGATGCTTCAGTCTTTACCAGTGCCATAGTGGAAATGGGAGAATATATCCATGGACTTCGTTGTGGGATTGCGGAAGACACCTTGAGGTAATAATGCAATCTGGGTTACTATTGATCTCTTGACTAAATATGCTCATTTCCATGCCATACGAGATAATTGTTCCTAGATCAACTTTCCCGTTTGTATCTTAAAGAGATTGTTAGGTTAGGTTACATGGAGTTCCTCTCTCAATTGTATCTGATCGTGATACCAGGTTCACTTCTAACTTTTGGAAAGGCCTTCAGAAGTTGTTGGGTACTGAATTAAATTTTAGAACATATTTTCATCCTCAATCAGATGGGAAGTCAGAACGAACAATTCAGGCTTTGGAGGATATGCTACATGCTTTTTCGATGGATTATCAGGGGAGTTGAGACCAACATCATTCTTTGGTTGAGTTATCTTATAATAACAGTTTTCATTCCAGTATACAGATGACACCATTTGAGGTATTTTATGGGAAGCGGTGTCGAACTATAGCTTCCTAGGATGATATGGGTGAAAGGAAGTTGATGGGACCAGAATTGGTAGAAGAGATGGCAGAAAAAGTTTAGTTGATTCAAAAACACATGAGAATAGCTCAAAGCAGATAGAAAAGTTTTACAGATAATCGGAGGAAGGATCTATGTTTAGAGGTAGGTGATCATGTCTTTCTAAATGTTTCGCCATGGAAAAGTGTGACGCGATTTGGTAAGAAAGGAAAGATGAGTCCAAGGTTCATTGGACCATATGAAATTCTGTAGAAAGATGGATTAGTTTCATACCGAGTGGCTTTACCTCCAATTTTATCCCAGGTACATATGGGTTTTCATGTTTCGATGTGGAGAATGTATTTTCCAGATCCGTCTCATGTTTTGAGCTCAGAGGTAGTTCAGTTGTAAGAGAATCTCTCTTATGAAGAACAACCAGTCCAGATTATTGACCATAGTGAGAAAGTGTTGCGGAATAAGGCAATTCACCAGGAAAAGGTTTTATGGAAAAACCATATGGTTGAAGAGGCAACATGAGAATCTGAAAATGCAATGAGGGAAAAATACCCCCACTTATTTTGATAAGTGAATAAAATTGCGAGGACGCAATTCCCAAAAGGGGGGAAGGATGTAACATCCCAGGTAAATAAAGAATATAGTATTTTAATTTTTATTAATATTTATTAATTAAATATTAATTTTACTTTAAAGGGGTTTCTATGTTCGATAGCGTACCCGATACGCAACAAAGAGTTTCTTTGAAATCTTCCATTGCACACTAGTAATAAAATAATATTATTTTAAATGGTAGTTAACACGTAGCATTTGTATTGGCAGGAATGAATGGAAATACCTAAAATATTATTATATATGTTTATTAAATGTTTTTACATTTATCCAATAAAGGATAAAGGCTTAAAATATGAAAAGAATTCAATTTTAGGCATATATATTCTAACATTCACTAAAGGTCGACTTATCTCCTTTTGATGGCGAATCATATATAAATATAGTTTTGTTCTCTCTTATACATTCTATTAGACCAAATAAAATTCTTCTTTAGAATAGGGGCATCAAAATTTACTTTGTGTGATTTTTTGGTATTTTTCCGATAAAGTTCATTTTTTAATGAATAGTGAAAACTATTGTATTTTAAATTCAAAAACACTTTTTAATCTAATTTATTTATATTATTAGATTATATTTTGAATTGGTTTTAATGTGCAATTAGTATATATTTTTACCATTTAATCCAATTGTGGTCGTTGGAATTAATTTCACTTTGAAATTGGACTTAAACTAGTGTCAATCATTTGATACTTATTGTTTCATAAAAACACGCTATTTGCTCTGACAGCGGGAATTAATTATTAAATTAATTAATGTAACTTATATGTTTTGAATTTTGTAAAATCGACATCATTTTTGAATCCAGAATATCAAATATAGATTAGGGTGATGTTTGGGTATTTTTCTAAAAAACTTCAATTTTTAATGAATAGTGAAACCACTAAGTGGTAGTTAAAGAAACTGATTTTTATTTTAAATGAAACGTTGGCACTTATGTTATTTGATTTTCAAAAATCTGACATACATGGTTGTCATCAAGAAGTAAAATGTGGTTTAATGGGATTAAAATAATTTTTTGGTGAATAGTAACTTTTATGTTTTTAATCGCGATTAGAGGTAATTAGTGTAGTTTAATGTAAAAATAATGTTTTAATAATATTAAATAAACAAGACACGTGTCCTACCCATTTTGGATGTGTTATGGCTGACCTGGAAAATCCATGGGTGAACTTGGGGACCCCATGGAGCCACTTCGGTAGGAAAATGACATTAATACATTTTTATTTAAAGTTAAAATAAAAATGTCACAAACATGAGTAATGGGGTTATACAAGTCATATTTTTGACTATAAATATTAATTAGAAAGCTATAAATATTTCCTACATCATGATAATTTTATTATAATTTTTAGACATTAAATAAATTAAATTATTTATGATACCATGATGATGCAGCGATTACCTCATTATTTAATGTTTAAAAAAATCAAAAGATAATATAAAATCTAAGACCTAAATAAGTCAAAAACCTATTTTATTGGTGAATTTAGAACTCTTATCACCTTATCCTCGAAATATATAATTTTGGGACCTTTTAAATCCGAAAAGAATTTTATAATAAAGTAACTTTTTATAACCTTCCAAGAGTTCCCCTCCTCTCCTCTTATAAAAGGCCCACACCTCTACCACCTTACCCACACCTTTGAAGAATTTGGCTCATCCAACCCCTATCCATTTTTTCTCTCCAAATCCCTATCTTACTCCTTAAAGCCTCACTTTGGGAAAAAGTCTTCCCAGGGAAGCCTTTGAGCTCAAATCAAAAGAGTTACCCATTTTAAAGGTAGTGTTTTATCTTGTGTTCTTATGTTTCATTTTGCTTCTCATACCCCCTAAAATCTTTTTATTTATTTCTTTTGTTACAACAAATGTATCTTAAATATACTAGGATGTTTTTATAAGAATTATTTGAGCTACACTTACACACACCTACATCTAATGGTTGAAGAACGTTCTGTTTCTATGGATGGTGAATTTCTGCCTCACGAAACGATGATTGTTAAACACTCATATAAAACCTTAAAAGGTGGCCATTAAGATGTCACAATATTTATATATGATATATAATATGTTTATGTTTTACTTAATCTTCATTATTTTTTATTTACGACATACCTTTATGGTTTCCATTATGGGTAAACGCGATATGTTCATTTTAGGAAGTGCGGACTTATGCCCCCTCAAAGTGATTTGATTCATTAATACAATTTGTGGTAAGTATAAAGGGTAGATTTAATGATGTTATATATGATATTATACTGGAATTATAATATACATTTATATCATTATGATTTCACTCCAAAAATTAAGAAATATAAATGAATGTAGCGTTCATGCATACGTACGGCTTACCGTCTCAATGAACAGTGCATTTCATTTCATACCTCTAAATGTTATGTAAAATTATAAATGCATGCATATACTGGATATATATGATATATATGATACCAAAATAACGAATATAATTCTGGATATAATGGATACATGAACAACTTGTAATTATAAAGAGTTTATTTTTGACTCATGTACCAATGATCGAAAAAACGACCATTATTAACTTAAATAATTACATAGTGTTCATAACACGGTAATAAGTGATATAAAAGGAATAATGAACTTGAAAATGGTTCTTAAGAAAGTATAAATTAACTCATGTTTTGTATTCAGGACGTTAAAGAATGATCGAGTCAAGTTAGACCCGGGGTATGGGACTTCGTCTCAATCTCATTTCATTGAGGCATATTTTGTTTTATACACAACTTTATTTTATACGGTGTATAATCCCCTTTGACTTTTACGTTTATCCAAACGGAATATTTTTTATATGAAGCATTTTACTAAATGAAAAAAAGGGAATGTTTTTGTTGTACGTATATGGTGACAATGACTTCTCTGCCGCCATGACCATTATTTGAGTTTTGGCTTCCCCTATAAGCCATCCCTTTTTTTAAATGAAAAATAAATACCATGTTTTAATTTTATTTTATTTTGGTATTGAAAATGGTTTTCATAATTTTTTTATAGCAATGTGTTGTATTGATATCTTGTGATTGAAAAGTGGAAATGTTATGTTTCCTTTATGCATGCTTTATGTGATACGATTATGTTTTGGTCCTTTGGCATTATTATGAAGACTGGTGGTTCCGTAATAAACTAAGGGCGGGTGAGCCCGATATAGCTGTCCAATGCATTGGGTAACGTGAAGGAGTTAAACGTTATGGTTTCTCCAAAGATATTTAGGGAATACACTATGATGGGTATTCCAAACGTAACCAAGAGGGTTACTCTCTAAGTAAGAATGTTATGAATGCCTCAAGTTACCTTTACGTCTTACGATTTCTATGATTTATTCATGATTTGATGAGGTATGTTAAATTGCTTATGTTTTATAGGTAAAGTATTATTTCATTCATATGTATATATGTACTCATGTTTCATTTCCATATTTTTATATCCTTTACTGAGCTATTTATGCTCATCCCATGTTTTTGAAATGGTTTTCATAGGTTAAGGGAAAAGTGCATGATATGATGATAGTGTCAAGGAAGTGTCAAGAAAGAATCCATGTTTTATGTTAAATTTGTTTCCGTTGATGGGAAAAAATGAATACTATCTTTTATGTAACCACTTTTTTTAAATGTGGAATATAATTCATGATTTATAATCTACTACTCTAAAACTCTAAACCTAAAAAGATCCTCAATGTGAATTATTCAATTAATTCAATATTAAGTAATGTTTAAGGTTGGGGTCTTATAGGACATGTAAAGGCTGATTTTCCAAAATTAATACAGAAAAATAAATATGAGGACATGGAAATACGATAAAAAAAGTCAATAAAGGGAACATGGTTTAATTTTAAGGATATCTCCAGTTATTCATAATCTTCACATGATAAAAAGGATGATACATCCAATAAGTGTTTTTTGAAAAACACATCTGAGGTAACGCTACATCCTCATATACATATTTCTTAATATACCAGAGCTGAATCTAATTCTATGAATATGACAAATGAAGAAATTTTTTAATGTTTTATAATGCATGTGGACTAATTTAATGAGTTAAAAGATAAATTTAACTTTTTAAAGAAACAACATGCTGTTACCACTACTCTTAAATCCATTCTTACCGTGGAGAAATAAATTAATGCTGATTTATTTAAGGAAATTAGTGAACTCAAATTTTCCAAAGATAAATTGAAAAAATATATAGAAATGTTTAATAATGTATTAAATACTAACATGAAAATTCTTGTTAAAAACGTTTCACCACATTATACTACTTGTATTGGATTCCAACCTGGATAAAGGAATTTTGCACAAAATCTAGAAAATCAGTATTTATACCTAATACTGATAAATTGTTTTCTACATCCAACAATGGACAATTTTAACTGGTTATAGAATTTCCTAACAAAATAAATATTATTATTCCAAATCCTTGCTTTCTGTTTATAGGGAACCCATGGAACATATTTTGGTTCACAAAACATTTATCACTAATGTCAGTGCACCCAAGAAAATCTCAGAACCAAAATACTTTCTTTGTTAAATTATTTTTTTATGTAAGATTCTTGAGGGGCTCATGTAAGATATTGTGGTAATTGGAAAATGGATGTTCAAGACATATTATATAGGACTATTCAAGCTTGAAAAATCATGTCAATGTTGATGCTGGGCATATCACATTTGGTGAAAATGCAAAAGAAAAAATAATTTCCTACCTCCAAATTGGTAACATTAATTCAGTTTTAATTTCTAAAGTTAATTTTGTTGATTGTCTAAAATATAATTTTTATATAATTTCATAGTTATGTTATGATGGAATTCATGGTAAATTTTAAAATGAATCTTGTAATGTATTCCATTCTAAAATTGATTTTGTTTTTAATGATTTTAGAAATTAAAATGTTTATGCTGTTAATTTAGATGACTTAGGTTATAAAAATAATTCCTTATTAAGTGTCTTTCAGAAAGATTCTTGGATCATTCTTATGATACTCGACCAATGTAACATACACTCCCTTAGAAAAGTTGCAAAAAATGTTTTATTCAAAGGTCTAACAATGCTTGAGTTTTCAAATGATAAATTCTATAATCCTTGTAAAAAACAAAATATATTTCATACCAAAGAAATAAATTTCATCTTCTCAACCTCTCAAGTTGGTTCAAATGTATTTTTTCAGACCCTCTTCAGTTTCATGTTTAAGTGGGAATAAATATGACTACATTCTAGTAGAATAATTTTCTAGGTATATTTAGTAATTTTTTATAGGTCACCAAAGAAAATATAGTTCTCATATTATCAAGTATAATTGAATAGTATGAAAGTTATGTTGTATTATAATTACGTCCTTAAAATGTGACCATGGATGTGAGTTTTAAAATCAAGAGATTGAAGGTTTTTTCTAACTAAATGGTTATTGTCATAACATATCCTATCATAGGACACTCCAGAAGAATTGAGTTGTAGAAAAGATAAGTATAACCGTATAGGAAATATCATAGACTATGCTTAATGTATATGATATAACTATTTATTTTTGGGATGATGATATGAATAAAACATGTTATATTATTAATAGAGTCTTAATTAATCCTACCCTTATGAAAACCCCCTATGAGTTGTGGAGAAATTGGAAGAACAAGGTTAATTACTTCAATGTCATTTGTTAAAAATTAATTATCCTTAATATAATAGATAATGTTGAAAAAAAATCCTCCAACTACGATGAAGGAATATTCTGAGGACATTCAAAATCTAGAAAAGCCTATATGGTTTTTAAATAAATGAACCAAATGTGTGGAAGAATATATACATATAAAATTTGATGAAAAAATGAATATGAACCCAAAAACTCTTCATAAAAAATCAATAACAAAATATCTGAATTATAATTAAATCCTAAACCATCTATTTATATAGTGAAATAATTAAAATGTTTTATAAGATCTCCAGATTCTGACCATAGAGAACCTGAACATATAGACGAACCTGAAGTGACTAGACCTTCTTTTTCTAGACAAGTTAGAACTCTTATAAACAATCCTTTAGATATTGTAGTTGGATAATTAGATAAAGGCACTCAAACTAGAGATTTTCTAAGAAATCATGTTGAACATCAAGCCTTCTTCTCACCACATGAACCAAAGAACATCAATGATTCAATAAAAAATAAATTCTGGGTAACTACAACTCAATAAGGATGAAATTATTTTTAGGGAAATAATGTTTTGAAATTAGTGGATAGACCCAAATACATATTGACCGTATGCACTAAATTGGTGTTTATAAATAAAGTGGATTAAACTGGCACAATAGAATGAAATAAGAAATGACCAGTTGCAAAAGGATATATTCAAGATGAATGAATTGACTATGATGAAACCTTTTCACATGTATCTCGACGTGAAGACATTAAAATTATTCTAACCTATCCTGAAAATTTTAATATCAATCTATATTAAATGAATGTCAAGGGTGAATTACTAAATGTGTAAATATATGAGGATGTTTTTGTTGAACAAACTCCTAGTTTTAAAAAACATCATTTTCAAAATCATGTGCTTAAATTAGTGAATTCTTTTTATTATTTAAAATTTTCTCTAAGCGTTTGGTTTGATAAGCTCCACAATTTTCGTATTTAAAAATGTTATACAAAATGTGTAGCCGATCCTGCCATTTTTATAATAATATTTTATAAATATATTTTATTTGTTCAATTATATGTTAATGATATTATTTATTGTATCTTTAAAAAATATTTTTCAGTAGATTTTTAAAAAATCATGAAAAATGAGTTTGAAATGAGTTTAATGGGTGAAATGAAGTTCTTTGTTGGAATATGAAAAATTAAAATAATGAAGATATTATTTTAAATCAATTCAAATATTCTAAATATGTTCTAAAACATTTTAATTTGGATAGAACTAAAGGTAGTGATACTCTTATGAGTAAAACCTCTAAATTTTATCTATATGGAAGTAAAAAATATGTTTATCAAAACAATTACAGAGGTATGATTGGATTCATTATCTATTAGGCTGCTAGCCGACCTAATATTATGATTAGTGTGTGTATGTGTTCTTGTTTTCATGAAATTCCTAAAGAGTCTCAACTTCTTGAAATTAAAAATATTTTCAATTGCCTAAGGAGTACTACCAACAAGGTACTATTATATTTGGGAGGACAATAATTTGACTTAGTTAGCTACAATAATGCTGATTTTGGTGGTTTCTTCTTATATATAAAAAGAACCTCTGGAACCTGAATCTTTTTAGGAATGTCACTAGTATCACAGTGTAGTAAAGAGAATAATTATATTTAATTATCTACAATTGAAGCGGAATACATAGCTACTTCTAGTTTCTCTGCACATATTTTTTGCATAAATCCAACTTTACTATATTTTGGATATCAATTTATTCATTTCCCTATAAACTGTGATAACATAATTATTATTTTCATCATTAATAATTAAGTTTCTCACTCAAGAAAAAAACATATTGATTTAAGACATCACTTTTTGATAGATCATTATCAAAAATGTGATATTACTTTATAAATCACTGGCAATGAACATCAAATTTATGAAATTTTTACTAATCCAAAAAATTATAAAAGAATGAGGTACATCATATATGAATTAGGAATGATCAATTTTGTGAAACTGGTTTGATGTCTCACCATTTGATGTATCATAGTTTGATGTATCACAATTTGATTTATCACTGTTTGATCTCTGACCTATCGATGTCACAGAAATATTTGACAGCACAGCACTAGGAGTCACCATTATTATCAACCATTTTATACATAGTTAATTATTATGTATCACTATTTTAATTATTTCATTTTATTTTATACCACATTTTTGATTTATGACTTTGAATCCCTATATGATAAAAAATGGACTATACCAATCACTTCTCACTTCACTATTCCTATCAAATCATGAAAAAATATATTTCTAAATCTCTTTTGAAGCCTCCCTATATAATTGGAATTGATTGAATGATGTTTCCATCTACATTTACCTAAGAGAAACTCCATTCGATGAAGATATTGAATATAGATTCAATTAAAAGGCCTAAGGAACCATTAAACCTTGGTCTTGTCGATCATGTAATCGTGCAAGAAAAGGAAATTTTAGAAAAGTGGATTCTTTGGAGAATGTATATTGTTCATAGGGTATTTAATGAGAGGGGTTGTCTAAATTGGTTTTCCAATGATACAAGATCCTTATACCCGAATATTTTTTTAGTTTTATTAGTACGTTATGTTTTCTTTCAATGGAAAAAATAATTTTCTAGTCAAAAGTAGGGTAAAGGGGAAAAGTTATTACTTTTCATCAAAGCTATGGACATATAGTTTAGACGTACCAGATTAAGGTATCTTCTAGGATCATTAAGGAGGTCCTCCACCTCCAAGAGTCATATTTTTTCAATAGGATCCTTTGGGTGTGTTAATAAGAAATGGAATGAAGAGAAGACCTATTGCTGCTGAGTTTCAAGGAGAAACAAGAATTCTACATAAGTTCATTCAAAAACATATATTTTTGAGGAAAGGATAATTTTCTATCTTGAAGTTAAAAGATGTTATTTGGTATATTCATTGAAAAATGGTTATAAAATAAATTTGTGAAAATATCTTTTCTTTAATATGTGTGATATCAATAAACCCTCCGAAAAATATACCTCCATGTTTAATTAAAGGTTCAACTTATCTAAAATACAATGTATTGGTAAGTTTTAATGAATAATATATAATAGATTATGATTTATTTGTCTATGGATATATGAAAATTGATGAATATTATTTGGAATCCATAGAAGTAGATATGGGATGAATATAATGAAAATATTTACGAGTTTTTTAATTATTCTGATCATCCCTTGAGACCTATGAATATCAATAGACCTGGTCTATAACAAAATGTGATATTAGAATATTCATATGATGAAAAAGAATTAGATGTTTCTATTGTTGAATCATATCATTTTTCTGGTGGATAAAGAAATGATCTAGATATTCCTAAAAGGAATGAAGAACCTCCCAATGAATCTTATAAAACCTCTCAAACTCTTCCCTCTAGAGAATATATTATCAATGAATAAGATGATGTTGATGAAAGTGAATAAATTGTAGCTAAGGGTAATGATGCTAATGAGGAAGAATAAGTTTTGGAAGAAAATGATAACAATGAGAAATAGGAAGAAGATCAAACTAAATACGGAGAAGTATCTTTACCTACTGGAAAGAGTTTTGAACAGAATGAGAAATTAGAAGGAAATGTGGCTGAGACTGAAGTTCCTAATGAAATGGTATAATTTGTGGAATTAGTTGATGTGATGGGGTCATTTAATTCTCAAAGTGAAGCATCTATTGAGGGGCAGAAACAATTTAGTTTAGATAGGATTAAAGTTCCCAATACTCTCGATCAAAGTTTAGTTGAATACTGGTACAAATTTCCAAATTATTTCAATGTTAAGAACCATTAGAGCTCCTCAATTAGGGACACAGACCATTCAATAGTTTTTCAACTCAAATCCTTCACAAAAAATAAGTGGTTTATATTTAGGATTCAATACTTGTCTCTGTAACTATCACTACACGTGCACAAAAGACCACAAACTATGTGAGTCATGATGATTTAAAATATTTTGGTGAAAATATGTTATCCAATTTTGGAAAATAATAAGAATCACTGCCTAAAACTATGGATAACCTTGGTAAGAGGGATTATATAATGATCCAAGATAATTTAATATGGAAAAATCTACCTAAAATGATTCATGAAATAAAAGATAAAAGGATTTAACATAGTTATCTAAGTGATGCCTTGATGTCCTTAAAATCATTGGTTGAAGAAATGAATAGGGACTTACAAGCTGATCCTTCTCCAGATCCTGTTTCTTGTCTATGTGAGGCTGATGCAATTATGCTCTCAGGAAAGGTTGTATCTTAGAATCAACATAACTTTACATCAGTGGTTGAATAAGTGGTCAATAACAATACAAAATTATCCAATGAATTGTGTGGACATGTGTATACTATAAATAGATAGAATGATGAATATAAGTTGTCATTAGAGACGGTTCATAAAAAAATAATTCCTTTACCTCAGATACTATATTTCAATCTCCTTCAGCTCAGACCCCTCATCCTTTAGACAATTATGTGATCAGATCTATGATTAAAGAATAGCTACCAGCCATGATGGGTGGTACTGACCTAGAATGTATTAGCAAGATCATAATGAAGATAGACTATGTTCATGAAATTTTATGATTCTGTTTCATATAGGTAACTAATGCTCAACAACAAATAACTATGCATGTAGATTATTATTTCAAGAGTATTTACACAAAAAAATAAGTTCACTAGTCATTTAAAATACTTTGTGGATAATTTCTGGCTACCTTTAGTGACTTAACCATTCAAGGACCAGGGAAATAAGTTGATGGATTTTACTCGTACACTCGATAAATTCATAGAAAATCAATATGATTTTGAAAATTCTATGAATTATGGTGGTGTGTTAATCAAGGACTTCATCAATCTATTTAATCCTTACCTAAATAATCACATCAAACCTATTGTTTCTCCAGTAGCTTCTCCTATGAAACCTATCTTGACTCCTTCAACTGCTCTCGCTACCCTTTTTCCATATGTAAACATAAAACCTACTCAGGCTCTGACTCAGAGAAGACCAGTCATATGGGAGAAGAAACTACCTCATTCCTCCTCTAGACTGAGCCTTTCTCCTTTTATTGTGGACGACATACCTATAACTTCATTCTCTATTGTCTTTTTCACATCCACCACTACCACTTCTACACCTATATATCCTACAACCTTTTCTTCTTCCAAGGGAATGGAATGGATAGATTTAGATTTAACCAAGTAGTAGTTGGATCAATTATTGAAAAGGATGTATTATTCAATATTTTAATCTCCTGTACTTTACTTTATATTATTAAATAAACATAACTATGCTATCATATTTTTTTCTATATAATTTTTACCAAATTGTTCTATTTTTCATAACCCCATTAGGGGAAAACATAGATATGGAATTTAAACAATATTATGGCATTCAGCTGATCTACTAAATGAAGCTCTACTTCTAATATATAAGCTCTGATACTAAGTATGAGCTCCCATATTTTACATATATTCCTTGAAACTATAATGGATTGATCTGATATTATTCATTCTATAATTAATTTAATTAATATTTTTATATTTCCAAATTTCACATAGTATGTATAATATGTTAAGAATAACTATTTTTCTTTTACCGTGATCAATATGTTTGGAATGTAAATGCCATGATTTGTGATCATAAAAGGGGGGGAGGGATTGTTGGACACCTCTAATACTGATGCTCACAAATTATGTTTAATAATGTTACATTATGATTCATTATGTTTATGTATATAATTAATCTATTCTTTTATTTATTAATTTATAAGATAGATTGAAAATGTTTGACTATGTATCTGTCACTATTGAGGTGAACTCATAGTCACCTGTCAGAGCACTCATTGTCACTGTTCAACTTATAAATCGGTAAATTATGAGTCACCATTTCAACGAAAACTGGTTCAGAATTTTAAAAAATGACCAAAAACCAATGATATAGACTGGAAACCATTGTAGTGATATGCTGGTTCACAATTTTCTCAATGGACCAGACACCGTTGATATAGACCAGACACTGTTGCATCGACCAACCGGTCTATAATTTTTTCAATTTCTAAGATATCATTCCAACTGGTATAGATTTTTTGTGATGTTTAAGACACCGTTCCATCTGGTCCATAATTTTTCTCAAAGTTTGGGACATGATTCTTAACAGACAATTCAAAGATATAGGATAAGTTACCACTCCTATGAAACCATTCGTAAGACAAAATTTATAGAAAAAGGATAAGTCACCACGTCGGGCTCACCTTTTTTATGAAACTATTTAGAGACAAAGGAAAATTCACCATATCTATGTCACCACTATTGTGGATATATTCTAGACATATTCATTTCATACTTTACCATTTAAATTAAAAATTATTACTGACTATCATATTTGCATTATTTAATGATACTAATTTTCTTATTGATCTTTTGCAGACAATATTAATGACCTTTTTTGTAGAAAATATGTTGTATATGGTACCTATATGTGATAGAGATCATGCACCTTCTCGGCCCTTGTAGTATAAGAAAACACACTCAAGAAGAGGAAAATGATGCCAAATTGAAATATATACAATATAATGGAGAAATTCTAACCAAAAAACAGGGAATAATTTACTGTGAATCAATGTCCCAACATCGTTGCAACAAAAAACCATAGTGAAGAAGATCTATGTTGAACATCTCACATTTCTAGAAATCTGAACACAAAGCATCCACAACACTCTTTTTTTTTCTATTTCATGTAGTGTATTCAAGCTTCACTTCTAATTTTTTCATGTATTCCAAAACTACATAGAACAACACTTATAACATTCTAAAATTTATCTTATCATTTCTTTTTTTTTTGTGTATTTTTATAACTTTTTGAGCAGCGCGTGTATCTGTATCACAAACAAAAAAAGTATAACAAGATAACATGAAGGATACAATATATCCTCATTCATTCATATTTCTAGAACATTTTACGCCCACATAAAACTATGTAAGAGGTCCCTATATGGCCTGTGTTATTTCAATCACAATAATAACTCTAGAATATGTCTAGTTGACCTGGACAGCTAGTGTTCTTTTGTAAACTGTGATCCAGTGAGTGCATCAACATTGTTTATTTAATTCCTTGGTGGTAGGTGTTCACTAAGTGTATAGGATTAAGTCTCTACTTGAGACTGAACTTCTTTTTTCTCTACTGCGTTTTTCAAATTTAGTTTTCTCTATTTTTACACATATTTCAAATAACTAAATATTAATTTGATGGTTAATATTACTTAGTTTTTATAGCTGTTTTTTATTTACTAAATTACATTCTGAAGTTATACCAGTCTTTTGAATTTCTGTAACTAAGAATTAATCTATATTTTTAGAAATTAATTGAACATTAAAAAATAATATATATCAATTACTTTGGTTAACAAGGATGTTTAGATATTTAATTGGAGGAATGTTTAAATAAGGGTTTGATCTAAAATTTTTATAGGAACTCAATTCAACCCTATTGAGTGTCCTACACAGACAAACAGTATAGTAATTTATATTTTTTATAATATTAACATAAAAAAGATGAAATTTATTTTGTAAAAAGTCATAAGAAGAAGATGTCACAGTAACTAATAAATGAAATCTATAATCATAGTTTTTTATAAGAAATTATTATAAAAGGATATATGTGATCTTATTTCTAACGAAGTATTTTATATTTAAATTTTTTAATTTTGAAATAAATTTTTTGAATTTTTTGTTGTTATAATTTTTGTGTTAACATTTAACAAAAATTACTTTTAAAAAACATGATTTTGGATTTAAAATGAATACTATATTATATTAATTTTATAATTTACTGAATCATTTATAAAAATTGAGATGAATTTTGAATATTCCAAAAAACTGTTCACATAAATTATTATTATTTATTGACTAATTTATAAAATAAAATTTCATTAGTTGTTGTGTAATGTTTTATTTCATTATATAAAATTCCAACTTGATAAATATTGGTATGTACATCGTCGTATGAAATGTTTAGAAATTTAAAATTTTGACCTCTGTTACTTGATATCAACTTAATTTATTATAACCCTACCCAACATTGGTGCTTGGTGAGGGAAATTTAATAAATTTGAAAATAAAAAAATATATGGGTTTAATGTATTTTCTCTATAAGTTTTTTATTGTATTTTTTGGATATTATTTATATATTAAATTTGTGTGCCAATTTGGTTATTTTGTGATGATTCCCATTAAAATCATAAATGTTGTTTAATAAAATAATAATAATTAATTATAATGTGTAGAATTTAATGAAACCCTTATGAATGGTATATAACATGTAAAAAAACAATAAAAATAAAATAAAAAAATAAATCTATAATGTCAATATATTAATTTAAATTTGTTATTGGTTGAATAGAACATCAGAAATTCATTTAAAATTAGAATTTGAGTCTAAGTGGGATAATTTTTTTAATTTTTATAATTTAATGTAGAATAATATTTTACAATTTCAAAGAATATGGATTACATTAAAATATTTTAGAAATAGATAATCATAATTATCAATGTTTAATGTTCAATATACATTTTTTGGAGAAAGTGTAAAAAATTTAAACACCATTCTAAAAAACGAGTTTGATTTCAAATGTTTTTTTTTCATATTATTAATTTTTTATCTAAAATTAGGTAGAAAATCATATAAAAATATGTTACATTTATTGCATGATATGATACATAAAATATTATTTAAATATTTTCCAATTAATATGAATTTTTATTTTTTAAATATAAGCATACAAATACTAATCAATAATGACGTAGTTCTCACTCGATATAGTAGAAGTAAAATTTATTGAGTTTGTGAAATGATTTGGATGGTAAAAGTATTTTATGAATATTAAGTTATAAGTAAAATGATAAATAATATTTTTAATATAATTTTATTTCCATATTTATCAATATATTTTTGAACTCAAATTAAAAAAATGACCCTAAAAATATATATAAATGAGATATTTGTTTTAGAATTATTTATAAATTTTGAAAAATATAAAACAAAATATCTTGAATTTTAGGTCGCCGAACAATATTCACTTATCCATTCATGATAAAAATGATTTTAAAAAATTACACACTTAAAACTTAAGGAATTAATATTTATAGAACCCCACCAAATCATATTTATTAATATGGGTATTATTCTAAAATAAAAATACATTTAATTGACAATTGAATCTCTCGCATTTCCTATATCTGAATACACACCAATGTTCTTTAAATTAATTTAATAAAATATTCCATGGTCATTTATCAACTGAAAATTATTTGAAGAGACCATTATGACCTATTCTACAGAGGTTTGGGGAGTTATTTCATGTTACAGAATTCATAGATGAGTTTTGACATCATGAGGACCACCACACTATTATAGTGGTCATGGTGAAATATGATTGAGTTCCTTGAAGATGAATCCATGGGTGATGAATTTTTTTCATAATTTTGGATGTGTGAGTGTTTTGAAGATGGATGTGTGGGGGTTTTTTCTTCACTGTGGTTGAAAAAATAAGGTCATACCATTTTGATGAGTATTTATCACTAAATGGATGTTTTCTGGACATTTATGAGGTAAAAAGGTAAATAAATATATCATCATTAGTTTTCTTATATGTATACGTATTAAATTTTATCATTACATGAGGATAAACATGATCATATAATTCACCATAGGTAGTGAAATTTTTTATGTTTCATTATTAGAAGATGTTTTCCTAGGGAATACACACATGTAAATCAAAGACTAATGAAGCAACCATTTTATCCATATTGATGAATGTGGTGGTTTATTGAGGATAAAAATGAAGGGATACTAATATTCAGGCGGTGGGGATGAAAAAATTGGGAAAGTGGTCTCTACATCAATATCTTCAACATGGATTGCCAAAAACGATATGATACTTTCACTATGACATAGTGTAGTATGTGGTGTTGAGTTGGTAAAGTTTATAATGATAATTAATGGTATATGTATTCCATGTGAGGTTCATAGTGATATTTTTAATCACAAGTAAATGAATTATTTAACATGAATTTTGGTAGATCCTTCTTTATATTATGGTAAGACAATGATTTTAAACATTGTGTAATTTTTAAATTGTCGAAATTTGCGGGAGTCTACTTATCATATCATGGAACTTTAATATAAAATAATAACTAAAATTAACCTTATACAGTGAATTTTGTCACATTTATGTGACTTTTTTCATGTAGAGAATAACAAATGTATCCCAGAAATGATTTAGCATGTGGGTTTAGAAAATTAATCAAATATTAAAAAATAATCAAGGATATTATTCTACTACAATGAAGATCAAAAAAATAAATTTATAGTTTCTAAAATATGAAAGTAATAAATTGGTTCTGTTAAGGAATTAAATGGAATTTATTTTATTGCATTTTAAATAAGGAGTATTTGGTAATGACTTTTCCAATATTTTTTGTAAAATAAAATCAGTTATAAATACTTCATATCTGACCATTAGAGGCCACCACCAAAAATATATAATTGCCTTTACAGGACCCCTTGTGGCCTCCAATGGTGGACGCAGTTGGAGGATGTAGTTGGCCCATCAGGGAAGGGATTTAGTGACCTCCATTGGCAGTCTCTGTTGAAATTCTATCGCGTAGCCATTTGGTGGCTACTATTTCCTGAACCTATAGAGAACTCCTTTTGAGATAACTATAGATAACAAAAACCGAACATAGAGCCACTGCTAGAAGTGGTCGTTGAAGCTTCAAAACATGCTGATCTAATAGCGACAACATAAGATGTATCTATCCTACACTTTTTTCTAAAATTTATAGGTCTATTTCACGAATAGTAGAAATAGAGAAAACATCACAAAAAATCCAACAAAAACACCAGAAAAAAGAATTATCCCCAAAAACAATAAATGAAAATCATACATTATCACATATCCAACGATCCAAACTGCTCTAATACATTCCAATTATCTATTTTTATAAATCTACAATAAGATACCAAACAAATACACCAAGAATATAAAAATTTGTCATATTTTTGAGTTAGTATATATATGTAAAATAATCATAATAAAACCCTTTTATATTTTATTACATAAAAAATGTGTCCAAATCTAACATCAAAAATCTTATTACAACACTTATTGTTAATAAATAACTTCTAAAAGTAAATCATGTTATTGTATAATGATCAATCCAATAATTATGGTATCATATCCATGTAGTAATTCTTCATGAAGAATATCAATGACTTAGATATTGTATTCATAATATTTCATGTCAATAAGTGCAGATTTGGTTGGTTTGTACCCCTTCAAAAATTATTTGATCATTATTAAAATATTGATAATAAATGTAAAAATGAACTTTTATTTTTACCGATCAATCCGTGCATCAGATTGATGTACTATTCATTTCAATAGGCCAAAAATGATTTATGAAATGTTCTCCGAACTTTTCACTTCAAATAGAATTTATTTTCGTGTTTTGAACCCTTTACGGGAGATGTGTAATTTTAATAACACTAACCAATGTTACGTACTGTTTTCAATCATACCAAATGACACGAGCATCTGATTGATGCATTGTTGATTCCTATATAACCAAAATATCACCATGATTATTATCCCATGATTTCATTATAAAAAAAGTGAATTAGGTAGGTATTGACATCTTTTAAGAGATTTATGAGTTAATTCCTGATCTAAGGGGAAAAACCACTTTTGATCATACAGATCAATTCAGCTATCCGATCCATGTACCAATTCATCCTACAAAATATAAATTTCTTAAATTTTGTTGTCCTAAGATTAAATTTCAATAAGTGCTCGTTTGGATGGTTTTGACACCAACACACATGAGTTTATCATTATTTCAACACCGATAATAAATATTTCAACAAACATTTAATTATACCAATAAATTCATGCATTGGATTGAAGCATGGTTCATATCAATAGGCCAAAAATGATTTTATATGTATTCTCCTAACATTTCACATCAAAGAGAAGTCATTTTCACATTTTAACTCTTTCATGGGAGATGTACTATTTTAATAATACATACAACATTACTTATTGTTTTCATTCATATGGAGGGAAATGAGTTATATTTTGATGCATAATGTAGATCAAGATTGTACAATTCCAATTTTGATGCATATTGTAGCTTTCAAGATTGCAGTATTAATTATATTACATGATTAATATGAGATGTTTATGAAATTAAATCTAGCACCAAGAAATTTATAGACATTATAAATAAATAATATTCCACACAAACCATTTGTGGAATGAATAAAAAAACCATGATTCCAAAGGGGAATTCAATCTATAAATTCTAAAAAGAAGGCATGAAGTGATATCCCAAATTTGGAGCTAAAAAGAATGGAGTACCTTGGTTGAGAAGTATCTCTCAACATTATTTATCTATCTATGATGTTTTAGAGATTTTGAGTTATTCAAATCATATTTTTTTTCACTTTATTTGAACAGAATTCAAGGTGTTGAATGTTTTTAACAGGAGAAATAATAATATTGAATGGTTTTTAGATTAGAATAGTAGATAAATGTTTTGATCATATTTTGATTTAATATTTGGTATCTTAATGTTTATTAAATTGAACATCCCACATCCCTCTTGAATCCCACCATCCCCGCCCCCCAGACAACCCCCTGCAGCCCCCACCTCCACCCTGAACCACCCCCAAAACACCCCCTCCCCACCTGAATCCCCCAACCCGCAAATCCCACTCCCCATGAACTTCCCCCCACTCCATAACCCCTCCACCTTGGACAAACACCACTCCCAACCCCCTATATCTCCCACATCCACCTGAAACATGCCCCCCCAAACTCCCCCTCGACAGCCCCCTAGATAGACCACCCCGCCATAATCCCCATAACCACTAGAAAGCACCCACTACAGCCCCCACCCCTACCCCTTGGATATCCCCCACTACCAACATCCTTCAGTCCCCATCCCCACACTGAACACCCCCAACTCTCACCCTTAAAAACCCCCTCCATACCCTCTACACCCCCACACTCTCCGAAACTCCAGACAACCCCATCCTTAAACTCCCCTCGGACGCCCCCTCCCCCCAAGTGAATCCCACCTACCCCTGGACAACACAACCTATAGATCCGACCTCCCACCTCCACCCCTTACCTTGGACAACCCCCACCACCAACCCCCTACAGCCCTACAACATCAACACACCCCCAAGCTACCCCTAGACAACACCCCCTACAGCCCCCACCTCTCACCTCCACCCCTCCCGCTTGGAAAACCACCACTACCAACCAGTTGAAAAACCCACCCTAAAAAACCTCCACCCTAAATATCCCCCATCCCCTCCATGCCGGAAATCCAACCTCCCAAACCTCTACAACCCCCCTAACTCCACCAAGATAGCCCCCCCTCCGCACCTAAATCCCCCACTACAGCCCCCACCTCTACCATGTACCACGACTCACAGTGACAACCCCCTCCCCAGCTGAATCCCCCAACCCCATGGATAGAACCCTCATTAAGCCCTCACATCCAACATCCACCCATCCACCTTGTCAAACCCCCACTCGCAACCCTCTACAGCCCCAACCCCACCTTCAACAACCCCCATAACCCTCCCCCTTGGACAACCACTTCCCACCACCTGTATCCCCCACACTCCGCCCTACACACCCCTAACCCCTGGACAACCCCCACCCACCTGAATCCACCAAACCCTCTAGACATCACCCCCCTGCAGCCCCTACCTCCCACCTCCACCCCTCCCCCATGGACATCCCCAACTCCCAACCCCCTGCAGCTCCCACCCCTACCCTAAACATCCACCAAGCCCTCACCCATGGAAAACACCCTTCCAACACCCTTGAGACCCCCACACTCTCCCACTGGACACCCCCCCAGACAACCCCCCTCCACACCTAAATCCCACCAAACCCCCTACAACACCCTCCCCCACTATGCACCCCTACCCCTGGACAACCCCCACCAAACTTGAATCCCCCCAACCCCATGTAAAACACCCCCTTATTCCTCCAACCAACAGTAAATATACCCAACACCTTCCCCTTGGAAAACCCCATCCCAACCCCCTACCTACCCCACACTCCCCACTGACCCCCACTACAGCCCCCACCTCCACCCGCAACTGCCCCCACCCCACCCAAACTCACACTGGACAGCCACCCACCCCACATGAATCCCCCCAACCCCCTAGAAAACACCCCCTAGATTCATTTAGTGAACATTCATAGACGAAAATTGGGATATCACTAAAAACATTTAAGAATTTATTCATAGAAAAATTAATTACCTATAATGTGGGATAACATATGAGGATATGGTGGAAGAAAAGGAGATCATGGGGGTAGGGAATAAACATAATAAACATATGGATAAGAAGAAATACCAAAATACTTATAATATTTATGTTTTTCATCCAAGAATCAAATAACCTCTATGTGTTTCAAATTAGATTGGGTTGAAAAGGGTAAACATTTTTCACTTTAAAGGAGAGAATAATGGTATATCATCTATTAGGCATCATTTCCTGATATACATCATCAATATTATTAGGAATATATCAAGGATTGTTTTTCAAACTATATACACCCATGAACTAGAGTCTCATGCACCTTCCTGCAACATCAACTCTTTCTCCCTAAAGCAGCACATACATGAAAAAATAAAATATTGCATAACCTCCTTATTCTTAAAAGGAACCAAAATAAAAAAAAGTCAAATATAGTGGAATCTATGAAATAATTTTTCATCTTCTACTTCCATAGGGATAACCTTCAGAAAAAATATATTTTCTTTGTAATAAATGAGTAGAAAACATACATTAAGTATAACCCAACGACAACATCAATCTCTGATCCTTATTAGCCTCTATCCATTTAAATCATTAATTAGTACATTGTATATATGTTCCTATCAATATTTGACTAGTTTTTATGTCATATTACACTCTAAAAACTGAGTGACTAGTTGTGATGGAATGAATCATGGGAATGATTCATGTTTCAAAAAGGGATATCTATAACCTAGTATGGTTTTGTTGGGATTTTTTTGTAGAATGATATGATTTAAAATATTGTGATGAGTGAGACAGTTGTGCATCATAGGGTTAGCCTTCCTATTCCATATCTATTCAACATGGTTTAGATTCAAGTATTTCCCTCATTTTTATATAGTTTATAGAGGTTTATAGATCCCAATACATTATAAATTGGGATTATAAAAAATTATCTATCACAAAAAATTATCCAATTACTGATCATACTCATAAAATTAAAAAAACCATTGAAGGTTAAAAATATATTAAATTATTATATGCTCAAAAAACTCTACCATTAATGTCTAAATCAATATATAACATTAATTCAATAATAAAAATATAAAAGATACATACCTCATGAATATGATGCGTCATAAGGGTCCATGGCTGCTCCCTCCACATAGGGTGATAGTGGATTACAATAAATAAAATTTATAAAGATTTTTATAAAAAAATAATAGAAATTAAATTAATAATTTTAGTTAAAAAAAGCATCGTATAATCCCCTACAACATCATTCAGACACACATAATCCAGTAGTGTTCTATGCTTAGTGATTAATTTCACATTTACCTCCTTAGAAGAGCACAACCGTGCCTTGAAACATGTCACCACCTATGTCATCCCAACAACAAATAGACCGACAACCACAGTGCATCATACTACATAACTAGGAATTCCTATTCCATAGGTCAAACTATATCCATTCCCTTCATGACCAATATTGCGATGGAATATCTCATTCCTTCGCATGGGAAGCTATCGCTAGTTCTTTGACAGTGGTGCTAAATAATCTTCAAATTGATCATGTGAAATATTTAAATAAATATATATAAATATATGTTTATATAGCGATGCATGTATGTATTGGAATTGAGTACAAGAACTTAAGATCTATAGCCTAAGGATCATTTTGATCATGAGTCCTCATCCACACTGACATTTTATCAGTCAGGGAATCTTTCTCCCATAACTGAAGAACAATAAAATATAAAAATATAACACAAAACCATATTAAATAGTAAATTAAAAAAATAATAAATAAATAAATCATGATAGATCTGAGACACGTCATGAGTACTGAGCCTGTGAAGTGGTCCCTGCAATGCTGGATTCTTGGAATGGCGTGAAGACACCTCCCACATTTAATTAATTGAATTTTCAAACAAATAAAATGTCATAAATTAATTTAAATATAAATACCAAAATATATATAATAACTGTAATGGCCTTAGTAGACGAATATGCAACTATGTCACTCAACTTAGATAGGGAAACACCTCTTGAGACTTTTTCCAGAATTTATGGGGTACCCACATTTGGTACCCAGTACTCCCTCTTGTCTTTGTATTTATGATCCTTCCACATATTACAGCATTGGGCCATACTCATTGTCCTAAAATCATTTGGAACACATTCAGATTATTTTATTTATGAAACAAACTAAACATGTTAGTATTTTTTAAACATAAGGATGAAAATAAAATGTTCCTCTTACCTGAAATTCCACCACATCTGATCTAATATATCCGAATGGAATGAAGACTAGTCCAGCGTGGTCAATGGAAATCGATGTGGGCCGTGTATGATATGACCAAACTGATTAATAAATTCATTGACCTTTATTCCCACAAGATGAAATCTCTCATCTAATAAAACATCTAAGGTTGTGTCATAATTCCATGATGAAATGCCACAACCAGGGCCTTTCTTAAGAGAGAAAAAAGTTTTCTAGTCTGATCCTGTTGAAAAAAAAAATTATACATAAGTTGAAATATGTTCCTATGTATATATATATGTTTAGAATTATTGAAAAAGTAAACACAGTAACATTCACACAAACCTTGACACTGAGATGTAGATGGATCTGATGAATGATTTGGATCTGGTGCCTGCTCCCCTGACTTGCCGGTAGTTATAAAAAACATTAGAAAGGGAAGGATTCATTTCTTATTAAGTTCTTATATGTATATAAATTCAGTGTTTTTTGTAATAAAAACTAATCTTGGTTATGCATATAACCAAAAAAAATCTATTCTATTGAATTTTTTGAAAAAAAATAAAAAATTACCATTCCATATACTCCTCATTGATGGTGTTTACAAAAATGTTCACTAATGTTTTAATCTAGTGATTGAAATATTGGTTTTATAATTAAATGAAAACTCATATAAACTCTATATTTCATTTATTTAGATTCATGTAGATTGTTTTTTAACAACTTGTATAGTTCTATATTGTTTCCCTTTATTGTTATTTATATAAATAATATCCAAGGTCCATTGGTTAATCTCAATTTTGGGGATCTTCTATAGGATTGTAATTTTGTTTTCCCTCTTCCTCAGGCTTACATGATTGATTTCCATCTTCCCTCTCTCCCATTTTACATCAAATGATTTCACTTAATACATGTTTCACATCATTTTTCCCCATTGAAACATCCTATACCATGAGGTATATTTCTATTTCTCCTTGTGACTCTACATTTATACAATGTTATGTTACCAGAATAAGAATTTAAATTTCATCATTGCCACATTTTTTATTTTAAACACTCTTATTCTAATTGCTGATGTATTTCACTATTAAATTTTAATGTAAAAATGTAATATCACCATACGAGTTCATAGTGATAATAATGGTTCATTTAAACATCAAGTACACTCAAATGTGACCATACCTATATTTTCAAATATCAAATTCTCATAGAAAAGCACTTATAAATATGTAAGAATATATTCTTTTCAAAATTATATCTAATAAGGGGATGAAGAACATCTCTGAAATAAAATCACATATAAATATGTGTTGTTTTACATATAAATAATGAAAAAAACACAACCCAAAATCTCTATTTTCTTCTGATAATCACATATATATATTTATGGAATAAAATCACATATAAATAATGTAAAAAATAACATCACACATTCTTATAGGTGTATATAAAACAGAAAAAAGTCTTTCATCCCCATCCCTGAACATCACACATTTTTAAACATATCTTAAATAAGTAATAGTATGTACTATTAAAATACATGTAAAATATAACATCACATGTTTTTATAGAGTGTTTCTATTAAAAAAATATGAAATGAAACAAATCACAAACACATCAAAATATATTTTTTTGATGTACAAAAATAGTACAAACTTTTTTATGGATTCCTTATTAACATTGTTAGATGTTTCTCACCTAAACACTTGAAAACACATCAAAATATATTAATTGACATTACAATAATAATAATTTATGAAGAACTACTACCTTTGGATTTCATGGAAGAACTGAAGAATACCTCATATCAGAACCTATATATACCCCTGTTATACATCTTATTTGGAGGTTAAGTGACAAATGAGTGGTAAGTGGTAAAATTTTGTAGTCTGGAGGAATATACATATATACATATATATATATGGAATGATAATGGGTTGAGTTCCAAATTGAAATTGGGTCACAGACCTGAAAAATAAAAATGTTTATATACCAGATTAGTTTTCTGTTGATACTGACTAATAATAAATAACATTTCTTATGTAAAAAATTAGTTTTGGGTTGTTTTACTGAAAATTATCAAACCATATTGATTGAATTTGTAATATTTATTGAATGCGTCAAAGTTAAAATAATAAAAAGGATAAATACTTCATAAAATTTTAAAAAAATAAAAAAATGATTTAAAATTAAGCGGAGAAAAATAATTATACCTTTCATTATTCATGAAAATCGACAGTTTCTCCTTAAACGGACACTATAACCAAATAAATATATTAATCATGTTGAACTAAAGTATGTTGATCAATATATTGGGAAACAAATTCAATAGTCTCGAGTTCATCTTGTTAAAAAAAACTCTCCATGCTGGGATATTTTCACAAGGACATTCCAACTAGGATTAGATGGCAAGGTAACAAAGAATACTTGTTATTCTTGTGATATAGTAATGAAATTTTCGTTAATAACTTGTTTATTTCTATATAAAATATACTTAAAATTAACCAATGTAAACTGATATTGATCAAATTTAATTCTATAAACTAGATTAACTCAATTACACTTTAACAATATGTATTTCTACCCATGTGCGTATACAACTTCAATGATATCTCCCAATTGACCATAATAATAAACAGAATCAACAAATTGACAACATATGCCATATTATTATGTTTCTTATTTTTATTTAACATCATTAATTAAAATTTAAAATACATTAGAATCTGTATCATTATAAAGATAAGCTGTTATGGATGGACCCTTAGCTAGTTAGTTAAAGTCAATAGTTAGTTTGGGGTCACTTAAGTCCCATTGGTTATGAACATACATAATTCACAGAGTTAAATAATTATTTCTATAGAATGAAGTAAGTATTATAATTCCCTCATAATGAAAATAAATTTATAAATACAACATCTTTAAACCAATCATGAAGTGATGCATAATTAGATTGTTGAATTTGATACTGATTCGCAAAAGAAATATCTTATTTTAGCTCATTAATGTGTTTCTTACAAATGATAACATGATTATTAAATGATCAAATTATGAAAAATAACATTTGATAATTAAACAATAAAAGTGAATATTCACTTACTACATTAATAGTGGAACTGATGGAGTATTGAACAAGGTATATCAATGAGTTTGTATCCACTCGATGTTGTTCATATCAAATATTGTTCCTTCTCCAACTAGACTTTCAGGAATCCAAGAGGGATTATCTAAATTTGATTCAACATCTATAATATATTTAGCACAAAAATTAGTACAATCATACGTCAAATAACCACTGGCTATTGATTCTTCCAGATGATCTATGTTGTATACAAATCATTTCAATGTATTCAGAATCCACTAAATAGGATACATCTACCTAGATTGCACTAGACTATCAATCATTACTTTAGAAGTTATTTTCACTTTAAAGTATACTGTAACATCGAGAAATGAGGTGGAAATAGTTTTTAAAATTGAAAAAACATCAGCACAATTCAATCCTAAATTTTTTACAAATCACTTATTTGTTGATTTCGTAGAAAAAGTTGTGTAAAAATTACACATCTCAAACAATGGTTGAACAACATTGGGGGATAAAAATAAAAAATTGATATTGGAATCAAATGATGAAGTAGTCTATGATTTCCATGACTATTCAACCCTTGTAATTCCCTACGCGTCATATTAACATACTTTAAGGTACTAGAAGAGTAATCATCAAGAAATTTGAGCATCATAAAAATATAAATAAAAGACTCATTTTCCATTTTAGACATCGTATACAGTGCAGTAGGTATAGATGCCTTGTTTCCCTCGACCAACTGTAAATGAATCTATTTTTTTAAATCCATTTCTTCCAAATCACAACATGATTCAATATGGTCCTTTTATTTTCCACTGACACCTAAAATGGTACACAATATAATATATTTTTTTATAATGTTAATTAAATCCAAAATTATGCCTTAAAATATTATTTTTGAATAGGGGATATTGTAAAAAATACTTTTCTTATTCCAAATGTGACTGTGCTGTATACCCATTCCATGAATTTTAGTTAATGGATGAGCCACTAAATCCGAAAATTCATATATCATGAAGATGTTTTCTTCCTCAATCAGTGATAATATTTCTACTCCTATCATAATATCAGGTGGTGGGATGAACTCTATAGAACCATATAATTTTACGTTGTCAATTCAGAACCTATTTTGATGGGGGAGAAAATGATTGTGACTTGTGTATACCCATTATTTTGGAATGATTATGCCATACTAATTTTTTAACTTTTATTGAAACATGGGAAAGGAAAATACCTTTCCGTACTCTAACCAGATAAATTTTCATAAGAAAGGAAGTCATTTATTTTCCACAATAAAGTAGCCTATAGTTTGAACATTTCATTCATTTCACATTCATAAGTCATCACACCATCAACCCAAAATTCATTCAACTCATCAATCATTTGCTAAAGGTAAACATAAATCTAATCCATCGAAATATTAGGTTCATCAATAAGAGTGGAATGTAATATAATTTTTTTTCATAGAAATCAATAGAGTAAGATTATAACGAACCAAATTACATGCCATGTTCTATGAGTTGCACCAACCATAGACTAGAATGAATTGAAACCATCTACTGCCAACCCCAATGACCATCATAAGCAATGTCAGGGTGTCTCTTATCAAAATATCTTAATGCATGAGAGTCTTACAGGTGGGTTATCATATCACATTCTTGTTTCTTTCTTCATTAAATCTCCTTAAATTAAAACTATAGATGGAATATAATATCTTTTTAACCTTGGATTAAGGGGAATTAACACATTTGATTGATAACAATCGGATTTCCCTGTTTCACAGTCGGACATGGATGAGTCTGATTTCCTGAGTTATATTTCCACTTGGAAGCCCTAAAGACTGTACCAATATCAAATGGAAATTTTTTTCTAAACAATATATGATTATTTTCACATGAATCTATGGTCACATATGAAAAACCTAATTTCTCTATCAACTTATGAGCATGGTACTATGACATAGGAATTGTAGCATTGATAGGAAATACCTTTATCAATAACACAAAAAACACATCAAACCATATTTTTGACCACTGATTTAATGTCTTCAAATGAAACGACTCCGAGATAAATGAAATGTTAATGTAAGAAGTTCATCAAGGATATAATTCAGTTTTTATCATCATGTATTTCACAAAACCTCCTAGAATTACGATCTGCACCAAAGTGTATATTTATCTCACCAGTCATAACATTATAGGTGTCAATGGGTTTAGGACCCAACCAACATACCATTTCAGTAAGCATTTCATGCATTGGATCATTCATCCTACCATCAACATCCATATGAACTGCATCTGTATTATGAAAAAAATATATGATTCCCCCTAATGAGTCAAATTTTTATAAGTTTTCATAAAATCGTTCAAGAATAGGTGCTCACTCATGGTATCTCATGTGAATTGATATCTGTTTTTTACATTTTATACATGGAAAACTAATATAGTCACTTTGAAACACTTTTGCGAACTCAAAAAACATCATAATTCCTTCTCAATATTCTTTAAACATTCTATTGGGAAGATCAATCCAAATCTTATCTATATTATGAACTCTATAAAAATTTGTAATTTTTACACAAGACTTAATAATAAAGGAATCTTTCATATCACAAAATACATTTAAAATAATGACTAACCAATTGCAAGTGGACCATTGATAAAATAAACAATTAATATCTCTGAATAATAAATCGGAGAATAGATAATGGAATAGAAGTGAAATCCCATGAACATACCAAAACCAACCACACACACAATCCAAATATATTGATGGAAAATCGATCACCACACCTCCATGTTATACTGAATTTTATTATATAATGATAGCATATGAAAACATAGTAGATAATGAAGGCATACGAGATTTCATGACGTCATGAATGAAAATGTTTCTATCATAATCAAATACCAAAAAACCATTCAAGACACCCTAGAGAGAAAACTATTACATTCCAATCAAACTACAAATATCTTATCACCTAAAAAAGCGGGGTCAACCAGGGTGTTCCTGGATAAAAGATCTGTTTGTGCATTATGGCATGAGATGATTGGGTGATTAGTTTATTATGTAATATTTTATCCCCTTTTATGATTTATATGATTATGTATATCTACGTGCTAGATTTTTTTTTAATTAACGATGTGATTAGGGGTTGGGGGTATTTATAAGGGAAGTGTGTAAGGTTGGAAGGACATTATTGTGATGTTAGTATTTGGGATTTTTAATTCTCATTAATAAATACATGATTAAAACATGGCACAAATCCTTTAGTAATTCTATAAAGAACCCTAATATACTATGTTAGAGGTTATGTGATGTTAAAAGTATAATTGAAATTAATAAATATCTAGATACCCCTAGGTGTACATATTCATGTCCAAGGGGAGGTTTACTAATTAGTTTTCGTTTAGAGTGATTCAGGAGATGGATGTGTGACTAATATCCAATTGGAAACTGGTCGACCTTGCATCTCTCCTACTTTTCCAATTAGTTCCTTAGTTGTTGAATTGTGATATGTATGGTATTCTGTGACTTATATATTATATATTGGTCATTTAAATATCTTACATGTGATATTATTCATGTATTTCTATGTATGTGATTTAATGATTGTTCATCAACATTTTGTGGTTTTCCTTGTGAGGGTATTGATGCTCATTATGAATTGTATGGAATTAAATGGATTGTTTATTTTTAAAACATAAAAATATTACATTTTATAAATGTTTCCAATGTATTTTATTAATTAAATGAATTGTTTTTATTTTAATTAGAGTTTTAAGTATTGGTTTTTTTATTAAAATTGTTTATGAAAAATCGATATTCATGACATGTTAGAATAAGTGGGGAAAGTGTTTTGGTTTCCTTCCCCTTTTAAAGGATTAATTTAACGGTATAAATGTTCTATATTTAAATTTATAACATGTTTGTTTTATTGGAAGTGGGTTTGTGTTTTGTTTTGTAGTTCATGTGAAAAAATATTTATATTATTTTGTTCAATCTAGAAAGTTTAGGAATTTTCATACTAAGGGAATTAGATTGTTCTACCTGGTAGTGGTCACCTTATGAGTGCTTATTTTCTCATTCCTATATTATCATAGTTACAGGTCCCATGTTTAGATACATGATTTCTTTTTTATTGAATTGATCATCCTAATGTTTTTTATTTTATTTTATTATTCTCATATGGCTATGCTGATAACCTGATTTTGGTATGACCAACCACTAATTCCATTGAATGTCTAGAATATTTACTATTAAATAATTTACTTTAGTCAATTTTTATATTTATACTTTTTATGGATAGAGTTTTTATATATCCAATGGTAGGTAAATCAAATCCATTTAGTGGTAATTTTTTTCCTTGTTGAAGAGGGAGGTTAGGTGGCGATAAAGGTTTTTTGTGCTCAGGTTATTCACTAATTTTATTTATATCTATTTAGTATATTTTTTATGTTTTTTTGAGTGGATGTATAAAGTATAAATTATACATAATGAATTTTTTTTATATATTTTAATTATCACATTTAATCTTATTATTGGATGAAACTTTATCCATGTGTTTTCCTGTGATTCACATGCACTAGATTTAATCTCAGAGGGAATGGAGATTCCCTCCGGGTGTGTAGAGGGCTGGTTCGAGCAAATGTAGAAGGGAATACCTATACTGGTTCATAATAAGTGGTATGATATCATTGGTTTCCCATATTCCATAGGATCATAGGACATTCTATCTACAATTTATTTTTTTGGGTTTCATGGTATGATCTATTAAGAATTTGACACTAGAACCCATGAGTTAGGCTAAAGGGGAGTCAAGAATCATCTTTTCTTCCATGAGCCAGGAATTTTTGTTCTATGTGCGGTTGAATTTTTAAATTTAGATTTATTTGGATTTTGGATTTATTATTACAGAATTGGTGTGTTGATATTCAATTATATAAAGTGTGTTTCCTTGGGGATTATATGGGATTTTTGGGATTGTATCATCTCTTTAATAAAGGATGTAAGGGTAGTTAGTAAGGTCTTAAAATTCCTTTTGATTGGGAATCCTACTAAAACATTTATTTCTTACAATATTTTTGGGTTCTAGAAGATCATATATAACCCAAAAATTCGAATCTATACCCAAGTGATATATATTTTTACATTATGGGGGTTGAAAAGAATTTTAAAATTTTTAATTCTTAATATTAAAGCTTTACATTATCGAACCTGAACCTGCATGCCTTTTACGAGTGTCATCGAAGTGAAAAATATGTGGAAGTATTCATTCCCCAAGGATTTTATATGCCAATTTCCCAAACCCCAACATTCTATAATATAATCATATGATCAAAAAATTCAAACTATTAAAGTATGATTGAAGAGGTAAGTATGTAATAATTGATTACTTACATTCATCATGACTATCAGAGATAATTCATTATATTTCTTTATCAAAGGATATCCCCCTTCTCAAAAAATTATTTTACTCAATGAATTGATGTTTTGAAAACCAATTTGTGAAGGAATGTTCCCAAAATAAAAATAGAAATTATAAAATAATTGATAGCACAAAAAATCGAGAACCCAGCAAACATAGAGATGATGTCGGAGGACCGTGGATATGCCAAGGATATGCAGCAGTGAGCATGGTTAGGAGGTAAATAGCTGTTGTTGGTTGTGGGGACTAGTGAGGTGCAATTAGAGGTATAAAAGGAGAGAGAGGTGGGTGTGGGGAGGAATTTTAGGGACGGAGAGGGAGCCAGAGCTTGCAGCGAGGGAGAGGATGAGAGGGAGGTTATCCAGAAGTATGGTGGGTGCTGGTGACGGAGAGGACATGATGGGAGGTGTGATAGAGGTAGAGGCGGTGCAGAAAGTGAGAGGATGTGTGGCTTAGGTGAGCATGAGGTGGAGGCGGGTGTAGAATAGGAGAGGAGGGGAAATGAAGGTGAGCTAGAGGAGGTGTGGCAGAGGCGGTGCTGCAGAGGTAGCACAGAGAGGGAGGGGGTGGGTGGTGGCATGGTGATTTTTGAGGGAGATGAAGAGAGTGCGAGGGGTGGGGGAAGGGGAGTGGGATTATTTTTTTATTTATGCTTCGTGACCTCCATAGGCGGTCTCTCAAATCAAGAGTCATAATTGCCTATATATCTAGTAGTGGATTCTGAATACAGTTTTATTTAACCATTCATATTCCTTATAGTCCCTTAATTCTTAGTGACCAAATGATTCTAGTTGAGTGTATTGAGTTACCATTTATAAATAAAATTATTTATAATGGAACCTATCCCTAAATATTACATAATCTATAGTTTTTTTGAATAGAATTTACTTTTTTCAATCCCAGTGATATTTTTATGTTTAATGTTTTCATGAATAGGTTATAAATCCAAAATGATAATGCAATTTATTTAAAACTTTTAACTTCCAATGAATATACAATTTTCCATAATATAAAACCATTAAAATATAACTTGTTTTCTTTTCATGATTAATCTTAAGGCCTTTCAGCTTTTTTTTCATTTTTCTTATAAATGTTTAATCATTGTGAAAAACATATAAGATATTAGGATTATTTTTTTATATTACCATTAAATAATGAAAACTATGTCAGAATTATCATATATATAAATTATATAAATTATTATAACCATATGAGACAGATAGGGGTGGAAAATTAATTCCATAGGTTCGTGAGGTGGTAGTCTACCAAACAATTGTCTCATTTCCTATTAGATAGAATAAGGAGATAGATATTGGTTATTCTATTAATATATTGATATACTATTAAATGGAAGATAATTATGTTACAATATCACTATTTTTGAATAATATTTGAAGGAGGTGGAATAATAAATAAAACTAAAATATTCTGTAAATATCCATACCTCTTTTTCAAACAACCAACATTTTTTATACCATATAACCTCCATGGATTGTATTCTTCATAAACAAAAACATATATAATGATGATATAGATTCAAATAAGTTAATTTTTTAGGGATTGGGTGTTCTAGAGTAATCAAATTTATTGAGGATATCAAGAGGTGTGGTTCCCTTTGATATGTGCGGGGATGGGAACACATAGAATTTCATAATGTATAAAATTATTATAAAATAATGATCATGAAAAAATGTAAAAAATTGATATTATTGTAATATTAATTCTTTATTAATCTATATAATCTTATAAAATAATAAATTAAATGCATTAGGTGATATTTTATCCATTATCACCTCATATTAATCCCTAGTTCACACTTTTGTCTATTACCATGACAATATTGGGTTTTACACAAAAGGAGTCATGAAAGTAAATTTAAAAGAAAAAATGATCCAAAAGTATAAATGAATTATATTTTAATCCATATAAAATTTTTATTAATTAAGATAGGGTTTTTTGGATTTTTAAATACATGAATAAAATCTTGTTTACAATAATATATAAAAATTTTCATTTTTGGTAATACATGTAATATTATATGATATTATGTTTCTAACTCAATAAAAATAGTTCCAAAATCACATAAATTCAAATTAAATGCTGAAACTATTTATATATTGTTACCCAATGAAATTTTGATAGGTTTTTTTTACCATTTTAGGTCTTATTATTTTTTTAACCACTTTGTTAACAAGTTATGACTTAACAATGTAATTGATTTAAAAATGAAAGGAAAAATATTTTACTTATGTGGTGAAAAGTTCATGATATATGGAATCATTATCACATTTCATACCATTTACCATCATAATTTCTCCATTTAAATATTTTTATAACTTTTAAATAATTAAATTTTTTATTAAATATTTTAAAATATCATATCTTCCATTTTTGACACACTTCATTTAATTTATCTTTGAAAAATAAACAGTAAGTTAAATTGAAACTAAAACTCTCACACATATATAATATGATATATATATTATAAAACAATGGGAAACATTATCATACCCATAGAATGTTATATTAATTGTTTTAAAATAAATTTACTTGATTTTTCTACCACTTGCATGAGCACTATATTGATGTTTCCTAAGAATTTAAAGTAAATATTTCCTCTCAAAAAATTAGAAATAAAATAACAAAAATATAATTACTCATAATTTTAAGTAATAAATTTTAACTTAAAATTAGTTGTTTTTATCCCAACCACAAAATATTGTAGATATAAAAAGAAGGAAAGTGACATTATTAACATTATATTAAACATATATATTTTAAATTTCACACTAAATGTTATATGGAACCATGTTGATATATTTATATAACATGGATGAATATTTACTAAAAACTCATATATAATGGGATAATTTTTGGTATTAAGGACATTTTTTAGTTCTTATCATTTTATTTTAAACCATAATTACATTATTTACAATTACTATAGTGAAAACTAATTCATATTCTTAGTACACATTTTTACCAAATTTTAAAGGGGAATATTTACCAAATTATTATCTTCTAATTCCAAATGTGGAATAAAATTTTAAAGAGTAAATTTTTTAATTTTAAAGAAACTAAAATAAAATTGACAATCATAATTAAATGAAAAATAGTTTCTCTAAAAATGGACATAAAATATATACAATTGCTTTTATTCCCAATTAGACCGTAAAATATATTCCAAATAATTAAATTAGATTATTAATAATATAATATGCGAAACTTTTACATTGAAGCCATCTTAATTAAAGTGGAACATTGAAAATTCCGAAGAGAATGTAGTTTTTAGCAGATATGAATAGTTTTCATTATTTTTTTAAAAATAAATCCTTTCAAAAAATTTTAAACAAAATCATAGTAACACCATTTTGAAATTATAATTTCATGAATTATTTCCTCTTATTATATTTAATTTCTTAAATATATAGTAATTATTTATAATATTCTACCTTAAAAAAAGTAATACTACAAATTTTAATGAAAATTTATTTTTCAGAAATATAATTAAAGAACTAAAACATTGGTTCATTTTTATAAAAAATAAATAAATAATTTTTAATTGATTAAGACACTTATCTAAATATATATTTTATAATGTAGTTAATGTAATTAATTCCAACAAATTCAATTTCTAGGTTACAATGGAAATATAAAATTATTAATATATTATGGTTTATTAAATCTTGGTGGTGCATATTGTGTGTGATATCAAAAATAGTAATTAATATAAAATATCTTGAAATTATGAATTCTATTATTACATTTCTTGTTTTATTTTCTTCATTCTAACTTTCAATTTTGTTCCATTACACAGTGAATCTCATTACTAGTATGGGATTCAATACCTCCCCTCTAATTAAATTTCTGGATGTATGAGTTTATCATGACGCTACTTCTATTGGTTATTTGAATGAATTAAATTAATACATATAAAAAATGTAAGGATGTGAATTAAAATGGATAAGATCCAAGTATTTTCTTTATTCATATTTTCTTCCAATTTCATGTGTTGTTGTATCATCCACTACTATAAATAAAATAACATGAATATTCGAAGTAAAATATAATAGTAATGGTTATCAAAAATTTAAGGAAATAATGTTTCTCATGAATATTTTTTTAATAGGAATTTTATTCCATATTATTCCGAAAAGTCATTTCTATGGGTTTTATCTTTTTTATTATAAACACCATAAAAGTTGTATTTTTTTTCTAAAATTATTTGTTGATGTGGTGTTTATTTTCTAGAAATCTAACACAAAAGATAATAATAAATAATTATGTACGTAAATGGGGTTTTAAGATAATAATAACTTGATTTATGTTGATGTTGTACCATTTATTATGAATTCAGGGATGAATAACTATTTGATGTTGTTATGATGGATTTAAAAGGTAAGGTTTTTTGAATATAATGTTTATTATTCTAGTGACAGATAAAAATATGTTTTAATACATAGTTCATAAATCTAAACATTGAGATATATAAACAATTAATCAAATAGTTAGTTGTTAAATTTCAGTGGGTAGTGGGTTTTATAAATAAAACAATATCAGTTTTAATTAGATTTAAGATTCATGATTAATTGAATAATTTATTGAATAAGCGAAGGTAATGATTGGGAGTGGGTTTTGCATTAAATATCGAAAATAAAAGTTTTAATAAATAGAATAATGGATATCTTTGATAAATCTATAATTTTTTAAATAAATATCAAATATTTGAAAAAACTGTTGTTTTTTTAGGAAATTTTTATAGTTATTTTTTTGTTTATGTTAGATAGATAGTGATGATGGTTGATGGGTATTCTTAATTAAATGGTTGAAGATATGAGTTTCTATAAGATTGTGTGCACCATTAATATGGGATCTATGCGAGACTATTAATTTAATTAATTTTTTGGGATTTTTAAATACATTCCACCAATGTCAATTACTTTATATCGATACCAAATATGTTGGTTAAACATTTTTTTTCCAAAATTCATGCTGGCGAGGGAAGATGATTGACTACCAACTCCTCACCAATAGTCTCTTTTTTTATATGGGAATTGATACACCGTGTATGGTATGATAATGAAATACATTGTGGAATAATTTTTTATAACCAATAAAGTCGGTTGGAAATTATAATAATTATATTACGGGGGAGGTGCATGCTAAGTGGAATGAAATGTGATGATGCACATCTTGTTCACATTATACTAATTCTATTGTTCTATGGTAATTATTTTGAATGTGATATGGTTATTATTTGATATGTGGATTTATGTGATGCCATCATGATATTTTTGACCATGAAAAAGTTATAGTATGTAGGGTTTTAACTTGAACCACATTAAAAATGACGGGATTAAAAAACATCATTTTTTACATTGGAAATTGAGTATGAAAAAAACCGATATGTATTTATGGGGATCCTATGGTAATATTCTTCTGATTTCATTTTTCTAAATATTAGATTTGGTACATGGTGACTGATTATTTTTTAAGGGTATATATCAGTTTAGTCTGACCATTTTTCAGTATCTGAAGCCCTTGGTGCAATTAAGAGGCCTAGAGTAGCTCTGGAGGTGTTTGGATTTTAAAATATAAAATCAAGGATGTTTTAATATGTGTGAGTATTTCATGTCATGAATATGAGTTTCCTAGATTGTGTAAGGTTGGTTCATGTGGTTCATAGTGATGTGAAATAAATATGGGTAAAATGGGTTGTGGTGATCTTTATTTTGAAGCAAAATAAAATATAATAACTACATGACATTAAAGGGTTTCACACCATGAAAATACAATATGAAACATGATTTTATAAGTTGCATCCCATTATGATTTCTATAAATAATGACCCTCAAATGATTTATGGACATCCAACAGCTATCTTACCATGAATTTTTGAATTCCATATATGGGGATCGATTCTCCACTTCTCATCCTTTATCTATGATGATCCAAGGTACATTATACCACTTCTATAAATGATTATAGATTTGATCCTACCACCTAATATTTCCATAATTTGGAGGTTCTTATCAGTTCTTCTATTGTATATCTACTGTTTATTAGTGAATATAGTTATGATATAATGGCCTTAGAGGTATGTATCTCTTATATGTGTGTGTTTGTTGGGGGGGTGTTCAAGATCTATGATGTCCGCCCATTCTCATGCAATGTTTGAGGTAGGTGATTTATTTATTTTCATATATATATATATATATAATTATAACTTTATCATGGTTTATATCATTTTATAGAAATGGAATTAACCTAATAAATATTTAACATGATTTATAAAGAATTGTTATGTGATCGTTTGGTGATATTTGATACTGTAATAATAGTTTTCCACGTGATTTTATATATAGTGTATGATAGATGTTATTATTATTATCACTTGTTTTGATGCAATCAATTATAATGTTATACATGATAGAAATTAATATTTAATTTACACCAATAAATAATTGAATTATTGGATTAAGAATTAATGAATGTTTATGTTGTAATGAATCCATTGTTTCAAATTATTTGTTTGTAATATAATTAATGAAAATATCATGAATAATTAAATATGTTATTCCATGTTAATATAATTGATGATTAATTTTAATCAGGTTAATTATTAATGAGATTTATGATAATAATAAAAATTCTTATTAATTGAAAATTTTATTTCTCACAGTCTGAGGAAATTAGTTTTAATGCTAAGAGAATATTTAAAGATTGATAGATTCTTATATGATAATGCATTAAATTTATCTTATTTGTAACCTATTATAAAATGATCTAGTATTTCCTCATTGAACAATTCCTAGTTATTTTATTAACAAATTTTATAGGGATTGAATTTCCCTTATACATGAGATGGTTATGTTCCTTGGCATTGGAGTCACGAGAGCTCATTTTGGTTGATTGTTTAATGCCTTGATTTATGGTCTAAATTTCTCCATTAACTATGATTGTTTATTTTTTATTGAATTGTGATTTTATTAAGATATTATATTCTATATTTGATCTGGTATTGGGTGGGTAGAACCTATTGTGATATGAAACTATGATGGGTTTTTTTGGGATGACTGATGTGATGTGGGTGGGGAGGCTCAGATCATGTGGCAGCAATTGACGAATATGATGGTGAGATTCATCAGGATAATAATATATGTTTTGGTAATGGATCGAGAGATGATATAATATGTTAATTATTTCATTTCCCATTGTTGATATAAATATGGATGGTTTCTTGAAATGAATCTATTTAATGGTCGATGGACAAGTAGCTTGTTATGTCTGCATTCTGTTCCCGACATCACGACAAAATTGGATGTGAATCATTACATGTATTCTATTAGTGGAAACTAATAATGATTTTCAAATATTATTCATATATGTGTACGTTTCCCTGTTTTATAACTCTTTGTGCGTTTTCATAGCCCATGATGCTCATAGGAGGGCTAAAGAAGGTCTGGAGGTGTTTGTCTACTAATAGATAAAAACATGTAGAATTAAAAATGATTAGGGGTTTCACATCATCAGATATAAAATCCAATAATTTTTATCTATATTTAATGGGGTTATTCATGATGTGAAGTATCTAGGGATTTAATGATTTTAGGTGACCTTTTTTTGAGAAGAACATAAAACCCGACATATAAATGATGTGAATGTTTTTATGCCTTAAAAATCCTTTGGAGGCACACCTTTATAATATTTAACGACTTGTTATTTCTCAAAAATATATGTAATTATATTGATTCATAGTAAAACACCATTTATCTCTTCAATAATTATATAACCCTTTCAATAAGGATTTATTATCTGCCTCCTGTATTCGATACATATTTATTAGAGGTACATTCTATCTCTTATCTCATGGTTCATTGATCTGGATCCTCTCGTTTTTTCTTGGCATGTGATCATGGTTTCTATACATCATTCTAATGGATTTTTCTTTTTTGATTTGTTTTTATGGTTTTGGAACAACATCCTTGTATGGATATTACTCTTATGAGAGGGATGATTAGGATTTATGATATTGGTCAATTCTCATGCGAAAAATAGTGATGAATTTTGGACATTTAATTCTTGTATTATACTATTTATTTAAATTTAATCATAAATTGATAATGGGTTAGCCCATTGGATGATAGTTAAATAATCATAATAATGATTTAACAATATTAATAATTAATTGGTTAGATATCTCTTAATGATGTACTTTATACTGTAAAATAGATTTGCCTCTTGATTTTATAGATATTGTGATATCTATGAAATGAATCCATAGAATGTTGTTATTATTTGAGTAAAATGTCAAAATTTTTAATGTACGTAATTTCAAAATCAATGGATTAATTAGATAAAGAAATTATATAATATGCATTTTATAATAAATCACGGGTTTCATATTATTTTATGGTATGAAAATTGAAGAAATATTAATGCTTTACTAAATGTGTTCTTCTATGTTAATGGTATTTATAATAAATACGAAGAATGATAATTATTTTTGATAATGTTAAAATTAAAATGCATGTTATTGATAATTGAACTTGTATATATATATTTAAACTGGTCTTATTTCTATCACCTTGTTTGTATTTTGATATTTTGTTATATATTCATATCATAGGTTTCATATATATGGATCCTGTGAAGAATGGACCATTAAATTCAAAATAGAAAAATAAATTGTTCTGTGAAAAAGGTAATATCCCGGGAATGTATTCTATGTATGTTGGAGAAGGCCACGTTACTTATGTTTTGAGCCATGAGAGCGCATATTGTGTGAAGGCTAGACGCCTTGATACAGGGCATAGTTTTCGCTGTTGACTATCATTGTATGATTCTTACAACCATGTGATATGTTTCAGATGTTTCCATCACTGCCTAATGTGATATGGGTTAGTGAGGAAAAAATTTGATATGATTCCAATATTTCTCTGACTGATATTGATAATGTGATGTGGGTCGGGAATCTGAAATTATGCGGCAGTTGTTGGCCCATATTATGGAGAGATTCAAAAAAATATGTTTGTAGGTTTCATGGATGGAACATGTGATGATGGAACAAGATGAAGGAGGGGTTACCCATTTATTTGATAATGTTTTATTCTTTTTAGAAATGAATTTAGTTAATTGATGATGACGAATTATCTTATTTTACCTACATTACTTTCAGGATTGCTTTTGGTGGTTGGATGTGCTTGGTTGAATGATTCACCATGGTGGTATATTTGGATGGTTTTACTATAGTAATTGGTTTATGGAATTATTTTTATAATTAATAATATTTCATAACCAATAGAGTTGCTGACGAATGAATGAAAACTATAAAAATATGTTACACATTTGAAACATTGGACATTGATTAGAATTTTGATGAAGGGCATGGACACCATGATCGTGGTTAAATAATGTTTATTGAAATAATGGAAAGTGTTATTTTATTTGATAATGAATTAATTAATGGATGTAAATGGGGAAAATTAATGAATTATTTAATTCCTATATTTTAAATACCAGAATTCTTATATGTTATTTGGAATTAGATGTCACATTTAGGTGTTTGACCAAGATTAGCTTCAGTTGAGTCTAAGACTATATTAAAAAAATAGATTGGTTGTGATCTATAATATATCATATATATTAAATGATTTCATAAACTACCCAAACCATTTTATTTAGGGTATTGACACTCAATGGACTATTGGTGGGTTCTTTCCCTAATAGTCAGATGCGATGAAGAATTACTAACTACCCACTATCTTCTATAGGTAGTTATATATTCTAGTGTACACAATAGTTGGTTCCCCCATATATGTGTGTAGGGGGTTGTGATGAACTATTGTTATTCAAACACGTGATTCTCTAGTTATAGTATCCAATGGATTATTGTAACTATGATGTGTATAGGCTATTATGGATTAATGTACATACTCCATGTATGGGATGTGATGGCTTGGGAAGAATAACTTATGTTTGAATGACATCATATGGGATATGGAGGATCCATGAAAGTATATTGATATTATATATGGTTAAGTGATATGGGACGTAACAAGACATTCGACATTGGGGTGGAGTGGAAAACTTGTGGGACGTAGAAAAGGGGTCCAATTAATGTTTCATTTTTATAGTAAATGGCCTCTTTTATGAGATACTTGGTGAGGGTTAGCCATGGTGTGGCTAGGATCAAAGTATACCAATTTAGGTAACGAGTTAGTTTCACTTTTGGTCATAGTGAATTTGAATTATTTCTTTATATTTTCATAAGAGGTTGGGGATGATCCTACTGAGAATAATGTTTTTCTCACTATTCATATATATAAAGTGTTATTTGGGTCATCCATAGTAGTTTTTAGATCATGATAGTTATTATTAGATCATGGTTTTGTTGGATAAGTTTGGGCTTCATGGTCCTTTCCATCATTACCTTTTTTACATTAATTTTTCCTTTTAGTTGTTATAGAAATGGATGATATTTAATGTTTTCATATGATATTTCACTATATATATGTTTGATAATGTATTGACTTGTGTGTCCATCATATATCTCAATTTCCTATGTTTTCCATGAGGATAATTCCTCCCATGATATGATTAGTTTACCCATGGTTCTAGTCACTAACCCGAAGCCTACTGGTGGCGAGAATGGGGAAGTCACCATCTCCCTTCTCATAGTGACAGTAAATTATTGGTAAACTTTGAACTGATTCATAGAAAATTATGTTTTACATCCCAACTAAATGAAGTGATAATGGTTATAGTTTGAACACCTATTAAAGGATAATTCATAATTATTATTTGTGATAGTGTTTTAAAGGGGTATACAATGGAATATGTCATAACCATAAACAAGTTAATAAAAAATGATTACTGAAAAATAATAAATATTACTCACTTAGTATCTCTGAAGGATTTTTCTTTTTCAATGATTGGATCAAGATTGATTCCATCATCATATTCAACCCAATTTTGTTCAATTGAATGTTATAGAAGATCGAAATAGAGTGGAGGTCGATAATGATGAAACTTTTAGGAGGAATGTTCAAGAGTTTTAATGATAGAGTTTTCATTAGTGCTAGGGCTCTATTCTAGATTCAGCCATGAAAGAATATTTAGAGGAGGTAGAGATATTTTTCAGTTTGATCCATTCTTGGAAGAAGAACTGAGTTTTGTTGGGTCAGACAATTCTACATGGAGCAATGAGGTAGTTCCATTTCATATTCCTCATGGATTACATGGATTTAGTCTCACAATGAGAGAAGTTTCAAGAATAGTTATGAGTAGAGTTCCATATATAGTATGTAGTGGTGGAAAGTCATTGGGAGTTCCTTACCCTTCTACGCAGGGGTTCCATCCTGTAATAGTTCATGATTTTCTTTAGGACCCATATACAATATTCTCCACTCCAATTTCAAGATGAGAAGTCTAAGAATGTAATTTCAAGGAGGGCATACATCTAGAGATCTAGTTCCAAGTTACCCCACATATTCTAAATATGATTACTCTTGTTTTTGAGAGGGTATAGGTTATTGAAAGGATTCTGGAAAAAATTGGATCTCCATGAGTATTGATTCATCAAGATTCCTCCTCAAGTGAATATTATGTATGGGGTTCCCCTTTTCATAGATATTTCATATTTTAGTTAACTAGGGGTAGGTATGATTCCTCAACATCTCATTTATCTAGAGTTGTATGATATTAGAATAAAAAGGGATCTTTTTCTTGTTATTCATATTAAGGATTAGGTCATTAATGGTGAGACTTCACAACATTTCATAGCAGTCAAATTTCAACATGTGTTCCTTTCTAGGATCCTCTATTAGGGAAGATTCAAATAATGAAACAATAGTAGTGTTTTATATTTTTTAAATAGAAAAGTAGAGAAGTTTAAGGTAGTGTATAACCTTGATAATTTCAACCTCATTACAGAGTCAATCATGGAAATGGAGGTGGTCATCATTATAGTCATATAGGCCATAGAGTAGGTTGTGATCAACTTTATGATTTAGTGTTTCCAACATCAGGTGAGATAGGTGTTATTCGAGGTTATGTTTTCCTTTTTTTGATGAGGGTTCATTCTTTGTTTGATTCATGGGTGACACCCCACATTATTTCTCTGACAATCAACTACAATTTTGGTCCTTTTTTTAGAGACATACAATTCCCTTGGAATTGAATACACCATATGAAGTATGAGCTGACTTGTATGAATTTTTTATAGACTATGAGCTACTTTTATGGATTAATATCAAATGGGTATATTTCATATAATTATAGATATACCCATATTACATTTTACATAGTATGGAGTTGTAAGAACCCAGATATTATTTTGAGGTATGGATTTTTCTTATATGTGTTTTTGTGAAAAAGAGGAGTTTCTAGAAATTTCAGGAGTACACCCCATGTACTTATAAGTACACATCGTGTACTTGGTTTCTGTGGGTAACCATGTGCTAGCCGGGTAACAGCCGACACATGGCCATGTGTGGTAAACTAGAGACCGCCTAACACTAGGGACGGTAAAGGAATGTACACATCTTGTACTTTCTTTTTTTTATAAAATGGACCAGGGTCATGTCTAATCGACAGAACACCCACCTTCTAGGTTTATCTCATCCAGGACCGACCATATGACCACTGATCTTCTCCGAGCCACCAACTGACCATCTATTCTCTGAATCTTTCATTGTTAATTGCATTGGAATCACATCGGTGAGTTCTCATTCCTTCTTAAACATCATCTCCTTATATCTCCTCTCTCAATAGTTATCCTCGGTTGGGAATTTAAAGCATTTTTGTAGATCTACAATGTTATAAGGTTATTCATAGAATTAGATTCACATATATCACTCTCAAGATTCCACGGTAGGTGGTTTGTGCCTTCTCATAGTTAGTATTTGAGTTATATGTGAAAACGTGTCCAATACCCCCTTTCGGGGTATTGTGAGTTTATGGTCCTAGCCCTGTTAAATGCATGATATTCCTTATTTGTTGGGTAGTGGTTAATTCTTTAAATATAGGGTTTTCTTTCCATGCTATGGAGGGTTTTCCCATGGTTTCTTGTTTTGATTTTTTGGAACAGCTATTCCTGTTAGGGTATGTTGATTTACATGCCTTGTTTTGTTGGGATGGAGTGATTATATCTAACATGTTGTGATATGTTGTAGACTATTTAGCCAAAAAGTTATTGAGGTTTGCTTTGTATTCTATATATCGTTGTGCACGATTTATTTACATGGGGCTATGGGAACCTGGTGTAGTGTGACCATAAAAGAAATTGACGCTGAGGGATTTCCTAGAGGGTTTTTTATAATTATCACGCTGTGAGACCATAGAGGGGATTAATGTTGAGTGCTCCCTTAGAGTGTCTATAGTTACAATACGAGGCCACATGAGGAATTGACGTTGAGTGCTTTCTTAGAGTGCATGTAGGTTACTGTTAAAAGACTATAGGGGGAATTGATGGTGAGTGCTTCCTCAGAGTGTCCTTGATCAAACATAACTATAGGTGGGAATTGAAGGTGAGTGATTTCTCAGAGAGTCTTTATTATATATTCTATTATATTATGAACCAAAGGGGTTAGGCTTTGAGAACTACCTAGAGGGTTGCTTGTATTTGTTTTTGGTTGATTAAATATATAAAAGTAAATGTTTGTAAATGAAAGTGTGGAACTATTTAATTTTGATTACATCCTTGTTTACTGCCTCTTTTTCTTGTTTCCTTACACATATATATTCATTGACTGTTACGCACAAACAATTGGATAGTTTCCCAGTGGGTTTTATCTCACACCATTTTTTTTCCATGATTTTGGGCCCACACATATTATATTACTACAGGTATAGATAAGTGTAAGCACCCTTCTACATCAATTACTTAACTACAATGAAGCTGGGGAGCATTGGACCAAGCTGAGGCTTGGGATGATGAGGGGTTGTCTACTTGTTTTTATTGTACTTTTGGTTTAGTACTGTATTTCATCATTGTAAAGTGTTTGGATACTTTCCTATATATATGTATCATGCATCATTATATATACTCTCTAACTATTTATTACTTTTATTCTTCTACTGTATACTTTTTCTTGGTGTTATTACCGCTTCTACTATTGCTTTCTGTTGTTTCAATTATGTTACTCTGCCAATGAGGGCATAGTTTCCCAAATATCACACCAACGGACCTCTCTTCTATTCAATATCCTATAAAGTTAGGGGAAATTATCTTGAGTCCACGTGACCAACTGGGTACAGGTCACCTCTAGGTGTCTTCTGAAACTAGGACATTAGAAAGTGGCATGAGAGGAGGAAACCAACCTTAAGTGCATTGCATTTAATGGGTTGACATGTAGGGACCAAGATGAGGATGTTGTGCTCTTAAGGGGGGGGGGTGATTGTAACACCCCCCAAATGATAATGGGTTAAATGAGTAAATGATATGACTCATGTAATCAAGGTGAACCATTCTTTTCAAGAGCCTACCTGATTAAAACTCCACTGTTAAGCGTGCTTAACTTAGAGTAGTGATCAGTATGGGTGACCATCTGGGAAGATTTCTAGGGTGTGTGTGAGTGAGGAAAAAGAACACTAGAATGGATATGTGTAGGCCTATGGAGACTGTCATTAACTAGATGACCTGTTCGGGCACAAGGGTGGGCCCTAGGGTGGGGACCATTTGTATATGGGGCAACTGGTGGTACATGGCAGTCCAGGAAAAAATTACCATGTTAAGGCGAGGTGCTTGTGCTTCCACTAGGACCTAGTTGATAATTTTGGTATCATAGAGATTCTATTATTCTTAACATATTGTTTGGAGCTAATAGCCATGGATATGATGGAATATATACTTGTTAATAAGTCGTGCCCGAGATTAGCTAACCTGTGTACAAGGAAAGGCCAATCAACCTTGTTTATTTCAATTATTCTGGTTTTTCAATGTTACGGTTGATTTTATTTCACCATTTAGTGATTCATATATTTTGTGTTGTTTTCATTGATGTTATTGAGTTTCTATTTTTGTTTCAACCTGATGAGATGAGGGCATGCCATCTCATGGATCATATAGGCACTAGCTAGAAAACACATGTCATTCATTCTTTCCATTACATTTTGGTGCAATAGCGATTTCATGTTATTGTGATTTATGTTGTTCTAGATATGCATGATGTTTTGATAGATTCCTTGATAAAATACATTTTGTTTGATAGGGTATTGGATTATGTAAGGTTTTGTTGGAATGAATGCGAAACATTGGTTCTTAGGTTGTTATGGGCCCTCATGGATTTTAAATTGGTGGATTATTGCCTTGATTTCTTGTATATGACATGTATAAGATTCCAATAATTGATTCTCAGGGAGTAGGTGCCCTCACATATTGAAATTTGGCACATAAATGTTCACTTCAATTCTTTTCTGTTCTTCCGGAGTAATTTCTGAGGCTTACTATCCAGAACATCCCAGAATATATGTCGTGTAGTGATGAATACATGCCATGTGTCCTTCTATTGGGGAAGGAACTGTTTTTTCTTAATAACATGCTATATAGTCTCTAATCATGCCACTGACTGCCTAAGAGGAGACATAGGGTTGGAAAATCCAGGGGGGAACATGTCATGTACCGGTTGTACACGCCATGTTGTGTCGACCATGTGTAAACCTGTGTGACTAATTACATAGATGGATAAATATTGTGTTATACACGTCCTATCAATCCGGAGCACGTCGTGTACTGTGACCTGAGTATCCAGCCGTTTAACGAACAACATAGATCAGTGAAATATTTACAGTACACGAAGTGTCTTGCACAAACACGCCATGTAGTGTGGACCATGTAAATGTCTGTGTGACTTACAACACGAGTCTGTGAAGTTCATCTAGTACACACAGTGTCTGGAACTAACACACAGTGTAGTCTTGTTCTAGGAGAACCGTGAGGCTAAGACATGTAAGCTAACTTAGGCATGGGAAGTGTATTCATGTATACACCGTCTGTTAGGAAATCCTGTCATGTGTGTGGGGTGTTACACGACCAATTTTGCAAGAGTACACACCCATGAGAAAGGCTTAATGGAACACACTGTGTAGTTTTTCATACACATTGTGTATCCATGTTTAAAAAAAATGAATGCATTATTTATCAAGTCCCCTTCGTACACTCCTTGTTTTTTGTAATTGATAATCTTTATCTAAGGTGTGCACTTGACCATGCATTGTCATATCACCAAGACATCCTCTAGTTGTATGCTAGTTACAGGGCAACAATCAGACACCGACATGGATGACTAGGGAATTCCATTAGATCTTACAGTTGTTCCAGTCTTAGCACTAGCTGTCATTCCGGACACAGGTGATGATGCAATCTTCTGAGAGGGATTTATAAGGATCATACGGACCTTTCAAAAAGCACTTCCTGCTGCCCAATCGATGGCATTATTGATGCGGTTCTTTAGCAGAATCATCCTACATCTTACTCAAGAAATGGAGGACCCCAGGCTGCAGAGTCATGGCTAGAAGCCATGATGACGATCCTAGAGCATTTGGAGATGCCTCTGGAGAGGAGGGTCAAGATCACAATGTATTATGATTCAGTATTAAACCAATATATGTGGGATGTGATCTCACAGGTGGGACACCAGCAGGATATGACTTGGGAGGAGTTTCTACTTACATTGTATGATTACTTATTTCCAGAGACCTTGTGGGTTGATCAAGCCTGAGAGTTCATGAGTTTGGAGAAGACTACTCTTTCTATTTTGTATTTTTCTTCTCGATTCATAGTTTTGTAGTGCTTTACTCCCTTTCTAAGGGGAGATGAGTTGTTCCTAGCATGGAAGTTTGATAATGCTCTCAGGAGGGACATTCGGGCTCAAGTGAACATCTTCATGTTGACTTCCATCACTTATATCATCAACTAAGCACTCGTCATAGAGTACAATATAAGGGATTATGGAGTTGTAATCCAGGGAGGCTCAATGTCTTGGGTTGGTATCCATCTTAATGATAGTATGACGTTCCATAGGGTTCCTTCGTGTAGATATCCAAGGAGGATGGAGACACCTTCAGGTAGCCAGGTGGTATGCTACCACTGTGGGAAGGTCAGGCATATGAGGGGACATTGCCTGAGAGACCTATTGGAGTGCCAATATTGCACCAAGATGGTCATCTTCAGTGATTCTGTCATATCTTCTCCCCAGAAGCTATTGACAGGGGTTCTTCTATGAATCCTAGTTTTGGAACAACACCAAAAAAAATTCAGCAGTTAAGAAATTGGAGTTCTTCTGGCCGCTTAGGCTGGGGAGGATGTCGTGGTCGTGGCATTCAGTCTACAAGATTTTAGTGACAACATGGTGGATCAGGTTAGGGTGGCCAGGAAAGGTTATAGGGTCGTGGTATAGGTTATAATTTTGAAGTATAGTATAACCAACAAGATTAGGATCCCAGACCCTGTACAGTTCAAGGTACCATTTTAGTTGCCACAGTTTTAGCTTCTACACTTTTTGACATAGTGTATTTCTATAGATTTATATCATTTTCTATTGTTGATATCCTTGGTATCATTATCTTTTCATCTACTAATATCTTGAGACTAGACACTCAGTTGGGGATTAGAACGTCTAGTGTATTCCCATGCAAGGAGTTCCCTCTTTATGTTGGAGGGTGTCACTTCTTTTGGGACCTCTATGTATTAGATATGATAGGTTTTGATGTCATTCTTGGAATGGACTGGTTGGTTCCCTTCAATGTTTTTATCGATTTCTATCACTATAGGGTGAGTTTCACATCGCCGGAGGGAATATCATTTCTTCATAAGGGAGAATGGGATGTCCTGGAGAGAAGATCGGGACACGAGCATCATGGGTTTAGAGGAGTATCAACACATATTGATAGTCTATATCTGGATGACCAGGGGACTCCACAGATAGAATTTATTCCAGTGGTGGATCGTTTCATAGATGTCCTTCCAGAGGATTTTTAGGTTTTCCTTCAGAGCGAGAGGTGGAATTTTCAATCGATATTTTGCCAGGAGCGGCCCCGGTGTCCATTCCTCCTTATAGGATGGATAAAACAGAGTTGTAGAAGATCAATAAGAAATTGGAGGAGTTTTAGGAAAAGGGTTTTATCTTACCATGTTCTTATCCTTAGGGTTCTCTTATCCTATTTACAAAGAAGGCAGAGGATACCAATATACTTTTTTGAATATGAACTAGATGACAGTGAAGAACAAATATCCCTTTCCAAGGATTTATTAACTATTTGATCAGCTTCGAAGAGCCCCGTTGTTCTAAAAGATTTACTTGAGATCCAGTTATCATCAGTTGCTTGTTAGACCATCAGATATAACATTTACTACCTTCTAGATTAGGTATGGTCTATATGAGTATGTGCTTATGCCGTTTGGTCTCGCAAGCGTGCTTGAAGTTTTCATGGAACTGATGAACCGAGTGTTCCATCCATACTTGGATTCATTCATGGTAGTCTTTGTGGATGATATCATAGTTTACTATCACACTCGACATGACCATGATACCAATCTTGATATCATTTTGAGTACACTGAGAGAGTAACGGTTATATGTTATGCTCAGAAAATTACACTTTTGGATGGACCCAATTCACTTCTTGGGTAATGTTCTTTCTAATACAGGAGTATCAGTAGACTGAGAGAAAGTGAGAGCTATAGTTTTCTGGGAGTATCCAAATAATTTCTTTTAGGAATGAAGTTTTCTAGGGATGGATGGATACTAGAAATGTTTTATATAGAACTTCTCACGCTTAGCAGTGCCACTGACGGGCCTGAATACGAAGGGTGAAAAGTACTTGTCGTCGTATTTATGTGAGTCAGCCTTTCAAGAGCTAAACGAGAGGTTGACTTTAGCACCGATAGTAGTTTTTCGAGATTTAGGCAAGAGTTATTCTATTTACTATGATGAATTAGGTATCAGGATGGGATCTATTCTTATGCACGGAGAATGATTCATTGTGTACGTGTCTCGACAGTTTAGGCCACAGGAGAGGAACTACCTGAACATGATCATGGGTTCTCTATAGTTGTTCATTGTTTATGATGATAGAGATACTATCATTTGGGAGAGAATTTTTTGGTTTTCACTGACCACAAGAGTCTCAAGTATATCTTCACTCAGGGTGACCTGAATTTGAAAGAAGAAAGGTGGATTGAGTACCTTCAGTCATTCAACTTTGAGATTTCCTATACCCCTGGTAAAGGAAACTCTAAGGAGGATACATTGAGCATGAGGACTTAGACAAAAGTAGTTCAGGAGGCCAGCAGTGAGTGGGAGGTTATGAATCTATTCATTGAGATGCATTTGGAGGTGCACGACAGATAGAGATAAATTTTTCTTTCTTCTATGGAGGTTACCTCTACTATACATGAATGGGTACGAATGAGACAACTTTTATATTATGAAGGCCTAGTCATCTAGGAAGGTGTTTCCAGAGAGGACTTTATTCCAGGATGGACAATGGGAAAAGATGAGATATTGAGTTTCTGTGGGAATGTATGTGTGTCAGCAGATATACACGAGGAGCTGATGTGGGACTTTCATTCATTAGTTTGGGCAGTTCATCCTACTGTCACCAAGGTGTATCTAAATTTACACCTTCAGTATTTGTGGACAGGTATGAAGAGTGATGTTTCTGGTTTCTTCATGAGGTGCTTCACCGGTCAGCTAGTGAAGGCAGAGCATCAACAATAAGCAGGGCTTTTGCAGTAGTATCCCATTCCTGAGTGGAAATGGAATGATGTCATGATAGATTTCAGGATATGCTTACCACGGTCTCCATGAGGAAATTATGTAGTATGGGTTGTCATTGATAGACTCACAATGTTTTATCTCTTCTTTCATATTAAATAGACCATTAGTTTTGATGAGTTGGGACGGTTGTTCATCTAGGAAATTTTTCATCTACATGGGGTTCCAAACTCCATTGTTTTAGACATGGATTCACATTTTACTTCTCAGGTTTGGTAGGGATTTCCGAGGTATTTGGGTAAATAGGTACTGTTTTTGTACAACTTACTGTCCCTAGATAGATGGCTAGTCTGAGCCTCTAATTCTAGTGATTGAGGACATGCTTCGCGCATGCATCCTTTTTTTTGTAGGTTCTTGAGAGAAGCACATACCTCTTGAGGATATGGCCATCTATAATAGTTTTCAAGAAACTATTCATATGTAACCATATGATTATTTGTATGGTAGGCCATGCTGATCACACTTATATTGGTAGGAGGAAGGAGAGGTAGCTATGATGGGACCACATCTTCTCTAGGAGACCATAGAGTAGATTGAGTTGATTCGAAATAGGATAGATATTGCAAAGTTTTCACAGAAGTTGTATGATGATCGATGGAGATGACCTCTAGAGTTTGAGGTCGGGGATCAGGTTATTGTACATGTCACACCGATGTTCTGAAACATGAGGATTAGGATACAAGTTAAACTTTCCCTGAGGCATGTCGAGTCGTATGAGGTGTTAGAGAGAGTTGGTCTAGTAGACTATCAGCTATAGTTACCATAGAGATACCAGGATATGCACAATGTTTTCAACGTTTCTCAGCTTCAATGATACTTCTCAGACCCATATCGTGCTTTTCAACCTAAATTGGTTTAGTAAGAGGTGGACGCTGTGTTCTAGGAGAATCATGTCCGGATTATTGATTGTAGTGTGGAGGTTCTCTTTGGCTGGTATGTTCCTTTGGTATGAGTGCTATGGCATCATGGGTAATTACATGATGAGAATTGGGAGAGGGAGGCCAATGCACGATCACATTGGCAAGAGATGTTTGAGGATTCTTCTTCTAAACCTCCATTCTAGGTAAATTTGGTGTTAAATTTATTTAAGGTAGTAATTTTGAAAAAAACCTGGATATTCGTTTTAGTAATGGAATTTTTTTTCTGTGTTTTTGAGGAAAAGATGTGATTCATGAAATTTCAGGAGTACATGTTGTGTACTTGGTTGCCACAGGTAGCCATGCGATGGCTATGTAATGTTCGAGCACATGGCTGTGTGTGGTGACCTAGAGACCGACTAAATTAGGGTCCAGTAAAGGAAAGCATACGTCGTGTATTTTTAAATTACAAGATGGTTACTTTATTTTTTTTCATTAAATGGTCCAAGGTCGAATCTAATCGATAGAACACCCTTCTTCTAGGTATATCTCATCCAAGATCGACCGTACAACCGCAGATCTACTCTGAAACCCTGACTGACCATCCGTTCTCTGAATCAACCGCTTTCGATTGCATTCAAATCACATCATTGAGTTCTCATTCCATCTTGAACATCATCTCATGATTTATCCTCTCTCAAGAGTTATCATCGACTGAGCATTTTAAGTTTTTTTATAGATATACAATTTTCTAAGATGATTCATGTCATGGGAGTCATATATATTGTTCTCACAACGTTTAGGTAGGTGTTTTGTCCCTTTCCATAGTTATTCTTTTAGTTATATGTGAAAAAGTGCCCAATAAACTAGTTCGTGGTATTGGGTGTTTATAGTTTTAACCCTATTAATTTCATACCATGCATTGTTTATTGGGTAGTGATTAATTGTTTACAAATAGGGTTATCTTTCCATGATATGGAGGATTTTATGATTTTTTCTTGTTTGACCCTTCAGTCTAGCTTTTCCAATTAAGCTACTTTGTTTTCCATTCCTAGTTTTGTTAGGATGGAGTGATTATTATCTAACATGATGTGATATGCTATAGACTGTTTATCCAGGTAGTTTATGAGGTTTACATTTGCTACAATATATTGTTGTGCACAATTTCTTTACACGGGGCTACAGAAACATGGTGTATTGATACCATAGGTGAAATTGATGTTGAGGGCTCTCCTAGAGGGTATGTTATAATTATCACGCTGTGAGACCATAGGGGGGATTGACGATGAGTGCAACCTTAGAGTGTTTATAGTTACGTTACGTGGCCACAGGATAAATTCATGTTGAGTTCTTCCTTAGAGTGTCTGTAGGTTACCGTTAAAAGAATATAAAGAGAATTGATGGTGAGTGCATCCTCATAGTGTCTTTGATCACACATGACTATATGGGGAATTGACGTCGAGTGCTTCCTTAGAGATTATTTGTTGTATATTTTATTATATTGTGAACTTGAGGGGAAATTCTATGAGAACTACCCAAAGGGTTTCTTGTATTTGTTTTTCGTTGATTAAATACTAAAAAGTAAATTTTTGTAAATGAAACTGTGGTAATGTTTAATTTTGAGTACTTTTTTGTTTATTGCCTCTTTTTCTTGTTACCTACCACATATATTTTCACTAACTGTTAGGCACAGATCGTTGGGTGGTTTTCTATTGGGAATCGTCCCACACCCTATTTAGGCCATGATTTTGGGCCAAACCAGATTATATTGTTATAGGTATAAATAAGGTCGATCTCCCTTATACATCAAGTACTTGACTGCTTTGGAGCTGGAGAGCATGGGACCAAGCTGAGGCTTGCAATGCTGATGAGTTGTTTACTTGTTTTTCTTGTTCATTGGTTTAGAAATGTATTTTTTCATTATGATGTTTTTGGATTCTTTCCATGAAATATGTTTCATGCATCATTATATATATTCTCCAGCTGTTTATTACTTTCATTCTTCTACTGTTAAATTTTTCTTGGTTTTATTACTGCTTCCACTATTTCTATCCATTGTTTCCGCTTTGTTACTCTTCCAATGAGGGATTAGTTTCCCCACTGTCACACCCAAGTCCCTTAATTCTTGTCAACAAGCTCTAGCGTTAGGGGAAATGTGCTCAGGGATATGTACCCAACAAGGTACGGGGATCCTCTGGGAGGCGTTAGGAAATAGGATGTTACAGTAGTGGTTGTATTATTTGAATGAACTATTTGATTTCTTTCTAGGGTAGGTTTTAGTTTTATAATGCTGACGGGAAGCCAATTGTTATTTTCGGTTAGAGATTCCCTTGAATGGGTTAGAGACAAGTTCCTTCCTTTTCTTCATTGGCGGCTAAGATGACACTATGCTTATTGAATGTTCAGTTGTGAGTGTTTCCCATCATTATAAAGAGTACCCTGATGTCCTTCCTGATAGAATTGTAGCATTACCCCCTTAATGGGAGATCATAATAGGGATTGATATATATATAGGTGTATCTTCAATCATGATGTCTCCACATTGGATGTCCTGTTATGGGTTTTGAGAGTGTTTAGTATAACTCAAGGATTTGTTACAGTGAGGTTTTTTTTCCTGATTGTGTCACCTTAGTGTGCACCAATTTTGACCATGAGAAAGTTCGTTTATGGTTTGTTGATTTTTATTTGATTGTTATCACATTAACCCAGTGATAATGAATATTTTATGTCCTATTACATGGTTTGATGGTCTATTCTAAAAAAAGGGAGATAAAACTAGTTCTTAATGAAAACTATGCTGTCATGATAGAATCATATGTAAGTGAAGGATGAGAATATTCACGAGAATATGTTCAATTATCATCATGGGAATTAAATTTTTGTTTTGATGCAATTTTTTGGCCTGAAATTTTTTGTCATGTGGCTGAAGAAATATTTTTTCATAGAGGTCATGGATATTTTTGTGATAGTTTTTATTAATGAAATCTATATGTACTATGTGTCTGAGGGGGATCTCACCGAAAACTTTCATGTGGGTTTGGGATTTCATCATCATGAGATGCTATTCCTAAATTTTTAAATGTATGAGTTATGTTCTTGTGATGTTTTTTGTCAATTTTATGTTTGAGTAGGGATTATATGTTGATACATCGAAGATAATAGATTTTTTTTCATCGATATCCTCTAAGACAATGGAGAATTTGTATAGTTTCCTTGGTCTTGTAATATATTAATGGTGGCTTTGAACTGATTTTTCCCAGTTTTTGACTCTTATGATTTCCGTGAAAATAATTTACTTACAATTATTTTAGACTGACTAGTGTCATGTAACTTTTGTGTACATAATGGAGAATTTGGTAATCACATTGGTCTATTTTTTCCATTAGAGGGTCACTAGTTTGAGGTTTTCTATTATGCTTTACATCTTCACATGGATTTTGATTCTAAATGAGAAGTGTTTATATAATGAACTAGAATTTATCAATGATATTTTTTCGTGAAAATGGTTGTTATATTATTTTGTAAAGTGAAAAATCATATCTATTTAATAATGAAGTAATTATAATAAGAAATGTGACTATTTTGATAAAACCGTTATATAATAGTTGGTCAATTTGATATTCGATGAATATGGATATTGGGAAATATGACTATTGGTCAATATGATCATTGGCCAATATGATCATTGGCCAATATGACCATTGGAATCTAAAACATAGTTAATAATTATACTATTATAATTAGTGTTTATTAATATTAATGAAAAGAGATTATTGATATTGAAATGAGAATTCATGGCCCCGTCCAGTAGAGTCGTGCCATTTGAAGCCCATTTTTTAGAACATGGGATGGTGGTATCATCACTAGGGTTAACCATTGACCAATTACAATAAAAATAGCAATAATTGAATCTTAAATGAAATCACCTACAAGAGATGTTCATGTTATTAGATATTACCACTCAATTGATGTTAGCCATGGCACCCCACAAAACTACCACCATCATACACCATACTGTTAAAGCATGAGTAATAAGGGGTTACATGTCTAGGCCTTATTTACAGAAATTGTAATATCATTTATATAAATAAAATTATTATTCCATCAATTCATCTTAAGAATTTTTTTCTTAATAAAATATTTATTTAATTGGGATGGATTTGATAATTAGAAAATTTTATAAGAAAACCTATTTTTTTTAAAAAAATATATACAATATTTATATTTATCCAAGTTATTGTTAATAATATTTTCTTTAAAGGAATAATATTTTAGAAAACTTTTATTTGAATAATAAATGATTAAATAATCTTATAATGGCCTCTGGATTTTTTTATAAATGTTAGAAATGTGATTATTTCTTAAAGAATATTTTTTAGTAAATAATAATATATATCTTCAAAAATTAAATTATCATATGTATAGATTTTTTGGATAAAATAAAAATAATTTTGGAAATACAACACTGAAATTAGATTTGGATAAGTTTTTGTGAACTTTCAAAAATACTTTATTTTATCGTGATAAGTAAGAAAATATAGTTTTAGGGTTTCAGTATATTTTATGACATCATATTCATTTAATATTGATTAATTAATTAATTGAACACAATACATTATAAAATATATATTCTATTATTAAAATTAATTATTTCAATAGATTTTATTCAATTTTTAAAACTGTAAGTTACATCTTAAAGCCTAAAAATGAAATATTGATTTTTAAAAATTAAATTATGGAACCATTACTTTTCCAGTCCAAAAAAAGTATTTAAAATTTAATTTCGGTTATGGTGGACTAAAATAACATTAAATGGGACCCAAATGTCCAATACTATGAGAAAATACCATGTGTATGAAAATAGTTTTTCATTTTCCGTAAAGTTGTTTTCAAATCCCTATATTAAGAATTATTATACAATTCCTCCACTGGTTCTATATATTCCCACCCATTTATCAATTTCCATTTACTCAGAATATATCATCTATGATATTTTGGTTGTTTTCCATCCCATGGAGTTTAACATGGTTTCCTTGATCCCTCAAGGATTCATACAAAGGTTTTTGTTACAACTCTTAATGGAAAGAGAAATATTTATTTCCCTTTTCCATTTAAGAGTCCTTCTTCTATTGTGTATTTCAATTGTCACTGAAATTTATTTTTTTCCACATTATATTATACTAATAATTTTTAAAAATAATTTTTTGAAGGTTAGAACCTTTAACACTCTAATTTTATCATTTTCTAAAACAATTTTTTGTACCAGTTATGTAGCCAAATTTTCTTCTTAAATTATCTTCTTCTACATGAAAAACTATCGTTTCCATTTTATTTTAAAATAAAAACCACTTTTATTTCAAGTGTCTATTCAAATAGATTTAAATGTGGTATTTTAATTTAGGGATTTACATATTTAAAACTCACATATCCATTTCTGGGTTTAAAATGATGTTATGATCATGTCTTTAGACACTTTTGTATGGACTGTTTTTTTATGAAACCCATTTTTATTCTCCACAGGTTTTTTAGTGGAATGATATATTATTACCTCTATAGATCACATGAATTTAAGATATATTAAGTATGTAACCTAATAACACTATAATTCATTTGGTAAGTAATTAAATCACTAGAGATGACATGTTATACGATGCCCCGATAAATAAACTTAATAATTTTTATTTACGACACCTTGATGATTGACCTTGGTAATATAACTATGAATGTTTTATTTAAATACTATAGACACAATTTTATATAAAGATTCATATATATTTTAATTATATTCCTCTTTCTCCTGCCTTATCCTTTTGCCTTATGTTCTTAGTTATATGTCTCAAGATCACCTGCTATATGTTAATCTTGTTTAATCCTTTAATGAGATTCATTATCACCACAATACGGTGATGTATGTCCCCATATTAGGAGATGATACAAATATGACATAGGGATAACATAAGAAGACATATTTAAACTATATTTATAAATGTGTTTTTTCTATTTTTAGGTATTTTTTACATTATTTCCATGAACTTAAACATGAAAAGATCCTACTTTTTTGTATCATGTAATTAAAAGAAATGAAATTTGGACTGGAATGATTTAGGAAGACCCCTAGGGAAAACTACAAATATTGGAAAACATTTTTTTTATTTTGGTGTCATATTAAATAAGTAGTTTCTGATAAATTAAATACCTATATGAATACAAACATGTGGATGCAAATATTTCATATATGTATCAAGGGGTAACCCCCAAAAACAAAATTTTACCTAGAGTTTAATGGGAACTAGTGAATGATAACTTTCCTTGATGCTCTTTTAATTGGATGCTCTTGGGGGTTATGTTTCGTTAATTACATTATTTTTATAAAACATTGTGATGTATATATAGATATCATAATGATTATTAGAGGAGATTAATAACATATTTAATCATGAAGTTTTAAGACATAAAATCCTTTATGAATTATAAGATTCATAAATGGAACATGTTTCTCACTATGTTTTCCTTCTGTTAGAGAAATGGAGGGATAAAGGAGGAATCATGTAAATGATGAGTGAAAATAACAATGCGCTGATGGTGTTTGAATGAGATCTATAATAGAAAAGTTCATAATGATGATTAATCAACTAAATAGATTTATTAATAGTAACGTGAACCAATTTGACAGACCAGATTCACCTCGAATGGAATAACATTTTGTTGAGTACATTATATTTCAGAAACCACACTCAATTATCATATCTACTGTCCCATTTATTGATGAAAAATTTATAATCTTGATTGAAAAATAATTTTCTTAATATATTATTTATAGAAATATAAAGTCACCTTGGAAGTATACTGCTTATAATTAGAATATGATCAGCAGTGGATAGATATTAAAGACACAAATCCATGAAATGATATCAATTCTATATAGTGGGAAGAGTTCAAGGAAATCATTTACAATAAATATTTTCCCCATCTGATGAGAATGAAAATATAAATGGAATTCCTTGAACTAAAGGATATGTGACATGAATCAGCAGTAAGCTATGATATGAACATTAAAATACTTGATCGATACACCTCTACCATTTTTATTGATCATAATGGAAAGGATGATCGATTATTTAGTGGAATGGGGCCCCACATATGGAGAAATATAGAAAATCATGATAATAACACCTATTAAGAGATAGTTCAGAGTGAACTTAATGATGAAATGGAGTTCATAGAGACACAATGGTCTCATACATCTAATAAATCTATTTGAATAATTGGATGAAAAATGAGGTCGGAACATTGATCATGGAAGATGATGGAACAAAGTTGAACCTCACACATGAAAAGAATTTGGTTAGAAGTATTCATGTAGCTGATTAGTGATACACGCGAGGTAGATATGGATTTATTTCTTGAATATTTCATTGTGATGTGAAGCATCAACTTCTCAAAACTAATGAAAAAGGGAATATGGTGCAGACCTAGTTAAAAGTTTAGTTATTCTAGTGAGGATAGCTTGGAATCTTTTACAAACAAATGTCCAAGTAATAATATAATCTACGGGAACCACAATCAAAATCATCATAGGATAAGAGGTAATGATCGGTCATCTTCTATCATGATGACTGAAGTGGAGGCTCCGAATGATGTGGTGGATGGTACAATCATTGTGATCTTAAATCTAGCAAGTACATTGTTTTATTTTTGTTCTATTTATTTCTTTATCTCATAAATGTCTTCAAATAATATATAATAAATTCCTAAAACATTATAATTATAGTTATTATTCAAGAATCCTGGTTTAATTATCTTATCATTAATAGTTTATAGAAACTCCATTAATAACATTGGTGAGAAAAATCTCTTCAAAAATCTAGTAGTCATTCCCATGTTGGAATGTGCCAGTATAATAGGGATTTAATATCTATCAATGTATAATGATATGATCAACAACATAATCAAGGAAATTTTGTTAGTCAGGAATGCACAACTCATAATCATTTTCTAAGGAGATATATCATATCATGATCTTTTCCTAGAAGAAACTCGTGTATCCTTCTATGTAAAGATGATCTATGAAGAGGGAGAATGAAATGAAACTATAAGGATAGAGAATATCCCTATTGTTTATGAATACATTAATTTATTTCTTGAAGGGTTACCTATAAATCCACCAAAATTATATGTATACTTCTCCATTGAACTCGTACACAGATCCAAGCCAATATAAAAGGCACCATATAAAATATAAAATACAAAGTTAATGGAATTGAAGAATTAACATCAACATCTGTTAGAAAAGTGATTTATCTAAACATGATGTCTCATTAGGGAGAACATATTCTCTTTTTTAATATGATATATGTATTAAAATGGGTACAAATTGATTATAGGGTACTTAATAGGATCACAATTATAAATATATACCCTCTCCTAAGTATTGATGATTTATTTGACCGGTATCATGGGGATTATTTCTTATCGATGATTGACGTCGGATATAGGTATCATCAATTAATGGTGAAGAAAGAAGATATTCTAAAGGCTTCCTTCTGAACAAGATATTGTAATTATGATCTTGTTTTTATACTCATTTTCTAGACTACTTTTCTTAAGGTATTTAGGAATTTAATGAATAGAGTCATTAGAGACTACCTTGATATATTTTTGGTAGTTTTTATCAATTATATTCTGATATAGTCCAAATGATGATAAGAGCCTAAGGAATTTGTAAGGGATATCTTTTGAACTCTGAGTAAGGATAATATTTTTTGAATGTTTAGTAAATGTGATTTTTGGTTGAAAAAATATTTTTTTATGGGGGGAACATTTTAAACAATGAATTAATATCAGTTGAACATGTGAAGATAAAGGATGTAGAGGAGTGGCCCCATCCTATAACAACAATAATGAATTGCAGTTTTTATAGTTTAGTGGGATATTATAGGAGGATTGTGAAAAAAATTCATGACATTATAATCTAGTAACAAAGTTAACTTGAAAGTGTTTTTTATTCATCCAGAAAAAGGGGCGTGCAGAATGTTTCAAAGAACAAAAGAAGAGATTGGTTACTACACCTATGAAACATATAATGTATTTCAAATAAGGATTCATTATTTATAATTACCCATCTCTAAAAGGTCAACGGTGTGTCCTCATAAGAAACTATAAGGTGATTTCTTATGCATCTCAATAATTAATTCTTGATGAGAAGAACTATCCTACACATGACCTGGATAAATATGTGGTTATTTTTTCTTTAGAAATATAGAGGTATTATCCTTATGAAAAAAAGGTGATATATACACAGACTACCAAATTTTGAAGTATATTTTTACACAAAAGTAATTTAACATGAGACAAATGACATGGTTGGTGATTATTAAAGACTATGGCTATTGAATTAATTATCACCATGTAAAGGAAAACAGTGTTGCTGATACATCAAGAAGGAAAGACTTTGTTGTGATGGCTTTGATGGGGTTTCAAGGAGATCCTTTTATCGAGGACCAAGTAAAAGTATACATGGTAATCATAAGTTATGATGTGTAATCAACCCTATTTGAAAAGATTTCTCAACCATTAATACTAGATAAGATTAAGAAATCTCAATGAGAAGATCCTTTGTTAAAAATGAATATAGAGGGTGTGAATGAAGGGAAGTTTACTGAGTTCAATATTGATCAAGAAAATGTATTGAAATATAATATAATGACATGTGTTCCACCTACCTCGGATATAATGAAGGTATTGATGGATAAATCTCATATCACTACATTATGTACACATACGTGAAGTATAAAATAGTATTGGGATCATCATGATCATTGTTGGTGGGATAATATTAAAAGTGAGAATGATGACTACACTGCAAGGTTCTTGGTATGTTAACAAGTAATAGTAGTTAGAAAAAATTATAATGGTATATTGAAACCAATAACCATACAAACATGGAAGTGGGACAATATAACCATGGGCTTTGCTGCTATTCTGCCAAGAACATCCAAAAGAAATAATGAAGTATTTTAAATCATGGATTGGTTCACCTAGAACTCCAATTTCATCTCAATTCAAGAAGATTTATATATTGAAATAATTTACATGATATTCATAAATTATGTGTTGAGGTTTTATAGGGTGACACATTCTATAATTTTAGATCATGATTCAAGGGTCTCATATAAATTCTGGAGATGTCTTCAACATGCTATGAATATAGAATTGAATTTTAGTATAGTCTATCACCCTCAAATGATTGAAATTATAAAAGGACTGTTGAAATACATGTGGTCTTTCTAATATCATTATTAATGTAATTCAATAGTTCATGGGATAAACACCTTCAATTTTTTCACTCATCAGACAACAATAGCCTCCAATCGAGTATTAAAATGCCGCCATATGAAGCTCTATGTGGAAAGTCATTTAGAAATCCTACTTATTGGAATGAAACTGGTGAGATAAAATTGGTTTGTCCCAATATTATGCAAGAGATGAAAGTAAAGGTTCATTCCATATAACAACATATAAAGGTTTCTAAAAGTCGACAGAAGAGTTGTGATTGAAATCATCAAAGAGACTTGGAGTTTTATGTTTTTGATAATGTGTTCCTTTAGATATCACCTGGGAAGAGATTCCTGGAATTTATAAAGAAAGATAATATTATCACTAGGTACACTGGTTCCTATTAAATCCTTGATCTCATAGGATAAGTGGAATTTCAACCTTAACATATACCGAATATATCTCAATATAATTATGAATTCCTTGCATCTCTATTGAGTAACTACATACCTAATAACTCACATGTATTGAATCTAGAGGTGGTATAAATGGAACATGGAATCTTTTATAGGGTGAATACGGTGAATATCATGAATCATGGAGACAATTTTATATGCAATAAGACTACCCACCTATTCAATGTGTTTTCGAGAAACTATAAATATGAACAAGTAATGTGGGAACCAGAGGAGACAATGAGATATAAGAACCCTCAACTTTTCTCAATTTAGTTAATGAGTTGAAATTTTGGGGACTAAATTTATTAAGGGGGGAAGATTGTATATACCTAGAATTTTTTAATAATATTTGTTTCCTGAAAATTTGTTTTATATTAATTTTTACCCAAAAAATAATATCCACTTAATAGGGAAGTGAGTATGAAGGGAAATTTGAATATCAAGATATGACTGTTAAATGAAAATTTGTTAGTATGACTATTGTTTAATATGATTTCTTGAAAACATACCATATTTGAAAGTTATACCATTATAAATAGTTAGTACAAATTGTAATTACTTTAGATTATTGATACAAAAATGTCGAGTCTATTGCGTCATCCAACGGAGCTGTTCCTTTATAAGCCCATTTCTCAGAACATGGGAAATATGTATCGTCAATGGGGTTCTCCCTTTACCAATACTATTCAAAACTTCAACAATTTAATCTTGAACGAAATAAACTACATGAGAATTTCATGTTAGTGGGGATTACCACTCAGTTGATGTTATCCAAGGCACCCCAAAAAACTACCACCATCATAAAAATTACTCTTAGGCTTCATGTGGGTGTAATAAAGGGTTATGTGTATAAGTCGTAGTTACATAAATTTTAATATAATTTTCATAAATAAAATGATAATTGCATCAATTCCTCTTTAGAATGGTATTGTTTATAAAATATATTTCTAATTGATATGGATTTTTTAATTTGACTTTTGGATGTAAATAATATGAAATTGTTTTTTTGAATAAAATAGATTCAATTTTTATATATAACCAAGGTATACTGAATAATATTTTTCTAATGAAATATTATTTAAATATACATTTATTTAAATAACTAATAATTAAAAAATTTTATAAAGGCATGGTAATTTTTTATAAATGTCAGAAATGCGATTGTGCCCTAAAAACTGTAATTTTAATAAATATAGATTCATAAAATTTAAAATTAAAATTAACATATTTAGAATTTTTTATGATAAAATAAAAACCATTTTTTAAATATTCATGTCAAAATTATCTTAAGATGAAGTTATGAAAATGTTTTAAAATAATTTATTTTTTTTCAATTGTAAAAAATACATGTTTAGCATTTTAGTATATTTTATTAACTCTTATTTATGTAATAATTGTTTAATAGTTAATAAAACACAATATACTACCATAATTTTATTTATTTATTAATATTATGTATTTTAATATATTTACTCAATTTTTAAAAATATCAGATACATTCCAAAGTCTAAAAAGTAAAATTCTACTATTAAAACATCACTTTGTGGAATATTTACTTTTTTATGAAAAATGGTGTATTTAAAAATGAATATATCTTATTATGGATTAAAATAACTTTAAATGTGTCCAAAAATTACCATACCATGAGAGAAAACCATGGTTAATCCATTAGTATTTCATATTCCAGAACCTAGTTTTCCAATACCAATATTTTGATGTTATTAAATAATTTATCCACTTCTATCATAAATACCAAACAATTTCCCCAATAATATTCACTTGAAAAACTATATTACATGAATTTCAATTGATTTTGACTCATATAGAATCACCTGAGGTTTCCTCAATCCCTCATGGTCTCATCATCATGGTTTAGGAACCACTCTTCAAGGTAAGAGAAATAATTACTTATCTTTTCTAATCAAGAGTCATTCTTGTGGAATGTATTCCTATTTTCCAGAAAATTCCATTTCATTCAAATTATATTATCCCACTACTATAAAAATAGTCTTTTATTAATGGTATACCATTGTCCACTCTCATTTTTCCATTTTTTAAAATCATGGTTTATACTCGCCATGCTATCGAATTCTGTTTATAAATTGTCCCCTTTTACAAGAGTAATTCTATTTTTCCTTTTAAATTGAATACCCAATATTTTTTTATTTCCATTAGGTATTCAACGAGTTTTAAAAATGGATTATTAATTCAAGTATTTTCATATAAAAAATTCACATATCCTTTTTTGGATTTGAAATGACTCACTGATCATGTCTTTAAGCGCTTTTAACGGGTTCTTTGTTCTTCCTTAATTATTAATGAAGTGATTAATTATAATATTTTTTTTATAAAATGAAATTAAAAAAAGGGTTCACACTATGAGTGCTCCAATTCATACAGTAAATAATTTAATCTATAGATATTTCGTGTTATACAATACATTAGTGAATAAAGTTAGTAATTTTATTTTATAGTTCCTTTGTGAAAACCATGGTGATATGATTATGAATATCCCCATTAATTATTTATACCACATTTCTATGTTATGATTCATTTTATTTAAATTATGATATTCTTCTTGATCATTATTTTTTGTAATTCATTATGTTCCAAATGATTTGTCTCATGAACACATTTTATATGTCCCTGATGTTTATTCCCTTAATGGGAATCATTCTTACCCCATTCCTTTTATGTATGTCACCAATATATTAGTTACAGTAAGTATAATATAGCATGAACACATGAATAAGTATTTCAAGTGGATTTAAATGAATTTTTGCAATTTTCATGTATTTTGTACATTATTTCCATAAATCTAAACATTAAAATATTCTCTGTTTTGTATCTTGTAATGAAAATTTATTTAATAAAAATATGGGATGCCATAGTTTAGTTTTTTTCTATTGGGTCACAAATGTTACATACCCATTAGTTCAATATTCCTGCCATGATCTTGTGTTGGGGTAATTTTTGATTTATTTGATTTTATAGATAAAATACCTCATCAGTGTTTGTTTTGTGGCTTTTACCAACCATAAGATCATGGGGTATTTCGTATCCCAATGTGAATTGAATTTTCATCATCATTTGTGGAAATAATTCTTATAATATTATGACATGGGGATTTCATAGGTTTCAAGAAAGGGAAATTTTGTAGACGGTGCACTGATTGTAAAGTCACATAGTGATTTCATTTGTGAATATAGGTATTCATATATAGTTATGGATGAAATACATAGGATGCATCCCGATATGTGAGAGTTTGGAGAAATAGGTTTTCTTTTTCAGATGATAGAATAGTCATATTTGATGTAGCAGTTATAAGAGTCCATAATAGTGAATTCTAAGGTGGAGGTTTGTACTGTCTGAGTTGTTTTTGGTGATGATCCTAGTGCATTAATTGAGGATGGACAACACCGAGTGTTGTTCTAGGGAAGAATTTTCATTCCATCATTGATGCATGATACGGTTCTTCGTGAGTTCCACAGATCACCATTGGAGATAAATATTAACATGAAAATTATGTATCTATCATTGTGATGTATGTTTTTGTTTCCTAGGATAATGCATGCTATTATATTGTTTGTTTCAAAATGTTTTGTCATCTAGAAGGTGGAGTCTACGAACAATGTTCCTGGTGGTTTGTTACAACTGTTAAATGTTCACCAGTCATAGTTGAAGGACATACTGATTAAATTAATTTCTAATTTACGTTGATATCCACAAGTCCTTAATACTATATGGGTGATAATGGATCATTTTATTAAATCAGATACCATTATAGAGATTAAGGAGTCAAGCTGATTATGGTTTTTGTAATGGCACAATCTGGGGGAGGTGGTGAATATCCATGGTTTACTATTGATGATCATATATAATTGGAATCCTAATTGCACCTTAAGTTTGTAAATATGTGTCTAGTATGGGTTTGGTTTTGACTTTTTTCTTTGCATTGTTTTTCATCCACACCCAAATGGTCATATAGAGTGGACCATCTAGAATCTTGAAGACATAATATGCTCTTTTGCCCAATATTTTGGAGCATCATTTATGAGGTAACTTCCCTTAGTCAAGTTTTTATATATGAATTGTTTCAACTACACCATTGGTATGACTTAGATTATGGAATTTTAGGGCCAACCATTCCATTATCCATTGTGCTAGTTTGTGGTCGGAGATGCAAAATTTCTTTGGCATGAATTGGTATAGAATACAATAGATATGTTCCTAGTAATCCATGACAGGATTAAGATATCACATGATTTTCATAAAATCTATTTTAATTATAAGAGGTCACATTGAGAGATCCACGTAGGTGATTCCATGTTCTAGAAGGTAACTCCTCATCATGGCCAGTTATGGTTTTGTCCTGGGAGTAATATTTCTCCCTAGCATGTTGAGAATTTAGAGGTATTGGATCATATTTGAGCAATGTCAAAGTAGATAACACAATATTTAAATATGATATAGATACATGTTATTTTTCCATTTTCATAGATCCATTTTTATCTTCATTATGACTCTCATGTCATTAATTGGTGAGAGATTGATGTTAATGATGATGTGACATTTAAGGAGTGGAATGTTGGGATCCAAGACCACAATGATAAGATGTCGCACACCTTGTTTGAGGTATGAAGGCTTTGTCGATATTTTTTATGTGTTTAAAGTTCATGGTATGAGTTGAGAAGAGGTTGGGAGAGTTTTTAATGGTTTTAAATAAGATTGGAGGATTTTCTTAGGGAGCAGGTTTTTTGAACGGTTAGGGGAAACTGTGAGGGTTCTCCAGAAAACTGTGTAGGGGGAGGCAGTAGGCTTCGCATGGCATGCGCACGTTTTTCCAAACAGTGCGATGAAACTGTGCGTACCCCTACTCTCGAGACAGTTGTTTGTGCACAGTTAGCGCATTGTTTGTCAAACCGTGCAGACTAACCGTGTGACCACTTAAAAGAAGGTGTTTTAAATTTGGGATCCTTTGGAAATCACCTTTTTCATTCCCAATCTTCTCCCACTCGAACCGCACTCGATATTTTGGGTTCTTAGAGGTTTAAGGTACTTTCCACTCAATTTGGAAGCGATTCAATGGTATTGTTTGGCATTTTGATGGTGGTTTCTTCCAGGTAAGTCCCTCTACCTGGTTTCTTTGTGGTTTCATCTATATCTACTTCTCCCAATCACTCATTTTTCTAGATCTTCACCCGTTTTGTATAGATCTAGGGTTGTTGTTTCTTTGGGTGGTGATTTTATGTCTTGTTTATGATAGGGAATGAGATCTAGAGCGGTTTTCATGAAGATTTTTCCCGGATTGGGGTGCGGTTGCATGTGGGTTGATTTCACCAGAACCCTAATTGTATGTGGCTTCTTTATCAACTCCACATGGTTAAAACTAGTGTTTTTAGTTACCACTAATTTTTTTTCTTGAAATTAATTATGATAATGATGTTTGAATATTGTTGGAAACCCATTGGTTGATGATTTGGCGAATTTTGAGATAAATGGGTTATTGTTGCTAAAGGGGGCTCTGTTTTGTGATATTAAAATGTTTATTTTTAAATCATTAGTTATTTATTATGAAAAATGTTTTGTGAAAGATGGTTTTCAATAAAGATGTTCTTTTATTGAAATGTGGTTAGACATGGAAAATGAGTTATTGGTGGTCTCAATAAATGGATGATTTATTGATATGGGTTGACATGTTTTGGAAATGGTTATTTTAATGTTTTTGTGGCCTTGGTGGGTTATATTCATGGTTGTGACTTTTTGAAATTTTGTGTGAATGTCGTGGAAATTACCACTATAAAAAGAGGATGTATAGTAGACGGAAGGGACACCATCAAAATTTATGTGGAGGGAAGTACCACTATAAAAAGGGGACGTATAATGGACGGAAGGGCCACCATCAAAAGATAATTGGCGGGAAGTACCAATATAAAAAGGGTAAGGATAGTGGATGGAAGGTCCACCATCAAAGGATTAGTGGGCGAGAAGTACAGCTAGTACGGATGGCTGAACTGTATGGGCAGATGTTCCACCATTCTGGTTGTCTTTTTGTGCATTTCCTTGATAGATGGAAATTGTTGTGCTAATGTGAAATGATGAAATGTCTTGTGGAATGTTTTTTTTGTATTTCCTTTGGTTTTATTATCTTGATAAGGGTATGTTTGGTTTATTTTAATGGTTGCACTCATGAATATTTTATATACACTACTTTATATAAACGTGCTAACGGTTTTGTCCTAGTGGTGTGTGTAGGGAAGTCATTTGGTGAGAACCTACTATGTATTAGTACTGACCCTCTGATTTTTCACTTTGGTTCCTTTGGAGATGTTGTATTCCATTACATAGGTAATGGTAAGGCATCTCATTGCTAGTGGTTCATGGTGTTTCTTGGGATATGTGGTGGTGCATGGAGCATAGAGTTTGGTGTGGAGTCGTGGATTGTGTCTTGGATTATATTGGGCCTCTTGTTTAGTCTTACACATAGTACTATAATATATTGTAGGTTGCATTGGTTTGTGGGTTGTATTGTGGAATAGGGTTGTTCCCTTTTGTTAATTTAGGAGTTGGTAGTTTTGTTGTCATGCATCATATAATAGATGTTAGTGGATGGGTTGGTTGGTTCTTTTTCTTAAGGGGAAATCATTCCCCAATTTGGTCTCGAAGCCCTAAACATATATTTCCAGCCTTTGGCGCCTTAGGAATTTCTCTTAAGTCCAGGTAACCTTCACCACCTCCTCAAGACAAAGAGGTAGGGGTGGGGCATTACAAGGGTTATCAGCTTGTTCGGTCCTTTGGATTTGATTCTCGGATTTGGGATTGATATTCATTTTGTTATATTCCTTGATTTGGGATGGTATCAAGGCATAGGAATTTCAGAACATGGAATGCATAGCTTAAAAAGACTTAGCTAACCCTTTTAAGCCGATGTTCAAGTTACTAGTGAGGTGGGTACATAAGTGTTTTGGAAACACTTATTGGCATTGGAAATCTCATTGTTGTGGGTGTATCCAATGAGATTTTCATGGCATATATGTTAGAAATTAAATCCCTCTTGGATTCATATTTCATTGGGAATATTTATTTAGGGTATGAATTGAGAAATGGTTTTCCAAATTTTTGAAATTGTAATGTGAATAAAATTGGTATTTGGAAGTGGTTTGGTTTTGAAAAATGGTGTATCATAGAAAATGTGGAAAGGTGGAATGCCTCATTATGAAAGTGTTTTGTAATGTGATTTGAAATGGAAATTATTGATGTCTATGGAAGTGTGACTCTGGGTTGTTTGTTTTCTGTTTATATAAATGTCAATGGGTAGGTGTCGTAGAGACCAAACAGAAGTGGCTGATGAGAATGTGGTTGCACCTGAGACCCAGGTGAACCATCAGTAATTCAAGAGTAGAGTTCATGAATACCAATCTGTGGGAGATGTTAATAGAGTGGAAGAGACAAAGCATATTGATTATGTGTCTTAGTTTCAAAATCCAGATCCACCCATCTTTAGGTGTGATTCAGACCTGGAAAGGGCAGAGGTGTGGCTTTATAGAATGAATAGAATTTTTTAATTCATGGGGACATCAGCATAGTAGAAAGTAAATCATGCAACATATAAGCTAGAGGATCTTGCTCTTCAGTGGTGGGAGTTGGTTTTCCAATTTGGGACGGACTAAGGTATGACGTGAGAAGGCATTGAGGAATTTTTTAAAAAACAATTCTACCCACATACGTTCTGAATTCAGTGCACAACTGATTTATTGAGTCTGAAGAAAGAGAATATTTCTGTGATGGAGGATGAAACTATGTTAATGAGCATAGTGTGGATTGAACCTAGGGTTGTGGGTATCATGTCGTTGAAGGAAAGGATGATTGAAGAATGGTTATGTAAAGAGATCCATTCAAAAATAGCATTGTTGTGTATTGGTGATTACACAGAGATGATGAATCGGGCATCAGTGGCTGAGCGAAATCTGTTGGGGGCTCCGGGTGGAGGAAGAAATGCGGTACCCATGGGGAATAGTGGGAACTCTAACGCTGGGTTAAAGAGGAGGAGGGACACTTATTCCCAGGGTAGGAGTATGGCACATAATCCGACGCAGGATTGGTAAATATTCCTCTTAAGCCCTAGATAAAACTAGGATGTTTTCAATGTGGCACTATGACACACATCAAGAGGGAATGCATGAAACAACCTCAAGAATGTCACAATTGCATCCAGATGGGGACACTTCCGCACTATTTAAGGAATTCACTGAGGTCGGGTGCACGTGACACTCCTCATGGATCATTGACGTCGTATGCTTCGACAAGATGGGGACAACAGCATACCCCTTGTCAGTTGTGCAAAGTCAGTCATGGTGATTCTCGGAACCCCAATACTCATCAGAAGGAAAATAATGAGAAGTATGAGCCAACCAAGGCATTTTTCGGAGTTGAGCAGGATATGGTGGCTGATCAGTCGGGATCATCCACGATGCAATGTACTGTTCTTTTAAATTATACCTTGATGCAAGTGTTGTTGGAATGTGTACTTTACACTCTTTTATTACTACTCTTGTGGTTGATTTTCTAGGTTTAAGGGAAGAAATGATTCTTTTGGTTTCAAAACATCAAACTCCTCTGGTTCGAAGAGAGTGTCGAGCCTTATAGTGTAGTTCATGTTGTATCATTGTGGGAGAGGTTGAGATAATGTGTAATTTCCTAGAGCATGAGATTTATGGGTGTGATGTAATCCTGGGAATGGATGGTTGGTGGAATTTAGGGACCAAATCAAATTTAATTTGCGAATAGTGGATATTAAGACACACAATGGAGTTATAAATCTCTTTAGAGAAGAGAGGCATGAAAGGAATGGTGCAAAGGGTTTGTTGGAAACAGTAGTGGGCACATTATCATATTAGTTGGTGGTGTTGTCGTTGGAATCAATAGAAAGTGTTGAGTAGTGAGTCCTTTCAGAAGTGGTGGATCAGTTCATGGATGTTTTTCCTGAAAAATTATCTTGGTTACCTACCTTAAGAGAAGTGGATTTTACGATTGATCTCCTTCCGGGGACTAGTCCTATCTAACTTCTGTCTCATCTAATGGAACTTTATGAATTGCAGGAATTGAGAGTCCAGTTGGAAGAGTTAGAAAACATAGGTTTTATCCATCCTAGCACATCTCTATGGAATGTGCCGATGTTTTTTGTGAAAAAGGTAGATGGAACATTGACGATTTGTGTTAATTATCGTGGACTTAACCAGGGTACAATAAATAATAGATATCCAATTCATTTAATCTACGATTTATTCAACCAGTTGAGGGTATTTCAGTTGTTCTCTAATATCTACTTGAGGTCGGTATATCATCAATCGTGGGTGGGGAAGGACAATATTCTTGAAACAGCTTTCTGAAGAAGATATGGCCATTATAAATATGTTGTTATGCCCTTGGGTTTCATTGGGGTTCATTCTCACGAAAGGGAATCATGTGGTTGTGTATGGCCCCTAGTAGTTGATTGTTCATGGGATGAACTACCCAACTCATGATTTGGAATTGGAAATAGGGGTCCTTGCTTTGAAAGTGTGGCTTCATTATCTCTTCGGTGGGAAATTCAATGTATGTTCAGATCATAAGAGCTTGATGAACATTTTATCACAAATGGATTTGATCATGAGGCAAAGGATATAGATGGTATATCTTCAGATATTTTATTTTGAATTTACGTACACACCGAGTAAGGGAAATTAGTTGGAGGATGTATTAAGTAGAAAAATAATATGCTCGTGTGATGAAACAGGCATCAGACCAGTGGAAGTTGATGTCAATCATAGTTGCCATGTGACTGGAATGTGAGGACTAGGGTGAAAGAGAGATCTTTATTTCGGTTTTGTTGATTCTTGACATGGTTGTCCTGGTTAAGGAGGCACAAATATTTTATTCTAAGTGTGTGGACTTGAGTTTGAAACTCAATGGTGGGGAGACCATTGAGGGTTGGAAACTGAATGGAGATTCAGTTTTGAGTATTCATAATCGGATGGTTGTACCAGATTCATGTTAGGAGGACCTTCTTAGGGATTATCATCATTCTATGTGGGTTGTTCATCCTAAAATTTAGAAAATGTGTAAAGTGTTGAATTCCCAGTTCTGGTAGGTTGGTATGAATAGAAAAGTGAATAAGTTTGTTTCAAGATGCATGACTTTCCAGTAGGTCAAGGTAGAGCATCATAGGCTAGCAGGAATGTTGCAATCTTTACCAATCCTTATTTGGGAGTGGGGCCAAATAGAAATGTATTTTTTACAAGGTCTCCCAATAATGGTCAGAAAGCATGATTCTATTTGGATGATAGTGGGTCTACTAACGATGTCATTCCATTACATTCCAATTTGTTAATCTCATACAGTGGAGGATCTGTCCAAAATTTATATCTGGGAGGTGGTAAAGAGGCATGTTGTTCCAGTTTCGATCGTATCCGATAGAGATTCGAGTTTCACATCTTTTTTTTTGTAAATACTTGAAGCAAGACCTTGAGACATAGTTGACTACGGTCATGGAATATCACCCTCATACGGATGGTCAATCCAAGAGGATGATACAAACTTTAGAGGTTATGTTGAGGGTCTGTGTCATGGATTTTGGTGGCTCGTGGGAGGAGCACTTGTTGATGGTTGAGTTCTCATACAATAATAGTTATCAAGATTCCATACATATTGATCCCTTTGTAGCGTTTAATGGGCGGCCATGTCATTCTATACTATGTTGGGTGGAAATGGGCGAGCCCTCGATAGTTGGACCAAGCCTTTTCCAGGAGACTACAGAGAGGATCAAGTTAATCAGGAAGAGAATGGAGATGGATCAAAGTTGTCAGAAATCATATCTGGATCATCATCGATGACCGTTGTCGTTCGAGGTGGGTGGTAATGTTTTCATGAGGATCTCTCCTAGGTTGGGACGTCATCTGTTTGGGAAGCATGGAAAGTTATATCCGAGGTATATGAGACATTTTTAGATTCTTAGGTGGGTTAGTGAGGTGGATTAGCTTTTGGAATTTCCACCAAGGTTCAGTGTGGTGCGCAATGTGTTTCATGTGTCTCACTTGAAAAAGTATCAGCCAGATCCGGGCCATGTTATTCGATGGTATCATGTTGAGCTCGAACCGGATACATCATTGGTGCACGTGCCAGTGAATGTTATATATTGGAAAGAGAATGTCCTTTGGTGGTAAAATCATCGGTCTAGTTTTGGTTTTTTGGATGTAAGGATAGATCTAAGAGGATACTTGGGATCTGAGGAAAAAGTTGGTCAAGCAATGGCCCGAGCACTTTCGGCAAAGGGTGGGTTCACTACATTCCGAGGATGGAATGTCCAATGGTGGGGAGAATGTAGCACCTTCAGTTTTAGGAATGTAGCCTTTTTTATTTTTTTTATGCTTATAATGTTCATGGGATGAGTTGAGAAGAGGTTGGGAGAGTTTGGAATGGTTTTAAATATGTTTGGAGGCTTTTCTTAGGGAGCTCGGTTTGAGCACGGTTAGGGGAAACTGAGCGGGTTCTCCAAAAAACTGTTCTGGGGGAGGTAGTAGGATTCGCATGGCCTACACACGATTTTACAAACCATTCGAGTCAACTGTGCGGACCCTCCTCTCGATAAATTGGTGTGCAAACAGTTAGCACATGATTTATCAAACCGTGCAGACTTACCGTGTGACCAATTAATGGAAGGGTTTCTAAATTTTTTCTCCTTCATGCATGACCTATTTCACTCTCAATATTCTCCCACTCGAGCCTCACTCCGGATTTTGGGTTCCCAGAGGTTGAAGGTGCTCTACCACTCATTTTGGAAGTTATTCAAAGGGGTTTCTTACTATTTTGAATGTTGTTTCTCCCAAGTAAGTCTTTCATCATGGTTTCTTTGTGGTTTTCTCTAGATCTACATCTCCCGCTCCATCGGTTTTCTAGATCTACACCTTATGTGTTTAGATCTAGGGATTTTGTTGCCTTTGTTGTTGATTTTAAGGCATTTTTATGATAGGGAAGGAGATCTAGAGTGGTTTTCATGAAGTGTTTGCCTGGATTGGTGTGCAGTTGCTTGTGGGTTGATTTCGCTGGAACCCTAAAGGTGAGCGGATTCTCTATCAACTCCACTTGTTTAGAACTAATGGTTTTCGTTACAATTATTTATTTTTTCTTGAAATTAATTGTGATAATGATGTGTGAATGTTGTTGGAAACCCATTGGGTGGTGATTTGTGGTATTTTTAGATAAATGGGTTATTGTTACTAAAGGGTTCATTGTTGTGTCATTTTAAAATGTTTATTTTGAAATAATTAGTGGTTGATTAAGAAAAATGTTTTGTGAAATATGATTTTTAATCAAGATTTTGTTTTATTGAAATGTTGTTTAGCCTGGAAAATTATTTAAGGATGGTCACAATAATTGGGTGACTTGTTGAAGTGGAATGACAAGTGATGGAAATGGTTATTTGCATGTTGTTGTGTCCTTGGAGGGTTATATGATTGGTTGTGACTTGTTGCAATTTTGTGTGAATGTGGCGGGAAGTACCACTATAAAAAGTTGATGGATAGTGTATGGACGGGCCACCATCAAAAGATAACTGGCAAGAAGTACCACTATACAAAGGGGATGGATACTGGATGGATGGCCCACCATCAAAAGATAAGTGGTTGGAGTTACCACTACAAATAGGGGATTTATAATAGATGTAAGGGCCACCATCAAAAGATAAGTTTTGGGAAGTACCACTATAAAAATGGGATGGATATTCGATGGAAGGGACACCATTAAAGGTTACGTGGGTGGGAAGTACCGGTAGTAGGAATGGGTGTATGGCATGGATGGAAGTTCCACCGTTTTGGATCCCTTGTTGTGCATTGCATTTCTAGATGGAAATTATTATGCTAATGTGAAATTATGAAATGTATTGTTGAATGTTTGTTTGAATTTTCCTAGGTTTTCATGGTTTGTAACGATATGTTTGGCTTATAGTAATGGATGCACTCATGATTAGTTTATATAAACTAATTTATATAAATGTGCTAACGGTTTTATCTGAGTGGTGTGTGTTGGGAAGTAATTTAGGGAAAACCTATAGAGTATTAGTACTCACCCATACTTTGGAACTTTGGTTATTTTTCAGTTATTGTATTCTATGACATATGTAATGTTAAGGCGTCTCATTGCTAGTGCTTCACGGTGATGCTTAGGATATGTGGTGGTTCTTGGAGCATGGAGCTTGGTGTGGATCAGTGGAGTGTGTATTGGCTTATTTTTTGTCTTCTGTTTAGTCTTCCACAAAGTACTCTAATATTGTTTTGGTTGTATTGGTTTGTGGGTTGTATTGTGTAATACTGCAGTTCCCTATTGGTAATGTATGAGTTGATTTTTTTGTTGACATGTATCATATAGTGGATGTTAGTGCATGGTTTGGTCAGTTCATTTTTTAAGGGAAAATCATTCCACAATTTTTTCGTGAATCCCTTGACATTTATTTCCAGCCTTTGGTGCCTTGGGAACATCACATAAGTTAATGTAACCCTCACCTCCTCCCCAAGACAATGAAGTAGGGGCGGGGCGCTACATAAGATGTTTCACATCTGTGTTATTCCATAGGTTCATTTACTTTATCAACACAAATCTTGGAAGGATAGAACCTCAAAAAATGAGTTATAGATGAACACTTAGTACCCTGTTCTGTTTTATTTTTAGCTCTTCCCTTTTAAAATCATTCAGTTAGTGTATGTTGAACTTTTTGGTTTAATATAAGATTCCCAATTTTTTCTTATTGGTATCCTTAATCTTTTTTATGGGTATCTACCATAGCAGTGTGGTAAAGAGATTTTTTACTAATTATTAGTTTATTCTTTTCATTCCTCTGAGTGAGGTGGTTTAGATATAGTGATATAGAGAACCTCGAGATTTATCTTATAGGGTAGATATTCGAATGACCCCATTTCAACATCATTATAGGGGTTGTTATTTATTTCAAGGATGATAAAATTTTAGGGTTATTTAACATATGGTCCATAACCTTTTAGTCAAACCCATTGTAATTTAACAAAGACCAATGGACATAGAGGTGGTCTAGAGTAGGTCTAGATGTGTTTAGTTACTAAAACCTGGAAGTAATAAGAATTCATTATTTTTATACGTTTCATTTGGTGAATATGTTTTTAATTTATTATTTGAGGTGGGATCATCGAGTTCATTTTGAGGTGAAATAAATTAGGATTAAATGGTTTGATATGATATGTTTTTTGATGGATATTTTATCCTGATACACACATGATGTGAAAGAGTTTTAGGATATAAAAACTATCTCAACAAAACACTTTTTTATACTTCAATTCCTCATGATTTCTAATACCATATAGCACCCTACTAATTTATAGTCATCATGTAGCTCTATTTTGATGAAATTTGGAATCCAATGGATACAAATCCATCTTAACCTTTATGACTTTGATCTATGGTGATCTGAGGAAACTTTTACCACTTCTATTATGCTTTATATTTCAAGATCCACCAAATTATTCTTTTCATTTGATGTTATTTTTTCAATTTCATTATAATGGGTTTTTCTTAACACGATTATGGGTGCTATTGTGTTAAAAAATCATTAGTGGGATGAAACACTTTCATGAGTGGTGATAGGGTTCTGTGACATTGTTATTTTTTTATGTGAACATCATTAACACCATTTTGGTAGTATATTCTTTTAATATCCAACTTATTTTCATGAAATGGTACATTTTTCATGGTTCTGACCTTTTAATGAATGTTAAATTAACATAATAATGATTTAACAATATTAAAAATGAATTTTTCTAGAAATTTCATTTGGATGTCCTTTCTACCATGATAATGATATTCCTTTTGTTTTTATAGATAGTGTTACACATATGTTCTAATTTTTTAAAATTTTCTTTAGATTGGTAGATAATGTTGAAATTGTTATGGTTTTTAAATATGGAAATAATGGATTAGTCGTCTTAATAATTTAAATATGAGTATTTTTTCAATGAATATAATGTATCTCATAATTATATGGTAATAAAATTGACACAATGAGTATTCCTAATTAAATGTGTTCCTATATGTTGAAGGAATTGATAAATAATTTGAATCATGATAATTCTTTTTATGAATATTGAAATGAAAATTCTTATTATTGATATTTCTATTTATCTATATTTTTTGAAGTTTGATTTATTGATAACAACATGATTAACATTAGATATCCTATTATATCTTGTTGCTTAAGGTTTCTAAAAGTCAGATCCTATGAATAATGAATCAGTTAATTAAATTTGGAATAAGAACCAAGAGTGCCAAAAATATAATAGCTAAGGATTTAGTTTCTTATATACATGAGAAGGGTGAGTGCCTTATGTTTGGAAAAATGAGAGATTTTTATGCGTAAAGTATGAATTCTTTGTTTTAGGGCCTAGGTTCCCATATTTACTATTTTTTCGTATTTACTTTTGATGTTATCTATATTTAATATTATATATTCAATTTTATATTTCGAAAGGAGGACCAAATGTGATATTATTCTAGGATGCATGATCTAAGGATAGATAATGAGGTGTAGGAGGAGTATCCTAGATGATTTGGTAGTAGTGGAGACTGTGATGGAGAGAATATTCTGTATAAATGTTAGTGTTGGGGATGAAACTATAGATGATGGAACGTTCTGAATTTTTTCAGACTAATTGATGTGATAATGTGGTATTATTTCTTGAATTTACTTTTTTTATAACAAATTGTTTATTTTATCGGCATTTTTTCACAAAATCTTAAGAAAGATGGATGCGCTTTGTTGTATATATATTTTTGCTTGTGTCCATGTATGGTTTTCATTGATCATGTTTGGTTTGTTTGGATAGAATAAAAAGTTTTAAATCATGTTAATCTTGTGAAACTGTGGACACTATTTTGATTATGCCTCAAGATCATGGAATTCATAATGTTTTTTAATGAATGTATCATAAAATAATGTTAATGATTAAATTAATGTAAAATTATTTCATTAATGAATGAAAATAAAAAATAGGAAATAAGTAATTAATTTATCTATTTTAAATTCTAAGGTGCTTACAATATATCTAGTCTTACCAGTGGTAGTTGGAGTTCGAGCGATGTTAGCTAAAGATGATTCTAAGACTAGGTTATGGAAATGGGTTGGTTTTTATCTACATTATAACCCATAATATATTTTATTTCATTTGGTACCCAATGAATTTTGGTTTGGGAGACTCACACCTAGTCGAATCATGGAGTTTGTTTTCCCTAACATCTATGTGAGATGGTGGATGTGTGACTATCCCCTCAAGATACACACTATTCTTATTGTTGTTACATGCGATGGTTTGCACATTCGTTACCTTTCTCATATACATGTGTAGAGGTACTTGATTACTTTCGGTTATTCAAAAACATGTATCCCCATTATAGTATCCAATGTATTATTATAGGAATGACATGTATAAGATTAATGGATTGAGGTACATACTCAGTGTATGGGATGTGATGGAATGAGGTATAATACCCAATGCATGATACACATCATATGGGTTTTCATGGATACACAAAAATACATGGTTACTATATATGATGACGTGATACGGAATTTTTTATGATTTGATTCATGAGTTGTAGGTTTTTAGGTATTACAATGATGTCTTATGTGTGGATTACTGTTGGAGAGAGGTGGATCAGGATGTGCAACATGTGAAAAAGTGGAAAACTAGTGGTGTAGCATGAGCATGGTATAATTAGTGTTTCATTATTATAAAATATTCACTCTTATATATAGTACATAGTGAGAGTTATAAATGGTGATTCTAGGAACATATCTTACCTATTTAGGTAACCGATTAGTTTTATAGTGGTTCATTATGATTTAGCATAAATTCGTTATATTTCTCACATTATGATTTAGGGAGGATTCTATTGAGTATATTGATATTCCCACACAATGTTCATTTAAATTATATTTCCTATCAGCTATAGTAGGTTGGAATCATGGATGGATATTTTTGGATTCTTATTTTTTAAGAGTTCTTGGGTATCATGGTCACAACAATACACTACTGGAAAAATACCCTATACCAACGGTTTGTAACCGTTGGTATAGGTCCCCAAACCATTGGTATAGGCTATACCAATGGTTTGTAGGACCGTTGGCAAGTAAGCCGTGACAATAGGTCTATACCAACAGTTTTGGGAAAACTGTTGGTATAGGGTCTATACCAACGGTTCTGAAAACCGTTGGTAAAAGTAATTAGAAAATCTATAGCAACGGTTCTCAAAACCGTTGGTATATGTATTTCAAAAAAGAAACATCCGGTTGGATTTGATCCCAGGACCTCTAGTTTATAACGGAATGACTTAACCACTAACCTAACATGACTTTTGTTAACATAATTTCATAAATATATATATATATATATATATGTGTTGTTCTAATTATTTTAAATTTTGATTTACAGAATGTTCCCCGAAGATAGATTCCAAAAAAAATCAAAGGACCTTTCCCAATGGTTTTGCAAACTGTTGGGAAAGGTCTTGCTTTTTTTTGGTATTCTGGCCGAAGGCAGAATTCTGGACCACCTTTCCCAACGGTTTTGGCAAACCATTGGGAAAGGTGGTCCAGAATTCATCCTTCCCCAACGGTTGGCCAAACCGTTGGGAAAGGGTGTCCAGAATTCATCCTTTCCCAACGGTTTGGCCAAACCGTTGGGAAAGGTGGCCAAAAAATGGGCGTTCCCAACAGTTTGGCCAAACCGTTGGGAAATGGTACCTATACCAACGGTTTTTAAAAACCGTTGGTATAGAAGCATTGGGAAAAATCATTTTTCCAATAGAGATTTTTATTTTTTGTTACTTATAGTTTTACTTTGAGTTATTACTGTACAGTATGAAATATCATTTTTGAACTTGATATTTCATTATGTGTATATATATATGAGAATATTTTGAATGATGTACCTCACATATCTCTCCATTCCTCATGTTTTTGAAGTGTATTATGCCTCCCCTTTAAGGATTATTATACCCTCTGTGATAGTCGCTAACCCAATGCTTGTTGGATGTCGGACTCAGGAAGTTATTATATCCATTTTTAAATTTTTGGCCTAGGAAGGGTAATATTTAGAGAGATGGGGTCCTAGACACTCAGTTTATGGAATTATGAAAATAATTATTAAATAATTCTAAACCAACATGGTTGGTGTTGATGGAATGAAAATGAAGAAAATATGTCAACACGGATAAATTGTGGACACATTTTGGATTATTTCTAGAGGAGGTGGAGTTCAAGATAATATTTAATGATTTATTCTTGAAATAATGTTAATGGCCAATTTACTATAAAAAATAATTAATCAATGGAATGAAATCATTAAACGGAATGTAATAAAAAACTATGATCTTTCAAATTCTTATGATCTTATTGGATATTTGTTCGATGTCATGGAAGTTGAGAGTCCATGTGACGTTAACTACATGAGACTATAAAACTAGTTTATAACCATAGTGTGGTTGTGATATATGTTATATCTTCTATATTATTGTATTTAATATGCTACTCCACCTATGTTGGCTAGCATAATTAGAACCTAGTGGACTCTAGGAGGTTGTTTCCCCCGAACATCCTAGTGGAAGGATGAATGGTTTACTACCCCTCTCGCATCTCTCATTTATCATGGTAGTTACATATGTAGGTATACATGGATGTTAGATTCCAAATATATATGTGTAGAGGTTAGAGATGGTTTGTTATTATTCACAAAAATTTAACCATTGATATAGTAAATTAAGGATTAATATAGTTATACTGTGTATTGGCTTTTATGGATTGGGGTAACTTCTCAGTGTTTGGGTGGATGGATTGTGTTCTAATAGACAATGTGTGATACATATCATATGGGAAATGGTGGATCATAAAAAACATTTTTTACTATATGGTTACATGATATGTGATGTTGTGATGATGTGATGGAATATGTGTATATTGTGATATATTTACTTGGTGTCTTTGGTCTAGCTTACATTTGAAGATATATAGATCATGACATGTGTTGTTGGAGACGATTTGAAAATCATTTTGAATGTTGGATCATGTTACCCTTGATGTTTATTATTATTTTAGATTCTCTCTAATTTGTGATACTTGGTGAGAGTTAAACATAGTGAGTTAGGGAATATAGTATAACAGTTTGGGTGAAAAATTAGTTTCATAGTTGATCAGTATTTTTTAGAATGATTTATTTGTCTTCTTAATGGGAGGATTTGGGATGTATAGTATTGAGTATATTTTAATTCTAAACCTATGTAAGTATAAATTATTTTTCAAGTAATCCAATGATTGTTATAGATCTAGAAGAAAAGTAGTAGCTCATGGTTTTGTTGGAGTTGTTTGTTCTTCATGGTCACTAGCATCATTACCTTATAATACTTATAATTTTCCATTTAGTTGTTTTACTATTTTATAAAATAGAAATTTTTACTTGTTATATAATTATATATGTTGACCTACTTATTTTAATGATCATAAAATCCTGATTACTTTGATTATTAATGAGTTTCATGTTTTCTGTTATCATTTTATAATATAAGATAGATTGAAGAAGTTTTCCTTTGGAAGAGTCACCTCAAAGTAAGTATTTGAGTCAAGGATGAAAAGACAAAAGATGAATCACCATTGAGATGAAAAAATTGTTAAATATGGAATGATTCACCATCAGGAAGACTCACATAATTTAAGTCACACCACTAATGATAAAACACCATCCCTAATGAATCACTGTTGAGATTGAAATTTGAAAAATCATGTGAAACCACTAGTGATAAATCCCTATCAAAAACCATTTCCCTCACAATTTCCCCCTACCACCTTGAGACACAATCTAGGAAGTCATACCATCATAACCAAGTACTGATAGTGTTGGAATGACACACCACCATCCTAAAATACCTCCAAGGAAGTGTCACAATTCCATGAACACACGATTACAAGGTCTCACCACATGACTCTAAGTCACAACTACAGTTAGAAATTACCAGTGTCACTAAATCACTACCCCTATTTCATTTAATTTTGATTTAAATATTTTTTCTTAATAAATTATCAAATTTAATTCCATCAATTATTTTAATGATTATCACTTAATTGGTCAACCGAATCCGTTGATTTATTTGTCACACATGTTATATGTTGAGCATAGAGGATCCTGATGATTCTATCTATTTCTACTAGTATTGTTAAAAATATGAAGAATACACTCTCATTCATATAGATATCAATTTGAAGAAACACTTAGATATAACCACACTTGATGTGATATTGACATTATTGCAAGAACCAGAAAAATCCTACATGTTTTATCCTATTTACACGTGATCAAGGAATCAAAAAAACATATTATATAAATATAACTTCCTTCGGTCAGGAGCAATGAGTCTACACCACTCTGTACAACAACACATTTTTCAAATATGACTGGAGCATTGGTTCAAATCAATTTTAAAGATTCTCAAGCTGAAAATCATAAAAGACTGAGGAAATATATCTGTTTACATTTTTTTCTCAGCATGATTAGTTTTTTTTTAATTTATGATTTGTGTGTGTTACTCTATTTTAGACACACACACACACACACACACTGTCTCCTTATTAAATTGGAATCTACCTAATATCTTCTCTTACTCTATTTTATCTATTTGTCCCATGATAAATTTGGTAGCGGTATCACGTGACATGTTGTATTTTTACTCCAAACAAAACTATGTAATAGGTCGGGTTTGGTATTGTATGTTGGTATAATATTGTAAAACCCGATCCATGTTTTGGATCAAAATATTATTTACTAGAAACTATTTTTTATCAGCTGATTTCCAAGGGGTGAGGATAATGTTTTAGCTTGAAACTAAACTTATTTTATTTAAAATTTCTATTCCTTTTTGTTTGTTTTGTTTTAATTATAATCTGTATGTTTAAACTATATTTGTTTTTACCATCACGGGAACCACTATTTTTATAGTTAGTTTTAATTAGCATTTATATCAGAACCAATTTTAGTAAATTGATTTTAAAGTATAAAAATATATTTTATATTGTTTAAACTAAGACATAATTAATCGTTGAAGACTCTTTTAAAAGGTCGAGTATTATATAAAACAACTATTTTAAATAAATTGGTTTTTAAAATTATATTGGTGGATTTTAATTAAAATAAATTTAAATAGTAATTTTTATTGGCTACTCAATTCACCCCTTCTTAATATACTCACTCCAACCAACATTTCGAATCATTAGATTTGCTTTGGTATCAATGATTATAAAAAAATTTATTAATTATGATTTTAGTTTTGTATTAAAGATCATAAATTTATTTTATTTATAAATTTAAATTCTTTAAATGGATAATAAATTTCCAGGCTCTATTATGAACATAAATCCATTTTCATTGTTAATAATCATGCTCAGTGTATGATCAATATGAACATGAATATAGATAGAATGAAATTAATTACATCTAGTATTCTTTTTAAGATTATTATGAGTTCCCCACAAATCCTAGAAAATATTATCATGATGATCCAAATATTTAATTTAATAATAATTATACAGCCACAAATTCATGGTATTGTACTTTAAGAGGTGAGAAATTTAACAGAATTTTTACGTGTAAAACTAATTTTGAAATTTGTGACATGCTATAAGTTTCTCATGATGGAACAACTAATGTTAAAGAAATGAGATTAAACACAAATAATATTAAATATGATACTTTGAAAATGATACATGAGGAACTAATATCTATCATGTATCTCGGGTTTAATGAAATTATAAACATATGAGCTCACTTGATAGTCTAGTGTCTGACTAGGACAAAATAATGAGACTGCCAAGATTCCATACAAAAAAATGGATAGTCACATCTATTTCAATAACATAATCATGAGAAAATATAAAACTACCAGTCAAGTAGGCCATTGGTATGTTTATGATATATAAAGAATAATTTAAATTCAACAAAGTGGAAGATTATAATACTAAATGAAAGTTTGTAGACTTCATGATAATTTTTTCAAAAAAGGGAAAATCTATAGAAAAAGATAAAGAATTAATGATCAAGTGACAATAATTCACCTATATGTAGTGATGAAGAAAAGGACCACATGTACAAAAGATATAAGAATTTTTTTAGAAAGAAACAATTATTCAAAAATAATATTTATAAAGAGAAGTATAATAGAAAATAAAACTAGAATACATATTGGAAGAAGGGTGATAACACAAATGAAATTACCCAATTAGAATGTGAAATAAAAATAATTGAAAATAAAGTATATCTAAAGTAAAAATAGAAAAAAAAATTTGGTTACAAGGACTAATGGTATAAGAAAGAAATAAAAGCCACATGGAGTGTATCTGAAGACATATCCAGTTATTATAATTCATAACAAGAGGAAAATTCAGATCGAACCAAAAAGTTTTTTATGAATAATTAAATTGAGGTACCTTCAGTTTATATTGATTTTATTATACTTAATTATAATAATTATAAAAAAAACTGATGATGATATGACTATGGTAGTGATGTTTCATCTTTTTCCAAAGTTCAAATCTAAAATTCATACTGCTATTTCTTTTTCAAAAGGATCAACCAAGTGTCTATTTCATATATATTATATTAGGTTAATAATATTTATTTTAAACAATTGTTGGTTACTAATGAAATTAGTACAAACATTTTGGGACGTAGAAAACTCTACATACAAAAATAATTTCTTGTACGAATATTGTTTTATAGGTAATATTATTGAAAAACACCTGCAAATTTTATGGAACTTTTTTACTAAATGTTTAAGGAATATGAATTGAAACTATTTTATATTCTAGTTTCTAATAAACGTTCATTGTGGTCATGCAACATTTGGTGATAATGATAAAGGGAAAATCATCAACTTTTTCCAAATTGGTAAAAACAATTCTATTTCAATTTCCAATATACAATTTTTTGATGCTCTGAAATATAACCTACATAGAATCTCACGCATATGTGATGATGGATTTCATTTTGAATTTGAAACTAACTAATGAAATTTTTTTTATTCTAAAGATATTTAGTTTTTATATCTTTGATAAATGATAATGTTTATGTGTTTGATCTGAATTCTTCAATTTATCATTTTTTTCCAATTTTAGTGACCTTTACAAAGAATCATAGGTTTGGAATAGGATACTAGGCCATCGTATTATCCACTCTATTATGAGTCTTACTAGGAAAATATTAGTCATTGATTTACCAAAACTATAGTTCCCAAATGATAAATTCTGTAACTCTTATCTACAAGTGAAACAACACATGATTTCTTTTAAATTAATGATAGAAGATTCAAATAATCATAATCTTATGCTATTTCATATGAATTTACATGATCCATTTTGATTTTATAGTATAAATTGGAAGAACCATGTCAATGTATTAGTATATGACTTTTCTAGTTATACTCATATATTCACTGTAGCTCAAAAATTTGAACATGTTTATACTTTACCATATGTGATAGAACATTAGAAAACCTAAGTTGACTTAGGATTAAGACCCTAATAAGTTACATGGGTGTGAGTTTGAGAATCAAGACTTTGGATCAATTTGCTAAAACTGTGGCTATATTCCTAACTTCTCTTCTACAAGGATCCTCAGCATAATGGAGTTATAGATACTCGAAAAGTAACTCATCAAGATATTTCTTAGAATGTGATAAATGGATATGAATTAACTATATATTTTCTGGTAGATACTATCATCAAAACCTATTAAAAATCAAAAGAGAATTCATTAGATATATCCTAAACAATACTCATTTTTATATTTAGAATAATAAGTAGACTATTATTATTTAATATAAACTTTTTGCTTGAAAAGTATTTATTCTTAATAGTAACAATAATATGGAAAAAGTTTCCTCCATGAGTGATGAAGGAATTTTCCAAGGTTATTCAATTTCTAGTAAATCGTATTGATTCATTTAATAAAATAACTATGACCATGGATCATTCCGTTCACATAAAACATGATGAGGCAGATCCACATGATCATAAGACCTAGTTAGAAAACCTTGAAATTGATTTATCAACTCTGAACCAAAATTCCAATCCAACTAATTCTACTATGAAATTGTCAAGAAAATAATCAATTTATTAGTAATTTTACAAAATTTTAGAACATGAAACCATAGAAGAACAAAATGTAACAAGGCCGTCTATTTCTAGAGAAGTTATGAACATTATGTACCATCATTTAGATGTTGTAGTTCGAGACCTAAGAAGAGGTACAAAGACTAGAGATTCTCTTATAAATTTGGTCGAACACCAAGAATTCTTGTCGTATTTATAACAAAATAATATTAATAATGAAATTAATGATTAATTATTTGTAGTGAAAATAAAAGAAGAGTTAAATCAGTTTGAAAAAAATGAATTGGAACTATTTTCTAGGCCCAAGGAAACCATGACTATAGGAACTAAATGGGTTTTTAGAAACAAGGGAAATGAGTAAGGAACAATAATAATAATTAAGGCTAAATAATATTCACGTTATTATGATCAGGAAGATGAAATTGAATATGAATATACCTTTACACATGTATCCATACTTGAATCCATTAGAATACTTTTAGCTTATGAAGCTCATCCAGATTTAAAACATTCTCAAATGGATATAAATAGTTATTTATTAAATGGTTATATAGTTGAGGATGTTTCTATTGAAAACTTAATTGTTGTCAAAATCCTCATTTTTCGAATAGTGATTTAAAATAAACAAAATTTCTATACGGTCTGAAATATTTTCCAAGATTTTGGTATGATAGGCTCTTCACATTTCTAATTTCAATCTTCTTTTTAAAAGGTAAATTTGATCCAATTTTTTTATAAAACATATTTTTGAAGAAGTATTAGTTTTGATAATTTATGTTGATTATATCATTTTTGGATCATTAAAAAATAAATTTGTACTAATTTTTCTATAATAAAGAAAAATAAATTTGAAATGATTTTAATGGGTTAAATAAAATTATTTCTTTGTATTAAAATTATTCTAAATAATTATGGAATATTTTTAAATAAAATAATCTATAAAAATTATACTTTAAAATGTTTTAAATTGGATATCACTAAGAGTAGTGATTCTCTTATGAGTACCACATATAAATTAGATCTTGATGAAGCTAGAAAACTATTGTACCAAACCAGTTATAGATTTAAGATTTGAAATCATCTATACCTTACTACTAGACAACCTGATATTATGTTTAATTTATGTATATGTGATTGCCTTAAATAGAATCTAAAAGAGTCACACCATATAGTTGTAAATTTAATTTTCAAATACCTCAAATATATAATGAGATTATGATTGATTTACCCCAGAGGACAATAATTTTATTTACATAGTTATTCGGATACTGATTCTTACAGATGAAATTTAGATAGAAAAAGAACTGATGGAACATGTAACTTTTTATTCAAGTCACTAGTATCTTCGTGTATTAATAATTTTTATTTCCCCTATATACATTTGAAGTAGAATATATAGCTTTATGTACCTGCAGCAAATAATTTTTTTGGATGAAATAAACATCACTAAACTATGGATTTCAATTCCCACATGTCCCTATAAAATATGAAATCACATGTGATATTAGTATTTCAACGAATCCTATATCACATTTTATAACAAAAATATTATTCGAAGAAATCACTTTATGAGAGGTAATTTCCAAAAATTTGATATCACTCTTGCATACATTGGTATAAACATCAACTTGTTGATATTATCACTTGGACTATGAATTTTTAGAAAATTATTTATATAAATCATTAATTAAGTATGATTAATTTTTGTTATGTTATAATTTATAGGACTCACCATTGGGTATGTATCACTATTGGGTATATCTCACCATTGGGTATGGCACACTACTGGGTATGGCTCCCCATTGGGTAAGTCTCAATTTTGGGTATGACTTTTCGTTTGGTATTTCTCATCACTGGGTATGTCTCATCATTGGGTATGTATCACTATTGGGTATGTCTCACCATTGGACTTATCCCTATTGGACTTCTCACTATTGGTTTATCTCACTGTTGTGATGTTTCTTTCCTTTTTTAGAATTATCCATTATTTTTTTTGAACCTCAAGTTTTTATATTATGTCTGATTTTTTTGGATTTATACCTCGATTTCAAAAATATCCTCATTCCAGATTTTTATTTTTTGAATCACTAAAAATAATAAATGATAAATGCATTAATTTTTTTGTTTTAATGAACCTATTTACCAACACATTTCTTTGTTGGTATACCTATTATTGTGGTATCTAAATTTTCCTTTTCTTATGTGGTTGATCTTGTTGGAAACCCTTCATACTAATGGATAAGTCCCATGTCAATGCAATGTGATTTGTTTTCTGACAATGTTGGAAGTTAACTGAACAATATAGAACATGAAATTTGAATATAAATTGATCTTGAAGGATCAATGGTTTCTCCTATTGATGTTACTGGGCTGTTAGAAAGCATTTCTATGGTAATAGAACCTTCTCATACTTTCTAGTCTATTCTTATTGATATAGTCACCAAGGATGTCTTGGATGTTTTCATAGAAAATTTTGTTTTTTATTTTGACATATTTTTGATTAATTAAGAACATATTCTTAGTATGATCATTGAACAATGTTATATGTATCTATTTTAGTTCGTGATTCACCACAATCATCCATAGTTGATTCATTATATCCAGTAAGTGGAAATTAAAAACAAAAGACTAGCTGGTGAGATGTAGTCTTTGATATCATTTTTAGAATGGATAAAATGCTATTTTGAAACAAGGAAGGATGCCTTATTGGATAGAGTTCAAAACCATACATATATGGAATCTAGATATAAAACTAATCGACCTCTCTTTGATGTTGAGTTTTTGCGTTCAGTGGTCAGTGCCCAGAGGCCCTCTTAAACATTTTAAAACTAATTTATAACATTTTTAATTACATATATTATAGGTAGTGTATAATATAATTCCCATAATAATTCGATAGCTTCATCCTCCTTCAAATATTATCAATGATCCTTCATCCATCCATTTAGTATCCTCAATGACTATATCAAATACATCATATTTTACTTATAATCCCTATGCCTCATTTAAGGATAAGGAAAAATCACTAGTGGATCCTTCCAATGATCATGATAAGAATAATTGATTATATTTAGTGTATTTTATGGGATTGTTTTTATGTCTTATTTTAGTTATAAACTTTTGCTCTATATTTTTTAGGAAATTTCTTCCTCATAATTAAAATTCTATTTGTAAAACTATTTCTCATTCATTTATTATTTTATTCTTCTTATGCTTCTATTCAAATATTCTTTTGAACGTTTTTATAATCGTCAATGTTGGAGAAGCTCTATTTCATTTACTTTTATAGACATTTTCTTTTCCTTGTTTTCATTTTATCCTATACTACCATGTGTTTCCTTTAATACAATGTATTTCTATTTTATTAACTCTTTACATATCTTTGATATAATATGTCTTAAACTTTCATGATTTACCTTTGATTCCATGAATATAAAATTCCATGATTTTTGATCGTCAAAATGAGGATATTGTTCAACCAATTGTTTTAATGATAAAAAAAATAATGATTATTGTGATAATTAATGAGTATCATGTTTTATGTTAACATTTTATTATATGAGACAGATTGAGAAATTTTCCTAAGGATTAGTCACTACCATGTATGTCTCCTTTTCAAGGATGAGATACTTCTAGATGACTAACCACTAAGATCCAATAAACTACAATGTATGTAAAGAATCACTGCTATGAAGAATCATTGCTAAGAAGTTACACTACCAAGGATACATCACCATCTATAATGAATCACCAATGAGATGGAAATTGGAAAACTTATGAGATACCACAATATGTGCCTCACCATCACAAACTATCATCATCATCATATAGTCTCACCGTCACCTTGAGACACCATCAATTATTTCATATTAAAATAAAAGAACATTGATAGTATTCGAATGACACACCGAAAACCTAACATACCACCAAGGATATGTCACCATTCAAGGGACACATTGATCCAATGTATCATCGACAGACTCTGAGTCACTTAAATAGTTAAACACTGCCAGTGTCAATTACTCACCACATATGTTTCAATTTATTTTGATTTAAATAGTTCTAAAGTATCCATTGTGAAATTTAATTCCATTTATTATTCTAATTACAATATCGTAATTACTAGAAAAAATTCATTGATGTTTGTGTTTGAAATGTAGTAGAGGATCACATATGATACAAATGATCTTATATGATTCAATTTTTGTTGCTAAAAACAGGAAAATGAATCCCTCATTCATATAAGGAACATCTCTGAGAAACGCATAGAGATATCAACACCTGAAGTGAGATGGTCATTATTCCAAAAACCATAATAGATTACCTACAACATCATTCTTAAACTTGACTGAGGAAATAAAATTGCATCTTATATCTAGTACCTTCCTAATGTCACTACAAATTATTATATGTTACACTATTCTAAATAAGATTTATTAAATGAGACTCAATAATTAATTAAAATAACTTTCAAGAATTATCGTAGTGCAATGCCTAATTGACTGAGAACCTCAATATTTTAAGATATTTATATTTTATTAGTGTGTTTAGTTTCCTTTTCATTATGTTCAGTGTGTGTTACTCAGTTTTATACATAAATTATCTCTTTATTTAAACTGTAATATTCATAATATGTTATCATACCCTCTTTTATATATTTTTTCTAGGAATAACGTGGCATATGTATTGTGGGAATTATTTTATTTGTACTCAAACAAAAACTTTAGAAGAGGCCCTATGTGGTCCATAAATTTGGTATACTATTGAAGAACCTGATTTATGTTTTTTATCCAATGATTATTTTATATAACCTTCCTAGAAATAGGTGATTACCAAGTGGATAGGAATAAATCTCATCTTGAGACTGAACCTCTTGTTTTCAAAATTCCACTATGTGTTTTTGTTGTTTTTGTTTACTTTATATTCTGTTTTTAAAAGACTTCATGTTTTTACCTTCAAGTAAAACAACTACTTTGATAGTTTTATTTAGTTAGTGTTTATATTAGAACATGATTTAGTAAATTGATTTTAAAGGATAAAATAATATTTTACATTGTTTTAACTGATACCTAATCAGTATTTGAAAACTATTTTAATAGGTCAAGTCATATATGAAACTATTGTTTCAACTAATAGAGATGTGTTATATAAATTAATGGGTGTTATTTAATTCATTTTAAATATAAATTTTTGTTGGGTACTCAAATAACCACCCTCTTGAGATACTAACTCTGACCAATAATTTATATGTTTGGTCAGGTTTCTATTGGTGTATAAAAATTACCGCTCTCTTTTGTAAATTTCTATAGAGGGAAATGACTCTCATCTAATGCTAATTATACCCACTATGATAGTAACAAACCAAGTGCCCATAGGATGTAGGGATTAGTCTATGTTCTCTCATTTCGTACCCAAGATGGATACTCCTGGGGGGTCATGAATGTGTTTTTTTAGATGTTCAGGTTGAGGGATAAGATGATGATTGGAGTGAGGAACATGTGACATTTCATGGATTCATAGTGCATCAATGTTAGTTATATTTAGTGAAATACATAAACAATAGAGATATACTAAGACATGGGTATGTAAGGCCTCTTGTGATCTGTTGTATGGACCTTTAAGAATATTGATATTACTAAATTATGTGATAATGGTTGTAGTGTAAAGACATATGATATTATAATACTGAATCTTAATTTTTTTCCTATGTTTTAAATGGGTAAACCATTGGATATGTTAAAACCCTGAGAAATATAATATACTAAATAATTAATTAATGATCAATATTCTATATTCTAGATTTATAAGCTCTAGCAATTTTTTTGTAGGAATTGATCTAAGTAAACATCATCATCAGGTTCGTGCCAATGATATTCTATAGGATGTTCCAACATATCATCGAAGAGTGGAGGTCAATGATGATGAAACATGGAGGAGGAAATTGTGAGAGTATTATCTCAATAATATGTAAAAGTATAAGGGATTTATTTCATATTTAGTCATAGTGGTCTCGTTAGATGATTTAAACACAAAATAAAATTTTATATGTTCTCAAAATGGTGTTTGGGTTTCATAGGCTATAATGACGCAGCAAGGAGTAGTGAGTTAGTAGTTATTCTTGTTCCATATAGATCAAGTGGATTCTGTAGTATTATTGGATATGTTACCATATATTTTATGAGCATAGTTCTTTTCTTTGACTACAAAGGCTACCAATTTCCAAAATTTCATTTCCCATTGATATGGGAGTTCAAATGTAAAAGATATTAGGATCCTTTTTAGGACCCTTCTACAATTTATTAGACCTATTTCTATATATGGAATCCAAGGTGAGACATTTGAGGTGTAATTTCATATATATATATATATCAATTTCTACACCACTATATTAATACTGAATACATATATAGTGGTGTGACTAATAGGGGAGTTTATTAATAGGATGCTGGATAGAACCCAATCATCATGAGAGGGGGGTCGTTAGGATTCATTATGAAGAAAATCTATGTTTAGGGGTTCTTATTTTCAACAAAGAAGTGATTTGTATCACTCAAGAATATGTCATATCCCCCAACATATAATTTATCCTAGGAGGTGGCTCTCATACCTATATAATGTTATTATATATATATATATTTTATATTTAGGGTTAATCTCATTAGTGGTAAGTGTGTTCTATCATTATGATCTGTCAGTGTGCTCTTGGTTTTCCACCTATAGACACTTCACTGAGGAAGTTTCATCTGTGTAAATAGAAAAAGGGTGTTTAATTCAAAAATTATCTTAGAGAAGTTGGGGCCCGCAGATTACTGCATTGATACTCTCCTCATCATCAAGGATCATAGTGTGGAAAATGGAGGTGTTCATTAGAATATTGTGAGAGGCTATGGAGACGATTTTGGTCAGCTTTATGCTTTATCATTTATAGTTCTAGGAGAGGCAGACATAATTTTAGTCACACATTTATTCATTGCTTCATTGGCTCATTTGTTGTTTGATTCATGATTGACACAGTCCTTTATATCACATATCCTCATCCAGAAATTGTTACATGAAGATGAGATGCTTCCAGTTCCCTTAGTATTGACTATTCTGGATGGAGGATGAGTTAAATTGAATGATGAATGTATAAATTTTAGATAGACCATGGGAGGTACATCTCTTGTGAATATTTCCTATATTATCAGATAAATCTACATTATATTGTCTTAATAAGGGAGTGGTTGTATTTGGTGTAGTCCCTCATGGATTTAATTAGGAGGTATATTGTGTTTTAGGATGATGATTGGAGAGAAATGACGTTTCCTTGTGATTGAGACCCTCCTATGGTTTACATGAATGTTTCGTTATTGTCTTCCATAATTGTCGATCAACTACTTATTTCATTTGATGTTATTAAATTAATGTTTCACAGGTCCATATTCGAGTGTCCTGATGTATTTTTAGTGGATTTTCACGAATTAACCCCTCAAAGGATAATCGTATTTTGGATTAATCTATAGCAAAGTGTATCTCTACCTCGATTTGCCCATATAGTAAATCCCTTTTAGTGTTTCATGAGACGTGAGTATATCTCAATGATCTATTTCTTGAGTTTTTTATTGGATATTTGTGTAACTTTTTAGTGACCATATTTGTTGGTGCAGAGGGTTGGTGGTGGTTTGTGGATTTTTATTTATTATCTTCACATGAATAATGTTTAAACAAAGAACCACTCTCTTCTTCAATAGATTTATCATTTATTCGACCATCTACAAAGATCATGTTGGTTATCAATGATTGGACTAAGGTCAAGATATATTCATATACAGGTTATGGATGAGAATATTACAAATCCTTCTACTACTATTTTTTCATTGTAATTATGAGACTTATATGACATCATTCAATAATGATTCCCTATTTGTGTTCATGTTTTTAATGAATATTGTGTTTAAATAGTTATAGGATAAGTTCATAGTGATTTTTATCAAAAAAAACTTTTGTAATTCACATATAAGGAGGACTATGTAGAGAATTTGAATGAATTTTAGGTGTTCCTTATCATGAGAATCAATTTAGGATATTTTCCATGTTTTATTTATCGCCCCTTGAAGTCCATTTCCTGGGGGAATGGACTGACCATGTAGGTAGTGGTTTTTAATTATTCAATGATATATGTAGATATTTATTGGGTATCCCGCAATAAAATGATAGAGGTACATAACTCCCTTGGTTATGTATGCTATTCGAGGATATTCATATGAAATCTCTATCTATTTCTTACTCCTCTACTATCCTTGAATAGAAAGGATCCCATAGTATTGTTGAATAATCATTTTTAGGCTTCTTTCTTGCAATTAATGGAGAATTTGGTCAGTGATTCCATCCATTTTATCCAGTAGATGGAGTTAAATATGATTTTTTTATGTGACACTTCATTTATTATCATGGGATTTGTTCTGATATATAATATATTAGTTATTTATTATGGGTCTAATCAGTTACATCACCATGAGCATAACTATTCCACCCAAGATCTTGAGTTTGCCATAATTTTTTTGTTATGAATTTGTGTCAATGTTACCACATCAACAAACATCATTTGGTTTTAGGGACCATAAGATCTTGATGAATTTCACCCCCTAAAAGGATTGCAATTTTTTCAGTGTTAGAATATGAAATTAATATAGGGATACAACATGGATATTTTAAATATTATAGGAAAGAGATACTATGTAGCTTACATTCTCAATAAGATATCAGGTAGCAATTCTATAAGTGAATATGTAGATTCATGGAGAGTAATGAAAACAATCCTAGTGTTGTATTTAGATACGGCAGATGATATGGTTATTTTTTTTCTTTCCTATAAGACAATACAGTCTCCTTTTGTGTAGTATTTAAAGGATCCCATGCATTGATATTATTAAGAATATATTAGGAGTGAATAAGTTGTTTTTGGTGATGCCCCTAATTATTAGTCTAATAATTGATATTAAAATGTGCATTATCTAGTGAAGCATTTTTCATCCATCTTGGATTCAATAAACAAATATTTATGATTTTCATAGTTCTCAATTTTTGGTACATCTGGGTGTGAATATTATGTAACAAGCCTTTAGTGGCTCAATATTTGACAAGAGGTTGAAAACAATAGAATCTCATTATTTAGTCTATAGGAATGTAATGTCTAAGCACCCTATCCCTATTTGTTTTCTACTGAAACTATTTGTTCAATATTGGATGTAATAGGAAATCTTGATGGACATCATTGATGGTATAGCTCTAGATCAAAGATGATTTGATGAAATATGGGTAACAATGGATTATTTTTTGAAATCATCCCACTTTATATTGGCGAGGGAGATGAGATAACTAATAGTTTGGTTGGGGAAGTATATGGGGGAGGTTTTGTGAGTCGATAGAGTCTCAATGAAGATCAAATCTTATTAGGATCCTTATTTTAATTCCCATGTGTGGATAAGTATCTATAATTCTTATTCTACTTAATTATGTCTTAGTACTAATCTCATCCATTGACAGGAATTTGAAACGGTTGTACCATCTAGACCCATGAAGACATGTTGCAGTCTAGTGTGGGAGATTTTGATGGTTAGTAGATGAGTCACCTTCCTTTAATCTAGTTTTATTACCATAATAAATTCCTAACATATATTGATATGATACTATTTAAATAATATACATCTGAACATCTAGTTATCCATTATTATTGGTTAGGGTCAGAGAGGTAGTAACCCTCAAGCCAGGACCAGTACAATATACGATATATATGGCTTAGGTAATTCAGGATTAGATGAGGGAAGGAAATGATAAATATGAAACTTATTCCAATCATAATAGGAGACTTATTTAATTTGATATGTGAGATCACATGTTCTTGTTGGTGACTCATCGTCATGGGTACTGATGGCTTGGTCATGGTATGTAGTTTTCTCAATGGGTTATTGTGCCTTTTGATGTTATATCTTGTGTTGGAAATATGAAATATCTAATATCACACCCCCCCCCCATATATGATAAAGATTCACTATGTTTTTCACATGATACAACTCTTCCATTATCATCATGAACAATATCATGTTATTAATTTGGGAGGTATCGATGCTGATGATGGTTCATCTTTTTAGGATAACCCAATAGAGATCAGGTACCACCAAGAGTAGTTGTTGTGAGTTCAATATATTCATTTGGATCATATCTTTTGGAGGAATAGTGGTCTATAGGGGAGTATATAGGAATTTGAGTTTCATATGTTCACTCAGTACCTCTAATTGATTGATATTTATCTATTCTTTTATTATGATATTAATTTTTTGAATGTAGACCTTTATAGTTTAGTAGATAGTTACCACTTGTATATTATTAGTAACCATACTCGATTTGATATGTATCTCCTCTATGAGACTGTTTAAGACTTGTTTGTTTCTATTGCATGTTTTTGAACTAGTTTCTTCTGTGTATGGTGGTTTCGCTCATGTGATTTTCAGAAAAATGAGTGGTATTTGACCGGGTGGTTGTTTGAATGACCCCCTTTTTATTTCTATCTGGGATTGGTTTAGGATTCTTGACGTTGATAATGTATTTATATTATATAATCCATGATTACAGATATGTTCATTCAAACCTTTTGTAGGATTCTGATGCCTATTGTGCTCATAGGAGGCATCAAGTAGGCTTGCTGGTGTTTTACTTCTAAAATATTGTAGATTTAACAACTCATGACATGTAAGAGTTTAATGTCAAGAATATTTAGTTCATGAATTCACTAAGACCATTTACATTGTTCTTCATGATTTGAAATAAACCAGGAGTAAATGGTTTGATGTGATGCATTTTTATAGGAACATAAAACCTTATAGTTCCAAGACATTTAAGTGTTTCACACTATGAAAATTAGTTGTGTGGAATCCCATTATATGTTTCAATGCCTTGATATTTCTCAAACCCTATGAAAATATCTATATTTATAAGCAGCTAATGGATCTCTATCTAAGAGTTTTGGAATTCCGTTAAATGTATCAATTTCGAAATTCACATATTTAACATATTTTTATTTTAGGTACGTTCTAACTCTTATCTTCAGGTTCTTAAATATAGATCCTCTTTGTTATTCATTGAATGCGATTGCAGTTTCTCTCAATCATTTTAACAACTATTTATTGGTTTTTTGTCCTACTTTTCAACAACTTTCTCATCGGGATTCTAATCTTTCGTGAGGGGTGGATGGGAACTAAAACATTAGTCACCTCTCATATTAAGAACATTTATTAATTTCTAGTATGGTATTAATTTTTTCTTATATTGATATATAGGTAATTGTAAATTCATCATGGTTTATCCATTTGTATTGGATGGAAATTAATAAAATAATTTTATTACCTAATTAATATTTAATTGGCTAAGTATCTCAAGCTGGTGTTCTTTACACAGTGATACCAGATTGCATTAGGATTTTATAAAAGGCGGGATATAGATTTTATTGTTAGTTAACATGTTCTTATACTTGGATTATCATGTTGAAAATGATAAATAATGATAATATGCAATTAATGGATTAATTTTATTATGAAATTAGAGAAGTCTAATGTATTAATTAATGAAGGGTTTCTTATAATTTGAGGTTAATAAAATTGATGAAATCAACTTGTTGAATAATAAGTGTTCCTCCATGTTAATGGAATTGAAAAATAATACGAAACATGATAATTATTTCTGAGAATGTTGAAATGAAAAGGCATGTTAATGATAATGGTAATTCTCGATGTTTATTGAATCTTATTTTAATGCAAAGCACATGGTTAAATTTTGATATATTTTTATAGAATGATGAATTATATTTCCCATAGATGGTACCTTTTAATAATTAATCTCAAAATTACATTTGGAATAACAACTAGATTTTTGATAAAGAAAATTCATAGGGATTTAGTTTCTATATGAATTGAGAAGGCCATGTTCCATGGTATTGGATCCATGAGAACTCATTTTGTGTACATTATGGATGACTTGTTTGGGGCCTAGATTACCATATTGATTAGACTAGTTCTTTTTTTTTGATACCTATTGATGTGATATAGATGTTTTATTATCTATAAAATGTGTTATGGGGAATTGAGTTGTAGATTTGATATGAACCTAGGATGGCTGATATTGGGAAGATTGATATTGGGAATGATGATGTGATTATGTTGGTAATGCTTGAATGATGTAGTAGCAGCTGGCACATGTAATGGTGTGAAAATTCCATGTCGACATGCAGGTGTCAGGGGTATCATTAAAGATAGTGGAATAGGTTGAAGAAGGGCTTTCCCATTGATGTGAGAAATCTTGTTTCTTAGTAGAACTAAACATTTTTAATGGACGTTCTTCAAGTTTCTTATTATATATAAATTCCATTCCTTAATGTTTGAGGTAGCCAGATATTCATGGACTCATGTTTAATCTTGGTGGATGCTTAGTATGTTTTTATAATAATTATTGGTTTCTCTGATGTTGTTAAAAACTAATAAGAATTCTCCACACTCGGGTTTGGGGATGATGAAATAAAAATGTCAAAATATTTTACTCAGGAGAAAATGTTGACTTCGCTTGTATTATTCCTTAAGTGCATGAACTTGAAAATGGTGGAAAATAAATTTATACGAAAACATTTTTAATGGTAAATTTTATGGATAGTTATTATTTTAGGGATTGAATGGAAAAATGAAAAATGTAAATAATATAGCTATCTTAAATTTTTGTGTTCTTATATGATATCTGGTTTTATTATTGGTAATCGGGTGTCTGTGTGATGTTAGTTGAAATTGATTCTATGACTGGATTATAACTATAGCATTGTTATGAGATATAATATATCATTTTTATTCTATGATTTCATAATCTTGACCACCCATGTATGGTTGGGATACTGAAAACCTGTGGACTATGGAAGGGTGTTTCCCTGAATAGCCTGGTAGGGGGATGCATAGCTTACTACCCCTATTCAACCTCTCTCTTATTTTTGTAGTAACATATGATAATATGAATGATGGTTTGTTTTCCAATATATATATATGTGTGTGTGTGTTTAGGGGTAGGATGGGTTGTGGTTATTAACACACCTCTATCATTAGTTATATTATCCAAAAGAATAATATAGTTATGAAGTGTATGGGCTGTTTTGGATTAAGTTACATACTCAGTGTATAGTATGTCATATCTTCTGTTAAAGTACCCAATTTATGCTACATGTGATACATGATATGATGGATCCCCAAAACTACTATTTTACTGTATATGGTGATGAGATATGTGATAATGGGATGATGTGAATCAATATTTTTATGTTGTGATGATTTTTCTAGGTGTCTTTAGGATGGAATAGTTTTGGATAGGGATGGCTCAGGACACTTGATGATGGTGAAGATAAAAAACAGCAGGAAAATTGAAGTGGGGGTACCCATAACTTTAAATTATTATATTTTTTCTATCTTGTTTGTGTCAGTTGCAGAGAATTATCTATTGTGATACTGGTATCTTAGTATACACTCTTAGTTTATTATTTAGTCTAACTAGTGTACACTGTGATTTGGTAAGCTTTCTTTATCTTTTTCCTAAGAGGAACCATGGATGATCCTAATAGGTATACTTTTTTATCACCATACATATATATAAACTATTTTTCAGTTTATTGAGAGTATGTTGGATATTGTGATGGAAATTAGTATCTTATGGTTTTTAGACTCTATTTGGGCTTCATGTTCACTTTTTCCTTTACCGTTTAGTACACATAATTTTACATTGATTTTTAACAGTACTATTTGGCATTTAATTTTTTCAATTAGGATTTAATTATATATATGTATGATAAGTTATTATTATTTTTCCCTCATATATATACAAGTCTTCATAGTGTGTAATACCATACATTATATGATTATTATACCATTGGTACTAGTCTCCAACCCAGGGACCTATTGTAGTTGGGACTTAGGAAGTAACCATCACCCGTTCTTCATTTTCATCCAAAGAGGGTTACTCATGGGAGAAGGGAGTCATGTAATCATTTTTTATTTAATTATTATAATAATGAATAAATAATTTATTACCCATGGGATTAAGTTTTGATGTAATTAAAATGAAGAAAAGATGTTAATCATGATAAATGATGGATTATATTTGGATTATGTGTGGAGGGAATAGAGTTCATGATTATTCATAATAGATTTATCTTGAATTAATGTTAATGGTTAATTAAGTGTATATTAAATTAATTAAAAAAATAAATTACCAAAATAAAGTAAGTAATTAATTTATCTATTTTAAATACTCGTGTGCTTAAAGGATATCTAGATTTAGTAGAGCAAGATGGGCTTCAAACAACATTATATACAAGTGTTTTTATGAATGTTTATATTATATGATATTTTTTCCACTGCACCCATGTTGGTTAGGGAGACTTACAACGATTTGAAGCTTAGAGTGTGTTTTCAGAAATGTCTCAATGGAAGTATATTTGTTAGCTACACCTTATAGCCCCACTCTATTATCATGGTATTTATATCAGATGGTATGCACAATTTATTGTTTACATATACATATCTATAGAACATTTTGATTTCTTTTTGTTTTTCACACACATTTATACCCATATATGGTATCAAAATGATTATTATCAATATGATGTTTATATAATTTGATGTCCTGAGATACATTATCCATGTATCGGCTATGATGGAATGAGGTATATTACCCGATGTATGATTTATGTTATATTTGATATAGTGGATCCTAAAAACTACATGGTTACTATATTTGTTTCTATAATATGGGATTTTGTGATTATGTGACACAAAAGGTACATGTTTTTATTCCTTTCCCTAATATCTTTGGGATGGGTTACTTATGGAGAGAGATGGATCGTGACATTTGACTTTGGGGAAGAGGTCATACTAGTTTGGAAGGCAGAGAGTGGAACCCCTGATGTTTCATTGTTATATTTTATGCCCTCTTGTATGTGATACATGGTTAGAGTTATCCATAGGGATGCTGAGAACATAGTGTACCTATTTAGGATATGTGTTAGATTCAATGTTGTTGAAATTTCATTAGAAATATTTATTTTTCATTTTCATTAGAGGGTCTAGGGAGTATCCTAAAATGTATACCATAATTCCCACCCTACATATATATAATCAATATTCTAGTTATCCATATAAGGTTAGAGATCATACATTATATTACTATCTTATGGTTTTGTAGGATATGTTTATGCTTCATGGTTGCTACCATCTTTAACATTTTATGTACTTGTATATTGCCATTCACTTGTTACAGCATTGTATTAAATTTCACGTATTTACTTGTTATTTAATTATATATATGTTTTAGTAGTTGATGATTGGTGTATTTACCTTATATATCGCTTATACAATTTTTATGGGTCATTAATCCCATTGTATTTTTATTATAACCTTAGTGCAAGTCCATATCCTATGGCCTATTATAGTATGGAATGAGGTAGTAACAATCTCCATTATCTCATTTCTAGCCCTGGTGGGGTACAATTGTTTTGGAGGGGTCATTACGTAGTGGTGTCAATGTTTTAGGATTAGGGATAGGATGGAGTTTTAGGAACATGTGAGATTTCATGGGTTGGTAGAGAAATTGTGACATATGTGTTTAGTGTGAAATGTAAACATGGGTTACCATATGAGACTAGGGTATTTAAGACAACATATAATATAATTCCTAAAACCTTATGTTCACTCTAACCACTCAATGAGGAAATTCATATTACATGGTGGAGACCTAGGAAATAATTATGAATCATTATTCTTTTCACTAGTGTTTTAAATGGATAGATCCTTGTATATGTTAAAACCACAAATAATATAATAAAATAATAATTTTAATAATGATAAATATTAAATATTCTGGGTGTAGGATCTTAAATAGTTTTATATTTTTATAGGATTGGATCTAGGTTGAAATTATCATTAGGTTTCTACTGATATAATTTAGAAGGATGTGCTAGTAGATCGCTTCATAGTCTAGGATAACGATGATGATACTTAGAGGATGGAACTTTGAAAATTTCAGTGCAAGAGTATTTTGAAGTATGAGGGAATCATTTCAGATTCTGTCAAATAATACTAGTTATATGAGCTTGAATATAATATTTTTTATTTGTTCTCAAAAGGTGTACTATGTTTTTTTTGTTGTGACAATGTTGTGTTGAGTAGTGAGGAAATTTTAGTTCTTTTTCCTTAGAGATCATGTATAGTCGTTTGTCTAATGAGAAAAGTTCCAACATTATTTCGGAAAATATTTCCTTTAATTGACCATGAAGGTGTCTAGTTTTCATGAGATTATTACCCTTTTATAGGGTATTTCTTGTGTGAAATACTTTGGAATCCATTTCATGACACTTATATGGTGGGATTCAAACCTATTTCCGGATGAGGAGGTTGGGGAGAGGCATTTTCGGGAGTCTTTGCTTCCAGATATCTAGTGCCAAGTCAACTAATTTCTATCAAAGGTGTATATTATGCTGATGGTGATATAAGATTATATGGAGAGATTTATAGTCAAAATAAGATTATTAGTTGAGGTGAGTCATCAAGATTATCAAAAAACAATAACTCATTTCCCTGTTTCCAATTTTTATAGAGAAAATAGTGTACGTTCATCGAGGGGTATTTCCCTGGCTAAAACATTTGGTTTCTCCATTATTTTTGTCTCATTGACCTATTCCAAGGTATTATACATGTATTCTATTTTAAAGGATGAGGACATTCGTGGTGATAGTGCCCAACCTTTCAGAGTAGTCAGTGTACGCCAGGTGTTCCTCATTTTGTTCTACAATAAAGGTACTTTCGACCAATGTAGAAACAATAGGGTGTTCTTGTTTTGGGTCAGAAAAGAGGAGATGAGGTATAAAGATTACATACCTAGGATAATTGACACTGGGGTTTTTATTCATGCTACCCTAGTCAATGTTTCCCCCTTTAAAAGAAAACATAGTGGTGACCAAGATGTTTTCTCATGAGGGATTTGCAAGTTGATTAGTCAAAATATTACTTTGTTAATTTTTTTAATTATTAAATTAAAATTGCAGATATGACATTAGATAAAATAATTTAAAATAATTTAATTAAAATTACCATTTATAGATTAAAAATCAAAAGAAAACTGAAATGAAAAGTATAAGCTATATAAGGGAAAAATGGGAAATCAATGATCATCTGAAACTCTAATTATTATTTTATAAATGAATTATAAAATTTTGTTTCATAGTGTATACCTAAATACCATATGTTACAAACCAAAATTTACTATTCACTATATTAATACCTCAACCATGGGTTTTGATCATCTTATGAATGTGATCAGATTACCTGAAGACCTATGAGTAAGGAAACCAGATTACACTCACTATGCATAGTAGGGGAGGTCACACCTACAGAATTTTCCACAATGAGAATAACCAATTTAAATTAATATGTTGAAAAATCCATATTAATATTGAATAAATAGAATTCATTAAAAAATACCCTCATCATTCAATAAATAAATTTATAGATAAATATGATGGAAACAAAGAAAAACACAAACTCAATCGGGGACATGTCCACAAATCTTCTCTACCCACCACCACATGAAGTTTAGGATTTCATGTCAACCTCACTAAAACCTCCTTTAATCCAACCATTCCTTAAAATTAATAGGATATGAAAATATAAATTGAGGAGGGATTTAAATCTTATATCTAAAATGTATCCCACATAATATGGATTTTTCTAGAGCCTCATACAATATATATATCCCTTAGGATTATTCTTGATATTTTTTTGAATTTAATATTCAATTAAACCATTAATTTTGATATTGAGTGGAAACATGTTAAAAATATATGAATTTATTTCTAATGGAAACTATTTCCCCATAGAGTGACTCGTCATATTTTTCTCATTTGACTTCTTTAAAGACTAACTTAATTTTATAATCTCTCCTTGAAACATATCATGAACACAATAATTTTAGTCCTATTTTATATCCAATTATAATAATGGAATTTGGACACATTTATCTACATTTATAACACATTCAATGAGGTGAGGTCCATGCTATCGGCCTAAATAAAATTCTAAAAAGTATAATTTATTTGGGCCTCCATATATTTGAATAAATACACGTAACAATAGAAATGTTATATTCCATGTTTAGGGTATGTCTAAAAAATAATCAATAAATAGGGATAAATAAGGAAAAAAATATACTCAAAATACAAAATCCATTGAAAATAATTAAAATTGCAGTATTGTTCAGTTTTCAATTTCAACATCAAAACTTCCCTATAATAAAAAAACAATGAAATTAATCTAAAAATGTATCATTTTTTAGTTATAAATAATTTAAATAAAAATTATAAACATTTAAAATTGTAGATCTATCAACACTCATCATAATCAAAGAGTAGATCATGACTAAAGAGATGATCACCAGCCAAGTTAGATTGGTAATGGATCAGGTTGTGGTTTGCTTCATTCTCTAGTGTTGCTAGTTATATGTTATCCATATATTTTTCATGGTACACTTTTTATATTTTTGACATAGGTTCGTGATTGTTTTTATTACGGAGAAACACACTCCTTTATATCACCAAACCACTTCCATTCTTTTATGATTGAGTTAAAGAGATCTCTAGTTCAATTGGCTTTGAATAAAAAAATTATTGGTCGAGATGAAATGTTTGAAGTATATAGTGATAATGAGGTAGTGTTGGTACATCATCTCTCTTGGGGTTATTTCCTGTGTATATAGATATAGCACTATGAAATCATCCTCTTAATGGATTTTTTGTGTTTAGTGGTGGATACTATAGATTTCATTATGGTATAGGTATCCTTTTATAATGATTATGGACTATCAGCTTTGATTTTTTAGTGAGTGAGACCCTTGGATGTGTTGGAATCTATTGCAATATTTTTATTTTTCATTTACAATATGATAATTAGTTTGTTGAAGATTTTCTAGTTAGTGTTTTCAATAGTTTAATAGGAGTAACCTTAGGTATTTTGATTGGAGGTTATAACATTACAAATTAATAGAAATGATGTTTCAGATCATGAAATATATAAGAGTATCATTAATCATGATGTATCCATATTTGATGTATCCTTATGAATTGTGAGATCTATATGTTAAACTATATGATATGTTGTAGTGAGGTTTTGTTCAATTGAGTATGTCACCATTCGGTAAACTAGTTTTTTTCATGAATAAGGCTAATGATATATTGTTTCTTTTTATTGATTATCATTTCTTGATCCATGTGAGAGTGAAGAAACACTATCCTCTATCATGGATTGATTATTTGTAAAATTTTCTAAAGGGATCATGTATGTTCATAAAGATGGATTTACGGTCAGCATGTCATGATATGTGGGTGAAGCATGAGGATATTCATAAGACTTAATCCAATCATATTTATGGGAATTATGAGTTCATTGTGAGGTAGTTTTGTGTGATTAATTATCCCATTATATTAATGGGGACAATGAATGAATTGTTCAGAGTTTTACTATATTTGTTTATAGTGTTTTTCATCAAAAAAATCTCTTTGAACTCCTTGTTTTAGGAGGTCTATAATGAATGTATACCAAAACTTTTTAGTTCATCATCTTGATAAAATGTTCAAGTTGTTTTTAGATATTGTGTTGAGGGACCATGATGTTCATTTACCATGAGATATCATGTCCTATTAGTGTTTTGTTGTGGATCCATTGATGAAATAAGTGGTTTTTTCTTTGGATACACCATGAAATAGGAATATATTCAAAGTTTCTATGGTCTTGTAGGATACAAAATGAGGCTCATAGAGAATTTATCCTAGGTTAATACTCTTTTAAAAGATTTTACTATAATGTATTAGGAGTTGTTTTGGACTGAATAGTGTGAGGATGATTTTGAGAACTTCAATGAGATTTTGGTCAGTGATCCATTAATTTTTTCTAATAGATGATGATTAATTTGAGGTTTTTATGTGAAACTTCAAATATTATCTCTTTTTGTGGTGTGATGAAGAATAGATCCGTTGTTTCTTATTGGTCATAGAAGTTACTTATCTATGAGTGTAACTATGATTTCCATGATCTATGGTGAGCGGAAGTTGTGTTTTCATCAATGTAATGGAAAAAATTACCTCCTAGGTGAATGTTTTTATTTTTTTACCACCCATAAGATCCTGAGGTATGTCTTTATATGGAATGAATTGAACATGAATCATCTTTAGTGGTGTAATTATTATAGTATTACAAATTCATTATTTCATATATTTTAGGAAAGGGAAATTTTGTAGCTGATTGACAGAGAAGGAAGTCACAGATTGATGTTTTTCCTAAATCAAGAGATTATAGGATAATTATGGAAGAATTATCAGTGATGCATCTATATGTGGGATTATTTAGATATAAAGAATGTATTTTCTAGATGATAGTGTAGTCATATTTAGTGTAGTTAGTAATGTATTCTAAGATTAATGATTTTAAGGTGGAGGTCTAGACTGACCAAGTTGTTTTTTGGAATTACCCTAATGTTTGATCTAGGAATAAACAAAATTAGTTGTTGTTCATGTGAAGGATTCTCAATTTATTGGTTATGAGTGAGACTGTTCTTTAGGTGTTCCATAGATTAACTTTGGTAGTCAGTAAAAACATTAAAAATATGCAATAATCATTGATAGGTCAATTTAAGTTTCCTGGGTTTTTGTGTTTAGTTGTAGAGTTTGTTTCACAATGTTTAGTATTCTTGAAAGTTATAGTTAATAACTTCCTTTCTAGTGGCTTTCTATATCCATTATATGTTCCCCAGTGGGAGTGGGTGGACATCTCAATAGAAAATATTTCAGTTTTACCTATATCATATGGATATAGTGATTCTATATGGGTGTTACTTGATGAGTTGATGAAATCAACCTAGTTTGTAGAAATAAATGATTCGATATTATTGTATATTTTTTCAATGAAGAATATAGAGGAGGTGGTGTAAATTTGTGTAGATATAAGGTAGATAATATCAAATCATGATCCATATTTTACCAGTAGTGAATATATTGGTATGAATGATTCCATTGTCTCTAATTTATGTCACAGAAATAATTCTCATCAATATATAGTTAGTAAGATAGAGCATACCATCGAGACTATTGAAAACCTATTTCACTCATATGAATTTGATTTTATAGATTCCTAGATGAGGAAACATACATCAGTAGAGTTTTTCTACAATATTTGTTTCCAATCCATCATTATCATGGTTTAGTTTGATTTTTTAAAAGTCTAAATTTATATTCTATATTATTTTAGATTAGTGTATGATATGAACAAATTATCCTGTTGGATCTAGTATAGAAAATGAATGAGAGAATTCGTGTAATTCCTAAGAGGAATAATGTATCACATTATCATTAGAAACAATATGGATATAACTGGTGGATATATTTAGAGTTTTATATAGATGATCATGTGTTCTTGAAGGATATTCCTCATCATTGGTAGTGATGGTTTTATCATGGGAGTAAATAAACATTTTTTTTCATGACATTGGAAGTGTTGGATAATATTAGAACCACTGAATATCATATAGAATATCCCCCAAATATGAGCATTATATACAACTTTATTATATGTCACAGCCCTATAATTATATTCATGGGAACTCTCATTTCATCAATTAGGTAAATATCTATGATGAATACGATGTGATCATCAAGGAGAACCATGTGGAGATCTGAGAAAACTAAGAGAATTTGTCATATAAGTTTTATATTACTTTGTTTACTATCATTTAGTATCATGGTGGCCAAGATGAGATTACATAGGAAAGTGAGTTATAGATCCTCATTCCGCACCCTAATATTTTTGGTTGTTATATCTTCTATTTTAATTTTTCACGTTTTTTGATGTTGACATATCTACTTTATGACATAGATACCTAATGTTCCATGATGGAAGCCATACTCTCTTTTGATTTGTTTCTCTCATATGAGAGTGTATAATAGTGTATTGGTGTTTCTTCATGGTTGCAAACTATCCCTTTTAAGATGTGTTTTCGATCATTTGATGGAGATAACCTTGAGAGATATATCACATGGTACATTTTCAGACAACGACATTTCAATTTCTATTCGTATATGGGTTTTTATTCATGTGGAAATTAATGTTTTAATATATGTCCAATTTAATGATTTATATTCCTGTAGTCCAACCCTTAGGGAGTTTCAAAAAATTTTGTGGATAAGAGGAGTTCATGAAGAGGTATGAAGGTGTTTGGATAATAAAATCTAGAATCATATACAATTCACAATGTGTATGTATTTCAGGTTTTTAATATGTGTTTCATTTAATTTGTATGGATGGTTTATTCAGTGCCTTAAGAAATTTAAGAAGTCAGCGTTAAATGGTTTGAGGTGATGATCAGTTTAACATAATATAAAACCTGATACATATATATTGTGAAATGGTATCACAAAATGAAAATCCTATGTGAAACACACCATTATATATTGTTTCATCGCTAGATTTACCACATCCTATGGATATCTTCCAATTTCATGGTGTCTATACGCTCTCGCTCTCTAGGATTTTTGGATCCCATTATATGGGGATAAATTCTGAACTTCCCATCTTCAGTCTATAGTGATTCAAGGTACATTATACATTTCTCTTATAGTTCCTCAAACTAGATCCTCCCACACATTCATTCCATGTGATGAATAATTATATCCAATGTTCTAATGATGATTTCTTGGTTTTCTATTGGTTAATATATGGAATGATGTTTTGGTGGGATGCATCTTTTATTGGAGGGGTGATCAAGATCTTTGATGTTGGTATATTCTAATGAAAAGAAAATTGACACCTTTGAGGTTTCTAATTCAATGATTATCATATTTATTTATGTGAAATCATAAATATAGGATACTTTATCCCTTTTTATGGAAATATAATTAACCTAATGAAAACATAACATGATTAATAATGAATTGCATTGTGATCACAAGCCGATGGTTGATATGTGATAATGGCATGACACATGATTTTATAGACAATATTAAATCTACGTTATTATTTTTATCATGACTTGTGATTCCATGGATTATCATTTTTCTCTTGATGAAAATTTATAATGGGCATAAAAATGGAATTAATTGATTAATTTAATTAATAATTAATGAATATCCATGTTGAAGTGAATAAAAATATTCTTATAATTTGACGGTAATCCAATTGATAAAATTTTCATGAATATTTTAATATATTCTTCGATGTTAATTGAATTGATAATTAATGTTTATCATTATAATTCTTATGGAGAATATTTATATGAATAAATTGTAATTTTAATTATTAATGGTTTATCTAATTGTTTGATGAAACTTTTGTTAATGATAATATATTTTTTAACTTTTGATAACTTATTAAATATTTATTTCATAACTTTATAGTTGTTGGAAAATGTGAATAATGAATCAGATAACTCAATATGGAATAAAAATATTTTTTATGAAGAGAATTATTAGTTATTGAGTTTCCCATATTAATGAGAAGATTGAGTGTCGTGAGTTTAGCGTTGTGAGAGATAATAATGTTTGATGTCTGGATGCCTTATTTTAGGGCCCATATTTCCTGGTGAATTTCGATTGTTTCTTTTTCCATGCCTTGTGAGGTGCTCTGGACGTGATCCTCTCTATGAAATGTGACATGGGGCATGGAGTCCCAAATACCATATGATCCTGGGATGATTAACCATATGATGGAGGATGTGCGGTGGGTATGGATTCATAGATGATGTTAATGTAGTTGGCACCTATAATGGATAGATGCATTAGGATAAGAATGTTGGTGTCCGGGATGGCCCCATGGAAAATGTAATTGGTTGAATCTGGGCTTACCCATTTATGTTATAAATATAAATGATTTATTGAATTGATTTTTTTAATTTAAATTTTCCATGATGTTTATTTTATCTTTATTACATTCATCACTACTTGAGAAAGATAGATATGCTTGGTTGCATGTATCTTCTTGGGTGTAGATTTGTAAGGATTTCCTATAGTACCATTTTTATGGAATTATGATAATAAAAAAATAATTCTTAAACCATGGTCTTGGTTTCAATGGAATGAAAATGTTAAAACAGTGTTAATCATGTTAAAATGTGGACTCTATTGGGATTATTAATGGTGGGAATGGCTCTCATGACTATGGTTATTAGACCTGTCTCGAAATTTTTTAATGGTTAATTTAATGGATAATCAATTAACTAAATAAATGAAATGATAAAAACTAAATATTTAATTAATATATCACTTTAAAAAGATTTTGTGATTATATGACATATTCTCTTAGGAGTGCAAGTCGGAGTCTGAGTGACACTAGAATTAGTTGAGTCTAAGAACATGTAAAACCCATTGTGTGTTTTTTGAGATATATTATTTCCTATAAATTATGTGATTTCATACATTGTAGTACCCATTATTTTAGTGATATTGGCACATATAAGAAACTAGGAGGGTGTTTTTTCTAATATCATGGTGGGAGGATGGATGAATGACTACCCCCTCTAGACCCTCTCTCTTTTCTTGGTAGATTCTTGTATTAATATGGATAGTTATTTGAAAACCGTTTTTATGTGTATATAGAAATAATAGAATGTTTTTATTCATAAAAATATATCCCTGAGTAATGTATGAAATAGATTATCATTGGTATAAGTTGTATAGGATGTGAAGGCTTGATGTACCTACATAGTGTATGGGTTATGATGGATTGAGGTATAATACCTGATGAATAAAACATGTAATACATGAAATTGTAGCTTCTCTAAACTACATGGTCACTATATGTTGTTATATTTTTGAATTATTTTTGATGAAATGATATATGTGGTGTATATTGTGAATCCATTCCCATGTGCCTTCATGCTAGATTACATTTGCAGAGATATGGATCAGGATACATGATGTTGTTTAAGAGAAGAGAAATATTTATAAAACAACAGGGGGTAAAATTGATGAATAATTTTATATTATGTTCACTCTTTTAAGTCATACTTTGTGATAGATTACCATAGTGAGGATAACGACACATTATACATACTTAGTATATGAGCCTGTTTCACTACGTTTCCCTTTGAGTTAGTATGAATTCATTATCTATTTAATGAGAGGCTCCAGGGAAGATCCTAAAATGTATATTTATATTATAAAAATACATATATATAACCATTTAGGTCATCTTGGGTATTTTAGAGATGAACCTAGATATTGAAATCTCATTGTATTGATGGAGCGTATTATTGTTCACATTAATTATCACCTTTTTAATTTTATTCTTGTAGTTTTAATTTAATTAGTTAAAGTAATGTATGGAAGTGAATGCATGCAGTTGGGATCTCTTTATATATTTATATACATGGATGATGTAGTTTTTATTATTGTATCCAACTTATGTTTCACTTCAACATGATTTATTGAAGGGTAATTCCTCCCATTGTATGATTATTATACCCCCGGTTCTACTTACTATCTTAGGGAATACTATAATTGGGACTCAGACAGTCAGTATCTCCCTTCTCTAATTTCCAATTCATGATAGGTACTCCATGGAGGGTGGGGTTGTGAAACATAGAGTTGATATGAATGGGTAGTTTTCAAATGTGATGCATGATATATTCACTATCTATTCATTATAGAATTAATATGATTTTCAAACTTATGTTTTTTTGGTTTTGAGGATTGTTTTACTAAGTATACATCTTGAGCTAATAATATATGTATATAGATACTATTTTATGGAAAAATGATGGTTTTAGAGAATGAGATAGACAATTCTAGAACGAATATGGGGAGGCAATTTGTAAATATTTGTTAGGAGTGGTTTCATCTGTTTATTTTGAAGATTTATTTTTTATGTCATGATATTTATTATTGTAGTTATTATTAATTACGTTGGTTTATTTTAAATGATATGGTGTTAATCATAGGTTTTCATCTTATATCATGACTGTGAGTTATATTATGAAAGAAATACATCCCATTTATGGTCCATTCCCTTGATGATACTCAAAATCACAGTTCTTATTAGGGGAGGTCTATAGAATTCATTCATTATCTTATTTGATGGTCGATGAATAGTACCAATTCATCTGAGATCATGATACAAAAAACTATAAAAATGTAAATGTATTAAATATGAAAGAAATTTATTATCTCAATTTTCTTTTCAATTTTATACAAAATTTTTACTCTTTATTTTAGTAAGGATAAATTATCTTTGTAACTTATTTTATTTTAAAAAATAATTTTTATTCATTAATCACTACATCTTAAATGATAAGACATAGAAATTATAAAACCATGTTACAGAAATTTTTGTATTATTTCATTTTCTGTTCTTTTTTCTATTTCATTAATTCTATTATTTTTTTATTCATTTTCAACTACTCTGGAGGATGATATTTTTATTGTAAATGAGGTATTGTATTTATTTATTTTTATATTAAATTCATCTAGAATCAGAATTAATCTACAGGTTGGATAAATACTTAGGTATGTATGTATAATTGTGTTTTGATTAAGCCCCAACATAGTAAATTCAATAATTTATATATAGATTTTTTATATTAATTTATTACTAACTTAGTACACATTGGAATTAAATCAATGACCATGGTGGATCATTCCATTTATATAATTATATGTTCATTCCTAAATGGTAACACTATAAAAAATGATATATATATATATATATATATATATATATCTGTTAATTCACATTTAATATTGAAAACATTAAATACCTAACATTATTATGAATTAATAAATAATATATAGGTGATTTATCTTATACAATAACTGCGTAACATAATTAATATTGAAATTTTTACTATACCATAAGAATTTCATATATATTTCTAAAAACATAAATAATAATAAATAAAAATTTATTAAGGATTTAATTATGAACATCAATGGATACCAAAAACTGAATATATTAAACATTTCATATCAAAATTGACTAAAATAAGATATTAAATACGTTAATATAATAATACAAAATAGGATAATAAACATACCTGAATGTTATATTAATAAATAACAATATAAAAATTATTTTAATACTATAATGGTCATGCATAAGAATTAAAAAATGAAGTTAGTGGATTCAGTTAGGTCCTTTAAATGTTTTGAAATAATTCTATTTAATATATTTAATTGCATATATGATTTTTTTTCCATTTTTAATAGATATGTAATTAATAATATTACATGAGTATCATTTATTTTTATCTTAACTAGGATTTGGTTAACTAATTTACCTTATTCGTTAGGGTTAACATTAGTGGTAATGTTTCTTTATATAAATCAAAATCTTCAACATATTTATTCATGGAAGGGTACATGAAAATTATAAATCATAATGATGGGGCCTAAATTTTTCTTCCTCATGCATTGAGTGATGGTTTATTCTACGAAAAATATATATTGAAACAAACCAATTTGGTTTTTCAATTACGAGTTATTACTTTTTATTATTGGTGATTTCTATATATTGTCCAAAGAAACCTTCATGAATATAACATTGTTTTAATAATTCTTTATGTTTTTTATGGAACCTCTTTTTGAAAAATATAATTAAATATTATTATTATTTATTAAAAATATTAATATTCTATATCTATATTTTTCCACATAACGATTATATCAATGAAATATTTAGATGAATTTAATTTGAAGGATTTTGGTATGAGGATATATGAATTTTATTATAGTGTTGTGAATGTTGTTTAAAAATGGATAAATCAATAACACATGGATATATTAGCATAAGAATGTTTTTATGTTATAAACATTTCATTATTTTATCCATCATATCAATTTTGATTTTATAATTAATTTCTATAGATGTAAAAGAGTTAATGATTTATGATGGAATAAGATGGTACTACCCTTCCAAATAAGAAAACTGAAATGGTTCGTGTTAAAAATTACAAAAATTATAGTTTTATTAGGATAAAAAACATAGTCTATAAATTGTGGGAAAAATTAAAATGATAGAAAAATAAATTGATAAATAAATATGTTTATAGTTGAGGAATACAAGTGATAAAACACTATAATATTCTGTGTAATATTATATTTGATAATAGTTATAGGTTATACATATTATTTGGAGAAGATAGTAGTTTTATTTTGATCTTTTCAGTAATATAAGATGACTACTGTATTATATAATATTGAAAATAAAATCAATTGGTGATTGTCTATTCCTAGGATTATTAAGAATCATAATGAGATAGAAACCATGGAATATAAGGTATATAATGATAATTTTGATGAATTGTTTTTCCATATACAGTTTCAACATAGATTTGAATGCTAATTTGTGGGTCTGATTCAATATTATGAGGATTATATTTTACAATTGATGTAAAATCTCTAGATTTTCAAGGTATTTAATGAATTTTATAATATACCATGAAAATAAATTTGGGGATTTAATATTTTATATAAATCATTATTAAAAAGGAATGTACTTACTCATGAATTGGAGTTATGTAATTTTTTAAATGTGATGACATGGATGAAATTGAGTGTGTTAACTCTTTGTATTATCTAATATCAAGGATATGAAGTGATCATGTATGAATTTAATAGGTAGAACATCCAAAAGAAACCTATAGATTTGAGAATTTAATATTTCCCATACCTGAAGTGCTGTAAAAATAATTATTGGGAGTTTTTAGTATCATCAATGAATTTCTATTAGTTTTTAAAATATAGAAATGTTTCTCATTATTATAAGGAAATGAGTATTTATGAGATTAATAGTTGGAAAATGGGGATTCAAAATATTATAATGGTGGCCCGATAATAGTTAAATGTTTAAATTTAAATGATATGGGTCATTACAAAAATAACTATATGATAACAAATTTGCATGGTTGAAATCATTATGATCATAAGTAAAATGATAGTGAAAAAGTTATTTTCTACAACAATAGTAGATGTTGATTAATCAATTGAAGTGGTAATATGTACTTTATTTATCAAATAAAATTATCTTAATTCATATTTTAATTATATGTCAATACATTTATTCATTTATGAGACATTATATTTTATTATGGAAATTGCATCTCACTTATTGGTGTATGAGAATTGGGTAAAAACATCTAGGGGATATATAAAACATTATATTTAAAAGAATTATTCTACAATCAATTTTTTTATATATTTAATAGTAAATATTATTTTTTGTAACTATATTAATTTTAAATATTATTTAAAGCATAGAATGAATTTTGAGATATCTATATAAGTGGATTTATAAGAAGAAGAAGTTATATTTAATTTCATAATTTTATTTTTTTGTATTTAACATTGAAATAATACAATTGATAACATATCAATATGATAATAAAATGATTGAAGATGGAGGTGAGATTAATCATGATTATATAAATGAATATAATAAAATGGTATAATAAAATTATTTTTAATTTTGAAATAATTATTTGGAGGTATTTATTATTATTTATTTGGATGAATAATCCATTATTAACTTGGTTTATGAATATTTTCCATTTTCAAAACCCAATTATAAAATAAATCTAAATTTTCAATATGATTTTAAAAATAATTTTAATGGTTTTTAATGAGGATTTAATTAATCATATAACATAATAGTAGGGAGATACTATATGTTTCATTAAAAATGTCGTTCTATGTGTTTTAAATGATTATAATGTATTCAACAAAATTAATATTAACAACATTTTTCTTTCTTCAGATTCAAAAATAGTTTGATTTGTTTAAGGTATCTCATTACTATTCAATTATGAAAATCAAATCTGGATATCATTAATTGAAGATAATTATTGAAGAAATTATTAACATGGCCTTTATAATAACTTGTGTCTACTATGAGTTTGATGTTTTTCCCATTAGAATAATTTTTATACCCTCTATATTAATAAATATGATTTATATAATATTATGAAGATATATAAAAAAATTTGAAAGTGTATTTTTTTCGGAATTTTTATTAATAAAAAATATTTTACTAAGATAACATAAATTATATGAATATTATTATCAATACCTTCAGAGTAAAATTTTTATATTGAAATTTTATTAAATATGACTTATTGTTATAAAAAATTCCATTACAATGGAATACTATCACTAAATATTATATACTTGTTGATATTTATAGAATAAATTTAGTGTAAGAATATCTAAGAAAATAGAATATAACATAAATTTATATATTTCATAAACTATTGCATTATTAAGGATAGTTTCATGGATACCATATTCTGTTACCTAATCAATGAACTAAGTTAAATTGACAGAGAGTAAAATTCATATTGATAATAGAATGTCAAAAATATTTTTTAAAATGAAGAAAATTTTTTTTAATAGTATAATATTATTAATTACATCATGAAATGGGTATTTTATAATTTATAATGATTCTTTAAGAGTGGATCTCTATTGTGTTTTGTTATAAAGTCACTATGTTATAAAATGGGCAATGTCAATGTTGAAATCCGATGAATAAAATTAATTAATACATGACCCTGAACATGAAAATATTTTTTATATATAAAATTAAATTCTTTATTTATTGAGGGTGAAATATGATATATATAAGTATATGGATCATAAAAAATAAAAATATATATTACGTTAGAGCGATTGAACATGGTGTAGAGCAGATGATTTGAATTGATGTATTGTTATTATTATATGATACATTATAATATATTTAAAGAAAAATGTAGAGAAATAATTTGATAGAAAATATAAAAACCATTAATTATATTATAGTTTTAATATGATAAAATATTTTCGGATTTAATCAAAATTGGACAAAAAATTATGATTATGGAAGGATCACAACTTTTTTCAGAAGTAATAGTACAATTATTCTTATTTTAATGAATAAAGTACGACCATAATGAATAGAAAAGATTATAAGAGATGATAAAATTGATATTGAAATGAAATATTCTAGAGATTAATGTTGATGAAAAAATGTTTTATAAGGTTTTTTATGTGTTTATGTGTAACAAAATACTATATGTTAAAAAGGGAAATATTGAATGAGGAAAATTACGCTCCATATTCGTTTCACCCAGGATGCACAATGACTTATAGATATCCGTAAAACAAAATTCTATGTGAAGGAATTAATAAACTATTTCTATTTTTACCATCTAATAGTTGAATTATCAATAGGATAAATTGAGAGAAAATAACATAAAAGGAAATTTTTTATATTATCAATTCCACATTTGACGTGGAAGTATATATAGATGGATTCATCAATGTCCTTATGAAATTTGTTTCACGGTAATAATGAAATATTAGTTATTATAAAAATTATTAAATAAATAACTCTATTTTATTCTTGTTCAAGTTAATATGATTATATATTATAATTATCATAAATTACATGATGATATAGTTAAATTATATGTATTTTTACTTCTATTGTTTATGATCTTCATAAAATAATTACTTATAATTTTTGGAAAGGAAATAAATATTCATTTTGAATTAAATTATGTTTTAGATTAAATTTGTATTCTATTAAATAGGGTAAATTACCAAATATAATTCAATCATTGTATTATATTAATTATATTGTTAAATAGATCATAAAATTTGACTGGGAAATAGTTATGAACCAACCAATATTACCCTATTGTACATAACCCTAAACGGACATGACATGGCCCGAATGGAGTTCAGAAAAAACAATATGGGAGAAAATAATTCAGTATCAAGAAAAAAACAATTGAAAATTATTTTTCCAATAGGACATGTAATAATTTGATAAAATATACAAGAAAACATTGAAATTAAAAACAAAGGAGAAAATAGAAACGATTCAAAATTTGGGTCAATAATGTTTGTCGATACAAAAATAGCCTTGTACTCAAAATTGATAGTCCTAACACCACAATATATGTTACCACCTATTGACTCCCACACAATTCTAATAAAATATCATGAAAAACACCTACGTCATCCTTACCATACCGACATCAAATAAAACAGGAACTATATACCCCAAAATGTGTACGAATGGTGTTAGCATGAAATACCAGTAATACCCTATAATTTATTTCAATATAATACATTATAAAATAATCCAATTATATTCATGTACAATGAACAAATTCATGATATACAATTTTTTTAGTTTGATAAAAATAAATTATTTAGTTTCTATTCATATAATTTATTATTTATGATATTTGATAGTTTTACAAAATCATTTCCATAAATATTACAATTAATATGTTCATGGATAATCACCCGAGAAAAAACAAAATGTTGTTAAACAATTTTTGGTTGATTAGGTTCATTCTAATATTGTCATGATTGAAATTGTAAAAAACCATCTCTGTTGATCTCTTAACATTACTATCAAGCTTTAATGAAACAAACCAGAGGGGCGTACGCGATCGACATTGGTAAGAGAAAATCATTGAAAAAATTATCAATATATGTTGGGATGATTTAATCCATTAAAGAAATTATAAACAATCTAAATAGTAGAACAATATCATATAAACAAAAAAATAAATTATTTTAATAAAATGAATATGAGATCTAGAAAATTATATTTCAACAATGCAAATGTATCATTGATATAAAACAAAAAAAAATATACAAAATAATTTCTCTATGTAAACACCTAGTCACTATCTATCCATATTGACCATTCTACACCACGAGTGAAGAATAAAAACATGAACCTACAAATCATCTTGGGTCTACCAATTTCAAGAGGAACAAGGAGGGTGTGATAATAATAGTTCTTAGTAGGCATTCATAAGAGATTATATTCACTTCAATTTTCAAAAATAGAACATGGTAGAATTTTTTAAAAACATTAAAATGAAAAATTATTATTTTAAAATAAAAACAAATGTGAATATTCATAAGAAAATAGTATTTAATAACCCAACAAAATTTTAAGAAACCATTTAAAACCATTTAGAACCCATTTCTTTTTTAGTAAGCCTTTTTAAGAACAATGCTTAAATAACCACTTTACTCACACATATGGATGTAAATTGGATAAACAAAATAATAATATAAATATCATAATATATAAGTATAACCAACTAAATTTTTTCTTATTGGAGCAACAAAAATAGAATATTAGGTTTATTATAGAATAATATGATTCAAATAGTATAAGACTGCAAATAAAATGTAGTTCATAAACATTCCATTAGGTGATCCATGAAAGACTTGATTCTAATCCATCTATATACCTATCAATGGGGTTCTTAAGTCAAAAACCCTTCAAGATTCTCTTAACATACCTAACCAATGGAAAACCATTAATGGAATTTCCCTAACATTGGGTATATTTAAAGTCTAATTGAGACATTGAAAGAATTGTCTACAGACCCTCAGTAAATTCATAGTACCACAAGATGATAATAAAATAGGAAGGTAAGGTAGAAAATAAATGACTAACATCTAATTCATAATCCTACGTTTGGAAACTAGAACACCCAACCCAACTACTGAAACCATATATATGAAAATAACATTTAATAAAGATGGATTTAATGAGTATCAACTATAATATAGAGTAAAAATACATGTTTCTAACCAGGAATTTATATTATGAAACAAGTGTATCTTTAAAAAAAAATCCATGTTAGTATTTTTAAATGAAACTGATTAGAAAAACTAGCTTCTATTAAAATTCAAAATGGTAATATAAACCAACAATTTGAAATCAACAATTTAAAACTAATTTGTTATTCATAATCACTTTGTTAATAAATTATAATGTAAAAAATATACCTAATAATTCTTTTTAATAAAAACCACATTCATAAATCCTCTTAAATAATTCATTTTAATGATCTTAACTCTATTTTAATTTCCATGTTTTAAATAAAAATTCATATTTTGGAGGAAAACTACACTATTAAGGAAAACCAATGGGGTTTAATAATAAAATCACAAAGAATTTCTCAAGAACCAATAAAACATGTAAAAAAACACTTCATGGCAATAATTAAAATATAATAAAGCATTATAAACCAATTTTCATGAATTTGAACAATCAAACACCACTAAAAACAATATTAGTAATTTTAGCAGACAAATTACATATGAAAAATTAATCATAAAATAATATAAATGGTATAATACCAAATACATAACATTATAAACACAATTAGGTTCACTATAAAAAAGACAATTTTAGAGGAAAACAATTTATTAATCTCAAACACATGTGGTCTCTTAAGAAAAATTGGTGGCATAAAAACAAACCACAAACTAGGTGTGGATTGAAAAAATACTATGGATTTGGAAAAAATAGACTTTAGATATGTTTTTCACACAAAAATAGAAATTTCTAATGAAAAAATAAATAATCCCCAACCACATGGTTTAGACATAATAAAACTAAATCCAAGGGGAATTAATGACATTGGAATAAGGGAAGAAGAAGAGAGAAAAATACATACCATAAGAGAACTACTAAGAAACTATAGTGAAAACACTAATAAATAATAGGGAAAATTAAGAGTAGTCTGTATATGGATCCACCATCAAGAAAAATGACTAAATATTAAAAAAAATCAATTTAGTGTTGTAAAACAAAAATTTAATTTTCAAAAAACAAAAAAAATATTGTGGACATTGTTCATAGTTTGGTCGCATGAATGGGTTACACTATTAAAAAAATGGTGTGCCAACATTGACAAACATATCAACACCAGATACATAATCAAATAATTTTCTATCATTATGTTTTAAAAAACTAAGTGGGATAGCTATGTGCCACTCAAATGGGCCCCAAAACATTAAAATTTCAATTATCTCCACCCCAAACATGATATAACAAGAAATAATATATATAATAATAAAATAAAAATAATGGAAGTGTTTGGTTGTGGGAAATATCTCAAATATAACACATTTTGACCTATTGATATACATTAATTTTATGATAAATAAAACAATTAATGGAAATAAAAAATATATATTGAAAACCCATATAACTAAAACTTACAGACTCAAACATAAATTAACAATCCAACCAGAAAAAAGGTAAATATCCAATGTGACCACTCAAGTATATAGGAATTTACTAATTATGGTTTCTTAATGAAACTAATATTGGACTCAATGGGTCACTACTAGAAGTCCAATCCTAGGAGACACAAATATTGTAATGATTCCAAAAAAATCATTATTTATTCAAAGCAACCATCTTCTCAATAAACAAGAAGTAAAAAAAATAAATCCAACTGAACAAAAAAATGACAAAAAATATATTGATACCAATAGAATAAACAGAACAATTTATATAACTAAATATATTCCTAGAAAAATATAAATATTATAAAACTGAAGAATATCACTTCCAAAGAACACATGTGTAATTACATAATTTATATATATCTCTTAACTAATCATAATAATTACATGCCTTTGGAAAATTAAATCAAGAGGGAATATATTTAACAAAATTCTTTTTTTAGATACACATGAGATGGGGATTCCACTCTAAATTAGTAAAATATGAGGATTCTTTATTCAAAATAGGTTTCTCCAATATACATCCCTCTCCAAAATAGGGGCCTTCACGAACTCCAAAAGTAACGTGTCCTATACTCACCGTATATTTCCACAAAAATCCAAAATGGAAAGATATTTATCATTTAAAAACACCTCTAATATGTAATTTATAGATGAATGGAATTGGTCATATAGATATTGGTATATACCCTTTAGGGATTGATGATTCATCATGGAAAGACACAAAAAAAATATACAAAAAATGAACCACCTCGTTAAAATGGATCATTTACTTCGTCATCATCCATCGACCATGGTGAAAACTCATAATATTAACCACCTTATCAACCTCAATGTCCTAATAAAATAACAACATAATGAATATGGTATTTAATATCTCTAACATCATCATAACATGTTACCAATATATGAAAATTATTATCTTACAATCCAAACCATTCCCTTAAAATAGACCCACAACAACTTTCTTCCATCACAAAATTAGTTGTTTTAATGTATAAAAAGACTCATTTAGAAAGCATATTCCATTAAACTACTATTTTAGAACCCAAATTACCTCAAAATATAGAATAAAATATGAAGTAAGCCCCACCACTCTATCATGGGTCTTACTAGTGTCGTTAATTAACCAAGACACTCCCGAAGCTTTATGAAACATTATAGTTATTCTAGAAAAAATTCACTAAATAAAAATTCAAAACAAAAATAATTCAATAAAAATATATTTAATTAAAAACCAATTAGAAATGAACTTGAACTCAAGATTATATCTTGAGAGTACCCACAAAATAAAATAATCATTATTCAAACATTTTTCTTTAAATCCATTGTAAAACATCACATTTGAAATCTCACAACATGTATATCTCAATTTGAGGGTTTAAAAAATTAAAAATTCAATTTAATAAATAGTAACTCTTCCTATTTGAACCCATCTCAAAATCACACAAGAACATCTTTTTAAAACATCCTATGGTCCCCAACATATTGTTTTTAAATATACACCATTAGAAAGTTTCAATTGAAAAATACAATTTAACATTGAAAAAAACATCAATTCTCAAAATAAATAAAAATTAAAAAATATACATATCAAAACATAGTGATTATTTGCGCTAAACTGTCCCATTAAAATAAATAAAATCACTAGAATATATTGGAATTAATGGATTTTAAAACATAATATTAATATGAGGCTAGTATTTGAGTAGGGTTTGGTCATATGTTTTGATGGACCATGAACCAACCACGAAACTACTACTCGAAGAAATCATAACCATCTACATGATTTTTTAATGTTTTCTAAATATTTTAGGTCAAACTTGTACCATTTATTCAAGCATCCTATTCACCCCCAAAACATCAAAAACCTTGAAATACCCTTAAAACTATAATTTAATCTAAAATAATATCAATATAAGGAAAAATTAATTTGGAACCAAATCTTGAAGTCAAAATTCATGAATCAATGTCAAAAAATCCATGTTAACTAATTGATCATGTTAATAAAGATATATTAAAACTCTTACCACTCATACCATTTATTTCTAAACCATCATAATTTTCAATCTTCCAAAAATTATAAAACAACACGTGATCCACATATACAATTTTTTCATGAACTATCGTAGGTAATGATTGAATCAAAAACACAATTTAGCACATGAAATACAATAGGGGTGTACCTGGTCCCCTATGTCCAATAAAATGTGCTGAATTAATTATAAAAAATGATGAGGATTATTTCTACCCTTAAAAAAGATAATAAATATATCATTAATAAGAATAATAATATTTATGAAAGTGAACATAAAAAAATATATGAAATGAAATGAAGAAGATATATAGAATAGAGGAGGCTGACAAGGCCTACACATTCTTAATACAAAAAATAAAAAAAACACCCAAAAATATATCCATGTGAAATTATTTCCAAAATCCATTGATAATGAAAAAATTTCTCCTTAAAAAAACCATAAGTGGAACCTATAACTATAAAAAGTGAGAGTTTACTAACACTCAGTGGAATGAGTATGATGTGATCAAAATAGTTCTTAGTAGACAATCACCAGAGTGTTTTTACACATACTTTTTTAATAAAGACCTTTAAATATATATTTAAATAAATATAAAAGATACATTTATGTTTTAAAATAAAAACAAACAATAGATTTAATAGGAAAATAGGATTTAGAACCCCCAAGTTAACATTAATGAATCCTTTTTAATAATTTCCAATCCAATTTATATTTTAATAAATCCATAACATGAGCTCTAAAAAACACATATATATACCTACACTTATATATGTTTTCATAAAAATAAATATATTGGTGATTAACCACATTCAAATATTTTTACATGTGTTTAGGGGAAGAATCAAAATACACAATGGGGGAAAAACTATAATATTAAACACAACAATGTGTTTCAATACAGAAAGTGAAAAACATTTCCTAACAACCTAAATACATGTTAAATAAAATATAAATCCCATAATAAAATAATAAACAATAATTTTCAATCCAATTTAATAAATTTAAATAATTAAATCCCACCCATAATTCATATAGGCATTTTATCAGACACATGTTATAGGACAAATTTATTTGGAAAAAATTGACGAGGTCTAATCTCTTATACTAATAATTATATATATTATTAATAATAATGATAAAATTTAAATTTCTATGAAAAAAATTTTAAAAACATAAATCATATAAGGTTTTTTAAGAAAAAATGGAAGGTATAAAAGTACCAACCTAAAACAAGGTGTATAGTTAAATTAACCTCTAGAAATGGGAAGAACTAGACATTTAATACTATTCACACACCTTAAGATAGATAAATGAAGATAAAATCCTCATACATATACTGTAGTGTTTTTCCATCAAAGATCCTATCCAATAAAGAAAATGAAATAAGAAATAGGGGAAGATGATAAGAATAAAAACGCTTATCAAAAGGGTACAATTATGAATCGAGGAAGAAAGAAAAAAAACAAAGGATGAGGGAGAGGGTTTGACCTAGGGAACCCTAGTGAAATTAAGGGGACAATTGGGAGATAACAACCAATTTGGGGTCTTGAAGCCAAAAGGGTTTTTCTGTAATACCAACACATTATATAATTTAGCCACTTTACACAATTTTTTTAAAGGTTGGGTGCAAACAGTCATTTTATTATTAAAGAAAATACCACTTTTCACTAGTTATAGGGAGACCCATTACATAGCTCGAAGGCCCAAGGACAATTGTCATGAATACAATGATTGAAAGCCCATTTTTTGACACAAAGGGACATTCAGTGAATAGTACTGCTACAGTACCCTGACTGCTATTGTAACTACTATAGTACCGACACCACTACAGTTCCTGCTATAGTGTATCCGCCGCTATAGTGTCACCGATGTTATAGTTCCACTGCTTCTACAGTACTGCTATAGTTCCCATACAACAATCCTTCTATAGAACCCCCCAAAAATTCTTCTCTTCCCATATTTGATCTTGGGTCTTTTGGATGCAAAGAAAGAGCATGTACTACTTGGGTACAAGCTTATTAGAAACCACTTCACACAGTTTTTCAAAAAAATATACAAAAATATTCATAAAATGTGAAATCTTAACTGGAGAACAACCGGGTTCCAAATAGTTCTATCACATGGTTAGTGAAATCATGCGCCAAATATACCAAATGGTGATATAAAATATATATACCCGAATCACATGATTTATATATAGTCATTCAATAATGTGGTATAACCATTGAGATTATATAAAGTACCCAAATCATGATAATTTAATTCATCTCTACCTGAACCACACAACAAAATACATTGAATAAATGAAATAATAAAATAATATTTTTGGGATAGGTATGGGTGTTACTTGTAAGAAACATTATGTTCACATTAAACTATTTTAACATGTATATGGGGAAATAGTTCAAACATTATAGTGCCTCCTTGCATCTAATTTCACTACCCAATGCAAACATTACCCTACAAGAGTGGGACTATGGGGATAGAGTCCAAACTTGATGATGTACCCATGCCTCATCATTGATCACATTTGACTTAAAAAAATATATTTATAAAATGTAATTTCAACTTAGAATCCCCCAAAATCATTCTGGGAAACAAATTTTGTTAAAAATATCAAGATGGAAATCCATAGTTATAATCATTTTCAATACTAATAATTATTTTCAAAATATTTATTGTGCTGTTAAACCTAATTTAAAACCCATTTCATGATAAATAAGTAAATATTAATTTCTATCAATTTATAAACTAAATTCAAATTTAAAAACTAAATTTATACAAATTATGGGATTTTAATGAAACCCCCTACATTGAAACTCACTGAAATATCACTATCAATAGATAAATAAAAATACACGATTAATCATGGATATTAATAATTGAGATAGGATCCTCAATAATGAACTCCAAATCAGAAAACATTAAATTGAAAAGGTCTATATGAAAGAAACTATAGTGAAAACATAACAACATAATTTCTTTTCAATAAACTAGGATAATTTATAACATGATCACATCCCCTCAATTCCAAAAATAGATCAATAAATAATAGGGATATAAATATTGATTCCAAAATTATAATTTTTTATGTAACCTATCTGTGGAGGTAATCAAGACGAATTTCAAGAAGAAAGTGATCCATTATTGAATGAGGGATCATCATACCAAGAAAAGACCTAGGACTTGATCTTCGCCTTGATAAAGAAAGTAATTTGGTATGTAGATCCAACGATTCCACATGTTAAACTACAGTTTCAAATATTTCAAATAATATTTTATTTTTAGGATTATTATAATTTTTAGTAATTTAGGGTGAACATATATATATAATATACGCACCACATAGTGACCTAAATTGGGTCCACATACTTTCCATATGTTACAATTGGCTATCTAGTGGTTCTAATAGGTATACCCACACCACTAGAAACCCCCAAGGTCAATGGTTGAATTAATTAACAAATCCACGTTATTCATCCATCCACTAATTGGTCGGAGTTATTCATATAGGGAAACCCTACTCATAGAATTCCATCAGATGGAAAGTGGCCCTAATTTTCTCATGAATGGACTACTTCCAACTCTTTAATTTAATATTCCTACTCTAAACTAATACAAAAGCCCCAATAAATCTATTAACCCCTCAAAATAATCATAACCAACCCTAAATAATTACATTAATTTCCCCAAATCATCCACATGAGTGGTTTTACAGATTGGTCTTAATTTAATTGATTATGTAAATTATCAATTAACACCCATATAGAGTTATTACCTCATGAAGTTCTAGGAAATCCAATAATGAAATACAAAAAAAATTATTCAACTTCCATATTGGCATGAGAAGAGGTTGAGGAAAACTATAAGGGTTATAATTGTCAGACATAATCAGTTGGAATTTATAACACCAAGAGAAAAAGTTGGATATGTTTTGCTTCATAAATTTCTAGAGAAACCAATTATTTATTTAATAAAACATATTTATAGTGACATTGATTATAAACTAAAAATAACGATTACATTAACCCAATAAAGCTTTTCATATAGACAATGGAACATTATAATGGATAATGAATGAATGAATACCACTAAAGGAAAGAGACCACTCACTGATGGTCTCCCCACCATATAGAGAACTCATGATAATTAATAATGAATCATATTTTTGTGTTTTCTGAATAACCATATCAAGTATATCAGATGTCACATGAACACTTCCCATAATAAAGAAATACCCATCCTACCAAAATCACAAGTTTATTTGAGAAAAAATACTTTTAATCATGTACTCCTCCAATGAATCATTTACATCCTATGAGGGTATCTTCTTATAATGAGGATTGACAATTATGTTACAATATCTTACTATATAGTACATTTATAGGTTTTTAATAGAAGTATTAAACCTATGTCAACAAATTAAAATCGTAATTATATATTACATAATTTTTATGAATATTAATTAAATTACAAAAACAAATACCTATGGAAAGTAATAGTTTAGTGTGTTTGGAAACATGGAAACACAAACAACTAGATTATCGGTAAAATTTAAAATCTACATATTTTTTCTTTATAAATATAACCATTATTAGACATATCATATGAAACACATTTATTCATAACATGTGGAAAGGAAATATATGAAAATATGCACTTGGTTACTTAGTAATGTTAAATAAGAGAGATATATTAGCACAACTTGAAAATAATGTTTTGAGAACATCATAATAACATCGAAAAAACATATAGTTTATATCAAAGATTATAACACTGATTCATAGAATAATTATTGGTTGTTCAAAATATAGTAATCTTAATGGAATCAAAAAACATGAGAAATGAGATAATATAATTGGAATAAAAAAATAATTTTTTTCTATACACATAAACATAGAAAATGAATTCCCTAGTAGTAAAAAATAACATCCATCTCAATCATTGTTGAATGTGTTCACTCCCAAAACCATCATGAGATCCATGGCTCACTCTTAATACCATCATAGAGGAAATAGTCCCATAATAAAATGGGTTTAGTTCCCATTATATTCCTACCTATACTTGGATATAAAAATCATTGGTCAGAGCAATGATGGAGGATATAGGTCCCAAAAATCTCATAATGTAAACCATATTTATATGATCTATAAGATCATAAAAAACAATCGTATAATAATCCATGAAAATAAATGATATTCATAAAAAGTTTATCATATCATAACCTATTGAAAAGACAAAGGTTTTATAATCATTTCATTATTTAATCTTAATATAACCCATAATGAAATAAGTGACTTTCAAAATATTTCTGTCACCATATAACCCTGAGAATAGAATTGGGTTTCACAAAAAGTAGACCATAAAAAAATATAATATTTATAGAATTAATAATAAGGTAATCCTTGGAACTTATCCCCATAATTCCATGAAATCATCTATAAAAGTAATCTTAGATGGAAAATGATTTTAATATATTATTTAAAACATTTATTGAGGAAAATATTGTTTCCTATATGAAGAAATATTGAAACATAAAAAATATTGAAAATAGTTTCCTTTGAGTATATAATTAATTACATATAATGTAATCTTCAAATATAGTAATGGTTCTTATGATGGGAATTATTGTTCATGTTAAACATATTAAAAAATGCTTTTAAAATTTTTGGTAAAACCCAAATGAACATTGTTTGGAAAATGATATGAAAATTACATTAAAAATAAATTTTTTAAAAAATAAATAGTGGGTAAAAATGTATTTCAAAAATAATATGATAATAATAATAAAATTATGTTTTTTAGAAAATAAGTGTTTCTAGAAAAATACAGTTTTGACTTTATGGTGAAATAAAGTCATATTTTATAAAAATTATTTTCACAATTAATTGAAGTTAAAAATATAGAAAATAAAAATATTACATGAAGATATTATAAATTTAAATATAATAATAAAAATCATTTTTTTCTTGAGAGTTTTATTTTATGATTTTTTCACTGAAAACACAATCATAAAAAATCATTAAAATTATGAAATTTTAGAAAAGAATAATTACAACATTACTAATATGGAATTGTAAGCTATGAGAGGGAATGTTATAAAATGAAAAATAAAATATGACAACGACAAATAAGTTCATGATATTTCCTATCAGTTTGATTTATATACAACTTGTGAAAGGATATAGTTTCATAACATAAACTAAATTTCAATGAAGAAGAATTATGACAGAAAATTCATTACCTTAATTATTTCCTTCCATCATACTAGTTCATAACTCGTGTATAATAATTATAACATTATTATAAATATATTAAATTTCAATATTTAAATATATCATTTCATATATGATTTATTATGAAAATTTATTACATTTTTTAAAATCATATTTTAATTTAATGTTTCATGTGATAGGTACACTGTATTTCATATATGTTTTGATTTTTTATTTCTTTCCCCCTTAATTTTATCATGACTTTAGAAAATATATGGATTTATTATTGATATCAAAATCATATAAATTTTTTATATTTTTATTTATAGTAATCCATTAAATCGAGTGGTAGAAAATTAAATAAATTATTCATGGAGATGGTAGGACATTCATACCAATGAAAAATATTCCAAATTTAATATTACATTGAATGAAGAAAAATATAAATGAAATATTACTCGAATATATTTATAATTATTTAATATATATCCCATATTTTCATTAAACCCATCCTTATTACATTCCTTTTTTAGCGTGAATGAATTGTTCTAATTTATGATGTGGTAGTCTACCGTACACAAGAGCGATGCTATCAAATTCCAAAAAAAATAGTGTATGATATTATATAAAATATAATAATTATATTAGTATAATAATATTTTAAATATAATATTAGAATAATTAATTCATCATTATTTCTGTCCTAGATATGTGGTAGCAGAAAAATGACTGACATTGGATTGTGAGGTGGTAGTCCACCGTTCACAAAATCAATGATTTTATAACCCATTCATTGTAAGTTGAGATGGTTGTGGATCATTATAATAAAATGAAAAATTATATTTCTATAGAATATAATTAGTTAATTATATCATCTTGGTATAAAATCAATTGAATAAGGTGGAGGAAGAAATAAAAAATGCATGTTGATGTATATTACATCTTCTTCGTGTATCCTCTATAGGCTCAAATGAAAATACTTCCTAATTTCAATATATGTACAATATATTCTTTCAAAATGATATTATGGAATTTTTTTATTTTATTATAGTAGGAATTGTTCAAACTAAATGGTCTTTGATGTGTGAATAGATTATGATAATAGGTGTCTTTTTATAATTGAGGTGATTGGGGAACATGTAATTTTTTTGAAAAAATGAATTCCCCCAACATTTTTTAATGTAACATGGATAAAATAATATATTATTAACAATAATAAAATATATGAGGTCTACAATGAAAAAAATTGGATTTGGGCCTGCTTTGGTTTAATTTTAATTATTTTTTAATTAGTTTAACCATCGTTAAAAACTTTTTTAACTCAACCATGGAAAATAATGTATATTGTTTTTAATATTTGTTTGTGTCAAAAATTATGTTGAAATTATTAGATAATAATAAATTTTTTAATTTCAAATATGGAATCAATTTTATTAAAATTAAATATAATAATTGGAATAAATTAATTTAAAATTAATCCCAGAGACGTCACTAGACAATAGGGTTTTTAATTTAAAAAATTTCAAAAGACTGATATGTTTTAAAATAAAATATCAATAAATAATTGATTAAATTTACCTAAAGAAGATGAATATATGTATAATTTATCAAATTTTAATCTAAAACAAATATATAATATAATTTATCTTCTTATATAAATTAAAATAAAATTTATTTTTAATTGAAAATTTGGTATTTTTTAAAAATAATATAAAATGAAACTTTAAAAAAAATCACAAAAAACCCCCTAATAAATTTTTTAAATGATAATTTGAAAAACAATGTTTTTTCATCAAATTAATTTTCTTAATATGTCAAAAATTAATTTTATTATTGTTATGAAATAGAGTAAAAAACATTTATTTAGAATGGATTATATATAAATTATATACCGAAGGTTATTTTCATTCTATCAAATTATTTTTTATATGATGATATTAAAATTAAAATTAAATAATTATTTTTTACATTTCATATCAATATTATTAATGGATATGTTATAATGATCAAGTTTAAATAAATATATTAATACTATATAGTGGTTTTTTTAAAATTCATAGTTGCATTTAATGAATGATAATCATTGTATATAATTTAAATCAAGATATAGAAATTATAATATAATCAAAAAAATTATAAAACAGACACATGGAGTAAAACTTTACCCCTTAAAATGATTTTCATCATACATATTATTCACCTTGGTAAAAAATAAGAATACTTATGTCCATAATATCAACGCATTCACACATAACCTATTAATTATAGTGGTTTCGACACAAAAAATTAACTATATGAGAGGTATTTTTTTAAATCCATCTTTGAAAAATAAAAAAATCATTCATATGTTCTTAATAATCAATATCATGGTCTAGTTCTAAAAAATTTGATTTCAGTATATTTTCTGGGTCATCTATGTACTTATTTATGAGAGATACATGGATTACATCATGGAATTGAGAGATGTTCATTGGAAGTTCCCACCTATAATCTAATGTCATGATATAATCATGAATTTCAAAGAAGGCTTTAAATATATGGATTAGTTTCTATTTCAGCACAAATCTCATAACCTTCTTTGTAACGACCCAAACCCCAGTTTCCCAGAACTAGTTCATTACACTATTACATTGGCATAACAAACAAAGAAGTCATATCCTAAAGGGACAAATAGTCTAACATATTTTGAAAACTGGATACAAACATAATTGTTAAATTAAAACATGAAAGGAAAACCTATATATAAACTTCATTTGAAATACCTGTAAACTCTTAGATTACCTCTTCATGCCATTCATTATATACATCTTTGAATCCTTGAGAAAAATATAACATATGAAATGGGTGAGCTCAGGTGCTCAGTAAGGTTAAGAAAGTAAAACAAATATATCACAAAAAAATATAAAAAAGAACCCATGTTTTATAAGTAATAACACATTATGTTAAAACATAATACAGAGTATAATATCGAAGTAATCTATGTTGATTAAGTAACACCACATAAATAATATTATGAGAATAAAACATAACCATTGATATTATACGTATTGAATAATCGCATGGATTTTCATTTATTAATATCATAATTATGGATATCTAAAACATACCATCAATTCCTTGTAAAAGACATCCTAAAATAAACTATGAAGGTTTTATCCAAAACCATATTTGAAAGTAAATGGTCAAGGCCTCAACCATGTCCATATCTAGATTGCCTCTTGAGACCTAAAAATGAATCAAGATACTATATATGGAATCCACCATCACATAATAAGACCATTAAATTCCTTATATTAATGGGGCTAATGAAAAACAACATATACATATGGAATTTAAAAAAAGTTACATATTCAGTAAATATAGTCACTATCCATTCTGTGTAATATGGTGAATGGTATCACATTATAAATCCACATTAAAACTATTCATAAACCATTTCATAAAATATGGTATATTATATCATATAATATCATTATATTTTAAGGGTAAAATCCAACAATGGGGTTTTAAATAGATAAAAATACTCAAATACAATCATCGAGTAATTCTTGAGAGAAATATTCTTTTTACTTTTCAATGAAGAGTTCCATGGGAAAAATTATTTAAATTGGTCATTAGATCATATTGTAGACTTTTATAACCTAGAAATGAAAATTTAGGGAGAAATAAGTTATGTTTGAGTCATAAAATATGATAAACTAATTTGAAAACATGTAAAACGAGTTGTTAAGATACTTTAGAAATGGGACACTTTAGTGCGGTTCAGGAGAAAATATAAAAGTGTCTTTAATGTTGACAATGATTAATGGTTTACAAAAATTAATAAAAATATATAAGATATATTATAATGATAAAAATATAGACTTTAGAAAAATATTTTCTTCTTAGTAAATATTATGGAGCATACTTGAAAATAGGTATGAAATTTAGAAGCACAATATAATCAGGTTTTTTTTTGGAAGGAATTGAAAAGGGAACCTTATAAATAATCTATTTCGCACAAAAAATAAAAAATAATTCAGATATATAAATATATTTTTTACTTAGACACATAATATAGAATGAGTAAATAATGAAGAATTAACAACTAAATTGGGGTAAAGACAAATAAAGCATAACCTGAATGTAAAATTTATATCTAGCGAGAGTCACATACCTTTTGTATGAATGTGTTATGAACATGTAATTAATTTCCATGATAATTAAATTAGATTAATTATTAAATTAATTAAGAACCATTTCATCAGATTTTTTAGTTATAAAAATTTAATTAATGTTATTTTGGGAATTTTTAAGTTATAAGATTCAATATCGTCATTCGGGAGTTTCATATCCCTATTTTTCATGATTAGTTCAATTATATGGATATAAAAAATATCATTTAAAAATTAAATAGTCATCTAGAATTGAAATTATATGTTATTAATGAAAATAAATTATATTTAATGGTATTATATATAATTTATTATTCTTTTATAGTGATGATTCCTTAGGTAAAGCGTTAAACATAACAATTTAGATTATTTTGTCGTTTTTCGATCATCACAAAATATATTTGTATTATGAATAAATATTAGGTATATATTGTTAATATAGAACATTAAATATGTTTTATTACATATATATGAATTATTTTTAACCATAAATATAATATAACGACTAAACATGAAGGCCGAATTGAAAAATGAAAACTCGTCGTCCATGAAGGGTATAAATCGACCACGCAAAAACAATGTTTTCATTTTTAGAATAAAATGGGGAAGTTAAAATAATCAATGATTGATATAGTATTAATGTAATAAAATTACAGTACATAAGAGACACTATAGATAACATTTCAATTTTTATAGGGGGTGGTTGAAGGATAGGAAAATAAAAAAATTAAAAGCGAGAGGGAGAGAGACTATTTTACCTCTTGAGTGTCTCATATATGAGAACCTCCTTAAGGGACATGTAAATGGTGTTTTGGTGATACCAAAAACACCAAAATGTGGGGTAGAGTTTGTGAGATTAAATGGAAAGAATATAATAAATCATTAAGTCTTATAGGTGTGAGTATAAGGGGTGGTATTTATAGTGGCTTTCTCGGATTATTTTATTCATTTGTTTATTATTTTAGACAAAAACATTTAATATATTATATTACCACGACTAAATACATTAATTAAATAAGGATAGCCATATATTATGGTTATTATATCAGAAATGAATTAATAAATAGTGATGTTAACTTATAATGTTATATATTGTAAGTTAGAGCATATCACTATTAAAAAACAACTTATTTATTAAACTATCAAAAACTCCCCCAAAACATTTTTAAATATTTAGAATAAAAAATTTGACAAAATTTTATGAGAAAATTTTTCTAAATAAGATAAATTTAATTATTAATTGAAATCTTCATTTATTCGAAAAATACCAGTTTCAAAATTATAACTGATTTGATGACATTTTATAAAATTAATTAATGCCTCAAAATATTATCTTATTATTATAAGAAAAAATTGCAATTTGTTAAAATATTATTTTAAAAAAATTATCTTTTTCAAAATTATATTTATTATAAAATTTTTACAAAATATTAACACTTTTTTAAAATACAATCAAATAATTTATTATTTAAGAAACATTTATTTAATTATTAAAATATATAAATATATAAAATTTTCATTTGTAAGATACCCAAATTTTAGTTACACTGTCATAGGTGAGTTTACTTTTCCATTTATAGGATTACTATAAGTAATGGTCATATTACTATTCAAACTGTCGAATTACTATTCCATCACCATATGTTCCTTAATTTCATGAAATGACTCTTAATTAATTAGTTATTAATTAAAATTTTTTAATGCCCTATCTATGTGATTTTATATAATATATACTATATAAATTAAATAAATAATGTTTAATTTAATTGATAAAATTTCAGGTCGTTACATTCCCCCTTCATAATAAAACTTTATCCTTGAAATTTCCCAACTTTTTCATCATAAAAAGATTTTGTTAGTTCATCATCATAATTTCTTATAGATCGCATGTCACCTCTTCAATTTTATGATATTTTCGAATTAAAATTTCTAGATGCATCTTCTAATTCCTCGAAACCTGTTCTCCAATGTCCATAATTTTGATTGGATCATCATAGTAAGATACATATGGGTCCAATTTTATTCCTTCAGAAGTGGGGACATGTGTTGGGTCTAGAATGCACTTACTTAATAAATAGATGAGTAAGAAATTATTTAACTTAGAAAGGCTAGGAGGCATTTTGCAAATTATAATTCACAACTACAATTCTCTCTTGGATTTCAAAAAGAAAAAATATACCAATGTATTATTTTTTGATTATGTTTAACAATTATAATGACCTTCCATTGACATAACTTCAAGAAGTCAAGACTCCACACATAATACTCCAAATACTTCCTCCTATTTTCAACATAGATAATTTTATTATTTTTTTCCATCTTATCTATGTGTTTAAATATCATTTACCATTTCTATTGTTTCCTCTAGAAGCTTTGGGTCTACAATATTCTTTTCCCTAAATTCATCTCAATAAGTTGGTGTAAAACATATCTTTCCATATAACACTTTATATGGTCCAATTTGAATATATTAATGGAAACTATTATTGTTATACAAATATAGAAAAGGTAAATAATAAAACCACATTACTTAACTTTCATGTGAGAGGGGCTACAACATGTCATCTAATGATTTAATAATAGTTTTTGACTTCCCGTCAGTTTGAGTGTTATTAGAATTTCTCAAATGAAGCTTGGTATCAACAACATTAAATAAAATTTTCCATAACGTTGATGTAAATCTTGGATAATTATTAAACAAAATGGAAATTGGTGAACCATGATGTCTTAATACATCATTAATATAGAGTCATCCATGGTTCCCCAGTGTAAAATACTTCATTATAGAGACGGAATGAGAAGATTTGGTATGTCGATCAACAATAATGCAAATATCATCATTATTTCTTCTATTGTTTGGAAATAAATTGAATCAAGTCCATAATAATGACTTCCCATTTTCATGTAGGAATATTAAGATGTTTCTTGAATCCTCTACGATGTTTCCTTTCATCCTTAACTTTTTGACATACTACACATCTTGATATATAATCAATACTATCCACCTTCATATTTTCCCACAAAAAATGATCTTCCAAATCTCAATACATATTACTGCTACCGGATATACATTCAAAATTTGAGCTATGAGAATAATATAATAATTCTTTTTTTATGTCATTTATATAGGGAACACAGAGACTTTTCATAAATATCAAACTTTTATCCTCAGTAATGATGTATTACAAATTCCCATCATTTAAAGCATTAATTTTCATTTGGAAATTATCATCATCACACTGAAAAATCTTAATACATTCTAATAAATATGGATTGGAAACCATTTAGAAAACAAATTATGTTTCACATTCCTTCATAATTCCCATATCCATCTTTAATTGATCCATATACACATGATCCCATTCGATTATATTTTTTTTCAAAACTCCGTGATCCTTCAGGCACAATGAAACTGCTGCCTTATTTTCCTTCCCTGAGTGGTAATGTATTGACCAATAATAATCCTTGAGTTTCTTGTGTCATTTCTTTTGCATCATGTTGAGTTATTTTTGGGAGAATATATATTTAAGACATTAATTATATATATATATATATAATATATTTCACCATAATGTTATTTTCTCCATATCATCATTTAAAATATTAAAGCTAATAACATATGAAAATGATATGGATAATTCATTTCATGAGTTTTTAACTACAATGACTTAAAGGAAATAACACATTATTTCTACGTAAGGATACAACCAATAAATTTACTTGATTCAACATAATGAATCACAAATACACCATATCTCAATGGTGGAGTAATGATTAGAGAAGTCACTAATATACTATTCTATTCTTCAAATAATTCACCACAGTCCATTTTCCAAACAAACATAACACCCTTATGAGTACTTTTGGTTAACAGATTATCTAACTAGGAAAACTTATGAACACAATGTTGATAATAAAATTCTAAACCAATGAATATATGTAACTCAATTATGTTCATTGGTGCATTACATTATTGATCATCATTTTTATTAGTAGGATCAATTGAGATTCCATCATAAGAGACAATATATCCAAGAAAATAAATAGTTTAAAGTAATAATTAGCAATTGTTAAATATCCCATACAACTCTTCTCTGATTAGAGTCTCAATAAACAACTCAAAAGTTGTTATGATGGTCTTTATAAAATTTATAATATATCTAGATATCATAAAAAATTACCACAACAAATGTTTCATGATATTCCTTGAATAATGTGTTGAATAGATCTATAAAAACAGAGTGCGCATTAGTATGTCCAAATGGTAATACTGTGAACTCATAATATTTATTTCTTGTATAAAATGTTTCCTTTGAAATATCTTCCATATTAACACACAAATTATGATTTCTAGAACATAGAAGAATATTTGACAAATATTGAGCTATTTGAAGTTGATCAAATACATTTTCAATGTGTGGGAAAAGATAATTGTTATTTATCATAATAGCATTGATATCTATGTATACGACACACAACCTCATAGAACCATCATTATAATTAATACAAAGAATATGTGATCCTCCTAAAAAAGCACTAGGGTGAATATATCCATTTTTATTTGAATTCTATAGTTTCATCTTCAATTCACTAATTCTATAGTGGATAGTTTCTAGTGAATCATTGACAATGACCATTCATTATGGGTTAAATTCTTAAAAACACAAATTCCTGCTTCAGAGATGTCTATGTAAATACTCTTGAAATCCATCAATGTATTTTTGTACAATATGTACATATTAAATTTGAATAGTTCATTCCTCATCCATATATTATGTTTTCTCTTCCACCCCAAAAATTTCATTTCGAAGAGCTATTGGAGGTGGATCCAGATATAAATCAGATGATTAAGTGACCCCTATAAAGATAATAAATTCTATATCATCATCAGTAATCATAATTTATATCTAATTAAAATTAATTTTTTGTATTATTTTTCTAAATGATGTCTATACAAAGTGCTATATAAATGTAAACCATATGTATGACAATAGAAAAAGAAATTATAGGACATTTATGTGTCATAATTAGAACATCTTGACACATCGTTGTTGAAATATGGTTTCCACTAGGATTGTTTACCAACAATTCTCTTATTATGTTGAATTGGAAATATCCAAATCTTAATGAAATATGGGGTGATATAAATCAATTTGATGATAAAAAATAAAATAATTATTTAGCTAAATTTGAGTACATGATTAAAGTACCTATAACCACATCATTAAGAAAATCAACCTCGACTATTTTGAAGGCACAAGAATGGCCTTGTTACCTTGGCATTTTCTAGGGAATTTTTCCTTGACTATTCAAACCATCATTCTGTATAGTGTCCCATATCCCTACAACTGTTGAAATGAACATTGGAATCTTCTTTCATTTCTATGAAATCAAGAGCATGATGGACTTCCTCAACACACTTGAAAAAAACTAATTTTCATTTTAAGCTGTAACCATGGTGTTTGCTTATACTATATTCATATGATGTAAAATATCTATTTTCATTCTTACCTTTCTATATTCCTTAATCCAACACTATCTTCATCTCCAATTTTCCATTAAATTCATAATACATAGATAATTATTTCTCTGTCTTGATATCACATGAGACTATATCTTCATATGATGAGAAATTTTTTGATACCAAGTCCCTTTGGAGGAATGTCTCTAACCCATAAAATAATCAACCAATCATGATCATTAGATTATGTACATAATCCATAACATGGATTTCTAGGCATGGAAATTTGGATTCATGCATGGAAACGTTTTCATCATATTTTGTCTCAAAATATTAATTTTTTTCTCTATATCTTCAAATTATTACCAATCAAAAGATTTTTCTAGTAGAATATCCTTAAAATACTTCCATTCAACATTTGTAGTTTCTTCCTCATACATTTTGTTTAGAATCAATGATCCCCATTATTCAACATCTCCGGATAGATGATAGACTGCTATGATACACTTCTACCTGTTATTAGATAACAAGAAATAAATATATTCTCTAACAAAATTATCCATTGATTTGATATAAATGGTTTTAATGTCCCATTTAATGATGGTGACAATTGTCTCAAGATGTTGTCTATCAATTTTTATTCGTATTGTGGATCAATATGTTCCATTTGGGTAAGGTTATTTCTCATAACCTGAGTCAGTTTTCCCAAAACCATTATATGCAACTCATCTCAAGTTTTAGATCCCTCCCGAACATCATTATATTGTGGAGGAGGGAAATCCCTACATGAAATTCATGAATCGAAACAATTTTTATTCCATCAACTATGATCCATTTATATTTAATGGAATTCAAAAAAATTACGATATGAATCATAATGAATAATATCAAACTAGAAAAAGTGTTAATATAAAATAGAAATTTATTCATATCTATATAATATACAAAAACATGGTTTCTTTGGGGACATATTTAAAATTTAAATCCTTCGTAAGGATGTGTAAATAAAATGTGAATAATCCCAATAATATCCACCTGTAGTGTCAAACTAGGACTACAATAAGGGCGATTTTTGTGTACAAGGTTACATCGAGTTAGGCTCGACACACATTGTTGGTTTTCTTCCCCCGTGGTACCACTATGCTAGAACCATGTACACTTGTAGTATCTATACATGAATATATTTCTTGGAAGACCAATATAATTTCATTCTCACCAATATTCTAGGATATACTTCTATGATTATCCTAAAATTCTATCTTAGTGTTATATTACCTAATATATGCATTATAAATATAATTTCCAAGGTTTCTACAAAAAAACCTCTAATTCTAATTCTATAGTCCTTGTCCCTTGTAGCACATAGCTGATGCCGAACACTTTTTCAATGGAATTATAAACAAGGAAGTCACATCCTAAGGTACTAAATAGTTTAAAAGCATTGGAAAACATGATAAGAAAATAATTTTTACATTATTACACAAAAAAAAGTATAGAAACTCTAATTAATACACTGATAACTCCATGATTTTCCTATAAAATTATTCATAATATACATATTTGTATATTAGGAAAAAACAAAACAAAACAATGGGGTGAGATTAGATGCTCAGTAAGGGTAATAAATACAGAATAATTAATAATAAATTAAATAAATAATAAAGAAAGGTGAATAAATAAAAACAAATTTTATTAAAGAATATTATTGTTCATAACATTGTAGTAATAAGAAATTATTAGTTAATTCCATACTTGTTATCATAATATAACGAAACATAACAATTGATATTATAGTAGTCAAATAATCACATGAATTATTTTTTAATAGTAGAGTAATGATATAATGTATAATGATTGGCATATGAAACATTCTGTATAGGTGTTGACAAAGTCATATAAAAATAAATTTTCAAGTCCTCATCATTAACCATATCTAAAAATGAATGGAAAGGCCTCAAACAAGTCTATATCTAGTTTGTATCATGAGACCTACTGATTCATCAAGGGGAAATAGAGGGCCTCACTCATCACTTACTATGTCTATTTCAATTCTCATATGAAAGAGATGATACATAAATAACATTTACATTTGAAATTCAAAATAACATTCTCCTATAAGTAAACACAATTTATAACCATTCAATGTTATATGAAGAGTGGTATTAGGATAGAACATCAATAGAAAAACTGACCATAAATCATTTAATAATAAATTATAGATGATTTCATAAAATATAAATACCATTAAATAATATTATTTTAAAAATGATATTGAAATATATGAAAACACTATAATAAAACCATCATTGAATTCTTGATTGAAATATGCCTTTTTTACTTTCTCATGATGAGTTATTTTTGGGAAAATCATTTTTAATTTTTATCAAAATAAATTATAGGAATATATGTAAAAAATGAAGAGTAAAAGACAATTAATTTATGTTTTATTGAGAAAATATGTACATATGAAGTGAAATTATATAAAAATAGTATTTAAGAAACTATAAAAACTGGCCACATAATGTGCTTTAAGAGAAAATATAAATGAGTCTTTAAAGAGGAAATGGATTAAATATTTATAAAAAAACTATAAAAGAGATAAGAACATTTTTCATTATAAAAATAGTTTTTTATAAATATATTGATCTCATTATAGAGATTATGGAGTGTAGTTTAAAATGGGTATGAAATTGGGATGTCCCCGTAAAATGGGTTTTCTTTTCATGGGGAATTCAAATGGAACCCTATAAAACATGAATATACCCATTAAATAAAGAATAAATGAGCTATATACATATATATGGAATATAGAAACATAATTTTGGAGGATTAAATAATAATAATTAATATTTGAATTAGGTGTAATGATAGAGAAATCATAAACCAAAATAAAATGGAGATTTAGGAAGATTTCCTTACCTTATATCAAAAAGTGTTCTGCATTTGTACTTGATTTCTTGGATAATGAAATCATACGCATTAATAATTTAATCTAGAAAATATTTAATATGTATTGTATTTATTATGAATTTATTATGTTCATTTATGATATTTTTTATGAGTTATAAAAATAAATTTTTTCATTTGGGAGTGTTCATTTCATTGGTTTTCATGATTGGTTCAATTGTATACATGTTTGAAAGATCATGTAAAATTGAAATAGTTATCCATAATTGAAATTATATGTTATTAATGAAAGTAAAAAAAATATCTAATGTTATTATATATCATTTATTTTCTATATATGACTATGATTCATTAGATAACGCTTTAAAGATAAAAATATATATTATTAATTAATTTTTTTGATCATCATGAGCTAGTTTTGTTATATGTATAATTATTATGATTATATACTGGTTTTAGAATAGTAAATAAGTTTCATTAAATATTTTAATGTATTTATAACAATAAAAATGTTCTAATGACCATCCTTGAATGTGAAATTTAAAAACAAGAACTCATCGTCCCTAATGGTGGTAAATCCAAACCTCACAAACAATGTTTTTATTTAAAATGGGGGAATGAAAATAGTTGGTGGTAGATATACTATTATCATAATAAAATCATACTATATAAGAGATACTATATTTAGAATTTTTCTATGGATAGGTTAGGTGTGGGAATGATATGAAAATAATAGAAACTGAGAGAGAGAGAGAAGGTTTTACCTCTTACGTGTCACGTACTTGGGAACCACCATAAGGGACATGGAAATGATACATTTGAGTGTCTGTAATGAAAATAATTTTTGGGTTGAGATGGTTTGGGAGTGTAAATGGTTATAATATAATAAATATTCAAGGCTTATGAGTTGGGAGAAGGGGTTGCGAGGGGTGGTATTTACAATGAAAGAGAGGGGTGTATTTTGATTATTTTATTAATTAGTTTTAATTATGGCTCAATATTATGATTATTTTTGGCTCTCATGACTACATATAGTAAATAGATAAGGGGAGATGGACATTATGTTTCATACATCATGAAAAACTCAATAAATAGTGTATTTATCTTATAATGTTATATACGGTAAATTACCGTATTTAGCAATTCAAATAAATTCAACTATTTTAAAAAATTATCAAAACAAATCCCTAACCATTTTTCAAGGTGTATAATTAAAATATGGACACCATTTAATGAGAAATATTTTCTAAATATGAAAATGTTAATTTCAAATGAAAATCATAATATATTCAAAATATACCAATTTTAAAATTATAACTTATATTATGACCCTTTAAAAATTTAATAAAGGGCTCATAAAATTAATTTATTACTATAAGACAAAAAATAAATATTTATAAATATATTTTATTAATATTAGTTTTATTATAAAATAATATATTAATTATAATATTGTGAATGAATGATGTTGATGATATGTTATTTAACTTTTAGTGATACCTCGTATTTCATTGATTCTTCATTTTTGAAAATTTTATTGTCTTATCGATTAGATTTTATGTAATTTATAATATATACAATCATTATAAGAATTTAAATTCCATTGGTAATATTTTGGGTCCTTACATTCTTCTGTGGAGAAATTCATAGAAACACCTTATCACATACTTTAACCTCTAAATCAAACAAGTGAATTTCATCTTAAATTTACAACCGACTCTATATTTTCGTGAAGTTATGTGAAATGTAACTAATCATATAATCTATTCCATCAACTATCTCAGGTACCAATATATTTATTTCTCCAACTTCATTCCATTACATTGGTTCTCTTCACTTATTTTCATATAGGTCCTCAAAAAGAGCTATGTGAATGATTGATTTAAGGATATTTTCATATAAACACTCAACTGGAGGAATGTGTTGATAAAATCCACCTTTTAAATCTAATAAACAAGATATGGACATATCCTATTAAGATTTAATTGTTCTATCAGACTGACCATCTATCAATGGATGATATGAAATTCTGAAACTCAACTATATATCAACCTAATGATTTTGAATTCACCATCACATTTTGGAAAGCCGCAGATCTTGTCTAGACATAATTGAATGTGGTACTCCATGACAACCTAGAACATACTTAATAAATATCCTATATATATGTTCAAGGGAAACTTATTCTTTGGTAATGATTAAATATACTTATTTAGTAAATATTGACTACAACCCATATAGAATTATTACCTTAAATGTTTTGGGGAGTCCAATGAAAAAATATATAATTAATTTTCCATTTCTATTTTGGTATGGGTACTTAAGGAGGAAACACATATAATTTTTTTCTCTCTAAGTTAATTTTATGACATTTGAAGTAATGAGATTGAAACCCAATGATATCTATATTCATTCAATCCAACCTTAAGTATTATTTCATAACTCAATACATATTCTTTCTTCATGTATGAATAGAGTATAATGAACTATTCTATTCTTCAAAATAGAACTCCTAAAAATATGGTATATAATGAATAAATTAGAATTCATGAATGTTATCATTCCATTAGGATCAGAGATATTTTCAAAAAAAAATTATTAAACTTATTTTATAGCACTAAAACATTCTTATGTGTCGCTTTAAACATTACAAGTAACGATAGATAAATATTAAATTCAGAAAGATAATTTTTTAACATTAAATTAGGATTTCAAAATTCATCCATTGAAAATTCAAAAATATTAAATTTTTTTAATACTCATAATGGAAAATATAGAATGTTATATTAAACTAAATTCATAGGCTAACCTTTTTAGAATTCCATATTGGTAATGTATTGAGTGGTCACAATCTTAAATCGGTCATATCCATATTATTTACTGAATATTAAAATCCTTATATGTCAATATATACATTAAAATATTATGATCACGATATATATCACACATTTCTCAAAAAATATAATGAATCCATTTAATTGTTGACAAATGTACCCTATAATACACCAAATAATGAGCTGTGTGAATTTTTTCATGATTCATCAATTGATGCGATGATAATCTCTAAAAATGGAATTTTTCATAAGGAAACTTATAATCTCTTCTTGGATGTATCATTATAGATTAAAACCCCTTCTCTAATATAAGATAATGTAATAACAGGTGCGCTGACAACTATGATCTTCATTTGATTGTAATTTTGACACATTCATCATTCTAGGTAAATCAGGCTCCCATCCCAGTTAACAATAACATATGATTTGATAGTCATGAAATATTTTTCATTAACCATATATATTATCAATTTCTGGGAATAAAACTATGGATTTTAGACAATGTGGTTGGTTTGGGAAAACATAAAATATCCCCCATATTTTAAAGACCCACTTATATATACTCTCATGAGATTATATGACAAAAAAATGATACCTATTTTTTGAAAAATTCACACTTTTCTAATTTATCAAATATTTTTATTTTCCTTAGGGTAATTAGTATAATTCTCAGTAGTTCTTAATTTTAATCATTTACCTTTTAATAGATAAAAATACAATCTATAATTACTATCAGAAATAATTCGAGGAAATATAAATACACTATTTTCAATAAATATATGAATATAGAAGGGTATTAGTAATATTGAATGAAACCACATTATATTCATGCTATACATAATTTGTATCATTTTTTTGTTTATATATTCTCATTGACCCTAAATTAATAAAATCTAGAATGAATGCCAGTCCTAGAAATGTATTTAACTCTATATAGTTGATAAAAAGTTCATCATTATGGGGAAGATGATTCATTTTATTTATTGTGATCTTGTTCAGATCACAAAAATATATTAATAGTCATATTGATAGATATTTATTTTTAAAAAATGATCATTTTCACCAAATGGGGACACACATGGATGAATGAATCCATTGTCAGGGTTTTCAGGAATTTTCTTCTTCAAATTTTATAAACTGAGTAGGGTTCATTCTACAGGTAGTCAATAGAATCAGTATGACACTCGGTATGAGTTCTATTGAGAACTGAACATAAAATTTTGGTAGTATTATTCTCTTATCATTCAAATATAAATATATAAATTCCCAGAAAGTAGTCATATCATCATTTTCATGTTTCTCACTAACCATTTGAAATAAAAACCTCTTGTAAATTGTAATTAATAACCATAAAATGGATGTGATATGTAGTGGAAGTTCCAACTTATCATCACATTGATATATAAGAATAGAATTTCTAGAAATATCAATATTAACTACCCTTACCTAAAAAATAAATGTGTTCTTTATGTAGATAAATCCAATCCATGCCCATGATTACATCCAATTCAACCAGAGGAAGAATAAAAAGAGTTTAGAATATTCACATTACCAACAACATCAATCGGAGAGGAATCACATACATGAGAAGTGATCATCCGAACATTGGGGGATTTGAATTCTACTTATAGATATAATAATTTTCATAGAAAATAACTAGCAGTATAAAATATAAAAAATATTAATGAATGGGTAAATCTACAGTCAAATAAGTAAATAGAAATTATAGAGTCTATGGTAAGTCTACCATTCCCTATGTCGTTGTCACCCACCTCATTAGAGAATGTTATCAAATCGGATTTCCACTTATCACTTGAATTTATATTCTTCGTATGTCGATAATTCTTATGAACCTTTTGAATTGGTTACTAGTTCGTATAGTACCCATACCACATTAATTAGAAACACTATAGTGTGTGTGGATTATTTTTTTCATGTTTAATTCTATTAACATCATTAGCTAACTTATTCCAATAACTCTGGAAATCAATTTATTGATTATATTCCATTTAAAAATTATTATATTTTATTTTTCTCTTTATTAAAATTTTATCCATGTTTCCTCCCACACTCTGATCATAAAGGAAATAACATCTTATTTTCTATATGGTGCTTATAATTTCCTTTCAATACTATTTTTATCTTACTATCAAGATCATAAGAATGATCTGTAACTCCACCCTCTATTTACACCTTGATATCAAATCAAAAAATATCCTTATATCTACCAAATTATCTTATAGTTAACAACATTTAGATACTTTCTTAAAGACACTAATGAATCAGTAAACCATATATGCATGTTGGATGATAAATCATGAATCGTACCACCTAATAATTGAAAATGTTTCATTATATGTACCATTATATTCATTGTCTACTTTTTTTTTGTAAATAATTCCTTATCCATCTTCATAAGAATAATTAGAGGAAAATAATTATTAAAAATTATGTTCTTGAACTAATCCCAATATATGGATTCAATTTAATATGGTTGAATCATATTCTTGATATGATTCGATAATTTATCTTCATCAGCTTCCAAACAGTAGATTCCCAAAATTAATCACTCATTATCCAAATATTTGAGAATTTAAAATATCATGTTATTTGATGTAATCCAATATTAAATAACTAATGGATCATTAGTTCTATTGAAAAAATGTGGATCTTCCCATATAATGTACTCAACAGAGTTTTTTCTTTCCTTTATTCATTTTGAAGCCCCTCATTATTCATTTCTTGAGAATGTTTTGTGAGCAAGAAAATGATATATTTGTATTTTAGCTCTAAATGTTTTTAGATTATATGGGGAATAATTTTTTCATTGAATAAATAACTCATCAATAACATGGTTCCTTTGGGTACCAGTTGTTGATTAAAAAAATAGTTTAAGAAATAATAAACATGTTTCATAACCACTGTTTCTAATGATTTTTCATTGGTGGTTTATTGATGTTCCATGTATGTGGGATGCATTTTCTGGATGGGTCATGTTGTTTCCATGAATTCCTACTTTCCAAAGGCGGGAGGAATCTAACAAATGATGTGGGATGCTTTTCCCTTGATCGAAATGGGATGATGGGATGTAAACCTATTCTTATGTGGATTACTCCTCAGAATTCATCCCTTAGTCTAGGTATCCCTTAATGATTCATACTTTGTTCAGGAAAATCTTCCTGCGTCCATATCATTGTGCACTCTAGTTAATTACACTGCTTTTGTTAAGACATACCAAGGGGTCCTAGAAGGGTGGGGACATTTTTTAAGACAATAGTCTTTTTGGGCATCACTGGTGTTTCTGGAAGTTAAAAAATTGGTACACTGAAATTTTACCTTATATGATATCTTCTATATGTAGGGAATCCCATGGAATCTAACATATAATATGGGGAATTGTAAGCCAGATGCATGTTTCTGATGTTTTCCTTTGATTTCCATGTTTAACACAGTGTTTTCCACAAGTTTAGCATCGTGCAGAGATGGATCAGACTTACCAAAGTACATATGAAAGTGGATCTTATGGGTATATCAATACGATGGAGCACCTTGAATGTTCATTAGAAGGATGGGTCGGAATGCCCAATAAACATCGACCCAAGATGGTGTGTCCCACAAAGGGGATTATTTCACACTATGATGGATGATTTGGACACCACAAAGGGAATATCATAGGATAGTGGGCCCCACCAAAGGGGACACCGAGGATTACCATTGGTTGTGATTGATCATCGTGGAGGATTCCTATATACCCTATTTTGGAGACAGGGATCAGAACCCACATATTTTGAGAGTATGAGTTATGGGATCAGGAGGTACACAGTGGACAAAAACCTGAATGTATGTTGGGGCTTATGTGTGGTTAGAAGCCCATTACCAGACGTATACTCTCATTTAGAGTAGTATGGATTGAATGTGGTACTTACACACTAGGATGGGTTAGGAACTATTCTAACACCACTAAGGGGTAGATGAAGGAAGTGGGTCCCAACTAAGGGGACATTGATGTTTACCAGTGTTTGGGGTTGATCCTTAAGGAGGAATCCTATGTAACCTCTCTCGGAGACCGGGATCAAAACACACATGGTTCTAAGGGGTACACTAGCAAGGCGTGTTGGGGATTACGCAAAGGCTACCAAAGGTGACGATGGAAAAAAACCATGGTAAGAGTGGAGTTAGAGAGTGTTGGTGAAAATCCCGTTAATGGTCCTCTTAGTCTTATCATTCATGTGTTGGTCACATTTTTTACTTCATTCGTTGATAACATGGGGTTTCATGATAGTTTAGAATCATACAGGTTGGATGTCGAGGAATCAATCCTCACACCAAGGATATATATAACTAGTAACAACCAGCACATATGGAGGAGATGCCATAATAAATGCCTAATATTGAGGGCTGTGGAGGGGTCCATTGAGCGGTACTTCTTATCCTGGCAATGCCATGAAGAAATAATCGTTAGTGTGGAAATGATAAGATACACAAGTATGGGACACAAATCATGAAGCACCACTCTAGGTACAATGAAATAAATTATTATAATCCTAGAGGGCTATAGTAGGTAGGGGTTTTTATGGAATATGTCATTGAAAATAGAGGTCACAATGATTTAGTGCTTCATGAATAGGATGGCCTTCATGAAGCTCTAGCACATCACAAAGAGGATGGTAATCATGAAGGAAATGGTCTTCATGAAGGACTGATGCTTCTTGATAGGAGGCTTCCAAAAGAGTAGCGGTTCTCTTTTGGAATGGACTCTCTATTTCAAGAGTTCTTTGCGAAGGCTTAATGTGTCATAAAGACTCGATCACCCCAAAGAGGCTCTCTACATTGGGAATGGAATACGCATCTACCAAGGGAATCCCCATTATAGGCATGGGCCATGAAGAACACAAGGTGGCGTGAATTGTAGAGGCCAAGTACCTTTGGAAAACCATTTTTTGAGATCATAACAATCTTTGAGAATCAGGGGATTGGATGGAGAAAGGCCAGAGAGACAATTGTTTAAAAGGGGGCGTGTGAACCAACTATTTATAGTAAAAAAAATTTGGCAGGGGTCACAGAGCTCTCCACAGAGAAAATATGAGTTGCGTGAAGGGGAGGTGACACCTTGAATCCAAAAGGGCGATGTCAGACTCAGTCGGACTCACAAAGGGTCTATGAATGTGACAATCAATGGATTTTTAACTAGAGAATATGTGATGAATTGGAGTGTTAGGGCTCCATCAAACTTCATTAGACTCGCCAAGTTTCTTTCAGGTTTCATAAGGGATTAATATGGCTTCCATCATAGAGAGGTCCCAAAAAGGAATTTGACACCTGAAGGTGTCTGGATTTGTTAGACTCATATAGGGTCTATCATGGACATTTACAATCAGAGAGTCGGGATGACCCTGTTATGATTTTTCTAAACCCAGCCCTTTTGAATAGTTTTGATGAATTTTAAGGAATTTTTTTTCTAGAATTACTTTTAATCAAGCTTGAATTTGTTCATAACTCAAGAGGAATAAATTGTGGCACCAAAAAATTCCGGCCTTAGAATTGGAGCTAAAGGAAAGGAGGGTTAGATTCTGGGGGTAAGTTGCTGAACAACTAGAAGGATCCCAAAAAGGTTGATCCCAAAGCAGGATCACAAATATGGATTGAAAAGTTTCATTGTGAAGCCACATTAGAACGTGGTGATGGTAGAAGGGCTCTGTGAAGTGTGGGGGTTGGTCACCATGAATCCTAGGTGCAAGTCATCGTGAATCTTGGGCACATGTTACCATGAATCCTAGGAGGACCGTGCCTATAAATAGGTAAACATGGTTATTTTTTTGGAACATAAATCTCTATGAATGACAACACCATTTATCTCTATATATGACGAAATACTCCCCACGAACACAACTACATGATCTAGGTTTATTGGTATGGTGCTCCATGACCTCTTTTTAAGCGAAATGACACATCACGCTCTATTGATTCCTTTGCAATGCATAATGAGATCAAGGATTCATTGTTGAAGAATGTCTCTTTACAAACCATATTTGTAAAGGGTCTCTTCACAATGTCTCCAAGAATGTCCTTTGAGACCCAGCCAGAATATTTTCTTGGTATTGGGGTGATGGATTCTCTGGAGAGAGGTCCATGTAGATGATGCTGGAAGAGAGGCCATGGAGAAAAACATCAAAACAAGTTAATACATCTAGGGCATATATGATCAATAATAATTGACGGAACTACTGATGGAGGCTTAGAAGGAATATACACAATTCATGTGGTTGCCTCTGTATGGCTTCATCTTGTGGGTTGATGTCTTCATCCCAAAGGCAAGAAAAGATAAACCGACTTACTGGAATAGAAGCACAACAAAAAAATATCTAAGGTATAGATCTATATATTCCCATGCTAGAAAGGATCATACAAGTATCATTGAATACTACCTCCACCTCCACATCAACAACATAGATGGAAATGTGTTGGAGAATTATACATATCTACTTCTGTACAAGACCATTATCTAGCAAGGGATCATGACTCTAGATAAGGGGTGAATCAAAATCTAGGATCTATGCCAGGGCAGTAACATCACTGATGAGTGGGACTAGGCCTACTAGGCACGCACATATTGTAAAGTGTTTGATATTATGCTGAGATGGGTAGACCTGTATGAAGCATCCCGAGATTCCTAATTTTTCATTTCCCTACCGATGGAGTTCATACCGGAACTGCGATGTTTGTGGTCTCCAAAAACAAACACATTGTACCGGCACCGCGGGGAGGTTGGTATCAGCCTCTGGTAACTTAATCAAATTTCTAGCATCCTGTTCTTGGCAGGGATTTACGATAAATTCATTATTTCTATGAATTTATTGTAGAATTTAGAATAGATTCCATCTCTGGAAAATACATTGTTGAATATATTACCATTATGGGGTGATGATAAGAAGAACACCTGAGATTTCCACAATAATTAGTGGTTTAGTTGTTATCTAAACATCCCATTGAAGGAAGAGACACTAATAATAAGGCCCCACACATGATTGATAGGTTCTTAATGGGGAAAATAGGGATCATTCTAGCACATCAAGGTTAATATCCAGTTGAAGCTTTTTGGTCAGAGTGTCATGAATGAGTAGTGGACAATAGTTAGGATAGTCATATTCATATCATCATTTATTTTTTGTTGGATGCTATCATTAAGGAAACTCACATGGGACTAAGACTAACCACCGACATTATATAAGTAGAACAGCTAGTGGAGAACATGTCAATCATGGCATACCCATGCTAGAAAAGTTATATCATTTACTTCCGCACATTAGCATGGAAAAGAGGCCATTGTTCTTATGCATTATTTTCCAATTACTTTATAGCTAGATGAAAACAAATAGAAGAGGATAAGAATATCTTTACCACATCATTCCACCTAGGATACACTCTAGAAATTATGTTCTGAATATCATAGGGAGCACCCCACTGAAACTATAAAAATCATCCATACTGGGTAAGCTGGGTTGGTTGGAACAATTATTCTTCCACCAATTTCCACTACTGACTAGAGTGTATACTGATTATGGAATAAAATACATTTATAAATGATATTAATTATTTTCCATCCAAGGTTGTGTGCTTGTTGTGCTGGTATATTGCAAACTCATATGTGATAGTACACTCCACATCGGTTCACAAGACAATTCAGAAGCATGTGGAGGCTGACCCCGAGGGTGTATTTGGGGGTGCATCATGAGAACCACTTGTACTTGTGTGGTGGATGATGTTTACACATGATGATGGGACGATTTGGAACAATTCTCCAGTAACCACCTCCACATCTGGACTGGTTCATGGATATGCACAGAGTTGGGAAGCTGGCTACATGAGTGAGAAGCTAAAGCAACCAACAATCTTGGAAAAAAAAGCAGCAGTCCTCGCTTCTAAACCTCAGAGTGTAATGATAGTGTGGAATCAATAGAATGATTCGATCGTGAACTAGAGATATGAGGATGTAGTAGATGGGGGAAGAATAGAACAAACCTACTCCAATTAAAAAATGCATTGAGGGAGTCACAAAGGCCAGACCTAGTAGATTTTACTAGAGGAACTAAAAAGAGAAGAGAACCATCAAGGTGATTTTGTGGGAGGTCACTTCTAGCCCTAGAGAAGCAAGTATGACAAGCAGTGATTCCCCTAGTTGCTGCATATCTAGAGGTTTGGAGAAACTGGGAATTCTATAAATGTTACCTCTGTATTGATGACCTTTGGGAAAACATAATCATTTATGGAATAGACCTATGTGAACTCGATCATGCAAAGGCTAACTTTATCGCAGCTCAACATATAGGAAAAAAGTTTTATGGGATCTAGGAACCGTGATATACATCCGGGGTACCCCACATCCATAAACAGGGTGGGTGACGGTGTTGTTGATCAAGATAACCCCAATAGATTCAACAGATCACCTAGAGGTATGATTTCCCCTATCCGAAAATATAGATTGCTCATTGGGGGAGGAGGTTAGTGAAGAAGACATCTTGAAGGGCGATGAGGAAGTGACTTCAATGGGGCCCATCTAGAAGAAGGAGAAATAGTGACCCCGAAGGCGACATCTCTAAGATAGTCTTCCGCAGTCCTTGATTTAATATCTAAATCATTTTTACTGTGTCATTGACCTTATTAAATTATTTTTGTCTCTCAACTGAAACGACCCTATACGATAGGATCTTTAACCAAGAACACATGTTGTTGGGAATAAAGGTATGAAGACAAGAAAAGAGAACCCAAAACCTGGACCCTCAACCAGTGAGATGATAGTTGCATAGTCAAATAGTGTTGGGGAGGATATAGTGGTCTCCTTCACTCATTTGGAGTCCCAAATCATATACGGAGGACGACACACATGAATCCCGACAATGATAGGACTAAGGAGGGATCATGTGGATAAACAATGTAAGTCTCATGCTTCATTGTTTTACCTATTTCTGATTGATTAAACCAGATAACATGACCCACATAAACAGTTTTCAGGATGAAATGCATGTTGTTCCTGAAAATGGATTGAGTACCTGAGACTCCTTTCCAAATAGATATAATAGTGTATATCAAGACGAGTACCCAAGATGACCAAGCCAAAGTTCATTATTGTAAATCAATGGCAATGTGCAATACCGTGGGTGGGGAAGATTCTAGAGTGGATCAGGTAGACATCATCAAAGTAGAATCAAGTGATGAAGACTAGCCTGAATAAGAACCTACTACTTATATCCTAGTAGACTATTATGAATACGAGATTGGTAGTCTATATGGGTGGGTGGAGACTGCTTCTGATGAATATAAAGAGATGTCTTTCAACCACCGATCAAGGAAATTTACCAAACACATTATAAAAAACACCCCAAAATTGGGGTAGATATACCAGATATGAAGAAATCATCCCTTGATACGCAAAATATGTGATGGAGGAGTGGATTATAGAAAAAATCATATGCTCATTCGATTTTTACTTACTAAGAATGTGCAAGAGAATATCCCGAAGATAGATGTCACCTAGTGTTGAAAGCATTCCCAAAACAATCACTAACATGGAGAGGTTGAGTAGGCACTCTAACACCTCAATAGAATGATATGCGAGCACTGCAAATCTATTGCTGAGAAAAAAGGTCTGGTCAAACATCCATAGGATCAACTAGTGGAATCACATGATAATTTTACATGAGTGAATCATCATGTGATGAAACATCAATATTTTTAGGACCAAACACAGAGCGTAGGATATAAAATTCACCTTCTGGAAACTAGAGGGAGAGGGGAGCTCAATTAGAGGGATATAATCCTAGAATCCACATTCTAGAAAATAGAGAATATAGGTTGCTCTGTTGAAAAAGAAAATATATACGGGATTTGTTTTTTATAAACATAATAACACACTTTTATTCATTCTTGTTTATTTTGGGTTGCATGCTTGATTGTCATTACCTACATTGATTACTGCATCTCAATCATATATGTGAAACAATCAGGGATCAATCGCTAAACTCATGTGGGTCTTTCCTAGTTCGAGGCACAAGGGAACACCATGTAATTATTCAACATGAATATGAGATCACCCACCAATCACCGGACATCAAGAATTCGAATATCCACTTATTGTTTCCATGAGGAAAGAGGGGGACATGATTTGAGAATACAGTTATTAGAACACAAAAATTTTCCTTTCCGAACATACTCTAGTGTATGAGCGGGATAATTCCGGGGGAATTGAAATCAATTTTAACAAAGGGGAATGGAAAGTGTAAATTGTAATACCCAAAATTTGGAACTTAGTGAGGGTGGAATGAAAATTGAGGATAACTGAGGACCATGTTTGTAACATAACATCAAAATTACATTAGCCCGAAATGGGGACAAACAAACAACGGAAAAATATTGAATGAATTTGAAACATGAGGATATAACTTCAAGTGTTGTCGGATATATTTTACAACATTATAAAAGAGAAGTATGAGAGCCATAAGACCACGAATCCATACCATCGAGGGGACATTGAACATTGAAGAGGATGAGGATCCGAAATAAAAGGCATGAAAAGCATTGAAATGGATAGATGGGATGTTTGAATGGAGTCTAATACTCTTGAAACTACGCCACTATGATGAAATAACATTGGGTGTGTGTTTTGTCTAGAATCAAGATCAAACATATTTCCATATGGGACATCTCTAGTGTGGAACTAACAAACCTTTCAGATTTATGTAATGCAGATAATGATGATGCATGAAATTTTATATCGTCATATGGTGGGAATGTTACACATAATTTATGGTCATATTGTCTTGAACCTACTCAATAGTTTAATGTCATGTTTCATGGGTTGGGGACTCATTTTTTATGTTCATAGATTTTGGACCAATAATTATGGGAGAATATATTGAGGAGTTAATAAACATGTGGATGGGGCCAAGGAGAGATGCCAAGGTTTCCCAATATATCCTATGATATAAAGATTCATGTTGTATGTAGTTCTAGAATTCCGTGTAGTCGAACATCATGTGGTAAGGATGTGGTAACCCCAAATTAAAACATGAAATGTGGTACATATCCTGAAGTGAATGAAGAAATAATAAGTCCATACCCCATCACACATTCTACAATGGGGGCTATGACACGTGGCTATAAAATGAAAGGGGATAGGGCTGGACCATAGACGAAGCATCTAAGAATCACTACATATCCCAGGAGAATTGGAATCAATAAATATGTAGTTCTCAATGATTGTTTATTATATAACGAATACAAAAAGGAGTGATATCCTCTCAGGAAAAGAAAAACCATAATGATTACCCAGTTTAATGTCATGAGAACTAGTACATTGGTAGACATACTTTGAAGGAAAGAGTGTTTAGACTGTATGGGTAAGAGAGGTGTAGTACAGAAACATGAGGAATCCCACCATGAATGAAGAAAAAAGAATTCCACACCAAACCACACCATTCCAAATAAAAATACATAGAACAAAAAGGGGGTGGGGTTCAAGACTCTATGGATGGACCTGGAGGTAAAGTACCTAGGCATCACTACGTATCTCACTGGGGTGAGAATCAATCCCCAAATAGTTTTGTAATTTGTCAGAGGTGAGGGATGGTGGCAATGGGGTAACACATTCTAGAATTAATACATCATAAGTATGGGTAGTTTATCATAAATTAGCCTGGCTATATGAGTCATAGTTTAACATCATAAAATTAGGATATATGAGATCCAAGATTATGGTCAGATAAATCAAAAAATGGGGTTGGGTGGTTATTACATGTGGGAACCAACCTTACCCAAATCCCTAAACCGACATGATCCATGGTTGGGGTAGGAAATATGGGTGGAGAAGATATTTACAACATAGGGAATAACATGGTAGTGAATGATGGTGTAGATTCAAGGATGACCCCAAGATGCTGGTTCATCCTCTAACCTGTGTGGAGGGATAAAACTAAGGGTGTGGAAGCTCCAATTGAAAATAATGAATTGGGAAGGGATGTGAATCCAAAAAAAATATTTTCAGGGAATAATGGGGTTTCTGTAATGATGGAGGACAATTATTGAACATATGTAAATAAAAACATCTTTATTGTGTGACCTGATGTGGGAACAAACATCTGATGGTAAACCACTGACCATTTTAAAAATGTGAAACCAACCACAAATTTTTTTCTAAACATCTTTTAGTACATTGGTCTAAAATGGTAGATGATTCATAAGGCTGATCATCTGTACCATTAAACTGTCCTTTCAGATGTTAAATTTGATGGAAACCGAAATAAAGGGACATGTGATGAATTAAAATAGAACAATATCATGCCCATGTAGAATAAAAACCAAAGGCCCTAGACCATAGTTCTTTTGAGTATATTTATGGGGAACAATGGATGTCGGAGGGCCCCACTAAGAGTGGATGATTTGAGAAGATGAGTGGAGGAAAGGAGAATAATAGGTTGATAGATATGTGGTTGGACCCATGTATAAATTTTTTGGGCAATCCTATGTATTCCATAGGGATATAAATCAATCCATTAATTGTTCTAGAATAACTTTCAGTATAACTTCATGCATTAAGGATGAATATGAATGGGGAATCCCCTAATGGGGAGTAAATGGGGAGGCTATTGTATACCTGGTGTGAATGTGGACATAAAAAGTCCACATGTCACACCACTAAATCCCATAAGAATCTAGACTAAGAGGATATGGAAAAGAGAAAATGTGTGGAGCATGGGATGGACCCATGGAAAAAATTCCTAGTCATTTATACCTATCCTACTGGGGAACGAATCAAGCTACACATAGTTCTAGGACTGCCATGTAGTTTAACATCATGTGGTAAGGACATAAATGAAATAGATATATTCCCATGGGAGGCACATGGTGTGGCTATTGTAAACCCAACATTAATAGAGACTAAATAATGTCTACACCACACCACATGATTCAAAAAGTAATTTTTTGAAATAAGACCGAAAATGGGGAACATGGGGCAGAACTTAAAGACCCAATATCTGGAAAATCCTATGTATCCCATATGGGAGAGAATTAGGACATATGTAGTTCAAGAAATGATGTGTTTCTTAACATCATGTGTTATGGATTTAGAAGAAAAGAGGATATTCTGGAGGACGGGGTGCATGATGTAGCTAATATAAACCCTATGTGAATGGGGACTAAAGAAGTCAACAACACCCCATGTGAAACCATTGAATAGATCTAAATAATTACGGATAACCATGATGGTGGAACAATTTTCTGGTCTAGTCAAAAAAAAGACTGGGTGTTACCACTTATCCCATAAAGATGGTAATCCAGCCATACATAGTTCTAGAATGGCATGCATTTTAACATCACAAGGAAAGGGAATAGGTTAAAAGAGGAGAACCCTTAAGGGGATATGTGACATGGTAGCTATAATACCAACATTATTGGGGACTAAATAATTCCACATCATGCCACGTGATCTTAAGATACTTAGGATGAGAGGCTAGAAATAAGGATGAATAAGTTTCTCTGAGGGATGGACCTGATGAAGAAATGTATGGGCATGCAAACGTATTCCTTAAGGATGTAAATAAATACACATATAGTTCATAAAATGGAATTTTTTTAACATCATGTGGAAAGGATGAATAATAACTTAGTTTATTGTTGTAGAGCTCAGACTGTAGATGCCTAGTTTAATGTCTTTTGCGTGGGAAAGAAGGGTGGAAAATGTGAATCACTACACTCGATATTTGGAAAACCATGGGGATGGTGATAATAATAGAGGATAACTGTTAAACATTTTTACAAAATAATATCCATATCATGTGTCCTATAATGAGAAAAAAACAATTTGACATAGTGTGCTGACCAAATTCAAAACGTGGGACTTGTATCAAATTAACATTTGATATCCTTCTAGATGTTGGTCCAGAATGGTATGTGATCCAATGTAGCATGAGAACAGGCATATAGGGGGTCCTCTCAGATGGGAAAGATAATGAAGACCCAATTGAAGGGAACACGTGAAGCCTGGAGGTACCTGTGCAGTTTAACGTATTGAGGTAAAGATGAGGGAAATCTTAGTATAATGTTGTAGTGCTCTTACCATAGGATATGTTTACTGCTTGAAATTTATCATCATTCAGGATGTGGGTCATTGGTAATTTTACATCATGAAATGGACGGATCTCTCATTTTAATATCATGCAGTACGGATGAAAAATTTCATAGATTTAAGTCATAGATCTTGGACCATATGTTTTATTCATCATTTGAAGTTTATCAACATGTAGGATGACCGTTCAGTCATGATAAGTACTACTTCTGCAAATCAGCATTGGTGGGATTTGTAATGCACTCACTATACCTAGTGAAAAGAGAGTATGAACCATTGGGGTGAACCTTGTGAATGATATAAGGTCCCTCCCTTACGGTTTCCAATATTGGTGGCTTCCTACAATTTATCATTGTTATTATCAGGGCCAATACTATGTGACATTGAACGAAATAATGGGGATTAACTTTATTGCTGAATTCTCTAGCAATGTGGTTCTGATACATAACCAAATTGGGCATGGCATGAGTCCAATTCTCATCGGGAGCTCCTAGTTCAGCCATAAGGACCTATTCTACTTTGTCTGATGTCTACTAATCATATATGGTTGTTTTTAGCGAAGAAAAATGAATCTCAATGGGAAAGAATTCCTTTTTTTGTAAACTAAGGAAAATGGGGTCACCTGGGTGGAATTATGAGTTATGGTCCGGTAATCCCATTGAGTGCTGGGAAGTAGGTCCAGGAAACTCTTCATGTCCAAACCAACCATATTCACCATTATGTTTGAGAGGTTTCTGTTGAATTCCTTGATCTTTCCATTTTCTTGCACGTGATAATAAGAGGAATGCTTAGAACTGATATTGTACATGGCGTACACTTTTATTATCTCTTCCACATGAATGTTGGTGCTGTTATTAGTGTGGATGATGTGAGTGACTCTAAATATATGGATGATATTGGATAAAAATAAATTAAGGATAGAATGAGACTTGACATCCACGAGTATAATTTCATCTTCTAACATGGAATAGAAATCCATATCAGTAAGGATAAACCGGCACTAGCGAGCTGTTTTTGGTAGATATGGTCCAATGACATCGAGCTGCCTTACTGCAAAGGGTTATGAGTGAATTGGTAGTATGGAAAGGATCTCATAGATGATGAAAACAAATAACTAGAATCTAGCATGTGCGGATCCTTTGTGAAAAATCGATAATGTTATAGATCATGGGGGGATAGATATAGACCAAACATCAGATCTAATGAGAGTTTTTTGAACATGCCTGATGATCTCCACATTAACTGAAATAAACTTCTTGCATAATTCAAGGATTCTCATATCCTTGAATGAGAAGGAGTAGAATTCTATCAAACTCACATTTTTAAAGGATTTCCTCACAATTGGGACCACTATAGACAGCGAATTGGGCTGCACGATGATGGGTTCACTCACATTCGGCCCTAATTGTCTAGATATTATTGTTTCAGAGATAGTCAATGAATGTAGTTGTCTAATCAGGGGTCTCTTCTAACACAGTGTGAGGGCCTAGAGGTCATAATGTGGATGCACCAGTGGTAAGATGACTTACCTTCTATCTGTCACCATCGACTGCTATGACGGGAGGGATGACCCATCAATGTGTTACATGTATGATCAAATCATCCTAGTTAGGATCTCTAGAAGATGCGGAAAGCCTGTACAAGTCATCAGATCACTCATTCCATGATTGAGGAACATGAATGACCTCAGGCCAAGAAGGGTACTGGTCCATTAACTAGAGAGTGTGCTCTAACAGCGGTAAAAGATTCATCTTCCTAACGACATAATCCTGGTAGATTTGCTTAATGACAGGCTTAGAGTCCCCTTTCACATGTAGGTGGGAACATAAATCTCAAGGTCTTTGCAAGACTAGTGATTATGTTCTAATTATCATCCTCATTGTTAGTGAAGAATTTCTATTAAAAGAATCAATAGGGAATGATAACCTATGTAGGCATGGTGAAGATGATATCGAGGCTGAATCTGCTACGACTGGGTTCATTGATTCACCTAGCAGTAGGGATTCACGAGACACCATCAAAGTGCATCTTCCAACGTGGAATGGCTAGATCCATTGAGAGGATTTACTCATTTGGGAAATCATGATATAGGTACTACTATATTGGGGATGGATGGGCAGTAATAATGTCTTACAGTACCCCACCGCTGACACCTTTTTTCATGTTGAACCTCAGGTCAAATAGTGAAACGATCATTTCCCACTATTCTATTTGACCTGTTGACATGGGATGGTTCAGAATATAATTTAGTGGGTCTATGAAAGAAACCAGGTGTATCTCATGGAGATGTAGGTAATTATACAATTTTTGGACAGAGAATAATTATTTGAGGCAACTCTTCTCGATAGAGGAATATGTGGTCTCTTAATCAAGGATCATGTGGCTGAGATAGTATATACTATTTTCTATCCACTTATTGTTCTTCTGGGTGAGAAGGGCACTGATGGACTGTTCCAGGGCTGTCACATAAAAGAGTAATTACTATCAGAAGATGGGTGGCATCAAAACTAGATTCTATTTCATGTACTTATTGATATCCTCAAAAGTGGTCTGACACCCTTCATCCCACTAGTAGTCAGAACCTTTTTTCCTAATATCGGAAAATTTATTACATATTTCATCCCAATTTTCAATGATTAGGCATATGTAGGGTAAGTATCTTGAAAGCTAAAGTGCTCCCAAATGATGATTGAATGAGGTATCTGACCAATGTCTTTGATCTTCTCTGGATCAATCTTGATACCGCTATATATGATGACAAAGTCAAGAAAATTTCTATATATAACCCCAAAGTAACACCTCACGGGGTTCATCATTAGATTACCGTAGCGTAGGAATCCACGAACATTCTTAAGATCTCAGAGATGGTCCGAACACTACCAATATTTTCCCATGAAATCATCAACATTGCATTCCACTGATGTCTTGATTTTAGGTTTGAATATGCGATGCATGACACCCTGATAGGTGGCACCTAAATTCTTTATACCAAATGGAATTACATTGTAACAGAATGTAACTTACGGTTCTCTAAAGCTGGTAGACTCTTCGTCCTTGGGGGACATTCATATTTTATTATATCTAATATACCCATCCATAATGCAGAGATATTGAAATATAATGATAGATTCGATAAAATGATATATCACAGGATGGGGATAATAATCCCTTATAATGTGATGGTTGAGATCCCGAATGTCAATAAATACTGTGATATTTCAATTCTTTTTTTTGAAAAGGAATGACTTTTTCTTGGTATTTTGGGTACTAGACCTAGTTGATGAAGTTGGATTTAATCACCTAATCAACATCATCCATGACCATGGAACCATGATTAGAGAGCATCTTTTTGGGAATATTTATATTCATGCGGTGGTGTAATAGGATACCAAGGTGGTGGATGATGACATGATGATCCAATACTTGCATCTCAATGTAGTTCCAGCTGATTACATATCAATGATTCTTTAGGGAACATACATACTACAGCTGGTCTTCTACAAAACTAGATGCACTTACCAGTGATGGTTTCAGATATAAATCCATGTCAAGGTTCACCTATGACAACTCATCGATAGTGGTTGATAAACAATACTCAAATTTAAGAGGAGCATCCTCCAAATCCTCATTATTATCCACAATCATATGATCATCAGTAGAGGCCATTATTTTGAGTCGGAGGATTCTGAAGGAATGCTGGTGCCGGCCTGAGAGGTAGTGTAATCTTCATTAAGGCACTAATTTGCTACTTAAATCATGGAGATGAATGTTGTCGATCTGATTCCATAATGCCTTTGACTTAATTGGGCATACCTGATAATAAAAATGTTGTAGTGCCACGTCGGCTTGAGCCGGTTCACCCAAGCTTGAAGAAAGAGGACAATATGGCATATTTTTGTTACCATGGGGTGAACATCCTGATACCTCATAGGGGTAAGGGGCTCTAGTAACACTAGATACTGGATCATGTAGGAGTATGATGTTATATTTTTTCATTCCTTGTGCTAGGGAATGCGATATAACCTTGTCACAGAGAGGAAAAAGCAGTGTCCATGTCTGGATTTGTGGCCTCTAATCACCTAATTAGGAAAATTTAGGAATCATCCAAGTATACCATGGGTTGGAAGCAACTGTAGTATGATCAACTCCATTGGTATAAGCCTATTTTCATTTCTCTTATTGTAGTTGAAATCATGGTAGCATGCTTCACAAGAGGCAAAGTGAGATTCATCAGCTTGGATCATTCCTACTAGACCATTAAGTGAGAACATGAGGAATTGGGGATACAACTAAGGGATTACTACATAAAGATGGAGCCAGGGTCTACCCATCAGTTGATTGTAAAAGGTGTCCTCTAAGAAAAATATGAACTTCGTGCAAGAAATCATGGCACTGAATTGGGTCTTCCAGGGGATTTTTCCAATAAGAATATTTTCTATCCTATCATAACAATGAATATTTATGTCAGATGGATTTAGAACTGTTTCAGACACCCCCATATTGTGTAGTAACTAAGTTGGGATGAGATTGATCACCAGAACCATGTTGAAAAGACAATTGTGGACTTCCACATCATATAAATAACTAGTGATGTATAGTGGGTGGATATGCCCATGTATATGAGAACCTTAATCTTCTATTGAGAATGATATGATGACATGAAATTATAAATGTTCAGCCTCCTCAATACGGATGGCCTCTGCAGCCTCTACCTCTGTTTCAAATTAATTGGTGCACCCCAATCCTCTGTGAGGGATTCATTCAATTCATTGGAAAATAAAAGTTCTTTAAGAATCAACTGTCTTGTAGGAGAGATATCAAGGTGATTTAGAACATCATAATTCTAGGTAAGATGCACATTTATTCCAATTATTTGTTTCTCTATGGTAGGAGGAATGGAGGACACTACAGGTCAGATAGGTAGATTTTGGATGGTGTTGGGGGTGTCTCGATTTTAACTAGATGAACCTTGTAGGATTAATACCTGGTGACTGGAATATGACTGTGGCTATGACATAGCTAGACATGACTTATCATAGCATGGTCATGATAGTTTGTCTTTATCGAGCATCACAAACAGGAGGGGGAAGTGGGTATGATGAAATAGGGTGATGCACTGCATTGATCATATTTTCTCAACTCAATGGCATTCACCACTTGTTTATATGAATTGAAATATGGACATTGATGGTTCACATATCCATGGTTTTGTTGATGCAGAAATTGAATAGGGACATTGGGATGGATTTCCTAGAACCCCTCATCATTGGAGAAAATGTACAGGTCCAATAACTCGATGGTGTTGATCGAGGAATACTATTGATCATCATATGAGGAATTCTTTATTACTGGGTGGATTCTAGGGGAAATCACAATTGCTGATGGCATGAAATCTCCAAGAGTATGAGATGGATTAGGTACTAGTGGAGTTATCCTCTTCTCCTTGTCCTATTTGGGTGTACACTCTCATGATAGAGAAAGGTGAAATATCGATATATACGTAGTAGCTAAGGGCATTGTAGTGACATTGAAATTCTCGAGTTGATTCAAAAAAGTGTGGATAATATCATGGAAATGAGAAACTACCTTTTGTGTTTCCTGATCTTTATACTTATGAGACTCTCTACTGGATACCTACATCCATTAAATCATTGGAGCTATTTGACTTTGCAATCACACATGCCACCTGTGATAGGGGGGGCCCATTCTAACTATGTCTTTCTTGACCTTGTCTCAGATGATGTCTTTGAACACAGAATAGTTCTTGAGAGTGTACTAATGGAAGAGGTGATAGAGGAAGTAATTGGGGAGATCAGTGAGATATTACTCTTCGATCCTCATGCATTCTGGGAACCACATTATTCCCTGGTGCAAGGAACATTGGAAATAGCTAGGGACTTGTGATTTTTGGAATAAATAGTTTCGGTTATTCCAATCTAGGAAAGGGACTTTGAGAGCCTATCCGTGATGATGATATGGAGAATGGGGAGGGGGTAGAACATAGTTGATTTTTCTTAGGTGCTGGTGGTACATAATGTGGTAGTTTCAACCAATTTTGAGGTGGGTGATTCTGAGCATGAGGCCGAGCCTAAGGTGGTGGCCCTTAGCATGACTGTGGATATGGCTCTCCTAGTAATAATTCATGCTATCTAGGGTCCACAATCTATGAAATATTAGCAGTATCGGTCTTAGAATCCCTTTTTTGTGGAAGCTGCATGAGGAAAATGTTGTGGTTGATTGGATTTCTATAAGAATTATTCTAGACATTGATCCTTGTTATAGAATTCTATAAATCCACCTTGGATGGTATGAGTGATGATAGAAGGAACCAGTTGAGTATTTTCATTCCCTACACATTTTTTTGGAAGTTGTTCCTGAGTTATCAGCAAATTGAATGAATATTTGAGGCCCTTCCAAATGGTGAAAAAGTTTTTGACTCTCTCATCCATATTTTTCTTGCACTTGAAGAGGTCAATAATACTTGCCCTATGGGTGGTAGAACTGAGATGATACAGAAACTGCATTTGGAGATCCTCCCAACTAGATATAGAACCAAGGAGTAACTGGATGTACTTGAAGAATGCATGACCTTCTAGTGTATGAAAGAAACAATGGATTTTAGAAGCTTCTTCGTGCTCTGGAGTTCCTTACATGGGTGCACACCTTGTAATAATGTGGGAAAGATGTTACATCGGATTTTTGGTCCCAATAAAAGGGGATATTTCATGATCCATGAAGCACAGGTGTGATGTCATATCATCGACCCATGCAAGATATGGATTTCTATCCCGGAGGATCACCACCAACTAGGTTTCAATAGTGTCGAGGTGAGAAATAAGATAAGTCATTTGATTAACATGAAGAGGATTTATAACAAGGTCTGGATTACTAACTAATAAAGAATTTGATGGTTCTTGAAAATGGTAATCTAGATGAGTGGATAATGGAGTAGCTGGTTGAATAACTTGTGGGGCCACCGGAGGAATCTTTAGAGTGTATGGTGGAACCTACAGAGAGACTAGTGGAACCTGAGCTAGGTCATGTTAATGGTTTTCGTGCATTTTGGGGGAATTTGGTGATGCATACTTGGGTATTCATCCAAAAACATTTTAATCTACCCTATCTAGATATGCATGGTTATCAAGATCACCTAGTGTAAATTTTGAGGTGTGAAGTTGTACCTGCCCCTAATTCCCTAGTGGATGACTGTTTGGATCATATTGACTATCTCTATAATACGGCGTCCATTCTGCGATTCACTTAGCGAGGAGGTCATCGATGATCCTTCTCTGTTCTGTGAGATGTTTGTGTACTGTGGTCTTTTTGGGATCCTCTCACATATCTTTAATTGAATTAGATGGGAAATAGGGCTTGATTGTACCACTGTGTGGTTTTCCCTTGTTAATATCTTGACCCAAAGGAAAGGACTCATTGTGTTCTCTATGTCCATGTGTCAACCTTTATTGGTGAGTGTGGACACCTGCAAGGTCTTCCATGTGTTTTAATCCCATAGTGGGATGTTTATATTCTCCAAAACCTATGTCTATTCCACCTTTTGTGTATATATCAGGAACTACAATGATTAATGCGATGATGCCTGAAGGAATATCCTTGACATCACTAGGTGAACTAGGTTGGTGAAAGATTTGACTGAAATGTTCGGAAAATTACATCCCCCATCCACGTATGTGGACATGTGGGGTAGCATCCTTAATCATTATAGGGAGAACAATAAATATATTGATACACCATTTCTAGAGAGTCTGATGGTAACTATGTGATACAGGGTGAAATGAAATATGAAGTGCAACTAACTCAACTAGGTGGCACTACTAGCCAATACTGTTGAAGTGTTAACTTCTCTTAGGGTAAGCTAACCATCAATGACGGAGATAGAAATGTAATGTCCATAAGCATTGGCAGAAGCACAGAACCTCATCATAGGTGAGGGACTCTAGAACATTAGGTATTTCAGTTTCAATTGGAATGAATATCATGGGGAGATGGTATACTGTGGGAATGTTCCACAAACATCAAGGCTCATACTCGGTATCTGGACCTTTATTTTCCCATTAATCGACTCAGGGTGGTTGAGGGACCGATAATTTCAGTGATGTGGACCATTGCAGTAGTAGACTGGTCGGTGGAGAGTACAGTTGGCATGCAAATAAATTGCTACATCTTGAGCTGTCTCCTAGGGAATACACTTGCTGTATCACAACATCTCTATAGGATGGGATACAGAACAATAATTTATGCACATGGGGTGATGTTGTTAATGGTGGACCAGGGTGGTTCACAATGTCAACCGGTCAATAGAACAATTCCCTATGATCTCTTGTCAATGTAGAGATTTATATTGGTAATGATAGAGAGGATTGAATATCAAGACCGTAGAAAGGATCCAAATTTTCCTCTTCCTTTATATATCTGTGGTTGGATTTTGGGAACCAGTGCATCTCTCATTATGGGAAGAAATATCTGATTTGTCATGTTCCTTCCCCATACCCCGATCCAAATGATCTTGGTGAGTGTTCCATAATTATGGAACACTCATCTTTAGAGTCAAAAAAGTTTATTGGTTTTACTATGACATGTAGATTCTCAAGATTCATAATTTTGTGGAGGCGACCCACCCTCTTGGCCTGGGACGGTTCTTTAGGGGAGGGTTGATTTCCAACGTGGGGAAGAACTCCATGTGGGTAGGTGTTGAAGCGATGAGGACTCATGATTGGATGAACGGTGGTGAAACACACCCTAGAAAATGTGGAATGGAACAAGGGGTGGTTCTCTAGGCCAATGGGTGACTAGGTGAGGAGGAACTTCTCTATGATTAATTCCAACACATGGAGGGAATGCTCTTGAGCTAGTGACGATGCAAGGACCTTAGCATTGATTACCTGAAATATAAAGAAAATCTCCATACCTGGGATCATGAGTATGGTGAGGACCTCTATCATGAATGTTATAAAGATGGAGATGAACACTTCTTAGGATAATGATGGTACATGGCAGACCACTGCACTGAATCTCAATATCGTGGTTCGACCCACGACAGATACTACTGGCACCAACAACTGGGGAAGTCAACCCAACCTGCCGGTGGGGTCACTGAGGCCTAAATTCTTGTTTTTCATAGAGTTTCACCTTTTATATAGTAATAGAGAGGTGATATCACACAAATATGGATGATCCATCCACTAAATATATAGATGATGATACCCCCATGAGGGAATCCTCTTGAGCTTGCACCTGATGATGGAATTGTGTCATCCGAGAAAGGGCTGACTGTGTAAGGGTATGGAAAACATAACACTTGGTTTGAAGGACTAGTTAGTAGCATTTTTTTTGTCCTGGTGATATTTCTCCTTGGTGAATCACTGTCCTAAGTCGCAGCCAGGAGTCCATGGAAACCCATTACATTTTTTACGTAAGGGAGTGATACATAAGGTTATATTGATGAGAGGCACCCTAAACGATTGAAAATTGGAGTGGGGAGGAGTGGTTCCCTATGTGACCCATGGGGGTGGAAGAGATGGTAGGGAATTAAAGCCTCCATATATTGATGGTCCATATACCTCATCTACATGACCCCCTCATATTCATATTGATGAACATGAATGTCCATTACCAACCTTTGGAACATTTCTAAAGGTGAGACGGGGTGTGGATTATTGATCGTTGTGGTAGCGGATGATGCCATGGTGGGGTAGAACTATGCGGGATTGCTACATTGGTATTTCACATGATCCTTTCCCTACATATGTGGGAATGATGATATTGTTTTCCTACAGCTATAGATTGGGTCGTCCAAACCAGGAAGATTCGACCATCAGTGTAGATAGTAATAAAGAAATTCCCAATTCCCCAATTTCATCCATCCTTCCATGTCTTGATTGAAATATCCATGATGAAAACATCACACATCGGGATGAACAACAATTGACTACCCAAAATCCAGGTGAGTTTCATGTTGGTCCCACTATTTTCTTAGGCAGGTCCTGGAACCAGATCGTTTGATCTCTTGACACACTTATTTTTTGATTACCTAATTGAAAATAATACCAATATTGATGAGAATATAAATATGTTAGGTTCATAATTTTTGTTTTTGAAACTTTTTTGTTGGGGAATTCCTCATTATACAAATTTTGTTGGATGCTTCACCCAGATGAGTCACATTGTTACTTCGAATTACTACTTTCCAAAGGCAAGTGACAACTGTAACCTATGAGGACCAAAGCCTTGAACATTACGTAATCATGAATTAAGTAAATAATTCACATTGAGGATCATTTCAGGATTATAGTTTTAGAGAATTTGGCCATGACTATTACATTACATCACAAAAATTACAAAGTATACACTTCTACTCTGTTTCAATTTTTTTCATAAAATAAAAATACTTAAAAAAAAGAGTCATGTCTAGTTCCATGTTTTAGACAGTATGAATTCTCTACATTCCCATCATTGACCCTATTTATCAATAAGTCCTATGAAAAACATTTCAAAACATGGGATGAGCATAAAATGCTCAGTTAGGGTTATAAAATAAAAAACAAAACATTAATCTATGAAAAAATTGTTGAGTCAATAAGGTTTTCCTAATAACTTTTTCATTCCTTCTTGTTTTGAAAATCACAAACACCTTATCTTTAAGCAAATCATTTTTATTCTATACTTTGATATTATAAGGAAAATTTCCTTGTCTACGGAAATTCATCCATACCATATTTTTCAATGTTTGTATTTTCACTAATTATAAAATTTGGATTCATATTTGTAACCTAGGAAACCTATAAATACATAGATATAAAGCATTATATTTAGGATCTGAATTCTAGATATGAACTTTAATGATGTTCCACTCTGAATTATGGATGTGAACTGTAATGAAGTACCACTCCGAATTTTGGATGTGAACTGTAATTAAGTTCCACTCTGAATTCTGGATGTGAACTGTAATTAATTTCCACTCTGAATTCTGGATATGAACTATAATGAAGTTTCACTCCTAATTCTAGATGTGAACTGTAATGAAGTTCGACTCTGAATTCTGGATGTGAACTGTAATGTAGTTCCACTCTAAACTCTGGATGTGAACTGTAGTGATGTTTCACGCCGAATTCTGGATACGAACTCTCATATAGTTTCACTCCGAATTCTAGATACAAACTCTCATATAGTTTCACTCTGAATTTTGGATACGAACTCCCATATAGTCCAACTTTGGATTATGGATACGAACTCTCATATAATTCAAACCCAAATTCTGGATACGAATTCTCATATAGTTTGACTCTGAATTCTAATTATGAACTTATCTAGGTTCTGAATCTGAGTTCTCCGAATTCAGACTCCGAACTCTTATGAGTTCTGACTCCGAATTCCTATGAACTCTGACTTCGAACCTTGTAAGTTCTGGTTCTGAATTCATATGTAATTAGACTCTTAATTTACTTTAAATTAAGATTCTAGATTTCCATAGAATTCAGGTTCCGAATTCCAATAAAACATAATCCGAATATCTCTTTTTTATAAAATCTGAATTCCATTTTTGTTAGACTCCAAACATTTATTTTCCTTACATTACGAACTTTTACTTACACTCCGATATGTTAAGTCTGTTATAAAATGATGTCGTGCTTTCAATTACATATGTTTTGTTATAAAACAATGTCATCCATTCAGTTTCTAACTAACCATTGGTTGAGTGACACGTGTACAGGTCACTCCGAAATTCAAGGATAAATATGACCGTTGGAAGAGGGAGCTGACCGTTAGAGTTTGGCATATAAATAGGAGCACATTTTAAAATCTCCATACTTATCTTATACACATTTGACATCTGTGATTATATGATGTTGAAGTTATTTCTAGAGAGATAGTCTCTTATTAACTCTCAATCTTTGTGCATAAAGTTTGAACTACTTGTTCAGACTTTTCCTTGTGCAGATTGCTTCATGCGACTCGGAATGTTGGTGATTACATTCAAGGGATTCCAGGGATATGAAGACAGAGGTTCCAACACCTTGAAGTTGAGGGCCTCCTTGGTGAGGAGAACAGAGGTTCCAACTACCTTGAAGTTGAGGGCTTGTAGGGATAACAAGACCGAGACTCTGGTCTTCGTATCGAGGGCTTACCCTGGTGTAGGTAAGATAGACTTGTTTGAAAGTATAAATCAAGGGACCATTATTCATGGATGTTGGAAACCCTTCTCTTTTGGTTAAATGACTTATATATTGTTACTTTAAGTTTAACTACTTGTTTTTCTGCTGAAATTTTGTATTGTAATTAATGTATAACCTTCTTATATTTCCTTACACATATACTCTAACTCGTTTATATTCTATACTCTTTAAGGTAGAATATAATATTGTAAACATTCGTTATGTTTAAGATTTCTAGAATCATATTTCTGGATCCATATTTTCAAAATCATATTCCCATAACCAGTTTTTCAGAATCACTTTCCAGATATAAGAATGTGTGTAGAACTAAAAGTTTGTAACTCCATACCTTGTTCCAATTCTCCAGTTGGTGTTAGAGGTGTTGTGAATATTCTTAGTTTAACTTTGTTAAACTTAGATCTTTCCTTGTTCAAGGAAAATTTTAATGTGTACAATTCACCCCGCCCCTCTTGTATATTGAGCATATATATCGTTATTTTGTTCCTACAATTGGTATTAGAGGAGGTTTCTGAAATATATATATTCAAATATTATTTTTTCTTGCTCGTCTTTTCATTGTTCTATATTTTCCTTTCTTAGGAATATATTCCTTCATTCTGAACATTTGTTATTAACAAGTTTGTGTGGAAAGAAATTTTTCTTATATATAGAAGGTATGAATATTGGTTCGATTGACAACTTTAATCCTAAAAGACCACCAATTTTTGATGGTAATGATTATGAGTATTGGAGAGATTGAATGAAGACATTCGTTATCAATACTAGAGTAGAAATTTTTTTATGCTTACTGGAGGTTGTCAAATTCATGATAAGGAAGTCAGTACTTTCAAAAACCAAAAGAAGCATGATTATAAAATCAACTACAAGATACGAAACACTTTACTTTGTTCAATGGCTAAGATTATATATAGGAAAATTTCTTCTCGTGAAGCATCTAACTGTATCTGGAAGAAACTTGAAGTCACTCGTTTTTGTACGTCTAAAGTAATTGAGACTTGGAGAGCTATACTGAGGACTGAGTGTCATGGTTTTAATTTTCCTTATAGAGAACCCATATGCAAAGTTCAAAAATGAATTATGACTGTTGTGAATAGTTTACAACTTATGGGTGAGAAAGGTCTGCATGATAATGCTCATGTGGAAAAAATCATAGATATTATGCCCAATGAGTGGGAATCCAAGAGAACTGTTATTGATGAGAATAGGAAGGTTTATCAGATTACACTTGATGAATTATTTGGAACACATCTTCAACATGAAACAAAGATGAAAAGAGATGGTGAAAACATTAAAAAGAATAATGGAAATGGTTCTATTGATTTTACTACAACATCAAATCATATGAAAGATAAGACACCTGAGAGAGTAACTAGATCCTAGTCTAAGAAGGCTGTTATTCAATACAAATCTATTGATAGTGAAGTCTCAGAGAATGAGTTAGCAAATCTTTCTTGAAGGATGAACAAGATAGCTGGTCAGAGAAATTTCCAATCCATGTATAAGTAAATGGAAAGGAGAGATAGGAAAGATTGAGAAGTTACTTGTTATGAATGCAAGAGAGCTGGACATATTAGGCAAGATTGTCCTTTCCTCAAAAATAAAGAAAGAAAAGAGAGACATTCTGAATGGAAGCCAAAGCTAACAATGTTATGAAATACAATGACACCTGAAGTGCCACTGGTGGTGACTCTACAGATGAATCTTCTGATTATGAATATTCAGGATAGAAGAATCTTTGTCTTATAGAAAGAGTACCTATTATCAATCATTTCTTTATGGATAAGGTACACAATGATGAATCATTGACCAATGTTTCCTTAAATTATAATTATAAAAAATATTATAACTCTTCAGAAGAATAATCCTCTTCTGATAATGAAAATACATTACCTACCTATGAAGAAGTTTCTAGGTTTGCAGAAGTACTTGAGCTTGAGAATTCTACACTCAATAAAATGCTTGATAAGGAAAACTCTAGGAATACTATTCTTACAAAAAAATATCAGATGTTCTTAAAGATATTGAGAGGATTAATACTAATTTTATAAGTATTTCAAAAAATATTGAAGATGTGAATTCTGAAAAAGATAAAATTTCTAAAGATTTAGAAAAAGTAATTTTGGAGAAGAATTTTTTCAAGCCTAGCTCTAGTTCCAAATATAATGATTTTGAAAATAAAAACATTGTTTAAAAAATCAAGTCTAAAATTTTTTATTTAAGGAAGTGTTTGTCAAAATTTACTCATGGTAATTTCTTTTTTGATAATATGTACTCACAAATACGACCATTAAGAAACAAATCCGGATTTGGTTATACCCATGAAAAACCAATTTTTAGTATCAATTATTTTTTTCAACAAAGTGCCCCATTTCGTAATAAGTGTCCATGTGTTGGTCATTGGGAAAAAAATTGTTCTTTAAACCAAACCCATTCTTTAGGTTTTCATAAAAAATATTTTTCAAAGAAGATGTGGGTGCCTAAAACATTTTTATCTGAAAATCTTGTATCTAAACAAGTTTGGATTCCGAAAGTCTAATTCTTTTCTTATTTTCAGGAAGTTAAAGGAAGTACAAACAACAATACTTGGTATATGGATAGTGGATGATTATGGCAAATGACTGGTAACAAAAACTATTTTGATGAAATTATCAAGACGAAAGGCAGAAAAGTAACTTTCAGAGATAATGCTCAGGGAGAAATTGTTGGTATATGTAACATTTTTATTCTTGATAAAACATTGATTTCAAACGTTTTATTTGTTAAGGGTATTAAGAAAAACCTAATTAGCATAAGTCAGTTATGTGATGAAGGGTACCTTGTAAATTTTAGGAATGATAACTTCTTAGTAGACAATTCAAAGGAAGAATTTATTATTTCTGCCAATAGGCAAGAGAATGTTTACACATTGAACATAGAAGTCCTTAGGATCCAAGACATACCTTTCCTTAGTGAAATGGAAGATCACTCTTGGTTATGGCATAGAAGATTAGGTCACCGTAACCATAGGAACTTATGTAAACTCTCTATGAAGAAACAAGTTAAGGATCTACCAGAGCATAGATTTCATTCTTCTAAATTATTTGATCCTTTTCAATATGGAAAGCAACATAAATCTAGTTTTACATCAATTGGTGAAGTCTCAACAACTGATGCATTACAGATTGTGAACATGGATCTTTTTGGTCCAACACAAACTAGAAGAATTATTTGAAAATACTAAGTGTTTTTATTAGTTGATGATTACAATATATTTACATGGGTCTATTTTCTAGCATAGAAGTCTGAAGCTTTCTTATATTTAAAAAGTTTTAGATCCCATTTAAAAAATGAGAAAAACCTTCCATTGAAAACTATTCATAGTGATCATGGAGGAGAATTTCAAAATTCTGATTTTGAAAATTTTTGTAGTAGAAAAGGTATTACTCAGAACTTTTTAGCACCCAGAACACCTCAAAAAAATGGTGTTGTTGAAAGAAGAAATAGAATTCTTCAAGAGATTATTAGAACCATGTTGAGTGTGTATTTGATAGCTAATCATTTTTGGGATGAAACTTTATGTACTGCTTGTTATACTATAAACCGAGTTTTGATTAGACATTTTCTTAACAAAACTCCTTATGAGTTGTGGAATGGTAAAAAACATAGTTTTTCCTACTTTATTGTTTTTGGTTGCAAGGTATTCATCATGAAAAAAAATGCAATTTACAAAATTTTGCAAAAAAAAATATGATGAAAGAATTTTCTGAGGCTACTTCACAAATTCTAAGGCCTATAGAGTTTTCAATAAAAACACTTGTAATATTGATGAAACAGTGCATGTAAAATTTGATGAATCTTATCCTTTTATTTTTAAAACATCCCAACCTACATCCTCAGATGTGTTTTCAAAAAATAATTACCAACCTTTGATAGAAGACCCTTCTGATAAGGAAAATGTTCAAGAAGTTACTTCTAAAACATTTACCCTAGAAGAATTTCTACCTTATGTTGATGAAAAGGTTTTACAAAACCCAAGTCAGGTGTTTCTAAAGAATCATCCCAGCAATAGTATAATTGGTGATGTCAATCAACCTGTAAGGACTAAAAGTTTCTTGAGAAATGAAGTAGAACATCTAGGATTTCTTTCCCAATTAGAACAAAAAAAAACTGATGAATCATTAAGTGATGATGATTGGATCAAAGCCATGAAAGATGAACTAAATGAATTTGAAAGGAATAAAGTCTGGACCTTGGTTGAAAGACCTAAGGAATCTTCTGTTATTGGTGTTTATTGGGTCTTCAGAAATAAGTGTGATGAAAATGGAGTCATTGTGAGAAATAAATCTACACTAGTTGCTAAAGGCTATAATCAGCAAGAGGGAATAGAATATGAAGAAACCTATTCTCTAGTAGATAGACTTGAATGTATTCGTATCTTACTTTCCTTTGCAGCATTCTTTAATTTTAAACTTTTTCAAATGGATGGTAAATGTGCTTTTCTTAACGATTATGTTCAAGAAGATGTTTTCATTGGACAACCTCCTGGCTTTGAAGACACAAAACATCCTGAACATGTTTTTAGGCATACCAAAGCTTTTTATGGCCTTAACCAAGCCCCACGAGCTTGGTGTGATAGATTTACGGGATTTTTGTTTCAAAATATCTATGTTGAGGGAAAGGTTGGTGCATCTGAATGTCTATAGAAGCTATCTCTCAAGATATTTCTTCTTCAACGCCTATCTCCAAATGTATGGTTTATAGGGAATTGTTGGTGCATCCGAATTTTTATAAGATTATTTATCTTATTTTAAAGAACATCAAGTTCAATGGATGGAAAGATATTTGTATATCCAAGCCAGCGGATCAGGATCCGGTCTATTCAAATTTTCATGTTGAGTTCTATGAATCTGTTTCCTTCTTTGGGGAAGATGGCAGAGAGAAGTTTTCATTTAAGTATCATGGTAATAACTACATGCTTTCTCACACCAAGGCTGCAAGTTTTGTGGGTTTATCATATGAGGGAGAAGCTGAGTTTTTCTCCCACAGACTACCCGATGAGCAAGGAAGTTTCAACAATGAAAAGGCCATGGAATCCCTTGGACATTTAGATGATGTTACGGCAATGATTTCTCATCTCTCTCCAAATAATCGGATTCTACAACTTTGGGTGCAAGGGTTCCTCATTCCGGGAAGGGGAGACAAGGAAAATTCAAGAAGAGTGATAATTAAATCCTAGACTTGGTAAATCTAATGAAGATAAATCTGATGAGGCGTATTCTTATTACAGTTAAGAATACTAAAGAAGGGAATCTGAAGGCTCAAACCATCATGTATCTGGCTTTGCTCTCAAAGATGATTGTTCTAACTCTTGAATCCTTCAAGATCGCTTGTTCCTCCAAGACGAGTAATTTTAAGGTAATGCTTGTCAGTGATGACACATTAAAAATAATGAAAATTGGGTTTTTAGCTGAATCCATAGAAATCTATCTTTAATCTGAGGAAGAGGTTGATGTTGCTGAGAAGGAGAAAGAAGTTCCTAAATCATCTAAGAAATCTGTGAAGAAAAAGGAATTTGAATAAAGTAGTTGGTGCAGAAAAAAACTCCCAAGTCTAAGGAAATCAATTCAGCACTGCCCAAGCCAAAGAAAAAAGTCCTATCCAGATGATGTCGTTGCCAAGTGGAGGAAGGAAAAAGAGAAAAGGAAGGAAGGGGAGCCACAATTTGGCTTGGACCCTGCTCAGGCTAAGTCCCTTAAAGAAAAATCTAGTGAATAACTTGAAAAGCAAGAAAAAGAGATGAAATTTAAGAAGAAGATGTCAGGAGCCGAGGTTGTTCAAACACTTATAAAATTCACTGAAGTCGCTTCAGAGAATACCCCCATTCCGAAATATTTTCTGTTGAAGATTTACCTGTGACTCCAGGAAATAAGACTCCAGATATTTCTAAAGAAATAGCTCCTGAAGAAAGGGATGTTGGAACAGATGCAATAGTTCATCATGTTATGGAGGAAGTTCAACAAGATGAAGGGAGTGGAGGTTTTGATGATATAATAAGTCAAATAGAAGAGTATCATGATATTGGAACTCAATGCGAGAAAATCTCACTCCGGACTTCTCAAGCCGGATCTTCCAAGTTATCCACTCCTGTAGAAGATGAGAAAGGAGAAGAAGTCAGCAAGACTTCTGTGAAAGAATGTTATCTTCATGATTTCCTTGTATAAGGAGATTAAAAAGAAAAGTGTGATGAAGATAAAATTGTTCAAGTGTCTGATAGTGAGCAATAATCTCCAAATGAGGATGAAGTACTGAATGTTGAAAAAAATGAAAAAGGTGATTTCCCTTACACCTTGAAAGCATATTGAACAAAAGTAGGTAGTTGTCGGTTCATCTAAAAGAATTCTTGATGAGATAGAGGAAGAACCATCTCCTACCCATCTATGAGATTCGGTGTCATCTGTATTCGGACATGACATTGTGGAACAGTCCTTAAAGAATCTGGTGGATGTCATTCCGATTTTTCCAGCAATAGAATCCAGATCCCAGATGTTTCAGCATAGCATAAATCAAAAATCATACTCAGTATCCATGGTGATGGAAATGTGTGCTAAGATTGAGGCTGATCATAAAAACTTTCATAACAATTATTATGCTCATATATTTTCATGCAAGAAGATAACCAAGTGGTCTAGGAAAGTGGTTCAGGAAATGGCATATCTTGATCTGTTCCAAGTAGATGTTAAAGATTCTTTTGATGCTAAAGATTCTAGAATCAACGACCATAGAAATTCTTTTGAGAAGAACTTGACTCTTGAGCAGGATGTTCGGATGCAGGAAGTTAGTGATTTGAATGGGAAGCTAAGTTCTCCTATCCAGTACTATAGGGAAGAAAACAATCTTCAAATTCAGTTGGAAGAAAAGGTTGTAATGCAATAGGAAACAGTTAAAGCTCAGGTAGTGGCAATAGAGGCTCAAGATATAAGAATCGTTGCTTTAGAGAAGCAAGTTTAGGAAGACCATAAAGAGTTGAAGAAAATGAAGACCATTCTGAAAATCCTGTTATCTAAGGAAAAATAAGCCAAATAGATTCAAACCTGACCGTTTGTTGTACTATTTTTCCTTTTACCATTTCTTTTCAATAGTAATGAAATTTTGGTTACTTGACTTTTGGTTGGTTGTCTTTACTAATATTTCAGGTACCAAATTTATTTTCCATTCCATCAATCTCTTTTTGAAAATCACAAAGGGGGAGAAGGAAAAATAACTACATCTAAGGGGGAGAACGAAAATTTCTAAACTAAGAAGAACTATCCTTATGTAAGGGGGAGTTCTCATTACGATTCCTTCATTATAATGAAAAGTCCATTCTGGAAATTCAGAATAAAATCCTTAGAGTTTCAAAGCCTAAGTGGGAGTTAGCTTTATTCACTATCATCCATAAACAAAGGGATATAAGCTTTAATTTCAAATTCTAGAAATTTATTCCAAAGATGTCATATTGTTTTTCGTAAGGATGTTTGTGTTTTCCAAAAAGGGGGTGATTGTTTAGTCAATAAGGTTTGCCTTATGACTTTTTCATTCCTTCTTGTTTTGAAAATCACAAATCCGTTATCTTTATGAAAATCGTTTTTATTCTATGCTTTGATCAAATAAGGAAAATTTCCTTCTCTAAGGAAATTCATCCTTACCATATTTTTCATTGTTCATATTTAGACTAATTATAAAATTTGGATTCATATTTGTAACCTTGGAAACCTATAAATACTTAGATATGAATCATTCTGTATTAGGATCTGAATTCTGGATATAAACTATAATGAAGTTCCACTCTGAATTCTGGATGTAAACTGTAATGAAGTTCCACTCCGAATTCTGGATGTGAACAGTATTGAAGTTCCACTCCAAATTCTGTATGTGAACTGTAATGAAGATCCACTCTGAATTCTGGATGTGAACATTAATGAAGTTCCACTATGAATTCTAGATGTGAAATGTAATGAAGTTCCACTCCGAATTCTGGATGTGAACTGTAATGAAGTTCCACTCCGAATTCTGGATGTGAACTGTAATGAAGTTTCACTCCGAATTCTAGATATGAAGTCTCATATAGTTTCACTCCAAATTCAAGATACGAACTCTCATATAGTTTTACTCTGAATTCTGGATACGAACTCTCATATAGTTTCACTCCAAATTCTGGATACGAACTCCCATATAGTCCAACTCCAAATTCTTGATAGGAACTCTCATATAAATCAACTCCGAATTCTAGATAAGAATCCTCATATATTTTGACTCTGAATTCTGATTACGAACTTATCTATGTTCTGAATTTGAGATCTCTGAATTCAGACTCCGAACACTTATGAGTTCTGACTCCAAATTCCTATGAACTCTGACTCCAAACCTTGTAAGTTCTGGTTCCGAATTCAGATGAAATCTAACTCCGAATTTCCATGAAATTCAGAGTCCGTATTTCCACATAATTCAGGTTTCGAATTCCAATAAAACATAATCCAAATATCTCTTTATTACGGACTCCAAATTCCATTTTGGTTAGACTCAGAAATTTTATTTTTTATACATTACAAAATTTTACTTAAATTCTAATTTCTTAAGTCTGTTATAAAACGATGTCGTTCTTTCAGTTATATATGTTTTGATATAAAACGATGTCGTCCATTCAGTTTCTAACTAACCTTTGGTTGATGGACACGTGTATAGGTCCCTTCGAAATTCAAGGAGAAATATGACCATTGGAGGAGGTAGCTGACCGTTGGAGTTTCTCCTATAAATAAGAGCACATTTGAAAAGCTCCATACTCAACTTTGACAACTTTGAAATCTGTGCTTATATGATGAAGAAGTGATTTCTAGAGAGAGAGGATTTATTAACTCTCATGATTTGTGTAGAAAGTTTGAAATACTATTTCAAAGTTTTCCTTGCACAGATTGCTTCGTGCGACCCTAAATGTTGGTGATTACTTTCGAGGGATTTCGGGGATAGGAAAACAGAGTTTCCAACACCTTGAAGTTGAGGGCTTCCTTACTGAGGAAGACAAAGGTTCCAACTACCTTGAAGTGGAGGGCTTCCGGGGACAGTAAGACATAGACTTCGATCTTCATATCGAGGGCTTACCCTGGTGTGGGTAAGACAGACTTTCATGAAAGTATAAATCAAGGGACCTTTATCCAAGGTTTTTGGATACCCTTCTCTTTGGGTTAAAAGACTTATATCTTGTAACATGTATTTTTACTAGTTGTTTTTATACTGCTATTTTTTATTGTATGGAAAGTATAACCTTCTTATATTTCCTTACACTTGTACTCTGACTCATTTAGATTCTATACGCTTTAAGTTAGAATCTCATATTGTAAAATTTCATTGTGTTTACACTTTTCAGAATCATATTTCTGGATCCATCTTTTCAGAATCATATTTCTGGAACTGGTTTTTCAGAATCACATTCAAGATATTATAATGTGTGTAGAACTAAAAGTTTGTAACTTCATACCTCGTTCCAATTCTCCAATTGGTGTTAGAGGTGTTGTGAATTTGATTAGTTTAACTTTGTTAAACTTATATCTTTCCTTGTTTAAGGAAATTTTTAAAGTGTACAATTTACCCCCCTCTTGTATATTGAGTATCTACATCATTATTTCAATCCTACAAAAATAATCATGTTAACATACTTCATGAAATCATATGATTTATGAATAACACATAGAAAACAAAAATCATAATGGTAACTTGTGGCATCCATAATATACTTATGTTTCAGATTTCACAACTACGTAGGGAGTTACATTTGGAATACCTATCACAGTATATTCCCTAAATCTCTAAGGAGAAGCATCACATTTACCTCTGTCACATTACCCAATTCATTGGAGAGCTATCTCAGGATCACCTACCCTATGTTTATCATGGAACCACCCGTATATGTAAATAGTGGCCAAAAACCATAATATTCTCATAACACATAAAAAAAGGGTGAAAAAAATTAAAATTTCCACATTTCAATAAAAATATATCATTTAAATATATAGATATTTTCAAACCATTCTAAAAAAAATTCTCACTACCAAAATAAATAAAAATATTATATGGTAAAATATTTCCTTTTAAAAACATTACGGCTTGTTAAGGAAGCCAAATATCAAATAATGCTCATTGTAGTGGAAAGGTCATTGTCACCTTGTCAATTAAAAAGATACATTATTTTTTGTTATAAATTAAAACTCTTTGAATATAAATATTCCCTTTGATTGAAAATACAATTCAAAGGATTTTATACACCATATAATAGAATGTCGTGTATAAATAAAAATACGACCAATGAATGGAGATTGAGATGAAGTCACATATAAAGACCTTTTTATAAATAAAATAGATAGATTATGTGTATTCACTATAAGTACACATAATTAATGTATAAATAAAATATAGGTTATCAAAAATCATTTCTCACAAAATCATATAATGAAATATTCATGAAGTAGAAGATTAACCCAACGATTTGAAATTGGGTTACAAATTCCCCTCACTAATTTGGTAACCAACGAAACATACACCCCATGAACGAAGGATCAAAAAATGAATATGTAAATAACGATTAATTAAGGTATATTACACAATTAATACAATCATGTTCAGTATATACAACACACAAAATGAAATAGTGTCAAATATAACATGAATCTCACGGGAATAAAAAGTGTGATGAAAACCCCTTACCTCATTTTAATCAATCGAGTCATAAGAACTTTAGATAATAACCACCAAATGAATACCATAATACAATGAATTTTACGAGAATAATTTGAATATATATCAAAAGTTTTTACACAATACACCTCTAGAAATAAATAATTGGGGAACACTAGAAATCTCATGGAATTAAAAGTGAGATAAGAAATGCCTTACCTTGTGTCCGACATGACCCGTTCATTATTTAATCTCTTGAATAATAAAAAAAGTGAATTTATACATTCTTAATAACCTTTTTAATGTTTATTATTACTTTTATATCACTTATTACCATGTTATAAACATTATGTATTCATTTATGTTAATGATTGTCATTTTGTTGAAATTTGGTACTTGAGTCAAAAATGGCCTTCTTATAATTACACATTGTTCATGTGGTCAAAAATACATTATCTCGAGAATTATATTCATTATTTAGATATAATATATATCATATATATCTAGTATATATTTTTATTTATAATATTAAATAACATATGGTGGTAATAAATTAAATTCACCATTCATTGAGATGGTATGTCGTACTTACGCATAAACACTAATTTCATTTTTATTTAATATTTAACGGAATTAGAAATTAATGATAATTAGGTATATTATAATTCCAGTATAATATCATATTTATTTTCAGTAACTCCATCCTTTATATGTTCCACTTATGGCATGAATGAGTCATATCACTTTGATGGGGCTGTAGTCCGTACTTTCTCAAATTAAATTATCGTATTTACCCATTATGGAAAACATAAAGGTATGATATAAATGAAAAATAAATAAGAAGAGAGAAAATATAAATAATATATATCTCTCATTTAAATATAGTACCTTGTTAATGGACACTATAAGAGGTGGTAGTAGAATATTGAACAATAATCATTTCATGAGGTAGTAGTTCATCGTCCACAGAAATAGTAGGTTCATTACCCATTAGACGGAGGTGTGTGTCAGTTTAGTTCTAATGCTTCTCATATTAACAACCTATTATATTTAGGAAACAGTTTTTGTTATGAAATAAAATAATAAAAAGAGTTTATGGGGTTGGAGAAGTAAAAAATAAGAAAAGAACTTAAGAGAAGATGTTATCATTAAATCAGGTAACTCCCATTGGTTTGAACCAAAATGATTTATTGAAGTGACTTATTCCTAAGGATAGGATTCTAGGTGCATGATAGGGATATTTATAGCTTATTTGGATATATTTTGGATGAGATAATGGGCTTGATAGGTGTTATTAATGGGTTAGAAGTGAGGGATTTTTATAAGGGGGAGAAGGAGCTCTTTAAGAATGTTTGAAAAAATTATTTTATTATGTAATAATTTTTGATTTCTAAAATTCCAAAAATTATTTATGTCGAAGATAAGATGAATGTTTTTAGAATTAAAATTATCCAATAATAATTGTATAGGTTTTGGCTATTTTTAATATTTTTATAATCTTTTTTATTTAAATAATTCATTATTGAGGTACACAATAAATCACTATTGTATCATAAATAATTTTATTTATATGATTTCTAAAAATTAAAAATAAAATACCATTATTTAGGAAATATTTTTATATTTATAATTAATATTTAAATTCAAATATATAAATTATATATCCCCATATTAAAATTTATTTAGAAAAACAATACATGCATATGATATTTTTATTTTTTACTTTAAATAAAAAGTTATTAATGTCATTATCTTTCCCAAATGTCATTAAAAGACCCAAAATCTTGTCCAAGTATTGTATTGGTCTACCATTACTCATCCAATAATGTTAGGACATGTGTTAATGTAGTTTTATTTTATTATAATATAATTTTTACCTTGAATCACCCAATTTACCTTTAACCATGGTAAATAAAAGACAAAAGTTACTATACAACAAATATTATTTTAATCTTATTGAACCAAATTTTACTTACTTATAACAACCATGTATTTTAGATGTTCTAAATTTAATTCATAAAATTGGTAAATTTTTATATAAAAGAAAAAGTATATATTTTAACAACTAATATGTGTTTTCACTATTCATAAAAAATTTAAGATTTTCAGAATAATAACAAAAATTTAGCCTAAGATATATTTGATATTCCGAATTCAACAATTATGTCTATTTTACCAAATTCAAAATATATAATTTGAATCAATTAATTTAAAATTAATTTCCATCGTCAAAACAAAAGGTGTGTTTTTATGAAATAATAACTATCAAAATTTTGACACTTGTTTATTTCCAATTACAATGTGAAATTACTTCCAATGAGAAAAATTGGATTAAATGGTAAAAAAAATCTTATTACACATTAAAAATAATTAAAAATATAATATAACCCTATAAATAAATTATAATAAAAGTCAATTTTGAATTAAAATATAGTATTATTCATTATTCTTGCAAAAATGAATTTTATCAGAAAAATAATAAAAAATTACGCAGTGTAAATATTGATGTCCTAATTCTAAATAAGAATTTTATTTTTTTCGAATTGAACATATAATGTGACCAAAAATAGATTTAAAGAGGGTTCTCCAAAAAGAGGTGGTAAATCAGCCTTTTTAAGAATATTAGAGTATTTTTTTCTTAAAATTAGATTCATTTACATTTTAATCCTCTAAAATTTATTGGATAAATGTTAAAAAATTTAACAAACATATATAATCATATTTTAGTTAGTTCTATTAATTCTTGCCTTTAGAATGGAAAGGAGTAATCTGCCATTTAAAATAATTAGATTTATTTATTCGTTTTTTAGTATAACTAATCATTGTGTGCAACATAAGATTTCAAAGAAACTGGTTAGTGAGTATTAGGTACGCCATTGAACATAGAATCCAATTTAAAGTAAAATTAATATTTAATTCAAAAATATTAATAAATATGAGAATGTGTTACTCTTTATTTACATGGGATGTTACATCCTTCTTCCCTTTTAGAAGTTCCATCCTCAGAATTTTAAAACAGGGATAGGAAACTTCATTGAATGTCCTACATTAGAAAAAGAGTTACTAAAAATATCACTTTAAAATAATTAAAGAGAAGTATAAAGGTCATTTGTAAAAAAAAGGATTCCATGAAAACATGGATATGGAGTAGAAAAAATCCCTCATGTTCTGATGTAGAGTGATAGAAAACATGATTAGGAGAAAGATAACCACAAAAAAATCACACACTTGTGACGGGTTAAACAATCATTGATTCCCTAGTAAGAAATTTTAACATACGATATTTATATTTTAAGTTACTTTTCATAAAGATAATGAATTTATTTATGATCATTACTAAAAACATAAGGAAATATACGTACATGTCATGTAGACTTTCATCCATTAATAAATTTATACCACAAACTCAACTTTTCTACCAATAATTAGTATTCAAGACGACTTGGTAACATAAAAATCTCTAGAATAAACTTTTAGAGAATCACATAATACACAAAAGAAGAAGTATATATTTTTGTTGTCATTAGAAATTATCCAAAACCAAAATTGAGAAGGGTTTTATCACAAAGTCTTCCACAAAAAATCATCACATTTATCTTCATATAACATTGGGTACTCTTTTAGTCACATACTAAGAATTATTAAACCTAATCACATATTCCTTATGATAGGGTAATAATTTCTATAAATAAACCATACAACCATATGTCCAAAATAAAACAATGATTCTTCAAAAATAAAATTCCATCATTACACATCAATTGAAAACCCAAAGTATTATTGTTTCCTTAGATATACAGTTTTTCCCCAAAAGAGAGATCATATTCAAAAATAACCTTCATCAATTAATCACCAAATAATTTTCCTATGTTATGTATATCTATATGATAACACATAGTATCCCAAATAAACTAATTCATTATCGATAAAACTAGTTAACTGAAAATAATTAGTCATACTAACTAGGGACTTCATGTAGTACATTGGTAAGTGATAAATACCAATCACACATTGGTGGTGGGTTCGATTCCTGATGCATTGTTTGATGTGAAGAGTTATCACATGGTCTCTGTGTTTCCTTTTATAAAAAATCATATAATTTTATGACATTCCCAAAAATGAGATATACTCTTCAAAAATAACCATAAGATCATTTAACGTCATTTTTTTTCTTATACATCTCATTTTCATCAAAAATCATAATGAACAAAATTTATTAATTCATGAAGTTCTATAAATATTGAAATTTTTCATACCTATGTAAAATAAAACTATTACTAAAGAAAGATAGTCATACCTTGGTCATTGTGTCCACCCAGATACATCGTTATATTATTCACATAGGTAGAAGGTCCAAACATTGCAACAATGATTTCAAGAACATTCAAAATCATTTTCTTCCTTAATCCAAATACACCATGTACATCTTGGGTCCTAAGTGTGTTCACAAAAAAATAGTTTTGTAAAATAATATTATATGACATATAATTTCAAAACATATGATAAAAAATGATTTTTATAAAACAGTGGGACTGAGTTTGAGTTGAATCATTCAATCAGTGGTCCTTTTAAAATACGATATTATTGTGCTGAGAGAATATATTTTAAAAGAAAATATAATTAGGTTTCCCAGGGGTCTCATTATTCAACACATTTTACAAAATCATAAGATTCTTCTAAATCTTGTGATAAGGTAAAATATTTGAAAAATCCCTGATAATGTTTACCTTTCTTGAAAATATGATAGTATTATAAAAATAGGTTTTTATTAAATACAACCCATGATCTATGATGATATCTAGGTATAGTGGAGGTGATTAATATATTAAAAAACATTGAGTGATTTGTATGTTATAAAATGATTCATAATCATCTACACATGACTTTCTAATAATTATTGCATGCAAGTCATCATGAAGAGATAGGAATGTCGTTTGAGATTCTCCTCCTTCCATTTGTAACAAAATTTCCTTAATATGAATAAGTTACAAAAAGAAGGATTTAACTTAAAGAGTATGCATAGAGACTAGCAATTTGTTTAAAGATACTCTTAGACCATAATGTTTTCTAAGATGACCATTGATACCAACTATAAAGACCCAATCCGTATATATTACATAATCTTGAATTATGTGAATAATTCACATTGAAAATCTTTTCAGGTTCAGAGTTTTTTAGAATTAGGCCATAAATATTACATTACATCTCAAAAATTACAATGTAGACAATTTTACTTAGTTTCCATTTTTTCGTTAAATAAAAACCCTTAAAAATCAATCATCTATAGTTCCATGTTTTAGAAAAAATGACTATTCCTTGATCCCGTCCTTTAACCAATTCATCTTTAAGTCCTTTGAAAATCATTTCAAAACATGGGATGAACATGAAAAGACCAGTAAGGAATATAAAATAAAGAATGAAAACATTATTCTATCAAAAGATAAGCTTTTTCACATACCTCATGAAATTATAAGGTTTATTAATAACACATATAAAACACAAATATTAATGGTAACTTGTGGAATCCATACTATTCTTACATTGTATCTTTTATAGCTACGTAGGGAGTTACATTTTGAATAGCCATCATAATATATTCTCTAAATATCCTAAGAGAAACATCACTTTTACCTCCATCGTGTTACTCAATGCATTGGAGATCTATCTCTAGTTTAACTGACATAAAATTATCATGGAACCACCCATATTCATAAATAGTGCCCAAGAACCATAATATACTCATAACACATAACACAAGCGTAATGGAAAAGTATAATTTCCATATTGAAATCACAATATATCGTTTCAATATTTTGATATAATCAATCCATTCTCAAAACCATTTTCAATACCAAAATACATAAAAATAGAATATGGTAATTATTTTCCCATTAAATACATTACAGCTTGTTAAGGAAGCAAAATATCAAATAATACTCACAGCAGCAGAAAGGAAATTTTCAACACATACGTTAAAAAGAAACATTATTTCTTTTAATTTAGTAAAATTATTCATAGATAAATATTACCATTGAATGAAAATACAATTCAAATGAGTTTATACATATATAAAGGAAAGTTGTGTATAAATCAAAATGTGCCTCTATGAAATGATATTGAGACAAATTCCCATACAAAGACCATTTTGATGATAAAATAGATTGATTATGTGTATTCACTATAAGTACACATATATAATTTTTAAATTCAATATATGATATAAAAAATTATTTCTCTAAAAATCATAGCATGAAATATTCATGAATAAGAAGATTAACCCAAAAATTGAAATTGGGTTCAGAAGTTCCCTTACCGATTCTGAAACATAGAAACATACATTATTTTAAAGAAAAATCATACAATGAATATGTAAATATCGATAAATTAAATTATATTACACAATGAATACAATCAGGGGTAGAACATAAACCACAGAAAAGGAAATAGAGGCAAATATAGCATGAATCTCACGGGAATAAAAAGTGAGATGAAAACCTCTTAGCTCGTTGTAATCAATCGATTATTATTACCCAATGATAATAAACACCAAATGAATCACAAAATACCATTAATATTAAAATAATAATGATAATATATATCAAATGTAATTACATAATCAACAAAATGGTATAAATAAGTTGGGAACAAAGGAAATATCAAGGAATTAAATGTGAGATAAGAAACCCCTTACCTTGTATACGACTTGACCCATTCATTCTTTAATCTCTTGAATAATAAAATAAAGTTAATTTATAATTTCATAAGAAAATTTTTCATTTTCATTATTAATTTCAAATCATTTATTACCATGTTATAAATATTATGTAATCATTTTAGTTAATAATGGTAATTGTTTTTGATATTTGGTACCTGAGTAAAAAAATGAACTTCATATAATTACAAGTTGTTCAAGTGGTAAAATTTATATTATCACCATAATGATATTTACTATTTATATATCATATATATCATATATATCCAGTATATATATGAATTTATAATAGTATATAACATATAGAGGTAAGAAATGAAATGCACCATTCATGGAGACGGTAAGTCGTACAAACAAATGAACATAACTTTCATTTATATTTCATATTTAATGGAATTATAAATTAAAGATAAATAGGTATATTATAATTCCAGTATAATATAATATATAATTTTAGTAACACTATCCTTTATATGTTCCATGTATGGCATGAACGTGTCATATCACTTTGAGGGGGTGGTAGTCCGTACTTTTCAAATGAAATTATCGTATTGACACATATTGTAAGACATAAATGTATGATATAAATGAAATATTAAGAAGAATAGAGACAATATAAATAATATTTTTATCACATTTAAATATATTACCATCTTAATGGCCTTTATAAGAGGTGGTAAGAGAAGACTTAACAATCATCATCTCGTGATGCAGTAGTTCACCGTCTACAGAAACAAGATGTTTGTTACCCATTAAATGGAGGTGTGTGTAAGTGTAGTTCAAATAAATCTCATATAAACAACCTATAATATTGATGATACTGGTTTTGTTATAAAATTATGTAATAAAAAGTGTTATTGGGTTGGAGAAGTAAAATAAAAGAAAATAACTTAAGAGAAGACCTTACCTTTAACTCGGGTAACTCCCTTTGGATTGAATCAAAAGGATTCCTTGAAGTGCCTTCCACAAAAGGTAAGTATTCTAGGTAGAATATAGGGATCTTGAGAGATTATTTGGGTAGTTTTTGGATGATACAAGGTTCTTGATAGGTGTGAGTAATGGGTTATATTTGAGTCCTTTTTATAAGGCGGAGGATAGGCTCTTTAGGGATATTTGAAAATATTAATTTATTATATAATGATTTTCGGTTTATAAAAGACCAAAACATATTATAGTCGACAATAAGATGACTATTTTTTTTAAATAAAATCATCCAATAAAAATTGGACAAGTTTTGGATATTGTTTTTATTTTTATAATCTTATTTACTTAAATCATTAATTAATGAGGTAGACACTTCATCACTATGGTGTCCCAAATAATTTTATTTATTTGATGTCTAAAAATTATAAATAAAATACCATGATGTATGAAATATGTTTATGTTTGTAATGAATATTTATAGTCAAATATATAAATTATATAACCCCACATTAAAATTGTTTTATCAAAATAACAAATGTTTATGATATTTTTATTTTGACTTTATATAAAAGGTTATTAATTACATTATCTTACCCAAATGGCTTTAAAAGGCTACAAAGCATACCCATTGATTTTATTGGTCATCCATGACTCACCCTATAATATTAGGACACATTTTATGGTTATTTTATATTATTATAATATTCTTTTTACCTTGAATAACAATATTTACCATTAACTGCATTAAATAAATTCAAAAGTTACTATTCACCAAACTTATTTCTATCTTATTGAACAAAATTTTACATAATGATAAAAACAATGTATGTCAGATTTTTGAAATTCAATTTTGAGAAGTGGGAAATTTATCATTTAAATGAAGAAGTTGGTTTTTTAACTTCTACTTAGTGTTTTCACTATTCATAAAAAATTGACGATTTTTAGAAAATAAAAAAAATTCAGCCTAATCTAAATCTGATAATCCAAATTCAAAAATGATGTCTATTTTACCAAATTCAAAAAATATAATTTTCATCAATTAATTTAAAATTATTTCCCATTGTCAAAACAAAAAGCGTGTTTTTAAGAAATAATATCTATCAAAAGATTTACTCTTATTTATTTCCAATTTCAATGTGAAATTACTTATAATGATGAATATTGTATTAAATGGTAAAAATAAATTTCTTTAAACTATAAAAACAATTAAAAATATTATCTAACCCTATAAATAAAATATATTAAAAGGTATTTTTTAATTAAAATATATTCTCTTTCACTATTTTTAAAAATATTAATTTTATCTGAAAATTACAAAAAATTTACCCAAAGTAAATTTGGATGTCTCAATTATACAGCAGAATTATATTTTGTCAAATAGAACAAATAAACGTGAAAAAACTATATTTAAAAGGTATTCACTATCAAAAGGCGGTAAATTGCCTTTTAATGAATATTAGAGCATATATGCTAAAAATTAGATTCATTTACATTTTAAGCCTAAAACATTTATAAGATAAATATAACAACATTTAACAAACATATATAATCATATTTTAGTCAGTTTTGTTTATTCATGTCATTAAAAAGTCTTGGTGTTACCTACCATTTAAAATAATAATATTATATTATTATTTTTCAGTATAACTCAACACTGTGTGAAACATAAGATTTCAAAGAAAATTGTTGTTTCTTATCAAGTATGACATCGATCCTAGATTCCCCATTAATGTAAAATTAGTATTTAAATCAAAAATATTAATAATAATGAAAATTTCTTACTCTTTATTTACCTGGGATGTTACATCACCTCTTGAGGGAATTTTTCTCCATGAACCAAAAGAGATGATGGGATGTAGATCTCTCTATATGTGGGTTACTACTCAGAAATAATCTCCTAGTCTGGGTCTCCCTTAAAAATTAAGACATTGTTTGTTAAAATATTCACAGTTTCATATCATTGTGGAAACTGGTTAATGACACAGCTTCCATCAGGATATTTTATGGTGTCGAAACAGGGTAGAAACCGTCATTGAGGAGATTAGTTACGTTGTCCACCACTGGTGTGTGTGGACACTGAAACACTGGTACACATGGATTTTTCCGTATAGTAGGGAATCATGATGGTGCAAAAAGCTGAGGTATCCGCTATAGAATTTGAGGAATTTTATACATGAGGCATGTTTATGAGTTTTTCCTCGACAAACCATTTTATCTAGGGTTATGTTTCTAGTTTAGAGTATATTAGATATGTATTGGACTGATTGGATCACATATGAATGTGGATCAATTGGGAACATCCCTATGAAAAAGAACCTAAAAATTAAATAGATGGATGGTTCAAAATGCACAATGAGGATGGACCTAGGATGGTGTTTCCCATAAGTGGGATGATTTTACACCATTGAGGTTGTGTGGACACCAAAAAGGGAAGATCCGAGAATGGTGGGTCCTAAAAACTGGGACACAAAGGTCTACCCTTGGATGGGATTGAACTATGTGGCGGATTCATACATACCCTATTCAGGATAATTGTACAAAAACCCATGTATTATGAGAGTATAAGTCATGTTATTGGGGTGTAGATGGTGGTAAACAACCGAAGATAATGATAGGGATTACGAGGGTTTAGCAGCCCATAGTAATAGGGGCACTCTTGGTTGGAGGAGTATGGATTGAGTGTTGGAATTTCGCACAGAGATGGCCCATGAACTGGCCTAACACTAAATAGAGGTGGAACATGGATGTCGGTCCAAATAGAGGGGACATAGAAGTTTACTGGTGTTTGGTGTTAATCCTCATAGTGGATTCCTACATACCCTATCAAGGATATAGGGAAACAATTCCACATAGTTCAAAAGAATAAGACATGGGATCGATGTGTAAAAAATAAAAAACCACCCAAAATCATGTTGGGGATTATTCGTGGTTAGTAGCCCCTCATAATAGGGGATTCTTGGTTGGAGGATTATGGATTGAGTGTGGGACTTACACATTGAGATGACATAAGAACTGTTCTGACAAAACTATAGGGCAGACCAAGTATGTGGGTCCCAATAAGAGGGACACCAGAGTTTACCAGTAATTGGGGTTGATCCTTAAAGAGACCTTATATGTTCCTAATCTAGGAGATATGCATAAAAACATACATATTTTAAAAGAATACATTTTAATGTCATGTGAGACAAAAGGGTCATACAGTCGGACATCATACAAGATGAGGGTGAAATGACGTGAAGTGGTCAGGACTAATGAGCAAAGGGCATGAACATCAGGGAGGCTTCTTACATATCCCGGTGGTAGGGAATCAAAGACCATGTAGTTTGGAAGAGAGTGGAGGGAGGATTACATGATAAAGAAGCTCAAAATGGATACCAGGGTGGATGATTACTCTAATCCCACATGATTCATGCTCGGTGTGAGAAAGAAGAGGAAATAATAGACTTGATGATCGCATTGTGAAAGGTTTATCAGCAAGGAGTAGAGTGGGGAATATGCATGGAAAGAGGAATAGGGATAGGAATATTGGGAAGCTCCAAGAGGGTTTACAAATGTATGAGGATGATATGGATATCATTCAAGGATAACCCTACCATGGTGTGTCAGGGATTACACAAAGGAAGCTAGAGGAGCACCTGGAAACAATGTGCAAAAGGAGAGGAGGAGGGAGAGGGATCTCATTCACATGTTTTCTATGGTCCTCTTGGGATTTTTACTCATGACGTGTTCATATTTTAACATCATGTGTTGAGGATATGGGGTTTCTTGGAATTTAATCATCCTATACCTCAGATGTTGATGACTCACTCCTCACCCCAAGGACTTATATAACCTTTACCAAACCACAATTAGGGAGGAAAGTAACAAGAATTAACAGGTATTGGGGGTTTAAGATTGATACATTTAGGGGTACAAATTGTCATGGATATGAGAAGAATCAATATATGTTATCATACCTACGTTAAAAAGAACAATACAGGAAAACACAACATGAAGCGCCACTAAGGGGACCATGAAATCACTTCGTTCAAGCCTGGAGGGCCACACAGAAGAAGGGTTTATAGTGATAGAAATCGTGAAAAAAGGGATCAGAAAGCTTTTGTTCATCGTGAAGATTATGGTATTCATTAAGGAAATCGTCTTCGAAAAAAACTAATGCTTCATGAGGGGAGGTTTTAAATGGATCAAAGCTTCACCTTATAAAATGAATCTTTATTTGGGGAGTTCTTCATGAAGGAATAATGTGCCTTAAAGCCTATATCACCCTAAAGTGGTCCAACCTTTGTGATGGTCATAGTATTTAATAAATGGTATCCCCCACAATGTATGGGGACATGAAGAACACAATTAGGCACAAACTAATGAGGCCAAGTAACACTGATAATCCATTTTCTAACATCGCAATAGTGTTTTCCAAATGGGATATTGGATGGAGAAAGGGCAGAGTGAGAGTGGTTGGGGCGGGGGGTGATTCCTTCTATTTATAGTTAACTAATGTTGTTAGGGGTCGAATCAATTCCAGGGGAGAACATTCAGGCGCCACAAAGAGGAGGTGACACTGTGAAGCCCAAGGGTCGGTGTTAGATTCGATCAGACGCCTAGAGGGTCCGTCTAAGTGATGGTCACAGAGCTGGCCCTAGATAAAAAATGATTTCGTGGTGATGTAGGGATACTTCAAACTTCATTGAACTAACTGAGGTTTCATTATGTCGAACAAGGGATTGCTGAGGCGGACATCATGGAGCAGGCCATGGATACAATGTTACATCAGGAAGGCATCATGATTATTCTAACTCACTGGGGGTCTATCATGGATGCTCGGAATCATATAGGTGGAACAACCATAAACAGGTCTCCACAAACAATGGCCATTAGGACAATTTTTATGGAATTCAAGGCCATTGTGAATCTAGACATACATTGTACCAACATAAAATTTGCTTGTACCTCAAGTGGAACTAATTTCTATGCCAAAAACCACATTATCATTAAAATTACAAATATAAAATATAAATAATGATGAATTATTTAGTATATGAATCATTAAATTTATCGTAGGTCATATATTTTCATCATATTTTTAAATCCATGATGATGGTTCATAAAGTGTTTGTGAATTTCGAAAGTGTGTCCCCCAGGAGTGTAAAACTTGGTGTATATTAAGGCCCATTTTCCGGAACAAGGTGATGATCATGTCCATCTCAATGCAGACATTTCTTATTCAATACCCTTAGTGTGCTTTGTTCATAATACACATGAACTTGTAGTAAGTATACAAGGATGTAATTTCTTCTAAACAACTAACTCTATCAAATACCAAAATTCTTGTATACATACATAAACATTGACTGATACTTAGATTTATTATTAGTGGTGTCCTTAAGGATCTCAGAAAGGATTAATTATCATTGTTTTAAAATGATAACTAAAACTATCCTCTAATACCAAATATAGTGATAAATTCATATCATTGATAAATAATTCATAATTTTAATGAATATTCATCACATTACTCAAATATAATCCAAAGGACTATAACAATTTAGTGAATTGGAAACATAGAATCATAAAAAAATATCCATTGTATATTATATTATGTCCTACAATGATCTTTATAACTATAACCCTTTGTAAACAAATAAAATGTAATACATTTTTTCATAACCCGAGGAAATGAAACATATGAAAGGGTGGTATCATATGAATAGAGATTGTAAAAAGGAGAGAAATTTAGGCATAACATGAACCTAAGGATACGAGAATAAGATAATAAAATTTTAAAACGACACCCTACATGTCAAAAGATCATATTATTGAGTCATGGAATAAATATTGGTCACTCATAAGACAAGAATATTAATGGAATTAAATTAAATGATCTAAGAGAGAATATAAATGGAAGAAGACATAGATTTGTGGGATACAGAATATATTAGAAAATCATTTACATGGCTATCAAGGTTCTCTTCCATTTCAATAATAGTGGAATGGGTTCACTCTACAAACCATCATAGTGGTCAAGGATTACTCTGAAGACTATCATAGCAGACTAATTCATTTTATGAACACTATTCACCCCTTATTGTCATACGTTATATATCATGAGATATAAATCATTACATAATGACTCTGGGGTAGGTATATTTCCCACATATATCATAATGATAACTATATTTATCAATGCCTCAAGATCATAAGAAATTTATCATCTCACAAATTGGAAAATAAAATTTGATTCATAAGAATTTAATCTTGTAATAACCTATGGAAAATATATATGTTTGATAATAATTTCATCATTCCATAACCTAAGGAAAAATAAATAGGTTTAATAATAATTTTAACATGGTATCACTTGTGGAATAGAAAAAACTTTCATAAGAAGCATGCAATCATAAACATAAAACATTCACAAAATGAAAAATAATGATATACTTGGCCTATATTCCCTATAATCTATATGTAACACCAAATCATTCCATCTTAGATGGATGATATTTTGATCACTAATTTAAATCATTTATTAAGGAAAATAGATTTCTCACATTGAAATAATCACCCTAAAATTTTTGTATAAACATTTTATTTGAAAATAACAATGTAAAATAATAATGTATGTTTCAGAAAAAATAATCTAGATGATGGTGGGATGATTTTTTCATGCCATTCATGTTAAAACAAATATTTATATCATATATTCGGTAAAAAAATGGGATTTTTTTGAAAAAAAGAGAAATGAATATTAATTTCAAATCATTTTTTAAAAAATGTAAAAAATGGGAGAAATATCTTTTAATAATAATAGGATAACAATAAAACATTTTCCTAAATCTCATTTTAAAACATGATTTTTCATGGAAATTTATTTCCGACCAAAGAGAGAAAACAATTCATATTTTCTTATAAACATTCTCAATTATTTTTATTAAATATGAGCAGAAAATGGTATTACTAAAATAAAATATCATCAATAAATATAGTATAAGAAAATACATATATTCCAAGTTATATTGATCATAATATCTTTTCATTGTAAACATAATCATAAATAGTAATAAAAATGGTGATATTTTATCATTAAATCATTACCACTTTGGTAACATGGTATCGTAAGCCCCCACTAAATAATTACATAAAATGGAAATCAGAATATCATGAAAATAATAAACTCATGAAATTACAGGTCAATATGCTCTATATATTCCTCATGAAATAATATAGGTTCAAAACATAATATACCTCTCAGAGAATGAAAATTGAGACGATAGTACATGATCAAACTTTTTGTATAAAAAATATATGTTTATTACAAATATATTAATTGAAACTTATATATATCATAGAATACATGATTTTATTATGACCTTTTGTTTTTTGTTTATTAAAAATACCATGTCAATGTTACATTTGAGGTAACAACTGCTTTGTTTTTCTTATATGTTTTTATTTTTTATTTTTGGAAATAATAAATTGATAATTATTTAATAATATCAATAATGTTAACCAATATATAAAAGTCATATTTATATTTAGTATATGTTTATTTATACTACTAATAAAATTTACTTATTGAAAATGAAATACACTGTTCTTGGATATGGTAATACATACGTGCGCATGAACACTATTTACATATTCTTGTTGGATAGAACGAAATAAATATAAATCATATATTATAATAATAGAATTATTTTTTATGTCATATATACCAAATATGTTCATTAAAAATTTTCTTATTACCTTCTTTGTAAAGTATTAATGAATCACATTACTTTGTGATGTGACAGTCAGCCATACAAATGAGCGACATTATCACAATGCCAAAAAAATGGAGAGTATAAAGGTATATATTGTAAAAAATACATTTGTATAATAATATCATATATATGATGTATAAATAATAAATCCAAAATCATTTCCATCCTTGATAGTTGGAAATGGATAAAATAATTACATTGGTTTATGAGGTGGTAGTCCATTATGCAAACAAATGATGATTTTGTAACCTATTTGATGAATGTTGAGATTATTATACGCCATTACCAAAATATTCAAACATCTATGTATATAAAATATAATGAATATATCATATAATCATGTTGTAATTATTATTTAAAGTGGTTTATAAAGTAATAAAAATGAAAATTCTCATTGTTGAAACCAATTTTTCAAATTCAATTACAATAAATAGAAATATTTAATTTAAAAATAATGCCATGGACGTGATGAGAAAAAATGTTTTCAAAGAGATAAAATTGAAGTATTTTGACATGTTTTTATATCAAAATTCAAGATAAAATTGATAAAATTGATATAAATTGGATTAATATATATATATATATATATATATATAATTTTATTTTTTAAATAATTTCATAATGTAATATACCACTTTTTAAAATTAAATGAAATGTATGTTTTCAATTTAAATTTCCTATTGTAAATTAATTGTTTAAAAATGTTTCTTTTCTGAAAAATCATAAATATTTACCCAATTCTAATTTTAGAATGATTTTTTCAAAAATTAGGTCTATTTTATTAGAATAATTTACAAAATGTGTAATAAATTAATTTTATTATTCTTTAAATAAATAAAATATTTTTTTAGAATGTAGTATAGAAAAAGTGCTTACCAAAAATTATTATATTTATTATTATTATGTTTTCATTATATGAAAACGCAAGAATTAATATTAAAAAAGAAGTTTTTACTATTCATTTTCATAATAATAATTTTTACGTTATAATGTTCATGTTTAAAATAACATATTAATATTATATCATTTTCTAAACTAGTTTATTTGTGTAACACGAGATAAACTTGGTGTTACATGTAATTGAAGCTATCAATTAAATTTAATTTATTCAATAAAATATAAATGATTTAGGTTGTTACATTTTGACTACCAAAAAATGATTATATCCAGAAAAATCAGTATTATAAATACAAATTAGGATAGTCTTGCCCCATCATATCCTCAATGTCCCATATAGGTTCCTCAAGATGGTGGCATAAAAAAAGCATTGACCATGTGAGTGGTATTTTCTCACCGAACATTCTATTATGAATCCAAAATATTCATAACAATTACTTCATAATAAAGATCATTCTCTAGTGGTAAAACCTCTGAGTCTAGTACATGTGAAGTTTCATGTATGTATTTCCTCAAGGGAGATACGAGGAACTCATTGGTGGAAATTAGAGAGGACTAGTGGAAGTGTCTTTCTATATGATAACATCATGATATGGTCAATAATTTCAATTTTACTGATAAACCTGGGGTTTATCGTAACTTTTCTTTAAAGTCTATAACATTTTTTAATTGATAAATTCATAGAAACACCATTTCAAAAACTTAAAATTCATGATAATTTCAGAGAGTGTAAACATAAATTTTATTCCAACTCTAAGTTAACTTGAGGTGTTGTGTAATGGATCTAATCATCTCTTACATTTTATTTGAATATCATAGTTCCCAATAACTTTCATTCAATTACTTCATTTCTGCACGTTGGAGCTCTACACTTATTTCCATAGTAGTTTTCACAAGGAGCCATATAAATGCTCATGTAAATATTATTGTCATATGAATAATCAAGTAGAGGATGGTGTTGATCCAAACCAACATTAATATCAAAAGAATAATATCTCACCATTACCTCAAGGTTTTTAATTGTTCTTTTAGATTATCTATGTATATGATTATAATACATAGTGCAAAATTTAACTATATATAATGATATTAATGATGTATTCACAAAACAGTAAGCCTCAAATCCCAATCAGACATAATATAATGTTTTACTCCATGAGACCTTAGTTGTTCCATAATGTATATCAAGGAAATATGCTCTATGTAAAATGTTTTCTTGATAGAGATGAAATGTGATGACATTGTATGGGTACCAACTATAACCTATATATTTTTACCACATTTTTCTTTTTATAGAAGTCTAATGAAAATATTCATCGTTATTTTTCCCATTTCCATATGATATAGGTAATTAATGTGACTTCCCCATAAAATTTTTTCTTCCATCCTTAATTTTCTTACAAACCAAGCTCCATGATACACACTCTGTGATATCTCTCTACCAGCCATCGATTATAAGTACTTTTTTTAATCATTATATATATATACTTCCTATATGAATAGACAATAATGAACAATGATATTAATCTAATAACTCCTTTATATTTGTTATAGAGGTAAAACATATACGTTTCATGAACCTTATTATTCCATTATGATCACAGTTAATCCTATAAACATTATTAACTTTCTTTTATAGCACACAATCATTTTTCTGTGCCTTTATAATATTAACTCACATAGAAAACTGAACATTAAATTAATATGAATATGATTTTACACCTTATTTTAGAATTTCCATATTGATACATTTAAAATATAGAAATATTGGATATTTTTAATCATCATCATGGATAATATATAATGATCATTTTGACTCAACGCATAGGCCACCTTGTTCACAATTATGGGGAGGTATTTGCAATGACCCTTCTTGTCACGAAGATATGGTTTATTTGTTTTTCAATTTTATTCCATTATTTGATAATGGTTATGGTGTAATATGGCCTATGTATGATCCCGGGACTGTCTGAGGATTCTTCGGAGTTCAGATTTCTAGAAATGGAAAAATTGTCGTGGGATGAATAGTTGGTTGAAACCATATAGGACATTCCAAAAGACCTCTATAAACCATGAATAAATAAACATAGGTTCAATAGGATACACATGGTTTGTATGAAACACAATGACTCTAGATGCATGGCCATTCGAGAATGCAGAGTTTCATGAAAGAAGCTCTGCACATAATTTTAACATGGTTAGTCATAATGTGTGCCTTAATTATGTGATGTTATCCTCTATACTAGTGAATTTTTATTTTTTTACACATGGTTTGGAAACTATTAACGTTGATATTTATGGGTGATTTTTCCCTTAAATTATGTTAAAATAAATTTATCATTTTCTATATCTTTCTCAAGCTAATGGGTTTTGTTTTCACCTCTATTGAGCTGAAAAAGCTCTCTATCAAGGACTTTAGTTATCACACTCCCCAAAAGTACAAATCATTATCTATTATAATCATTGGATACATCTATTTTTTAACTTATAATCTATCACCTTATATTTCAATTTTCTTTACAATCCATCATAACATTTAAGTGAAATATTGTTTTCCTTATTTTCAAGGTGCTAGACCTTTTCTCATATCACTCCTAACCTACATTGATCTTGAGTAATATTTTGAGTTAGGATCCATCTGAAAAATTGAGTTAGTTGGACACATGATTTTCCTTTTAGTTTTTATGTTTCATATTTGATCCATTGTTCCACACATCGGCTTTTCTGATCAATTCAATTTATATTTAGTTCTTCATATCAATTTGATCTAGGTCAATTTATTAACACATATTGATAATTATTTAGTGAGTTCGTGTAGGTATTCCAGATTTATACACACCCCATGGGTGTGATAAGTGAAATTTCCATTATATGGTAAATTTATCACTTTTTTTAATGTTTATCTAGACACTGACTTAGTCTTAAAATGTTTTCCCCCATGTATATAAATTTTTAATGATAACAGTCACCTCTAAATTTTTTGGAAATGTTTTCTATTGGAATTGCATAGGTAGTCTTTTCTTACTTGATCATGACACCTTCCAATTGACACCTTGAGCCTTATAATTTAATTGTACATTATTATGTTAATTCAAAAGTGTTTTTACTTTATGAAATTCCTTTTCAATATGGTTTCATTTGCAGGAAAATACATTTCATAAATTAATAAAAATGGTTTATGATTGGTGGTAAGGAATTGTCTTTGTTTCAGATATTTTAAATGATTTTTATTAATAGTGATTCATTCAATCGAATTGATCTTGACAAATGCGACATATGAGAGGTGTTGCCTCATGTTTCATATTATAATTTAATTATGTCTTAATTATATAAATATAAGTTTTGGATAGAAGATATGTATTTGAGGTAATCCTACTTGAAAATTATAATTATAACATGACTTGTGATAGTATGTGGTATGATTTGTAGGGATTGTGGAGAATGGTGGTATCATGCTACCTTACATCAGTTGGAGCATGACCTCCCACACCACTTAAACTATTAAAATGTTTAACTTGAAACACCATGTTCTTTTGTTCAAGTAATGAAATCATGGCTCACTCATCATCTCGATTGTCATAAATAATGTATCATGCACTTATTGGGATGTATTGTATGTACCATATTTATTAAGCTTATTAGATAATTAGACTGGTCAAGGATGCCTGAGTTACACCCTAGTCCATCTAGAAAATAGTATTACGAGCATATGTCCACTAACTATTCCATATACTTAGTTCATATAGGTGGAATAAATATATAGTTAAATTATGTATATTTTTAATATATATATATATAGTGAATAAAAAAACATCCATTCCGACCATGAGACTAAGTAGGTAGATCCTCTAGGTTTCCTATTAGAACACAGGTATGCAAGTTATTAATTTCGTCATATTTTTTTTTCTAGTTATACCTGTATACTATATATTTAAGAGAACTACTTGGATTACACGTAGTCATTTTTGTTTGTGGACCTTTGATATTTTTATCTCACACCCTACTCAAGTTGCCTTTGGTACCCAAGAAGACTATCTGTCTACATGTATTGATAAGATAAATAACCAAACCATGGGTTTTTGATATTCATACAAATAAATAGGGCATAGGATAAGTGGACCAATCATATTCTCAAGATGCTAGTGGGGAAACATTTGTTCTTTTTGTACTCCAGTTACCTAGTTCCCCTTTTCTGTATATCATCATGTCATGTATCAATGTATTGATACTATCAGAGAGGATTTTGATGTTATTATCATTTGTTCAGTTCTATTTATATTCTTCATCTTTTTTATCATTCTGTTTGTTCATTTATTCTTCTGCTACAATTGTGTGTTTATTTTTGTATCCATTGTTCCTCTTTGATATGTGGGAATAGTAAATCCACGATAAAAACATTAAACCCTCACTACTAGTTGATAAACCCTAGCATACGATGAGGTTCCCTTGAGGACATGTGACCCACTAACTCGGGGAACATGTAAGTGTATCCAAAGTCAGGGCGTTACAAAATGGTATCAATGGGGATTCTTTCTTACATTATTTTTGACAGAGAATAGAATAAAGATCAAGAATTCTAGGTATGTAGAAATAATCCATTCATTGAAATTTCAAACCCATTTATTGGTTAAGGCTATGTTTCCTAAATTATAATTGTTGTTCTATTTTTCCAATTACTGTTTATTTAATTTCACCATTGTGTGATGCACATGCTGTTTTGTGGTTATTATTATTGTTTTGATTGAGGACTTATTTCAAACCCAGATAGATGATAATAGGTAATGTTTGTTACATGCATAATTTTTACTCACAATATGAATTATATTCGATTCAATTTTCAATGTTTCATCTATTTTCTTCATGCATTTTGCTGTCGCATATTGATAGTGGATTGAATATGTATTAAATAGTGTTGACACTTCTTGTTGGGATTGAAAAACATTATTGACCCCTAGAGTGTCATGTTTATCAAAGTATTTATTTCTAAATAGGTTTATATAGACTCCTAAAGTAATAAATTACCGATTTTTGAGTGATGTAGGGTCCATCACATGGGATCGAATGTGTTATGGTGTGAGTTGAATGGATACCATATGTTGTTTTATAAGTAGTAAGTTCCCTTATGGATTAAATGTGGAATACAATGTTATTCAACGATTTTATGTAATTTACACAATTTAACAAGAAAAATTTAAAAAAGAATATTAATTCTTATGTTAAATTTGTTTTCCTACACATATTAATAAATAATTTGACCTAAACATAAAAATATTTGTGGGTAATGGCGTATCTATTGTGTTCTTATGTCTTGTTATTGTTTCTTCTCCCATATAGACGTAGATTTAAAATCATTCATAGAGGCATGGTTGTTTATATAAGAAGGCTTTAATCATGTAATATATTATAAAATGATTTCTTATTAATTTATTAAATACATTTTTAAGAGTGCATTTAAAATTTTAGTATCATTCCACAATGACGTTCTCTATTAGTACCCTCTAAAGGTGGTGATGAACATGCTCCAAAGCTGGAGGGCCCTGATCCACCAGTGGTTCCTCCTGTAGTGAAACCAATAGATCCTATTCCTATACCAAATATTAGAAATGATGCATAGTTTTGAGAGGATATTCTATGCATGATTCAATATATCCATGGTGCCATTCGACCTACCACGAGTATGGCAGAGTTGAATTTGGAATATCAGCAATAGCGTCCTCCAACCTTTTTGAGGGATTGCAGACCTCATGATGTAGTTTCTTGGATCAAATAAATAATATTTATTTTGGAGAATCCTAATATGATCCTATCGAATATCATCATGGTTGTGGTTTATGAGCTATGTGCCATAGCCAAGCGATGGAGGGACATAATCACCTAGGATGATCGATATAGATATATTTCATGAGAGGATTTATAGACAGTATACAATGACTACATTTTTATAAAGAATATGAGGTTGTCATATATAAGGAAATTAACATCTTGTAGTAGGGTAGCATGTATTTCTTCAATCATTCTACTAGTTTTTCCAAGATATAGTGGTTCGATCCAACTTATGTAGGTGATGATATTATGACTTCTTATAGATTTGAAGATGGATTTGTTTACACAATCTAATTATAGGTAAATTTATTCAATTTGATGAATATATACTAACTAATCAAACAAAACATTTTTATATATAGAAATATATGGGAATATAATGGTGTTAACTATGATATTATGTCACTTAAATCTAGTATTGGTTCTTATTTTGGTCGCAACTATCACTATGAGGAGTCTCATGGGGGTTACAACATCAAGGCTCCTCACATTCACAGCTTCTTGATTTTTCGCCAATGTGAGAATCTAAGAAACACAAAGTCTCAGTTATTGAAATATACAATAGAGTGTAGATGATGTGTGAGGATGGGCCATATTCATTATTTTTTGTAGGAATTTTCTGACAATTCCTAGCCCGTAGGGATCCGGGCCTACTCTATTGTCAACAGTGTGGATAACTAGATCATGATTGGAAGGCATCTAGAATACCACCAAATAATTTGACCAACGTTGTGGTTGAGTTAGATGTAGTCATACATTCGACTAAGTTCAACAGTAGAGTTGGCTCACTCAGGGTCGTTAAGTAGTATCTCATGGTCAATGTACATGCCAGTTACGTTCAATCCAACCAATACCTGAGGATCAGAGCCCGAAACCTTTTACTATGTGAGGAACTATTATAGTATACTCCACTTTATTCTATACATTACATGATCCATGAGTGTCTGATTCTTTTAGATACTTGGAAACCACTAAGAGTCTGTGCTTGATATTGAGTACCATTATAGTAATATTTTCTAGACACTAAATTTTATATCAGTTATTAGAGAGTTTTTCATTGTAATAATTTACCCTTGAGATAGTCTATTAACTTTTAAAGTGTAATATTTACTTCCTTGACAAGATAAGATTTAATGTAATCATCAATATGGACATGTTAGTACCCATTCAAGTATATATTCTCATTTATAATGGTAGAGTGACATTTAAATCACTTGATGGTGTTATGAACATGAATATGTGAGAATGGGGTGTTAGTGTGACTGGAGATGGACCCATGTAGTAGATGATGTGTATTGTGATAACTAAAATCATTAGTCTTTTACAAGATGAAAAATGGTTATGACCTGTTTTTTTCTCCTACTGTGGAGTTTTTCATGGATTTTTTCTTGACGACTTCACTAGTCTACCAACAGTGCGAGTGGTAAAGTTTACTATTGATCATGTACTCAGAGAATCATCAGTGAACATTCCTCTATATACAATAGAACCTAAGGATTATTTATGACTCAATAATAAATTAGAGGATTTGAAGGATAAATATTTCATATTTCCCAAAAGTTATCATTATATTTTACTGGTCCATTTAATGAACAATGCAGATGATACCCACAGGATCTGTGTAGAAACCATCATTTGAATCCGATTAGGATAAATAAACAGTATCCACTAACTATAATAAGAGACCATATTGACTATATATGAAAATATAAAGTGTATTCAAAGATAGATATGAGTTTGAGCTATCATCATGTGCACGTAAAGACTTCATACATACAATATACAACTTTTAGGGGTATTTATGGTCTACATGTGTACCTGGTTATGCCATTCATACTCCAAAATTCACCTGCCATCTTCATGGATATTATGAATTAGGTTTTCTGACCATATATGTTATCATTTATGGTATTCATTGATAAAAAATTATGGAATATTTATTCACTACACATGACCATGAAACCCATATTGAGAGAGTGATGAATACAATGTGAGATAATCATTTTTATGATATCCTCAATAGATGCCAATTTTGGATAACATAATTCCACTTCATTGGTCACATCATCTCTAAGTCAAGAGTTTAAGTGGATCATTATAATGTAAGAGAAGTAGTTTCATGGGAGCATCCCAATAATTTCTTTGTAATTCGTAGTTTCTTGGGGGAAGCCTAATATTACATATGATTCATCATAGATTTATTATTCCTTGTAGCTCTGCTTATAGGTTTGACAAAGAAGGGTGTCAAATTATTATCGTAAAAAGAATGTAAAAAATCTTATTAGGAGTTGAAGTAGTTTTTAATTCAGTGTCGTTACCGATTCTACCAAAGCAAGGAAAAAGTTATAATATGTACTATGAAAAATTTTGTATCAGTCATGGAGTTATTTTGATATAGGATGAGTGATTTTTTGCATACGAGCCTTTTCAATTGAGGCCTCATGAGTCAAATGAACATACAATAAACTATTAGATCACTACTATAGTTCATGGAATATGATTTTTGTGACACTATCTACTTGAAGATAATTTTTTTAGTATTCACATATCACAAAAAAATCATGTACATCTTTACACAGTGAGATTGTAATCTCAAACATTGCAGGTGGCTTGAGTACCTATAGATGTTTGATTTAAATCTTACCTATACATTATGAAAAAGAAATTATGTGGATGATACTCTAAGAAAATGATTCAAACATAAAAATTTCAAGAATCAAACATTTAATTGAAGCTTATATACTAGCTATCATATATGTACAATGAGGTTCAAGAGGACTATAGTCAAACTATGCACTTGGCCTTAGAGGATACTTATACTATTATAAAACAAGAAATAATGAGACATTAATCCTATATCAAAGGATTTATCATAAGGGAAAGGGTTTCAGATGATGATACATCATCATTTTGGAACATGGATGGGGATGAAAATTTTCATTTTTTGTGGGCATGTAAAGATTATAGCAGACATTATGGAGGAGATGATATGGGAATTCGATGCTTCACCATGGTTAGGTCACCTTGGTGTCACCAAAATGTATCGAGACTTTCATCCCCATTATTGGTGGACTGGTAAGAAATGTGAGATTTCTAGCTTCATCACTAGGTGTACCACTTGTTTGCAGTTTAAGGTGGAGCACCGATGACTGATTGGGATATTGTAGTTGTTTTCCATTCTTAAGTTGAAATGGGATGATTTCTCGAGGGATTTTGTGACATGTTTACTTATATCACATCAGAGAAATGATAATGTGTGGGTTTTCATTGATCTTATAATAAATGTCACACAATATTTACCTATGTGAGAGACCTTCATGGTATATAGGTTAGGAATGTTCTATGATAGGGTGGTTTTATATCTTCATGGAGCTCTACATTCTATTGTTTCTGACTGAGATTATCATTTCATGTCACTATTAAGGCATGGGTTGTAGAAATACTTGGGTATAAAGGTACATCTCATGAAAACATATGACCCATAGAACGATGGACATACATAGTGTATGATTCTGATAGTAGATGAAATTCTTCATGATTGTGTCCCTGAATTCAAAGGTTCTTGGAATAAACACATTAGTTTTGTAAAGTTTTTCATTATAATGGATATTAGGCTACCATAAAGTAGGATCATATTGATTACATAGATGAAAATCCTCTCCAATCAATTCTATGTTGTTTAGATTTAGGGGAGGCAACTACGCATGGACTACATCTTGTGAAGGAGAATACAATGATGGCCTAGCTAATCCAAAATAACATAATGATAGCTTAGTCCATATGACTATCATATATCAACAGATTAGAGAAACTCTTGTGTTTGAGGCATGAAAACCTGTTTTATTTTGAGTCTCACCCAGGTTGGGAAACTATGTATTCAAAATCATTCTATCCTCTCACTGTGGATCGTTGGTCCCTTCTAGGTTGTTAAATGGATAAGACCAGTTGCTTACACATTGGCCTTTCCATAAAGACACTGATCAATTTATTAATTATTTCATGTATCTCATCTTTGTTGTTATTATCCAAAACCATAAAATTTATTTCATCCTAATGAGGTTTAATTGAATTTAGATTATTATTCAATGGAGTATCTTGTGCGTACTTCTGATCAAAGTGTGAACACAATCTGAGACAGATCTGTTCCTTTTGTATGGGTGATTTGGCAGCACAACCAAGTATATGATGATACATGGGAATGAGGAAATTAGATATGAACTCAGTGGAATGAACTCATTTTTGAAAATACCTCTTTACCAATATAATAAAAACTAAGGTAAAATTCTCTTTAATGAGGGAACGTTGTAACAAACCATTTTCCATGTAGTTCTTCAATTGAATCATTTTTTAATCATGTTAATGGTGTACTATAAACTATAGAATATCCACCAAATATTTTAGGGCTTGTTTGAATACTAAAGTACCATAAATATGAAATCATAAATGGGATGAATGGTTTATTATAAATAAATACCTTGCTATATGTTATGGGAAATTGTGTGGTGGAAAAAATAGGTGCATCAGGATCCTCATCGTTTGTCTGAAATCAGGAAAATCTAGGTGCACATATGTGGAAGATTTTATAGATTTGGGAAAGTGCCTTGTCATGTGGTTTGTGCATGGTTATTCAAATCATAATCCTTAAAAATGTGATGTTACCCTCAGTAGGAGTGAATTGTGAATGATTTTTTCACAATTTGAAAATCGTTCACCTTGATATTGCAAGGTGAAATATCTATTATTCCCCTGAGATAAGTTTAAATACATTTATCCTTTTATATGTCTTCCTCCAGTGACTCTATTGATTTTTCTTATCCTTTGAGCTCAAAAATGTCTCATTCTTGCAATTAAGTTATCAAACTATTTTTATATCTAAATTATAAATCATCAAAAGCATCAGATCCATCTCAGTAATATCTTCTAGTCTATCCTTTCCTATTTTACTTCTCTTTTGATTCTGTTGTGCAATATATGTGAAATTACAAATGATACATTTTTAGGGAATTGGACACTTTATCATATATTTTCCAAACTACATCATATATGTGTCTAATATCGATTGTGGATTCCTCTATGTCCATGAGGTATGAGCTCAAAACATATTACCATTGTGTTCTGTTGTTTCGTAATTAAGCCATTTTTTCACATGATCGTTATTGAGGAGAATCACCTTTATTTGAGATCTTTATATAAACATGATCTTTACACCATGATGAACACCAATTTATCCTTTTTTAGTTATTTAAATGATGAATTACATGTTTATAGACACCCTATGGATATTCCTTGTATAATTTACTTTAAATTGTTAATTTATCAACAACTAGAATGCTTATATAGATTTTTATGAAGTCCTAAAATAGGGTTTTCCATCATGTAAATAAAATGTTTAACGACCTCAATCATCTCTTATGTTTTTTCCTAGTATACTAAGGGAATTCCCCTAATAGGATTTTTCCCAGTTGACAATAGAATGTTCTATTTATATTATAATCCTTATAAATAAATTGGCCTTGATTAGGTGAATTTTAATTTTTTGGGACCTTAGGGGATGGATTTTCATGATGGATTCCCATCTTAAAAATGAATAGTTTATATTAAATGAATTTTTTTATGACATGTGGTTGGGGAACACCTTTTTTATGCTTTATTAAATTCTTATTTTGAATTGTGGTGATTCGAGTGGAGTTGAACATGTTCAAAATAATTTATGAGAGGTGTTTTGTCATGTTTCATGTTTCAATTTTAATATACCTTTGTTATATAAAAATATTGGTTGGATAAAAGAGTATAATGGGAGGTAATTCCATAATCTAATTTTAATTATATTACACCTTATGATAGGCTGTGAAATGATATTAAGGGATTTCCAACATGGCAGTATCATGCTCTCATAAAATGGGTATTGAGGACAACATCTAACACTGTTGACACTATTAGTAAGTCAGTATTGACAGTCCATGTTCCTCTGTTAATGTGATAACATGATGGTTCACTCAGCATATTGAATGTTGGGAATGATGTCTTACACTTTTATTGGAATATAATGCATGTTCCCATATTTCATAAGATTATAGTATTGATAGAATGGTCATAGATGTATGATTTAGGACCATGCCAATCCTGAAACAACTATTCCTGGTATATTTCCACATATGTATGAATGTACTTTGGTAATATTGGTGGATATAATATATAATTAAGTACCAAGACTGGACGGTACCTGGAGGTGGACCACAAAGTGTGACGGTATAAGGAGGAGATCGACGGATGTGGAGTGATGATTAGGAAATCTATACCTACCCTTCTGGTAGAAACCTCGGAGGATGACCCATCATTTGTTTTTCTTTTCTTCAGTTGTACTTCCAGTATCATTTACTTTACAGTTGGGCTTGTATTTCCCGACCCTTTTACTGTTAGTACTCTTTTTTTATACGGTTTTGCATAGTGTTTCGTATCTATCTGTTCACTCTGCTGTGTTTTTTACACTATTTAAAGGTAATTCCTTCCTAATTTAGGGAATTACGCCTTTGGTGTTAGTCACTAGGCCCTGGACTATGGATGGTGGGGTTGGGGTAGTCACAGCACGGGCCCCGGGGGATGGTTCGTGACAAATTTGTATCCGCGAAGTTGGTTCTACCGAAGAACATAGGAATTTTAACTTTTGTGTGAAGAAATATTGTTAAGTGTAGTGAGTGTGGTTTTCAATTTAGGGAGTCCAATGTTTGTGTGGCGGCTGACGTATCCATACACTAGAACCCTGACTTCTGATTTATTACTCAGTGCACAAAAACATGGATTGCGTGTGTGTTTTAAAAAGTTTTCTTTATGTTAGCTCAACTAGGTCAGCTCACGAGGTATAACAATTGACCATGTCGCATTTGATTCTTTCAGGATGCCTCGACATGGCCGACCAGCTAGAGTCCTGAGAGTTGTACGCACAGATAGCCCACCGAGCGAAGAGGCCGCGATGCAGGTCTATTTTCCAGCGGAGGTACCAACAATACCTTTACCTGTTGGGCCACCGATTCCACCATTCCCAATAGCAGATGGTGCACACCGCTTGAGCGTGTTGCACGAGTTCCAGCGCCAGAGGCCACCCATATTCAGGGGAGCGACGGACCAGCAGGTGGCTGAGGTTTGGCATGAGGCTGTGGTGAGAGTTTTTCGACTGTTAAGGACACCAGATGACCTCATAGTGATACTTACTGCCAGCCTTCTACAGGAAGCAGTAGGCAGATGGTGGAGCTTGATGCTCCTGGTCCACGACAAGGTGATGATTCTCTAGGAAGACTTCGAGAGCATGCTTTGGGCAGATTTTGTTCCATATACTCTTCGTGCGGTGTGAATTTAGAAGCTACTTCGTCTGCAGTAGGGAAGTATGACAGTAGATCAGTACTCAGTGAGGTTCAAAGACCTCTCACTCTACTCCACTGATGTAATGTTGGACCCTTTCTTCTGGGCACGTACCATCGGGCAGGGACTCAGGTGGGAGATCAGAGATTTGGTGATCTCACTCAGCATCCTAACGCAGGCGGGGGTGTTAGAGAGAGACATCCTTTTGGAGAGTTTCTTTGCTGAGCAGTCTCCAGTAGTGAGACCCACCACCAGTCGACACACAGTGGAGTGTTCTGTAGCTGGCTGCAAAAAAATGTTGCAGAGGTACAATTGGACCAGACCTATAGGTGGACGACCGCATGACTCAGGAATGGTTGTGCAAGGCACCAGAGACAGATCCAGACACACGAGGAGTGGGTAGTGTTACTCCTACAGCAGGCAGGTCACATGGCATGTGACTATCCGACCCACCATTCAGTTGATCAGAAAACGGTCGAAGGATCTCCCAGGCAGAGACAGATGTTACACCCCAAGATTTTATGAGAAATATTATTTTTAATTTTTTTGATATCATGTGTGGTATGGTAAAAAACATTATCACGCTCTATAAGAAAAATTGTATTAGCTTGTAGTACACGCAACACTATTCTTTGCTGGCATTACACAAATGATCAACCTTTCTCGATAACTTGAGTTGTATGCAATACCGAGTTTCACTAAACAATGATATGTTATTAAAATATTATATAAAATAGCCATTATGAATAGTAATACCCACTTTTTAAAATTTTCTACATTATATCATTCAAAATGGAGGTCATTTTTGGATTCGAAAAATTGAAATTAGACTAGGGTGAATTTTTGGTATTTCTCTAAAAACATTCAATTTTTTATGAATATTGAAAACACTGAGTTATTGGTTAAAACCGAATTTTTATTTATATAATCATTTATTTTATTCAAATTTATTTTTGGTCAAATTAGATACATAATACCTATATAAGTTCATTTCAATTCATTGGAGTCATTTTATAATAATTTTTTATATATAAAAATTTTATTGAACTTTTATCGTCTTTTACCCACTTCCTAGGAGAATTTGCAAATCCACTATATTTACTAAACTTGGGTGTACCCAAGCCTATGTGTCACCACCACAAACAGCCAAGTAACCATTTTTCCACTGCCAATTACCCTAATACCCACTACATTCCTCAAAAACCCCTGCGCTTCCCTTCATTTCTCGAAAACCACCCACGGCTACGCCGCCTTATGCATTCGCGCTTAGGGTTCAGCTCATCGGGGTTCTTCCTCCCGCATCTCACATTCGACGATGCCCATCCCTGCAACTCCTTCCCTGGCTTACACCCGCGGTGCCCTTCATTTATCAACACCCACCCACAGCTTCTCCGCCTTACGCATTTTCACTTAGGGTTCATCTCATCGGGCATCTTCCTCCCATACCTCGCTTTCGACGACGGACATCCTTGCAACGCCTTCACGATCTTACACCTTCGACAGTATTCGTATCCTTCAACGTCCACCATCCCCATCTTCCTCCTCCTGGCTTTACAATATTCTTCTTACTTACACAGATCTCATCAATCGGTCAGCATTTTCCCTAACTTCATATTCTTCACCGTATTATCTTCTTTGTAACCTCTCGATAGAATTTTTCTCTTCATTTAGTTTTATAACTTTACTCAATTCATATGATATTCATAGGCTATGATGCAATACACAGCTTCTTAATAGGTGAGTACTTGTAATTATCTGTAATTTTTTTAGTTCTCTCCGAAATTTAGTAAATCCAGTTTCATATGAGTTATTCAAACATTATGACACTACATCTTCTGTTCCTATTCACCAATTACTACATATTCGTCTACTTATACTTCTACTGCTCAACAAGTGCGTACTCGTAAATTAACGCTGGGTCTGTACGGCTGACACTGATTTTCGACACACCGACTTCACCTATTCGGATATCCACAAACTAGGGTTTCGGAAGCTTCTACAATTAGTTTCTGAAATAAAGGGTTTCATGTGCTTCTTGGTCTATTACCAGGTCTCCATCATCGTGGATGTACTTCAATTTCACTGATAACCGTCCTGGTGGACACCCTTCAACAACTTCGTGAACCCAATTAAAATCAAAGATACATTATCCAGAGAGACTATAGATCAAGATCTATGAAACAAGTATGTTCTCTTCATATCATGGTAATAATAAAGCTTTCTTTTGCTTCACAGATCCTACCGATGGGTCGAGATTTTACCTAACTGGAGATTCAACCTATTACAGATGCATCCATCTTACGGTAATAATTCATTCAAAAAATCTCTAACATTTTCCTCCATTTCAATGATTCCAACTTCTCTCTATTAATACAAAATTATAAGGATGAAATATGATACATCTGCATTAATAGATAAGTAAACAGGGATCCATGATGTTCGGTCTTCCACCATTTTTATCAGATTGAACGTCTTCTGAAACCATACAGACCCAGCACTATGAAAAAGTTGTGCTCTTCACAATTTCTCAATTTTTGGATGAATTTATTTAATGTTCTCTGTGATGTTCTCTATTATAGAAGCCTATTTATATGACTGATATTTTCTACTATAAATTATCCATTAAAACCTATTCATACAATACTTCCACAATGTAATGAAATATTAATAATTTCATGTTTCAGTTATTGGGGCTTATTGGGGATCCACTTAGTCTAGTCTTCTGCCGTAATTATACCACCACCGATATTTAGAGACACTACATATCAAGATCTGTGCAAAATTTATTCTATCCTCCTTTCATGAAAAAAATTTACCTTATATTCCTGAGTTAATATTTCCAGTTTTAGTTGAATAGTTTGAATTGGTTTTCTCACTGTCTATGATAACATAAAATGGAATTGGATATAGTTTTTATTACCAACATTCCAGTAGATTTTATTATAAATTTCCATAAACAAGCACTTAAACCAATTTTTTTGGATGGCTACCAGTCTGTGATATTCTTTGAGAGTCATATGTAAACTGTTTAAACATACATTCCATCATACAACTACCATTGTAATTTTCACTGGATATCTGTAAATTGTAAATTTCATGGTACTGATAATGTACATGTCATTTGTTTCTAAATATATCACATCACTAACATTATTGAATTATTAATGATTTTACAGGATCACTCAAATTGTCACCAATAATTGAAGAGTTTCATTGGAGAATACCAGTACAAAAACTACAAATAGGTTGTTCGATACGTATTAATCATTACTTGATTTTTTGTTAATTTCATTGTACTATTATTCCCTTATGTGTATATAAATATTTTCTATATATAAAATTTCACTTTAATATTCTTGACTTCTTTATGATTTTCCCATACATTTTTGCTTTAATTGTGTCCATAAATTGATAGGTTTTTCTATGAAGACTACTAAGGAAACAACTACAAACAGGTTTACATATATGAATTAATCATTATGTGATTTTTTTTAAATTATGATTCATCAACCTTATTATTTGGTTTTACGGAATTGAAGATATATGTACTGGCAGTCACACATCTTGATTCTCCCCTTGTCACCATTGAAACATCAATTCTTTACACAGTCACGGGGGTTGTAATAGATGGAATTCAGTAGAGAGGTATTATTTTCATAACACTGTATTTATACATCAATGATTAATTCTTCTTTCATTTTGATATTTCATGATTTTCAACATGGGTATCATCTAGTTATTTTTGAAAATTCTTCTGTTAATTAATGTCTATGCTTGATCTTTAACCTGATTAATCCACTACAAAACTGTTTTTTTAATAATTGAATGTGTGTTTGTTTTAATTTACAAACAGAATGAATTTAATATAAAATTTTATGTGTTATAAACAAACTCATACCCATTTTCCTCATGTCATTGAACATTTATGCAGAAGAGTGAAAGTGTATAATTCAGAGGTGATGCATTATTTATTTTATTGTTGGAACTGTAATTTTTTTAGTAGTAACTCATTCCCCTTACTCACATTTTCATAACATGATGAGGATTCATGTTTGGTTGTTTAATGTTTTCAATATAGGGGTGGAATCTCCAGTTTAGATTATGTTTCATAAGTGTTTTTTAGTGCATACAAGATTACCTATTGGAAACACTACTACTATTAATAATACAGTTAAGGGATCTTTTTTATTTACATCAATTCATGTAATTCAACAACATATTATTCCATAAATTATATTTTCGAAGCTATATGAGTTTTTTTACTATGGTATTCATAAAATTAGTTCTTTCTTTGGAAAAAGTTGGGAATGAAACAATCATAAATGAGGGTGATTATTTAATTTTATCAAATAATCCTCTGCACATATCTCATATTTATTATTAGAAGCACTTTTAATGTAAATTCTCTTTCAATTTTTCTTTCATTGTATGTAGTATTGTTTTGCAAAATGCGGTCGATATTGAATAATGCCACTTGAAACTCTTATTTATCATCCCATCATCAATCAACGCACTATTAATCTTCTTAAACAACTATATACTGCTTTTATTTCACTAACACTAAACATTTCCTCCCTTGAAGTCACTTCAATACCAGGGAATCATATCACATAATCATTGAATTAGGTCTGCTGTGGTCTGTTTTCAATTTCAACTAATGTCACATTCCCTTCTCTTTATAGTTGGTGCATCTCAATTTGTGGATTTTTTTGTCAAACTGATCCATATTTTATTACATAGAGGTATGCAGATACTTTTCATAATGACTCTCTTATTTTCCTTTTTGATGAGTTTGTAAGAAGTTACATGATTCACTGGATATTTTTACTTTTCTTTGCATACATGTTTCTCATCATTTTACCTCTTTGAAAATTCCTTTACATGACCTGAATGTAGAACATTAATGCGGTTGTTTGGAAACGGGTTTCAATGACAGGATGAAACTCCCATTGATTATGTTATTCCACTTTTTTATGATGTGTTTTTTTATTTTTATTTTAGGAGTGTTAAAATTTTCATTTTATTTCTAATCTATTCATATTTATTTCAAACTGGTCCAACATTTATTCCATACAGGTGCACAAATTATATTCATGATTATTATCATATTTCCCACATTGATTTGTATATAAGGAATTATTATTGTCAATAAATATTTGGTATTTTCTATACGTACGTGTTTCACATCATTTTACCTCTTTGACACTTCATTTCCATGTCTAGAATGGAGAACTTTACTTCTACTAGCTAGAAAAGGGAATCATTGAGAGGCCCCATGTACGTCTACTATTTCCCTCTGTGTTGTTCTCAATGAATAGTTTTTACCTCTTCTATAGAACACACTTTGAGTTTTTATTCTCTGTGTAATTAAATAAGGAGATCGTATAATATTTCTATTTTGAAAGATGTAAAATCCATTTTTTGAAGATTTTAAGTACTATTAACTATCACCTAAATCGAAAGGTTTTTATTCTTGAAACTGAAACTCTTCTTTTTTAGTTAGTTTTGTATTTTCCTTTCTAAAACTGTTGTCTATGTTGTTTAACAGACATTCCTTTTCACATTTATAAATTCAGAAGCTGGTATGAAGCTCATAGATTTTGGCCTTTTTATCTTTATTAAGCCAGGTAATAATTAATGATCTGGTTATTATTGTTGGATAAAACTATTTATTTGTAAAAAATATATATTTAGGTACATAACAGATATTTAGTTTTATGTGTGTAAAAGAAATGACAATATTCATTTGATTAATTATTTAGTGATCTGATATGTTTAAATTTTGGATTCCTTGTCAGATTGTGTAAATGTGGACAGTTTCTAGAAAAAAAATTAAATAGGTATTAATTTTTTTAATAAAAAATCAGAAACAATGTTTGTTCTTTCAAAATACATCTCATTGTTATTGCAGATGTGGAAAATATATAGAGGAAGATGCAAAATCCATTTTTGTGAAGATTTTTAGTTCTGTTAACCTTCACCTTAATCCTGAGGTTTTTATTCTTGAAACTAAAACTCTTATATTTTTAGTTAGATTTATCTTTTACTTTCTGTAACTATTGTCTTTGTTCTTTAACATAAAATCCTATTCACATTGATAGAAGGCATAAATTGTGTTAGATGCTTATATGTTTTTCCAGAGATGTTATGCAGCTAAGGGATAATCTTGGGAATTTTTTGGTATGGTTTTGATTCTGCATGGATGATCTAGCATAGAAGTGGTGTCTTCTATACATTGTAAGTGTTCCCCCATAACGAGACAATCAAATTTTCTATATTATTTTATCAATGTGGGATTTTCATTAGGTAATAAAATATTATATTTGGCATGGATGTCTCATGATCTGTGAAATTGAACTCAAGGCCTCTAGATATGACCAATCATAATTAATTGTGTAGTCTGTTAGAATTGGGAACGTTGATGCATTTTCATAGTTTGTTGATTCATATAAACCTTGTTCATGATAAGAAAAATATGTGATGGAATAAAATTTATTTATACTATAAAAGTTCAATAGTGCATAGTTTTTAATTGTTTTCTATTATACCAAGATGTAGTTTCATCCAAATTGTTTCTAAGTATATATTTTTCTATTACAACACTTATATCAGTATATGTGTTTTATGTTTTATATCACTAAAAATATCTTCATTTAATTACAGTATCCCTCTAATAAAAGGTTCCACTTTAAAATATGCTATTTTATAACTTTTATTTTTTATTACTAAATTCATAACTATAAAAATTATAATTATTTATTATATTATCATATTATTACAGAGATGGAGCATGCAAATTTCTAAATATATTTTTTCTATTTCATCTAGGGATCTTAACTGTTTGCATGTACTATTTCTGGGTTACATGTCATGCCATGTGCATCATAATTTTCCACAAGTTTAAGCTCACGGATAAGACCTTTTTGGTCACCCAGATTTCAATGCTTTTTCAAATACCTACTAGATAAAGGTTCATTGATCATGGATTTGTTTGAACATGCATTGTTTTTGTAGTTTTATTTTGAATCTTCATAGATTTGTTGAGAAATTATTTTATATTTTACTACTCATACTTTACCTAGTAACATGGATATATTTCAATCAACTAATCATTTAATTTACACTAATTATAACTTAAATATTTATAGATATTTCTAGAAATCATGTGGTTGTATTAGAAATACATATCTTGATTCCCTTACTAACAAGCCATTTCCTTCAAATATCAAATTTTCAAGGCCCTCCTCTCCTCCAAGAGCTTGTTTTCCTATCTTTATCCCCACTTCATAATGATTTGTTATCTCCTAGAAATGTTCTTGAAGGGGTATCATTCCCATCTCATTCTATATCTGATTTATGAGTTACCACATTGATAATTATAGATGAGGAGACCAATCAGTTGCACATAAGACACCAGTTAGATGACAATGGGCTTCAAATTGATGCATCTTTGTATAACCATAACATCCAACGTGATTTACAAGGTCTGTGAGCTTTGATAGATTCATATAAAAACAATAATACAAATAAGTCGGTTATTTTATATCCCCTAGATGAAAAAATTATAGGCTATAAACTGGCTAGCAATGAGAACATGGCACCGTACTAAATAAGAAGAGTATGATGGGGAATGACTTCAAATATGGAGTTGTACTTACGGAGCAATCAACAGTCAACTCAGTCTAAGCTACCATTTGATGAAGAACCATTCAATATGCCTGGGGTGTGTTTCTTTTAAGGTTTTGATTTTGTGATTTTTAGTTCAGTTTTTATTGTTTTGGGTTAATAAGGAGTTGAAATTGATACATCCCATTCATTTACTACTGTGTAAATGCAACATGTAAAATTCATTATCTATGCCTGTGTTTTTATCAGATAGTTCTATCAAACAGCTTCATTATCGCACATAATTATCTTTGGTATTTTTATGTGTATCATGTATTGATGAATTTATGATCACTCCATTCAAATCACTGACACCTGTATGATTGAATCGATTTAATTTATATAAATCTGTGCACATCTATAGTTGTATAGAATGATTTCATTTACATATGTCACATCCTAGATCGATTCATATATCTTGACTTTTTTCATTATTTTGATCTCAGTTGATGGATCCAAGAGTGAGGTAATTAATATATGGCGTGGAAATATACCATGCAGTAGCCAGCCGAATCAGAGGGGCTACATTTTTTTCAGGAACATCATAACTTTTAGAGGTCATGTTATTGAGATGATTGGAGGGAAACAAATGCGAGGCCTCTTTATAATGTTGTGGAAGACTCAACAAAGATTCCTTATCCTATTAGACGTTTAAACATTATGTAAATTAAATTGAATATTTTTAGTGCTTCTGGAAGACTCAACAGGGTGTCCTTGTCCTATTTGACATTGAAACTATATTTAAATAAATAATTTTATATTTACATATTATTATTTAACTGTTTTGCTCCAATAGTTTATATATTTTAGGCATGAATTTTATAAATTCCTGCAATTACACTATGAAATGTACTTCTTTGACCGCATATACAATATACATTTGTATGGATATTTTATTAGTTTTATGATTATATTTCTTTTATGTATTTATTTTCTAGAAATTCATATTGGAAAATATCTAAATTATGTGTAAGTGAACTTATAATTAAATGATCATGCTATAAAAATGCACAGGTTTGGTACTAAATATAGACATACAACCCAGGAATATAGACATTTAGTGAACAAATAACCTGATTCAATTTGATGTTATCTATTTTATTATTCAATTTCTTGTTGTCAAGTATAATGAAGTGGATGTCGACTCTGTCTTCATCAATTTATTTTATTCAATTGCATCTTATGTTTCATATTTGTCTCAGATATCTACGTCTCTCATTACATATTGTTTTATATACATGATGAATAGTTTTAATCCATTTTATTTTTTCCCAAACAACCCACTCATTTAATTTATTATTATTTCATTTACTTTCACATTTCTCATTTTTATTATTAAAACCACTGTATAATCTTTGATTCATCTTTCACTTTATATTTTAGTGCCCACATTACATTTATAAATGGTGTCTTATTATTATATGAACTCCTATTCAATTATCATACACCATTAGATTATTTTAAAATTTATTCAACATTATTGTTTCTTCTGACATTTTATAAATATTAATCTCTTATTAAAAGAGAAACCCATAATCGAATACGCTGTTCAATAGCACGGGCGAGTACTAGTTTACATAAAACATAATTTTACCGCTTTTATGAGTTGAATTTTAAAAATCTAAGGGACATGGTTGATATTAGTAAGTAATGATTGGTTAAATGAGATCAAAATAATTTTGGTGAATAGTAATTTTTAACTTTTATTTACCATGGTTAAAAATAAATAGGGCAATTAAGGGTAAAAATGATATTATTATTTCCCTAAAACATGTCCTAATTCTCTTGGATAAGTGTAATTCGACCAAAAAAACCTTAGGAATAAAATATGTTCCCTTATTTCGACATGGATTATATTTGAAAAATTATTATTATTTAATTTAAAGAAGAGTTAAAAGAGTTAAAATCAATGCTTAATAACTAAAACACTTTTAATATAAGGCTAAACAGAATAAAAATTTGAATATAAATATTTATTAGAAATATAAAATGATTTCCTACATAAACGTATTTTATTTATGATTTTTAGACATTAAATAATTTAATTTATTTATGACACACTAATGATACTGTAAGTACCTTATTAATGAAATATTAACATAATTGATATTACAAATACCCAAATAAATGTAATTTGAGACTTTTTATGAATTAAACTAATTTTATAGTTTAATATAACATATTAGGGTTTGTTATATTAATTATTTTCGAAATAATAACTCAGTAATGAATTTAAAAAAAACAAAATACCAAATATATTCAAAATTGTCATAAAAGAATTTTTTAAAAAATATTATATTATTAATTGATATTTGACTCCTAAAAATCTAAAGTTCGGAAAAATTACTTATATAATGATAGGTGTTTCATTTATGAACCACTTGGGGTTCGTTTGGATGTATATTGTATGTTTATAAACCATATAATATAAAAATACAAACAGACATAGTAAATGTCAAACTATTTAACTAAGAGTTCAATCTAAAATATAGAGTTAATATAGTGACCCAAACCTGTATAAAACCTATTGGTTGAGTGGATTTTGACCCATTACCACATTATCATCTAGTTAATACAATTTGGATCCATTATAAATCTGAATATGAATTTATTATGAAATAATATTTCCAGTTTTTCCTAAAGTGACCCTCACCCCTCTTATAAAAGGGAACTCACCCTTATCTATAATTCACACCTTCAAAGTCATTTTGATCGGCCAAACTCTGCCCAAATATCATCTCAACTTTCCAAATTTTATGCTAGAGTCCTTACTTCAGTCATAAATATAGCATAAGGAGCCCTTTTGATCAAATCAAAAGGAAGAACCTGAAGAAGATGTAAATATCTCACCACCTATTTCATGTTCCTTTCTTCTTCCACTTCCTCCTTCATTTTTGTTTTATTCTAAAATAATAACTCCAATGTCTTCTATATATTTTTATGTTATTATAAATATGGTACAACCATATTCGTTATTTTATCCATTCTATTAATGAAAATTCCACCACATGTGCATACGTACAGCTTACCGTCTCCACATCATGGTGTAGTTAGTTATTCAAACATTTCATCATTTGGATGGGTATGATAGTGAGTATAAATGATATAAATAATAAATATATCATTATGATTAATCTTTATATATGATATACCATCCAATTATATATGATTTTAATATCAAAAGAATGATATTGTCGCTTGTGTGTACGTACGGACTAACGTCTCCACGAACACGATGAGATTCATTATCAATGATTAACCATTCAAGTATGATTATATAATATATATAATAATGATATAGGATTTATTTAAATATAGGTTTCTTTTACTTAATTCCATTCAATTCAAAATGGAAATGAAAACAGCGTTCATGCGTACGTGCGACCTACCATCTCCCTGAATGGTGTATTTCATTCCATTTATCGGTCTATCATATATATTTATATGATGAATATATATAATATATAAATCATTTTTTACATTCTGAAATTAAGTAAATCAGGATATATTTAATAATATCAAGAACAACAAGTCGAATAATGTACGATAAATGAAACAATTTTACCCCATACACTGCTTTAACATGGAATCTACAAAAGAATGGGTATGATAAAGTCCAAATCGAATCATATATGACATCATAATTATTATTATGGAACTTTTACAAGTTAATAGTATGTTTATAACTACTATACAGAAGTTTCGGACATGTACAAAAGAAACTGGACCTACGGTAAAGAATTATTTCGTCTCACTTTTATTTATGTGAGACATATGACTTAATCACAATCTATTTACTTTGTATGGTGTTTATGCTTCCTATGAATGTTTTATGATTTTTATTATGAAGGATATTATATTTAAATATGCATGTAATTTTCTGTATTTTAGGTCACATATGATTCCACTGATCATAAAATGTAAGGGATAATTATTCCAATCTCATTCTTATACGGGATTGTTTATTTGTATGTATTTATTGGGATTATGTTTATCATCCATATCCATGATTTCTCAAAATATTTTCAATAAATATTTACCATTCTTTCATGTATGTTTAAATTCATTTTTACCCATTTTTTACTTTTACTACATTGATATATCGACTCTTTCTTTTGTATACCATACGAGGTACTTTTAGACTTTTCCGGAAAAAGTACGAGGAGAATGTTTTTTTAACTTATACGCCATGAATGGATTTTTATGGTTTCATAATACCTTATTTTCATGACTCTTCCTCTACATGATTTCATGACTACATTAAAAAAATCATTTTCTTTTAAAATTTCATGGCATTTTGTGAAAAGGAAATTATTTTGAAGAAGAAAGGATATATTTCTCATGAATTCATTTCAAGTGTTTTATAAAAACTATTTTCCACATAAAATGACTTTATTTAATATTTTTATGTTTCAAGTATAATGTCTCTATTATTTACATGGTGTAATTTTTCTTATGATGAGTGATATCCATTTGTTTCATATGGATTATGTTATGATGAGATGATTTTTATGAAACCCATTTTATTATTTGGGTTGTGATGAATGATTTATGTTTATTTTGTGGCACACATAAGAATGTTTTCATTGTGAGATGGGTATGACCTATATATCCCTCCAATGTATTGGGTAATGATTTATATCTCATGAGATAGACATGGCTGGAACGACAAGTGAATCCGGTTCAGGAATACACATTTTGGAATGGCATGTAAACCTGGTTCAGTAATGGACTTTGTCTATTATGATGGTCTTGCCATCAATGTCTTGGCTACTATGGAAATCATAACATATGATTAATGGTTTTCTACAATTATTGTTTTATTACCATGCTATTTTATCATGATTAATGTTCCTTTATGATCTATGCCTTATGTACTATCAAGATTTATGTCATTACTCATGATTTTGATGTTTTATGTTCATGTTATTACGTTCAAATGTTTATGGATTGTTTTATGTTCTCCATGTTTACCCTTACTGAGCATTTTAGGTCTCCCTTTTTATGTTTTATTCTCCCTATAATATAAATAAATGTATTAGGTAAGAAAAAAAAGGATGATCTTTATGGGAGATGTTGAAGATCTTTCCCCATGATTAGAAGATTATGTTCATAGTTTCCAAAGACACTAAACTATTACGGTCGCTGGGTGTCTATTTTTGTTATGTATTAAGTATTCCAAAAAAGTAATGTAATGTCCAGGTAGATCAAGTGTGCATCTCTACAGTTGGTATTAAAGTAAATCTTTAGTTAACCTTTGTAAACTAGGATGCTAAATCTTTATTGAGATCCCTAGAGATATTTCCAAGGAATGTCTAGGGATGTCCCTATGGAGGTTACTATCCGAGAATTATGTTGACAATCATGAATAAACTAGTGTGAACCTATGGTGTAATAAATTAAAGAATTTGTGATAATTTACACATCCCATAAGTTACATTTTATGAGGATGTGGTTCCTTGTTTTTTTAACTCTTTCTTACACTACTGTTTATGGTTTTAGTCAGTGGAGGGAACGAGAAGGAATTTGGGAACATTGATTCAATTGGAAAAATTGGTGACTATAATTCAAAAAAATTGTGTAATTCTTGGAAATAATGATATTTTGATTTTTCCGAATCAGTCATTATGATATATGATAAACATGGTGAACTTTAGTTGTATTCCTATGTCATCAAATAATAGGAAGATGGATGTATGTTCACATAGTGAGGATCGTAGAGAAAGGAAGATTGAGATTTCTAAAGAAGGTAAGAAGAACCATGATGAATACATAAAATGGAGGGGAAGATGTTATCTGTGTGGGGAGAAGGATCTGTTGAGTCAAATGTTTTTTTTTACTTTTATATCTTATTTTGGAAATCACGAATTTCTTTTACCATGCTTATCGTACTGATCATGTTGATCGTACTGATCGTACTGATCGTACTGGTCGTACTAACCATGTTTATTCTACTGATCATGTTGATCATATTGCCCATGCTTATCGTACTGATCATGCTGATCGTATTGACCATGATTATCGTACTGATCATGTTGATCGTACTGATCATGCTGATCATACTGACCATGTTTATCGTACTGACCATGCTAATCGTAATGTCCATGTTCATCGTACTAATCCTGTTTATCATACTGATCATGCTTATCATACTGATCATACTGATTGTACTGACTATGTTTATCATATCCACCATGTTTATCGTACTATCCCTGGCAATCGTATTAACTCTGTTATTCGTACTGAGTTTTATGATTCATACTGACTTTGTATCATATCAATTCATTACACTAATACTTATAGTACAAATACTATACATTCATTACTTACTTGTTTTATTCCTTTATGAGAATCACATTTTTTGTATTAATCGTACTCATGTTTTTCATCTTCATATATCTTTTGTTTTGACAAAAACAATTTCGGGGAGTTAGTTATAATCTATTCAAAACTATGTCATGTTTTATGTTTCAATATGACTGTTATAATGCCAGGTGTCCAAGTCCCTTCGAGTTTTCTAGAGAAATATGACCATTGGACAAAATATGACTGTTGGAAATTGAGGCCTACAAATTGGATGTCATTTGAAGCCAAGAAGACAACATGCGTAAGGATTTTCTTATATCAAGTTCTAGAGAGAGATATTGTGACTTCTGTCTTACTTCGTGTGAAAGCCTTGAGATTACAAAACGTGAACGGCTCGTTCTTAGTTGTTGTATTTCTATAAGTTCTTTGTTTTGCTTTGTGTTACCGATTAGGTGATAACGATCGAGGGCTGCCGGGGATAGGCAGACGGTGCTACCGATCATCATATCGAGGGATTTCATGTGTTTGAAAGATTGAGGTGCTGATTACCTACAAAATCGAGGGCTTGTGGGGATAGCAAGACAGACGTACCGATCATCGTATCTTGGGCTTACCAAGGTGGTGGTAAGATAGACCTATTATCCTAGGTGAAAGTATAACCCTTCTCTTTTGGGTCAAAAGAATTGTAATACTTTTATATTTCCGCTACTGTTTTTTAAGAAAGGGAATTGTATTGCTTTCCTTTCTTCATTCCATATTCATTTGTAATTGTTTCAATTACAATCATACTGTTATATATTATATAGATTGATTCTATATGATTTATAGTAGAATCCTTCACAATTTTATTACTCTTATTATTGTATTCATATTGAATACAATTTCATTACTTATCTTATAGTATTACATCATATCATAGCTTTATATTCAATAAAATTGTGGTTGTTTGTTTTTTTTTGAATTGTTTTAGTTAAAGATCTTTTAAACTATTTTCTTATGTGTTTAAACCCAAAGATTTTTAAACCTACAATTCACCACCCTCTTGTGTTGTTCCATATAATATACATATACATATACATATTCGATCCAACAATTGTTATCATAGGGGGATTCCATTGATTTGTACTACTAGCTCTTATTTTTCCATATTACTGTTTCAATCATTTACTACACTAACGTGTGGAATGGAAATGATTCTATTTTATTAGATGGCAGGAATGAATATTGGGTATATTGAAAATATAAATCCAACTAGACCACCTATCTTTTATGGGAATGACTATGAGTACATGAGAGATCAAATGAAGACATTCTTTATCAATACTGGTGTATACAATTTTATTATGCGTACTAGTGGTTACAAAATTCCTGACAAAGAAGTCGGTACATTCACTAATCAAGAGAAGCAAGAATATCAACTGAATTACAAGGTACATAATACATTCCTATGTTCTATGACCCGGAATATATACAGCCAGATATCTTCTGGTGAAGTAGGCTACGGTATTTGGAGGAAATTGGAAGTCACATATTTTGGCACATCCAAGTTTATAGAAACAAGAAGGTCAATGCTTCGAGCATAGTTTCATGGTATTCTTTTTCCTTATGGAGATCCAGTATGTAAAGTGCAATAAATATTTATGAAAATTGTCAATAGCCTAAAATATATGGTAGAAAAAGGTCATGATGATGAAGCTCTTGTTGAAAAAATTATTGATATAATGCCGAATGAATGGGAGTAAAAAAGGACAGCCATTGATGAAAACATAAAAGTTTCCCAGATTACACTTGATGAACTCTTTGGAACTCTTATACAGCACGAAACAAGAATGATGAGAGATGCTGATTTCAACAAGAAGAAAAATGGAAATGGAAGTGTAGCTTTTACTACTACAACTAAAGCCAAAACACCTGAAATCATATTAAGATCCAAAGCAAGGAAATTAATGTCTGATTCAAGTGATAGTGATCACTTGGATAATGGGATAGCCAATCTTGCTCGAAGTATGAACAAGATTGTGGGAAAGAAAGACTTCCAATACAAATTCAAAAAGAAAGATATTAATGATTATAAAGATTCAAAGGTAACTTGTTATGAATGCAAGAAATTAGGTCATAAAAGACTTGATTTTCCTTTACTGAAGAGAAAAGACCGAAAGGAAAAACATTATGAAAAAAATAAGAAAAAGTATGACAAGAAAAAGATGAAGAATGTATTAAAGGAAAATGATACATGGAGTTCAAGTGGTAGTGATTCATCAGATAATTTTTTATAATATGAATCATTAGGACAATGGAATATTGGACCTATAGCCAGACTACAAATTGAAAATCATTGTCTTATGGCTAAGGTACACAATGCGGAAGCTATTAAAAATGTTTCTTTGAATGCGAATTATACTGATAATAAATATTATGGATCTTCATATAATTCATCATCATTAGAAGATAATACATTACCTTCTTTATAATAAGTGTCTAGGTTTTCTAAATTACTTGAGAATGAAAATTCTAAACTCAAGTAAAATCTTGATAAATAAAATTCTAGAATTTCAATTTTAACTAAATAAGTATCAGATATTTTTAATGATCATGATATGAAATCTTATGATTTTGAAAGTGTTTTAAAAACCCTTGAGAAAGTCAATTCTAAAAAGGATAAATTTCTAGGGATCTAGAAAATGTAATTTCTAAGAAAAATGTTTTCGAGCCTAACTCAAATTCAAAATCGAATGTTTTGGAGAATAAAAACTTAATTTTAAAACTAAAATCAGAAATTTTTTCCTTGAAATTTTTTTTTTCAAAAATTACTCATTGTAAGGAAAGCTTCGAAAAAATGTATTCTTAGATTCGACCTTTGAGGAATCATTCTGGTTTTGGTTATAATCATTCTAAAACAGTGTTTAGTAATAACTATTTTGTTCCTAAAAATACCTTTTTTGATCAAAGTGTCAAAGTGGAGGACACTGGAAAAGAGATTGTTCTCTTAATAGAACCCAGTCTTTAAAATTTCATAAAGCCCATTTTGCAAAACAATTGTGAATTCCTAAAATTTTGTTATCTAACCATTCTGGATCCAAACAAGTTTTTATTTCGAAAAACTAATTGTTTCTTTTTCAGGAAAATAAGAAGTGTACCAACAATAACATTTGGTACATGGATAGTGGTTGTTCTCGACATATGACAGGAAACAATGATTTCTTTGGAAAGATCATCGAAACAAAAGGTGCAAAGGTTACCTTTGGAAAAAATACAGAAGGAAAAATTGTTGGAATAGGTAATATTATTTTTCTTGGAAAAGTTCTTATTTCAAATGTTTTTTGTTAAAGGTATTAAGCACAATATCATCATCATAATTCAATTATGTGATGAAGGTTACCTTGTGAATTTTATAAATGATATGTGTATAGTTCACAATTCCAAGGATGCATTCATTCTATCTACCCATAGGCAAGAGAATGTATACAATATTAACTTAGAAGATCTTAGGATCCAAAATTTACCCTGATTAAGAACAATATAAAACCAATCATGGCTATGGCATAGAAGACTTGGACACTACAATCTATAAAACCTTTGTAAACCTACAAAGAAAAGACTTGTAAAGGAACTACCGGATATTAGTTATGATTCTTCAAAAATCTGTGATCCTTGTCAATTTGGAAAGCAACATAAAACTAGATTTAAATCAACTAAAAAAGATTCAACTTCTATTGCATTACAGCTAGTGCATATGTATATTTTTGTTCCCTCACAAACTGGAAGCATTGGAGGCAAATACTATGTATTTGTTTTACTTGATTACTTTACTAGATTTATGTTGGTCTATTTTCTAACAATGAAATTTGAAGCCTTTTTATATTTAAAAACCATTAGAACCCAAGTAAGAAATGAGAAAAACCTACCATTGATAACTATTCATAGTGATCATGGTAGTGAATTTCAAAATTCAGATTTTGAATCTTTTTGTATTAAGAAAGGTATTACCCACAATTTCTCAGCTCCAAGAACTCCTCAGCAAAATGGTGTTTATTTAGAGAATAAATCAGATTCTTTAGGAAATGACATGAACCATGTTAAGTGAATACTCAATTTTTAAGCAATTTGGGCTGAAGATGTAAGTACTACTTGTTATACTATAAATCGTGTTTTAACTAGAAATTTTCCTAATAGAATACCTTATGAATTGTGGACTGGCTGAAAACGTAAAGTTTCATACTTCAAATTTTTTGGGTGCAAAGTATTAATCTGGAATACTAAAGATAATATACACAAATTCACACCAAAATCTGATGAAGGAATCTTTCTAGGCTATTCTAAAACTTCTAAGGCATATAGAGTTTTCAATAAACACACATGTACTGTTAATGAAAGAGTGAATGTTAAATTTGATGGATCTAATCCTTTTGTTTTCAACCAAACCCTGCCTATATCCTTGGATATGCTTTCTAAAAATGTTTATCAACCTCTATTAGAAGAATCTTCTGATAAAGAAAATGTTCAAGAAAGTCTTCCGGAAACTTTTACCCCAGAAGAATTACTACCATATGTTGATAAACATGTTTTACAAAACCCAAATCAATTGTTTCTTAGGAATCATCCTAGTGATAATATCATTGGTGATGTAAATAAAACTATAAGGACCATAAATTCCTTAAGAAATGAAATAGAACATCTTGCCTTTCATTGTCAATTAGAACCTAAATTTCCAAGTGAGGCCTTCGGTTATAAAGATTGGATTAAAGCAATGCAAGATGAACTAAATGAATTTGAAAGGAATCAATTCTGGAATTTAGTTGAAAGACCTAAAGAAACAACTGTAATTGGTGTAAAGAGGGTTTTCAGAAACAAATGTGATGAAAATTGAATCATTGTAAGAAATAAAGCAAAACATGTTGCTGAATGCTATATTCATCAAGAGGGAATAGACTATGAAGAAACATATGCTCTAGTAGCTAGACATGAATCTATTCGTATTCTATTTTTTTTGAAGTGTACTTTAATTTCAAATTTTTTCAAATGGATGTTAAATGTGCTTTTCTAAATGGTTTTTCTCAAGAAGAAGTGTTTGTCAAACAACCCCCTAGTTTTCTAGACCCAAGACATCCTAATCATGTTTTTAAACTTACCATGGCACTATATGGCCTTAAACAAGCCCCTAGAGCATGGTATGATAGACTTATAGGATTTAATTTACAAAACAATTATGGAAAAGGTACACCAGATCCAAACCTTTTTATAAAAATGGAAATTAAATTTTTTTTATTGTTCAAATTTATGTTGATGACATCATATTTGTATCAACTCCGCAATCTTTAACTAATTATTTTGCCAACTTAATGAAATGTGAGTTTGAAATGAGAATGATGGGTGAGTTAACATTCTTTTTAGGTTTTCAAATTTCATAAAAACCAGAAGGAACATATATATCTCAACATAAGTATATAAAATATTTACTCAAAAAGTATGGTTTGGACAAAACTAAAAGTATTATAACTCCAATTGGTGCCTCAAATAAACTGGATCTCGATAAAACTAGGAAACCAGTAGACCAAAAAAAAATTAGACGTATGATAGGAAGTTTGTTATACATAACATCCAGTTGACCATACTTAATGTTTTCCATATTCTTATGTGCAAGATACCAATCTAATCCAAAAGAGTCTCATTTAAAATCCATGAAAAGAATTTTTCAGTATTTAAAAGGAACTCTGAATTTAGGACTTTTTTACTCTTCTGGAAATGATTTTGTGTAAAAAAATTAAGATACTGACTTTGGTGGTTGTAGAATGGATAGAAAAAGTACATATTGAACATGTCATTTCTTAGGAGATTCCCTGATTTCTTGGTCCTGCAAAAAACAACACTCAGTAGTACTTTCCACTGCTGAATCTGAATATGTAGCAGCAAGAAGTTGTTGTGCTCAAGTGTTGTGGATGCAACACACACTCATTGACTATGGATTAAGTTTTTCCAAAACTCAAATTCTATGTGATAATACTAGAGCCATATCTCTTTAAAGAAACCCATCACATCACTCTCGTGCGAAACATATAGATATTAGGCATCACTTTCGTAGGGATCACAGACAAAAAAGAGATATTATTTTACAATTGATCGGAATGCAAGAACAACTTGCTGACATTTTTACAAAACAATTATCTTCTGATATATTTGAGTTTATAAAACAGAAGCTAGGAATGATTACATTAAAGTAATCATTCATTTCTACTTCATGTTTTCTACCTCTCCTTACATTAAAAAATACTCCTCTTAAGAAGGGGGAGGACATTTTTTTTCTTGATATTATTTTTATCTGTTTATTCATTTGGTCTGTGTTTTTATCCTTCTGTTTATCGTATTTATTGTTTACTTATCATTATTTATCTTTCTATTTATCAAATTGACCATTTACATATCATTATTTATCTTTCTGTTTATCGTATTAACTGTTTACTTATCATTATTTATCTTTCTATTTATCGTATTTAGTTTTCACTTATCTTTGTTTACCTTTCTTCTTATCGTATTAATTAATTAGTTACTATTTATCTTTTGTATATGTTTTGAATTCCTGATTATGTTAACAATTTTGTATTCCATCGACATGTCAATTCATGGAAACAAGTTTGTTTTCCATCGGCACATCAGTTCATCGTAACAAGTTTGTTTTCCTTCGGCACATCAGTTCATTGTAACAAGTTTGTTTTCCATTGGCATGTTAGTTCATGGTAACAAGTTTGTTTTCCATCATCATGTTACTTCATGGTAACAAGTTTGTTTTCCATCGGCATGTCAGTTTAGGGTAATAAGTTTGTTTTCCATCGGAAAGTCAGTTCATGGTAACAAGTTTGTTTTACAACGGCACATCAGTCAATGGTAATGACTTTGTTTTCCATCGGCACATCAGTTCATGGTAACATGTTTGTCTTCCATTGGTACATCAGTCAATGGTAATGAATTTTTTTACATCAGCATGACAGTTGATCATATTCTTTCCCTTCATATGCTTCTATTTTCTTTCACTGTTAATACTATTTAAACAAATAATTACCTTATGATCTCTAGAATGTACATACTTCCATAATTTTTTTTTAAAAAAATCATTTTAATCCTATCTGTTGATTTCTTTTCTTCTAATCTCAATCGTAGAAGACCAACAGTCATTATTTTGTTGCCTATAAATAGACCCCCACCCCAAACACACAATGATTTTACAGATTTTGTGGCGAAGCTCGGCCTCCCTGTTTTAAGACTCCATACGGTCTTCCATTAGCTTCAACTATATGTCTCACTCCTCTGATAACATTCCTTCTAAAATTTCGTCCAAGAAATGTTTAGAAAAAGAATTTTTTAGAGAAAGGTTTTTTTCTTGGGACTTCTTTGATTCATAAAATTCTACAAACAAACAAATTAATTTGTTTCAAGGCTGGGAGCATTTGTGTATATAAAAACTAGTGTCTCAAGTTCTGGTCCTTATTGAGGAAGTCAGTCAGTTTTACAAAATTGTGTCTTTTGACAAAAACATTATTGTCAACTTTGTTGTGTATGATAGAAAGATATCAATGTCTGTGAAACAAGCTGCCCACTTTATAAATGTTCCATCAGAAGGAGATTCTTTTTGTCCATCTCATAAACTACCAGAGGAAGTTGGTACGTTTAAAAAACAATGTGCTGAAAAGTATTTGTTTCTTATAAATGAATAAAATAGGAAATTGGATCATCTTTATCATGATAATAGATTCATGGTACATTGGATGCAGGGTTTTCTTATCGCAAGGAAAGGGGATAGAGAAACTCTGAACATTTCTGATATCGTTATGCTTGAATATCTTTTCAACATGAGAAAAGTGAATAACATGGGATATGTTTTTGAAACAATCAAGAATGTAAATTTAGGAGCAATTAAGTCCCATTTGATCCTGTATCCATCTATTCTAACAAAGTTCATTCTTGAGAGAATGATGTTTTGAAATATTCCTTTGATAGAAAAATTGAAAGAGCTGAAGCCTTCATGAATAAGTAAGATTACGTTGAAGAATATGAATGTTTGTTTTGATCAGAATTCAAACCTCTTTATTAAGGATTTAGAATCCAAATCGGCATAGAATCAATTGGCACCTATGCCAGTCAAATAAAATCCATCTGTTGGTGCTCCTCAAAAGTCAGATCCATAAACCAGTTCAAATCCAAAGAAGAATCCTATGTACATTAAGGAGGTCATGGGAAGGTGGAGAAAAGAAAGATAACAAAGAATGATTGGTGATCTGATGTTTGGACTTCACCCAGCTAAAGCCTTTACTAAAAGGTTACGGGTTGAGGATACCCTTCAGGCTGAAAAGAGAGAGAAGACTCTTTTAAAAAGAAAAGCTCAAGACTTTGATATTTCTAAAGTCTTGAAAATGGTTGAGAATGCTAGTGCTTAACTAAGCGAAGAATTATATCAAGAACCCATCGTACAGAGTCCTCCAGATAAAGAGAAAGGGAAACAAATTCTGGATGAAATTCATGAAGTTGAGGAAGACTAAGGAGATTTCTTTTTCGAATTCATTCAGAGATCAAATAGGAGTAGATAAGAATCATTTCGAAGACAATGTGAAGGGATTCAACAAGCTCCTCATGCCGATCAATCACCGGTAAAATCTTTTGGAACTCCAGAAAAAATTATTTCCCAAGGGAGTAAACATCCTCAATATTCCCATACAGAAAAAACAATCGTTATCAGTGATAAAGTTGAAGAAGAAATAAAGGGTATTGAAAAAAGGAAAAGGAAAACATCCAGTTGTAGACTCAAGCCGATCAAATGAACTAGTTTCATACAATGAGGATACCTATTCAGAATAGACAATTTCTCTTAAGAAAAGTGATTACATTGTTCATGTTTTAAAGAGAATTGAGAAGACCATCACTTATTTTCCCAGGATAGAAGGAAAAACAGATTTCATTACTAAAAATCAGAAAATTAATTATGGTTCTATAAGATAATTGGGAAAGAGAGTTTTTCAGTTGAATCTGATTTGAATGTTCTATCTGAATGTTCGGCTGCTCAAAAGAATGATTGTAACAGAATGACTAAGTGGTCATACAAAATAGAGAGCTCAGTGAATGATCATGAATATTCAGTTGAAGACTTAAGGATACTTTCAAATAATCTCAAAATTGAATTCAATAAGCTTGATAAACAAACTATTGAAAGGCTAAATCAATTTTCAAATACCCATGGAGCTGATATTCATTCAGTGAAAGAGTTTCAAGTGAGAATGAATGCTTTTTAGTAAGATTTTTCGAAGGTTTCATCTTTCAAAGAAGAATTAGTCTTATTGAAGAAAAACAATTCTGTGTTATTCAATGTCAACATGAATTTACAAGATAGAATTGATACCCTCTAAAAAGTAATCCGAGCCTATGAGGAGACCATCAAGAATCTGGATCAGCTTTTCGCTAACCAACAAGAGCTTCTCAGATCTCAGGGTGATTCCATATCTGAAGACAAGAAGGAAATCAAAAATATGAAATTAGTTCTTCATGAGTTTATAAAGAAGTAAACGGAAAGAGAAAACAAATGACTGTTGTATTTGTGAACCCTATAAGCTTATGTTATTTTAATGACATTTATGTTATACTTTTCTTTGTCCTGCTTTTCTTTTCTATAACTCTTTCAGGCAACTAAAGACGACCCTATTCTTTTTATATATCAAAAAGGGGGAGAATTTTTTACAAAGGGGGATAAGGTTTTAAATCACACTTTTAAATCAAGGAAAATCTACGAATAAAATCCTTAGGAAAATACATACCTATGGTGGAGTTAGTTTTATTCAATTTTTTTTCAGAAAAGTTTCCAATAACTCCGGGGGAGATAAGTTTTTCTATTTGTTTTTATGTTTTGTTTTGTGATTTCCAAAAAGGGGGAGATTATAGAGTCAAATGTTTTTTTGACTTCTATATCTTGTTTTGGAAATCAAAAATGACTTTTACCATGCTTATCGTACTGATCATGTTGATCGTACTGATCGTGATGATCATACTGACCATGTTTATCGTAATGATCATAGTGATCGTACTAACCATGCTTATCGTACTGATCATGCTGATCATACTGACCATGATTATCGTACTGATCATGCTGATCATACTGATCGTGCTGATCATACTGAACATGTTTATCATACTGATCATGCTAATCGTATTGACCATGTTTACCGTACTGATCATACTGATTGTAATGACTATGATTATTGTACTAATCATACTGATCGTACTGACTATGTTTATCGTATCAACCATGTTTATCATACTAACTCTGGAAATCGTATTGACTCTGTTATTCGTACTGTGTTTTAAGAATCATACACACTTTGTATCGTATCACTTCATTACACTAATACTAATAGTACTCATATTTTACTTTCATTACATAATTGTTTTGGTCCTTTATTAGAAACACATGTTTCATATTAATCGTAATCATGTTTATCATATTCATATATCTTTTGTTTTAACCAAAACGATGTCGTGGAGTTAGTTATAAACTGATCAAAATGATGTCATGTTTTCTGTTTCAATATGACCGTTATAATGCCAGGTGTCCATGTCCCTCTGAGTTTTCTAGACAAATATGAATGTTGGAGAAAATATGACCATTGGAACCAGAGGCCTATAAATAAGAGGTCATTTGAAGCCACGAAGACACCATGTGTGAGAATTTTCGAATATCAAGTTCTAGAGAGATATACTGTGACTTCTCTCTTTCTTCGTGTGAAAGCCTTGAGATTACAAAATGTGAACAGCTCATTCTTAATTATTGTATTTCTATAGGTTCTTTGTTTTTCTTTGTGCGACTGATCTGGTGATAATGGTCGAGGGCTGTTGGGGATAGGCAGACGGTAATACCGATCATCATATAGAGGGATTTCAAGTGTTTGAATGATAGAGGTGTCGATTACCTACAAAATCGAGAGCTTGCAGGGATAGCAAGACAGACGTACCGATCATCATATCAAGGGCTTACCAAGGTGGTGGTAAGATGGACCTCTTATCCTCGGTGAAAGGATAACCCTTATCTTTGGGTCAAAAGAATTGTAATACTTTTAAATTTCCGCTACTGTTTGTTTTAAGAAAGGGAATTATATTGTTTTCCTTTCTTCATTCCATATTCATTTGTAATTGTTTCAATTTCAATCACACTGTTACATATTGTATTGATTGATTCTATACGCTTTATTGTAGAATCCTTCACTATTGTATTACTCTGATTATTATATTAATCTTGAATACAATTTCTTTGCTTATCTTATAGTATTACATCATATCATACCTTTATATTCAATACAATTCTGGTTTGTTTTTGTTGTGAATTGTATTAGATTTAGATCTTTAAAATAATTTTTTAAGTGTATAAACACATTGTTTTTTAATCTTAAAATTCACCCCCACTCTTTTATTGTTCCATCTAATATACATATACATCTACATATTCGATCCAACAGGGTCATAGAGTGACATACTGTTATGGTGTTCAATGTCTTATCTGTGGAGAACATGGGAATTACCCAACTCAATGCCCTTACCTAAGAGGTTACTTCTAAATAAAGGAAGGAATTATTTCCTGAAAATCATTGAAGAGGATTTATTGAAGTTTTTATGTATTTTTATTCAAGCATAATTTGGATGAGGTAATTTTATTCTATATTGGAATATCTATGTATTGGTCCGTTTTGGTTTTCCATAAGAATATGGTACCGGTAACCATGAAAAGTGATTGAAATATTTTTGGCAAGTTGATGATAGGTGAAAAATGAAGGGATAAGGAGAAAATAATAATTTTGATATTATTCATGAGCTCATGATTGATATAAAGACAAAGTGATATCATGGTTTGAGTATATATAATTTTTTGAATTTTGGTGTGTGGAAAGAGTTTACGTTTGACAGCATTCATGTTTTCACTAAAATTCAATGGGTATTCATTTTTTAAGAGAATGCACGATTAAGGTATTAACATGTTTGGAATGTGTCCAACAACAAAATATATCTTATGATAAATGGGGGATAAATGAAGGTATTTACATGCTCAGTAGATGAAATTTCTAGTAATCGTACAAAAGTAGTTTTCATATGCCTAAAGGATGGAATGGATTAATTTAGACATTAGATAGTATTTCTTAAGGTTATAACTTTTTATTTTATTTATGAAATGTTATAATGGTATAGTTTTAGAAAAAGTACAACCCGTAGGATGGGCGACAACCCATCGCGTCCGACAAGGATGCAAGAATCGAACCCACAACAGAAGTGTGACATGCCTTTATCTCCAACCACTGTCCTACAGGAAGTCCCTGGTTAGTAGAAATTAGTTTTATTTTATTAATTAGTATTATATATGAATTATAAGTCCATTTTTGGAGCCATATACAATTAATATCACCATATATGGGCTTATGTATATTTAATAACTTTGCTAACCTTTTGTTTGAGATAGGTAGAATGACCCATCATTCTATCACATTATCTTATAACACTTCATGAATGACAAATTCAACTTCATTTCTATAAGATATGAAGAGGAAATTGGTCAAGGAATGTCCAACGGTGAGATTGTACTAAAATCAAGTAATTATTTCTTTTAATTCAAAAAAATATTCAACATTAGAGAAATGATCTTTAAAACCAAACATGTTGTCCTAGAACCCTTATATCCGATGAATCTGATGGTACATTAGATCATCACAAATTTATGGATTTGTGATTGATTGATTTTTCATAGCCATGTATTCTACCACTCTCTATAAGAACTTTATTGTTATAGTTCTCTTCCATATCCATATTTCTCACCGATGTTCTTCTATATGGAAACCCACTGATGAGTTAATTTGGGTAACCGTTACGTTTCATACATTAGTTTTTAAAATTATGTTTTAGTATTCCTTTTTAAGAGGTGGATTTCTATGAATGAAACTTTCACATTGTAAACCATTTATAACCCCGATGAATTTCGAGGGAGAAATTAATTTTAAGGGGGGTATAATGTAACACCCCGATATTTTGCGAGAAATATTATTTTTAATTTCATTGATGTCTTGTGTTGTACGCTACACCATGATTATCTTGAGTTATATGCAAGACCTTATTATCTTGTAGTATATGAAACACTATTATTTTCTTTCATTACACAAAAGAGCACCCTTCCTCGATAGCTTTCTTGTTACGCAATACCAAGTTTCACTAAACAACGATATGTTATTAAAATATTTTATAAACTAGCCGTTATGAATAGTAATACCCACTTTTTTAAATTTTATAAATTTCATCATTCAAAATGGACTTCATTTTTGGATTAAAAATATAGAAATTAGACTATGGTTAATTTTTGGTATTTTTCTGAAAACATTCAAATTTTGATGAATAGTGAAAACACTGAGTTATTGGTTAAAACCGACTTTTTATTTAAATAATAATTTATTTTAATTTAATTTATTTTTGGTAAAAATAGATACATAATACCCATATAAGTTCATTGTAATTAATTGGAGTCATTTTATAATAATTTTAGATATATAAAAATTTCATTTAACTTTTACCGTCTTTTACCCACCTCCAAGGAGCATTTGCAAATTTACATAAAACATAATTTTTCAACATCTGTGAGTTGAATTTCAAAAATCTGAGAGAAAAAGTTGATATTAGTATGCAAAATTTGGTTCAATGAGATGAAAATAATATTTTGTTAATAGTAACTTTTAACTTTTATTTACCAGGGTTAAAAGTAAATAGAGTAATTAATGGTAAAAATTTTATTATTAGTATCCTACCACATGTTCGAATTCTATTTGATAAGTGTAATTCGACCAAAAACAACCTTATTAATAAAATATGACCCTTTAGGTCCACTTGGATTAGATTAGGACAATTATTATTATTTAATTCAAAGAATAGTTAAAAGAGATAAAATCAATATTTAATAATTGAAACACCATTAATATAGGTCTAAACACAATATAAATTCGAATATAAATATTTATTAGAATGATAAAAAAATTACTACATAATGGTATTTTATTTAGGATTTTTAGACATTAAATAATTTAATTTATTTATGACACAATGATGATGCAGTAATTACCTTATTAATGATATATTAACATAATTAATATTATAAATAGCCAAATAAATGTAATTTGAGACTTTTTATGAATTACACTAATTTTTTAGGTTAATATAACATATTATGGTGGGTTATATGAATTGTTTTAAAATTAATAATGCTGTTATGAATTTAGAAAAAAACAGAATACCAAATAGTGTCAAAATTGAAATAAAAGAAGTTTTAAAACAAATATAATATTATTAATTGATATTCTATTCTTAAAAGTCTAATTATCGGCCAAAAGGCTTGTATAATGATATGTGTATCAATAATGAACCACTTGGGGTTCTATTGGATGTATATAGTATGTTTATTAACCATATAATATAATAATACAAAGAGACATGGTAAATGTCAAACTATTTTTCGAAGAGTTAAATCTAAAAGATAATTTTAATATAGTGACCCAAACCTATCTAAAACCTATTTTTTGTTTGTATTTAGACCCATTACCAGCTTATAATCGAAATAATCCAATTTTGATCCATTATAAATGGAATATGAATTTATTATAATATAATATTTCTAGCTTTGCCTAAAGTGACTCTCACCCTCTTATAAAAAGGCACTCTCCCTTATCTCTAATTAACACCTTAAAAACCATTTGCATTGGAAAAACTGTGCCCAAATATCCTATAACCTTTCCTACCGTCATCCTAGAGGCCTTCCCTTAGTCATAAATCAATCCTATGTATCCGTTTTGAACAAATCAAAAGAAATAACCCGAAAGAAGATGTAAATATCTCACCACCTATTTCTAGTTCCTTTCATCTTCCACTTCTGTATTCTTTGTTGTTTCCATTATAAAATAATAAATCCAGTTTCTTATATATAAATTCATGTTATTATAAAAATGGTACCAACATATTAGTTATTTTATCCATCATATGAATGAAATAGTCACCACACGTGCGTACGTACGTCTTACCGTCTCCACGTTGTAGTGTAGTATGTTATTCAAACATTTATCATTTGTATGGGTATGATAATGTGTATCAATGTTATAAATAATAAATATATCATTATTATGATTCTTTATATATGATATACCATCTAATTATATACGATTTTAATATCAAAAGAATGATATTGTCGCTCGTGCGTACGTACGGACTACCATCTCCACGAACGCGATGAGATTCATTATCAATGATTAACCATTCATGTTAGAATATAAAATATATAAAAATAATAATCATGAAAGATATTACATAATAATGATACTGGAATAATGTACTTATATTTTTCATTTAAATAATTCAATTCAATTCAATAAGGAAACTAAATTAGTGTTCATGCGTACGTAAGGCCTACCGTCTCCTTGAACGGTGTATTTCATTCAATTTATCGATCTATCATATATATTTATATTCTGGATATATATTATATATAAATCATTTGTAACATTATGGAATTATTTAAATTAGGATATATGTAATAATATCAAGAACAACAAGTTGAAACGCATATGATAAATGAAACGATTTTACCCAAAATGCTGCTTTAACATTGGATTGACAAATGAATGGGTAATATAAAGTCTTAAGTGATTCATATATGACATCATAATTATTATTATGGTTCTCTAACAAGTTATTAATATGCTTAAACCCACTATACAGTAGTTTTGTTCACGTATAGAAGAAATTGGACCTACTTTAAGGGATTATTTTGTCTCACTTTTATTTTTGTGAGACATATGCCTTAAACACCATCTATTTCCTTTGTATGGTGTTAATGCTTCCTATGAATATTTTATGATTTTTATTATGATGTATATGATATTTAAATATTAATTTAATTTTCTTTATTTTATGACACGTATTATTTCACTGATCATAAAAGGTAAGAGATAATTATTCCAATCTTATTCCTATCCGGGATTGTTTATTCGTAAGTATTTATTGGGATTATGTTTATCGTCCATATCAATGTATTCTGAAAATGTTTTCATAAAATTTTTACTATTAATTTATGTATTTTTAAATCCATTTTTAATCATTTTTTAATTTTACTATATAGTATGTAAGGACTCTTTCCTTTGTTTACCATACGAGGTACATTTTGAATTTTCTGGAAAAACTACGAGCAGAATTTTTTTTTAACATATACAGCATGAACAGATTTTAATGGTTTCATAACTCTTTATTTTCATGAATATACCTCTATAATATTTCATTATTATTTTCAACAAAATCATTTTCATTTAAAATTGCATGGCATTTTTGGAAAATAAACTGATTTTGAAGAAGAAATGATATTTTCATCAAGAATTCATTTCTTGTGTTTTATCAAAACTATTCTCCATCTAAAATGCCATTATTTAATAAGTTTATGTTTCAAGTATAATGTCTCTATTAGTTAATTGTGTAATTTTTCTTATGATGATATGATATCCATTTGTTTTATATGGATTATGTAAATATGGGATGATGTTTATGAATCCCATTTTACTCATTGGGTTCTGATGAAGGATTTATGTTTATTTTGTGGCACATGTAAGGATGATTTCATTATGAGATGGGTGGGACCTATATCTCCATCCAATTCATTGGATAAAGATTTATATATCATGAGATAAACATGGATGTAATGGTAAGTGAATCTGGTTCAGTAATATAGGGCTAGAATGTCAAGTATACCCGGTTCAGTAATGGACTTTGTTCAATATGATGGTCTTGGCAGCAATGCCTTTGCTACTATGGAAATCATAACATGTACTTAATTACTTTCCAAAATTACATGTTTTATTCCAATTCTATTTAATCATGATTAATGTTCCCTTTTGATCTATGCCTTATGTACTGTCAAGATCTAGGTCATTACTTGTGATTTTGATGTTTTATGTTCATGTTATTACGTTAAAATGTTTGTGGATTGTTTTATGTTCTCCATGTTTACCCTTACTGAACATTCGAGCTCACCCTTTTTATGATTTATTTTCCCCAGATTATAAATAAGGTTTTAGGTATGAAAAAAAAAGAAGATCATTATGGGAGATGTTGAATATCTTTCACCATGATTAAAAGATTATGTTCCAAGATTCCAAAGACACTAAATTATTACTGTCCCGGGGTGTCTGTTTTTGTTATGTATTAAGTATTCTGCAAAAGTGATGTAATGTCCATGTTAGTCAATTGTGGGTCTCTACAACATAAGTTTGATCGAGGAGGTCTGTAGGGATCAAGCGGACATGGGAGAGGAGCCGGTCGTGCAGCTGGTTGTGGGCGATGTTTTGAGATGTTACCACATCCACCACCAGGTGGTCCTCCCCGACCATAGAGAGAGGGTGGATAGGGTAGAGCTCATCTCCAGGCAGCTGAGGATTATGACCATGGCGCTCTGGAGATGATTCAAGGTACGATCTTTGTCTTCTCCAACATACCTGCAGTACTTATAGAAATAGGTTCTAGTCACTCATTCATTTACACAACCCTCGTTCGGAGCACGGAGATTCCGACTGAGCTGTTGGCTCGATCCATATGGAAACAGACTCCTATGGGAGCAGATCTAATGATTAATCACTATTTTCGGTCGTGTGAGCTTAATCTAGGAGGTGAGAGCTTCGGCTAGGATCTCCTAGTAGCGGTTTTGAGGCCTTACGACACCATCTTGGGTATGGACTGGTTATCTACTGTCAATGATCAAAGAGACTGTATTAGGCGCAAAGTGTGGTCTGTCTGTACAGATGGGACCTAGGTAAACTTCACTGGAAATAAGGGAGCCTATGCAGCATAGTATGGATTTACTTGAAGGAGAGTGCAGCCAATCACTCATCAGTTGGCTAGCCTTACCCTCGAAGCAGTTGATGTGGAGTGTCCGACATATCCTGTAGTGGGGGATTAGTATGTGAATGTTTTCCCTGATTATGTTCCAGGTCAACCTCCACATAGAGAGGTGGACTTTTACATTGACTTGTACCCCGTAACGTCACCAATGTCTACACCAGCATATCAGATCGCTCCCGCAGAGCTTCACGAGTTGTGGGTACATCTAGACGACGTGCCTGGAAAGGGGTTCATTTGGCCCAGTTTTTCTCCTTCGGAAGCCCTAATTCTGTTCACCACGAAGGCGGATGGGAGCTTTAGGCTTTGTGATGACTATCGGCGCCTGAACCAGGTGACCATGAAGAATAAGTACCAACTCACGAATATTGACGACCTCATTGATCAGTTAATGGGAGCATGATGGTTCTCAAAGATAGACCTCAGATCAGGCTATCACCAACTCAGAGTTCGAAACGTGGATGTGCAGAAGAGGGCATTCAGATTTTGGTACGGCCACTATGAGTTCTTAGTTATTCTATTCAACATAACTAATGATCAAGCAGTGTTCATGGGACACATGAAGATGAACTTTCAGACATACCTAGATCACATTGTAATAATATTCATCGACAACATTCTGATCTACTCGACTACTAAGAAGAAGCATGCCTACAATTTGCAAGTAGTACTTGACACACTCCGAGGGTACCGGCTTTATAGTAATCTCTCGATGCTCCAGTTCAAGATCCTAGAGGTTAAATTTTTAGGAAATGTCATCTCAAAGGCCGGAGTTTCAGTAGATCCAGCGAAGATTGAGGCGGTACATTCATGGGAGCCACCTAGGAGTCTGACAGATGTACGGAGTTTCCTAGGTTTGGCTGGATAATATCAGATATTTTAACCAGACTTATCCAGAGTTGCAGCACCACTATCAGCCTTGATGAAGAAGGGGAAATAGTTTTAGTGGTTGAAGAGAGGCCTGCAGAGCTTTCATGAGATGAGGCAGAGGCTGACTAGTGCCTCCATCTTGAGGCTTACAGAGTAAGGCATAAGGTACGTAGTCTAATGTGACACATCAAGGACCAGACATGGATGTGTCTTGATGTAGGAGAAAGCAGTGAATGCATATGCTTCACGACAGCTGAGACAACATGAGCACTCTACCCTTGACTTGGAGTGTTGAAGAGTGGTCTTCACCTCTAAGATGTGGTGGCACTATCTGATGGGTGAGCGTTTTACATTTTACTCTGATCACAATAGTCTCAAGTATATCTTCTTTGAAATGTACCTGAAGCTGAGACAACGGCATTATCTTGAGTTCCTCCAAGTCTATGACTTCTAGGTAGTCTATACTCCAGTGAAGGGGAACATTGTTGCAGATGCACTCAGCATGGATCTGGTATACAGCTGCAAGGCGAGGCGATGGAGCAGCTGGATTCTTTACATATATCTTTCGTAGATATAGATTGAGCAGCCTTCCATTAGTCTCTTACAGTCACTCCCCCACTTCGTCAGCGAGTCAGGGAGGCACAGCATGGGACGCTGACTGCGAGACACGACATGGTTAGATATATATAGGATGCAACCTGATGTATTTTCTGTAGGTGGGTAGAAATTCATCCTTATCAGAGTATGTACTATGGTACCAGTGTCACTTCAGGAGGATGTGTTGAGCGAGTTCCACAAATCCCCTCTAGAGGTACATCAAGAATTGGCGAAGACGTTCCAGGATATCCAATGACAGCACTGGTGGCCAAGAAGGAAGAATGTAGTCGTAGAGTTTGTCTCTTGATGCCTCACTTGTCAGCAAATTAAAGAAGAGCCTCAGGTACCAATAGGCTTGGTTCAGCCTTTGGAGGTCCCAGAGTGGAAATGAGATGGGATTTCCATGGGATTCATGACAGGACTTCCATGTACATCGAGATTTCATGACTCGATTTGGGTGATCGGCGACCAACTCACCATGTCGGACCACTTCCTACTGACTAGAGTGCAAGGTTCAGTAGATAGCATGGGACGCCTCTATGTGAAGGATATTGAGATGCTACATGGAGTACCCTCGATGATTGTATCCGATCAAGATGCACATTTTACTTCCCGTCTATGAAAGGGGTTGTAAGAGGCATTCGGGACGCAGCTTTGTTTAAGCACCGCTTTCTATCCTCAAATGGATGGACAGACTGAGCGAAAAATTCAAACCCTTGAGGACATGCTCTGTTCCTGTGTCCTTGACTTCGGTCATAGATTCGAGGATCAATTACCACTGGTGGAGTTTCCATACAACAACAGCAATCAGTCCACCATAGGTATGGAACCTTTTGATCCTTTTTATGAGCGACCTTCTAGATCATCTCAGTGCTGGACTGACCTAGGGGAGTGAGCACTAGTGGTACCATATATGGTACGGGCTACCACATAGAAGGTGAAGATCATACAATTTCGGATGAAGACTGCACATAGAAGACCTACGTCATATGCCGATAAGTGATGGAGACCTCTAGATTTCGAGGATGGCTACCACGTCTTTCTACGGGGCTCTCCTCGATGAGGTTTATGGAGATATGGCTGAGGCGGAAAGTTATCTTCAAGATTCATCGGACCTTTTCAGGTCCTCAACAGAGTTGCCGAGGTGACATACCACTTATCGCTTCCACCTCAGCTGCACTGGATGCTTGACGTCTTCCACTTATCCCAACTAAGGAGATACGTGCATGACCTTAACCACATCATTGACCATAGAGAGATGGACATCTAAGATGGGGAAACATTTACGGAGGATTCAGTAGAGATTGAGGATCTACAGGAGTGGGTCCTTTGTGGACGGTCGATACCTTTATTGCATGTTCTCTAGACGCACAAGAACCTCTAGGAGAGCACATGGGAGCGGGTGCCTCAGATACGTGCTCAGTACCCCCTCTTGTTCCTTGAGTATGAGTTGTGGCTTACGAGGACATAGATCCATGATGTGAGGAGAATGTAAAAAACCGGAATTTCCCTTTTTATTGAATTAAAAGGGAATTTTACGAGCCCACGAAATTTTACGGCACATCTTTCTGAGGCTTGGTGTTCCTGGAATCAATTTATGAAGTTTTGTTCAGGTTTGTTCTGTTATAGTTCGAGTGGGTATTTATAACTTTTGAACCGGTGATCAGAATTGAATTCTGAGGCCACAATTGAACTCGCAGCGCCGATATTCGCTTAAGGAGACTTTCACCTTGACAGTAGTGGGTGAAGAGTGAATGATGGTATTTGGGTTTTTAGAGAATGAATAAAATAAAAATAAAGTTGTGTATATTTATTTTTATTTGTTGGTTAAAACCTCCATGTGGAAGTTGGAGGCGGGGACCACCACACCTTAACCTCCCATGAGAGGTTATGGCGGTGGGGCCCACTCAAGATTAAACCCCCCCTCTTCTTGTTTATTATGGTGGGGACCACCTGGGATTAAACCCCCTTGAAACTCCCCTTTAATGGGGAGAGACCCTCAAACTCCCATTATGGGTATGGGACCCTCTTCATCTCCCCAAACACATAATTTTTTCCAAATCCCCCCAATTAATTAATTAATTGAACACATCAATTAATTAATTTAAACCTTTTTGAATCTTATGCCAACAACTAAATAATAGATAACTTAAATATATTATTTTTTCTTGGCTCACTTTCATTTTGGTGGAACTTGGTAGAGGAGAGAGCTTGGGTGAAGGCTTCTAACGAAGAACATCAACTGCCGATGAAGTGTAACACATGAGACTTTTATGAGAAATATTTTTGTTTTTATGTTATATAAATCATCAAATGGATATTTCACTACACACAATAGTATCTTGGCTTTCTTTACACGCAATCACGACCTTCCTCGATAGCTTTCGTCATATGCAATACTGAGTTTCATTAAACAATGATATGCTATTGAAATATTATTAAAACTAGCCATTATGAATAGTAATAACCACTTTTTGAAATTTATGAAATTTCAACATTCAAAATGGACTTCATTTTTGGATTCAGAATATCGAAATTAGCATAGGGTGAAATTTTGGTATTTTTCTGAAAACTTTCAATTTTTGATGAATAGTGAAAACACTAGGTTACTATTTAAAACCCGACTTTTTATTTGAATAATTATTTATTTTATTTAAATATTGTTTAGGTCAAAATTGATACAAAATACCTATATAAGTTTAAATTAATTAATTGGACTCATTTTATAATAAATTTAGATATATAAAAATTTTATTGCACTTTTCACAGTCATTTACCCACCTCCTAGGAGAATTTGGAAATTTACATAAAACATAATTTTATCACTTCGATGAGTGGAATTTCAAAAATCCGAGAGACACGGTTAATATCAAGGACTAATATGTGGTTCAATGAGATGAAAATATTTTTGGGGGAATAGTAACTTTTTACTTTTTTTACCACGGTTAAAAGAAAATAGGGTAATTAATGGTAAAAATGATATTATTATTACCCTAACACATGTCCTAATTGTATTGTATAAGTTTAATTAGACCTAAAACAACCTTAGGAATAAAATATTACCATTTAGGCCCACTTGGATTAGATAGGACATTTATTATTAATTGATTTAAAGAAGGGTTAAAATAGTTAAAATCAATGTTTAATAACTAAATTATTTTTAATATAGGGTTATACATAAGATAAATTCAACTATAAATATTCATTAGAAATATAAAAAGATTTCCTACATAATGGTATTTTATTTTTAATTTTTTGACATTAAATAATTTAATTTACTTATGACACAATGATGATGCAGTAATTACCTTCTTAATGAAATATTGACATAATTGATGTTATAAATACCCAAATAAATGTAATTTGAGACTTTTTATGAATTCCAATAATTTTATATTTTAATATGACATGTTAGTATTTATTTAATTAACGTTTTTCGAACTAATATATCTGTTGTGATTTTTACAAAAATCAATTACAAAATAGTATCAAAATTGACATAAAATAGTTTTTAAAACAAATATTACATTATCAATTGTTATTTTATTCATAAAAATCTATGGTTCGTCCAAATGACTTAGATAAGGATTTATATATTAATAATAAATAACTTGGGGTTCTTTTGGCTTGTTATAGTAATTTTATTAACCTTATAGTGTAAGAAGACAAGAAGACACGGTAAAAGTTAAATTATCTAACTTAAAGTTAAATTTAAATTATAAGTTTAAAATATAAACATAAACTTGTCTAAATTATTTTGGATGAGAGTATTTAAACCCATACCCACCTTATCTTCGAAATAAATCAATTTTGAACTATTAAAAACCGAATATGACTTTATAATAAAATAATATTTTTAGTTTTTCCTAAGGTGCCCCTCTCCTCCCTTATAAAAGGGAACCTCCTCTCTCTCTTCCTCAGACCACTTTGAGCCTTCATTATTGGCCACACCCTGCCAAATTCTCTTCTCCACTTCCCTAGAAACATCCTAGAGGTCCTAGTATTCTTCAAAGACCAATTTTAGTTCCCTAAAAGGAGGTCTCAAAGAGGCGCTTCAAAGAAGAGGTAATGTTCGTTACCGATTCTTTCAACTTTATTTCTTCTTCCACTTCTTCTTCTTTAGTTGTATCATTATGAAGTAATAACATCAGTATCACTCATATACTGATATGTTATTATAAGTATCAAACAACCCTATTTCACCATCTATCCATCCTACGGAAAACGAAATCACCGAGCGTGCGTACGTATGGAAAACCGTCTCCACGCCGTGGTGTAATCTATTTTAAACAACCACCTTACTTGGATGGGTATAATGGTTTAAATAATAACTATATATGATTATTGTAAAGTGGTACTGATTCTTAAATAGTATACGTACACTCCAATACAATTCCATGATCATGGGAATGATATCATCGCTCGTGCGTACGTATGGAATACCGTCTCCACGATGTGATGCGACTTGTTCTACATGATTTTAATTTCATAATCATTAAATAAATGAATTGAGTGAATAAATATGATATATATTACACTAATACCATTTTTGAAATTAGTTATCTATAAACTAAAAAGAATAATAAGAATTTATTCGACAAAACACGCATTAGAACAAAAAGTAATAAACACCCGAATAACAAGTAGCAATGAAATATTACTTATAAGAAGCTAAGAATATGACCATATATGATATCATAACAATGAGTGTGATTATGGAATAAGTCAATGACATTATTTAAATCATTATACCGGAGTTTCGGACACTTACGAAGAAAATCAGACCTAAGGTAAGGGCAAATCTCACAATCTCATTTTTATCCGAGATTGTTTATACTATAGAATTTTACTGTGGAATATTTATCATCCACATACATGTTTCTTCAATATGTACTATTATTTCTATCCTCCTAAAATTGTTTAAATCCAATTTTACCCTTCGGTCAGATTTTATTAAAAGATATGAAAGGAATCTTTTGTCGTTTTTCGTATGAGGTATTTTTTGGCTTTTCCGGCCAAAGTAAGAGAAGAATGTTTTTTTAACTTATACGGCATGAATGTATTTTTAGGATTTTAGAGAAAATTATTTCCATGAAGCCTCCTTTACAAGTTTTCAAGTTTATTTTTAATCAACTTCTTTTAGTTTTAAATTTTATGACATTTTAAGAATGGAAAATGTTTTTGAAGTAGAAAGGATATTTTCCTCAAGAACGGAGTTCAGGCATTTTATCAAAATTATTTTCCATCTAAGATAATATAGGGTTCTGTTTCAATCCCTATTTTTACATTTATTTGATTATGTTATGATGGAATTAATTTTATGATGCCCTTTTATCTTATATGGATTATGTTATGATGGCATGTTGTTTAAGAATCCCATTTTTATTACATGGGTTATGCTATGATGTATGATTTATGATTTTGTGGAACACATAAGAATGGTATCATTATGAGATGGGTGGGACCTATAACTCCCTCTAATTCATTGGGTAAAGATTTATATCTCATGAGATAGACATGGCTGGAACGGCAGGTTAAACCGGTTCAGTGAAATAGGACTGAAACGAGGAGTGAACTCAGTTCAGAAATTGACATTGTCCACTAAGATAGTCTTGGAAATGATTCTTTACTACTAAGAAATGATTTTCTATGATTATATGTGTATTCCAAAAAGCTTAAATTTTTATGTTATGATTATTGGGATTACATGTCACTACTATGATTTATCCCATGTTATGAAATTATGATCTCTTTTGCAGGTTATGATTTCCAAAATGTTATGTTCTTATTAATATGAGGTGATTGATATTTCATTTGTTTACCCTTACTGAGCATTTGAGATCACCATTTTGTATGTTTTTTCCCAGGTCAGGAAGAAGGTTATTAAATAAGATATGCCAAAAAGGGACTCTAGATATGATGAAATAAATTTGAGGCAATATAGATGCTTTATGAATCGGTTGATTATGTTTCCTAGTTTATAAAGACACTATACCAATATGGTCCTTTCATGGTTTTGTTATATGTTGTAATAAGTGTACTTCAATTTGGAAGTATTAACAATGTATGTAATGATGGGTCATTATAGTTGGTATCAGAGGAAAGGTATAGTAAACCTTTGGAAACTAGGATGTGAATGCCTTAGTAAGAAACCTAATGATGTGTCTAAGCATAGAACAGAATCTTAGTGTTTTAGAAATGTCCATGAACAACCTATGATAAGACCATAAATGTGAAATTGTATTCTTGATTATGTGTTTTCCTATTATAATTAGTGTTGCTCACACTATTCTTTTTGGTTTTAGTCAATGGCTAGAACTCGAAGGAACCGTGTTAATACGGAATGCGACGGGCAATGCAATGATTGTCCCCCTGAGCAACCAAACATTATGGGAGATGGAATGAAAAATCTTGTAGTTATTCTCACACAACTTTCTCAAGCTATGAATCATGCATGACTTCCAAATGAGCAAAAGAAGGAGAAACATTCTATTGAATCCTTCATGAGGCAGCTTCCACCTTAATTCAGCGGGTCTTCTAATCCATTAGTGACTGAACAATGGATCAGTACCACTAAAAAGATATTTTCAGTTCTTCAATGTTCTGAACATGATAAATTCATCTTAGCAGTTTATTTCTTGGAAGGTGAAGTTGATCAATGGTGGAATCTTGTCAAAAATATGGGGCAACGGGGTGAAATTGAATCCATGGAATGGGACGAGTTCAAGAACATATTTTTTAATAACTAATTCCCTCGTATTCTCTGAACAAAGATGGAGAAGGAGTTTCTTGAACTAAATCCAAAGGATGATGAATCTGTTGGTACCTACGAAGAAAATTTTACAAGACTTGCAAGGTACGCTTCTAGGATTATTATCCAACCCAAGAGTAAGATCGATCGATTCTTTAGTGGATTAAAACCAATTCTTCGAAGGGCGTTAGCCATAAGGTACTTCAATAGATACGAGGAAATCATTCGATGTTCTCTCAAGGTTGAGATGGAGATTGGAGTAACACATCATCCGTATGGGTTTGATATGAATAGGAAAATGGAATTCAAAGAAAAATATAAAGAGCACACTGAAAAGAAGATGAGCTTTCCATTATGCTCAAAGTTTGGAAAGAAACATTGAGGGAGTTTTCTTAAAGGGACATGTAAATGTTTCAAATTTTTAAAGGGAGGTCATCAGGCATTTGAATGCTGCAATGATGGGAGGAAGATGTCTAGTTATGCTAAAAATGAAAAGGCAACACCGAGTTCACCTCCTACACTTCAATGTTACAAGTGAAAGGAAATGGGTCATTATGCCAATAAATTCCATAATCCAAGGGTTGTTGATGATGATCGATGTCAAAAAACTCTTATGGCTAAAGTCAAAGGAAAGTCACATGCAATTTCTCTCAGCGATGTGGAGTACGGTAACGAAGTAGTGAAAGGTACACATACCATCCACTCTAAAGTAGAAAATGTTTTATTTGATTCTGGATCCACAAACTCGTTTATTTCTGAATAATTTTCTAAGGGTATCACTGTATTACCTCAACAATTATATGTTGAGTTAGCTGTGACAACCCCTAATGGCACAACAGTCACACCAAAAGTTTATAATTCCTCTCCGATTGAAGTTTGTGGGAAAGTGCTTCCTGAAAATCTTGTGATCCTTCCTATAGTGGAATTTTATGTGATTCTCAGCATGTATTGGCTTTCTTTATATGGAGTTCGTATGAATTTCCAAAGAAGGGAAGTCACATTTCATATTCCAGATCAATCTATGATCGTCTAACGATACAAGGATGAACATAACCTTCCAGTGGAAATTTCTTCCATCTTATGGGTATGGATTCCACTAAATGAGGGTTATTTATCTCAAATGGTTGGAGAGAAACTCACTATTAATAATATTCCCATTGTACGGGAGTTTGATGATGTCTTTCCAGAGGAATTTCTGGGTCTTCCAGCAAATCGTGATGTTGAGATTTCAAAATAACTCGTACCGGGTGCTTTGCCTATTTCAAAGACACCTTATAGAATGGCCCCAATTGAGCTGCAGGAATTGAAGTAGAAACTCCAAGAGAATATTGATTGGGGATTAATATGCCCTAGTGCGTCACCTTGGGGAGCACCAATTCTATTTGTTAAGAAGAAAGATGGATCAATGAGACTCTGTATTGATTATCGAGAACTTAACAAGATCACTATCAAGAACAAATATCCTCTCCCGCACATTGATGACTTATTTGACCCACTACACGGAGCTCAATACTTTTCCAAGATTGATCTTTGTTCAAGGTATCATCAATTAAGGGTCAAAACGGAGGATATACCAAAGACGGATTTCCATACAAGGTATGGACACTATGAATTTATAGTGATGCCATTTGGTCTTACTAATTCCCCTGTTATCTTCATGGAACAGATTAATAGAGTCTTTAGAGATTATCTTGATCATTTTGTGGTAGTCTTTATAGATGATATTCCTATATATTCATATACAAAGGGAGAACATGACGATCACTTGAGAATTTTATTGAAGACCCTGATAAAGGAGAAGGTTTTTTCCAAATTTACCAAGTGTGAATTTTGGCTTCAAAAAGATGAATTTTTGGGTCACATAATCTCAAAAGAGAGGATATCTGTGGATCCAGCACAAATAGAGGTTATCGAAAGATGGTCAAAACCAACAACAGTAATTGAGATCCAATGTTTTCTTGGTTTGGATGGATATTATCGACGTTTTGTAACATATTTTTCACGAGTATCTAATCCACTCACCAGGTTGACTCAAAACGGAGTTAAGTTCGTATGGACGGAGGACTGTGAAGAGAATTTTAAAGAGGTGAAAAGAAGGTTATCCAGTTCACTTGTACTCACACTTCCTTGTAGTGGATAAAGGTTTGTGATCTACAGTGACGCATCCAAGAAGGGGTTGGTGTGTGTTCTTATGCAAAATGATATAGTGATAGCTTATGCCTCACTCCAGTTAAAAATCCATTTGCAAAATTACCCAACTCATGATTTGGAGTTAGCTGCGGTAATGTTTGCATTAATGATTTGGAGGCATTATCATTATGGAGAAAGGCGTGATATTTATACTGATCATAAAAGGTTAAAGTATATTTTCACACAAAAGGAGCTGAATATGCGCCAAAGAAAATGGTTGGAGCTGAATAAAGATTACGACTGCTCAATTCACTACCACCCTGGGAAAGCAAACAAGGTGGCAGATGCATTAAGTCGACAAGACCATGCCAGTTTATCCATGATGAGGATCACAAAAGATCAATTATTTAAGGATTTACAAAGGATGGATCTCGAAATTATAATGAAAGGGGAAAAATCGTATGTTTTGAAAATGAATGTTCAACCATCTATACATGTGAATATTAAATAGGCACAGAAAAAAGATTTAGAGTTACAAAAGAAGGTGAGAAATGTTCATGAATTCAAAACTTGATTGTGATGGGATAATAAAGTTCAAGAATCAGGATTCTGTTCCTCCCATCCCATAATTAAAGAAGGAGTTGCTGGGTGAGGCTCATAGTACTTCATTATCTATTCATCCTGGAAGCACGCAGATGTATAGGGACCGGAAAGAGTACTTTTGGTGGGATGGAATGGAAAGTGATGTTACTGAATATGTCACTCGATACATGGTTTTTCAGCAAGTTAAAGCTGAGAGACATAAGTCTAAGGGGATGTTACAACCATTACCCATACCACAATGGAAATGGGAAAACATCATTATGGACTTTCTCATTGGACTTCCTAAAACATCCAAAGGCAATAATGCTATTTGGGTCACAGTTGATCATCTTACAAAGTCGGAACACTTCATCGCTATTATAGAGGATTTCTCTCTGGATCATCTTTCCAGGATATATCTGAAGGAAGTGGTAATATTTCATGGAGTACCACTTTCCATTATATCTGATCGAAATCCGAGATTTACCTCGAAGTTCTGGATAAGTCTTCAACATACTATGGATAAAGAGTTGAGTTTCAGTATGCTTATCATCCTCAGACAGACGGTCAGTTTGAGAGAACAATTCAAACTCTAAAATATATGTCAGGAGCTTGCTCTATAGATTTAAAAGGTGGTTGGGACAAACACCTGCCTTTGGTGGAATTTTCTTATAATAATATCTTTTACTCCAGTATTCAGATGGCTCCTTATGAAGCTCTCTATGGAATGAAATGAAGGACTCCAAATTGCTGGGATGAAGTTGGGGAAAGAAAGCTATTAGGACCTGATCTTGTTGATGAGATGGCAGAAAAGATAAGATCTATTCAACAACACATAAGAGCAGCTCAGAGTTGACAAAAAATGTTATGCCGATAACCAAAGAAAAGTCCTATAGTTTGAAGTGGGTGATAAAGTGTTCTTACAAATATCACCTTGGAAGAGAGTAATGAGATTTGTAAAGAAGGGAAAGCTAAGCCCAAGGTATATCGGTCCTTTCGAAATACTGGATAGTGTTGGGAAGCTAGCTTACCGATTAGAACATCCACCAAATCTCCCTCAAGTTCATGATGTGTTCCATGTATCTTTCCTGAAAAGTACATACCTGATCCTTCACATGTACTCATCTCAGAAGTCGTACCGCTGGAAAAAGATCTTTCTTATGAAGAACAGCCGATAGAGATTCTCGATCATAATGAAAAAGTCCTACGGAACAAGACCACTATCTTGGTGAATGTGTTATGGATGAACCACCAATTAGAATAAGCTATATGGGAGCTTGAGGATATGATTAGGAAGAGGTATCCTCATCCATTTGTTACAAGGTAACGAATTTGGAGGGTGAAATTCATTTTAAGGGGGGTAGAATGTAACACCCCGATACTTTTATGATAAATATTTTGTTTTTATGTTATATTAATCATCAAAGGGATCTTTCGCTACACACAACACAAGCTTGTCTTGCTTTACACGCAATCGTGACCTTCCTCGATAGCTTGTGTCGTACGCAATACCAAGTTTCACTAAACAACGATATGCTATTGAAATATTATTAAAACTAGTCGGTATGAATAGTAATAACCACGTTTTGAAATTTTGTAAATTTCAACTTTCAAAATGGACTTTATTTTTGGATTTGGAATATCGAAATTAGCCTAGGGTGAAATTTTGGTATTTTTCTGAAAACTTTCAATTTTTGATGAATAGTGAAAACAATGGGTTACTATTTAAAAACCGACTTTTTATTTAAATAATTATTTATTTTATTTAAATTTATTTTTGGTCAAAATTGATAAAAAATAACTATATATGTTCAAAGTAATTAATTGGAGTCATTTTATAATAATTTTAGAAATATAAAAAATTTATTGAACTTTTCACCATCTTTTAACCACCTCCCAGGAGAATTTGCAAATTTACATAAAACATAATTATACCGCTTCTGTGAGTGGAATTTCAAAAATCTGAGAGACCCGGTTAATATCAAGGACTAAAATGTGGTTTAATGAGACGAAAATAATTTTTGGTGAATAGTAACTTTTTACTTTTTTTACCACGGTTAAAAGTAAATAGGGTAATTAAGGGTAAAAATGATATTATTATTACCCTAAAACATGTCCTAATTATATTGGAATAGTGTAATTCGACCAAAAACAACCTTATGACTATGATATGACCATTTAGGCCCACTTGGATTAGATTAGGACATTTATTATTAATTTATTTAAAGAAAGGTAAAAATAGTTAAAATCAAAGTTTAATAACTAAATCATTTTTAATATAGGGTTATACAGAAGATAAATTTGACTATAAATATTCATTAGAAAGATAAAAATCCTTCCTGCATAATCGTATTTTATTTTTAATATTTATACATTAAATAATTTATTTTATTAATGACACAATGATGATGCAGTAATTATCTTATTAATGAAATATTGAAATAATTGATGTTATAAATACCCAAATAAATGTAATTTTAGACATTTTATAAATTAAAATATTTTATATGTTAATATGAAATGTTATTATTGAATTAATTTACTTTGTTCGAACTAATCTTTCTGTTATGAGTTTCACAAAAATCAATTACCAAATTGTGTCAAAATTGACATAAAATTGTTTTTTAAAAAAATATTATATTATTAATTGTTATTTTATTCCTAAAAATCTATGGTTTTGCCAAAATACATATATATGGTTATATATATTAATAATAAACAACTTGGGGATCGTTTGGCTTGTTATAGTAAGTTTATTAACCTTATATTGTATGAAAACAAGAAGACACGGTAAAAGTTAAATTATCTAACTTAAAGTTAAATCTAAATGATAAGGTTTAAATAGAAACCTAAACTTGTATAAATTCTATTTTATGATAGGATGTCGACCCATCCCCACCTTAGCTTCGAAATAAATCAATTTGGAGCTATTGAAACCCGAATATGACTTTATAATAAAATAATGTTTTTAGTTCTTCCTAAGGTTCCCCTCTCCTCCATTATAAAATAGAACCTCCTTCCTCTCTTCCTCACACCACATTGAGCCCTCATGCTCGGCCAAACCCTGAAAAATTATGTTCTCCACTTCCCTAGATACATCCTAGAGGTCTTGGTCTTCTTCAAATACCAATTTTAGTGTCCTTAAAGGAGGTCTCAAAGAGGCGCTTCAAAGAAGAGGTAATGTCTGTTACCGATTTTTTCTACTTTATTTCTTCTTCCACTTCTTCTTCTTTAGTTATTTCATTTTGAAGTAATAACATCAGAATCACTCATATACTGATCTGTTATTATATGTATGAAACAATCCTATTTCACCATCTATCCATCCTACGGAAAATGAAATCACCACGCGTGTGTACGTACGGAATACCGTCTCCACGCTGTGGTGTAATCTATTTTCCACCACCACCTTACATGGATGGGTATAATTGTGTAAATAATAAATATATATGATTATTTTAAAGATATATTGATTCTGAAATATTATACATACACTCAAATAAAATTCCACGATCACGGGAATGATATCATCGCTCGTACGTACGTATGGAATATCGTCTCCACGATGTGATTCGACTCGTTCTACATGATTTTCATTGCATAATGATTACATAAATGAATTGAGTGAATAAATATAATATATATTACACTAATACCATTCTTTAAATGAGATATCAACAAACTCAAAAGAATAAGAATAATTTATTTGACAAAACACGCATAAGAACAAAAAGTAATAAACACCCGAATAACAAGTAGCAATGAAATATTACTAATAAGAAGCTAAGAATATGACCATATATGAAATCATAACAATGAGTATGATTCTGGAATTAGTCAATGACATTATTTAAATCATTATACAGGAGGTTCTGACACTTACAAAGCAAATCAGACCTAAGGTAAGGGAAAATCTCACAATCTCGTTTTTATCTGTGATTGTTTATACTTCAGAATTTTACTGGGGAATATTTATCATCCACATCCATGTTTCTTCAATATGTAATATTATTTCTATCCTACTAAAATTTTTTAAATCCAATTTTACCCTTACTTCAGTTTTTAGTAAAAGATATGAAAGGAATCTTTTTTCGTTTTTCGTACGAGGTACTTTTTAATTTTCCGGCCAAAGTACGAGAAGAATGTTTTTTTAACTTATACGGCATGAATGGATTTTTATGATTTCAGAGAACAATATTTCCCTGAAGCTTCCTTTAGAAGTTTTCAAGTTTATTTTTAATCAACTTCTTTTAGTTTAATATTATATGACATTTTAATAAAGGAAAATGTTTTTGGAGTAGAAAGGATATTTTCCACAAGAATGGAGTTCAAGCGTTTTATAAAAATTATTTTCCATCTAAGATAATATAGGGTTATGTTTCTATACCTATTTTTAAATTTATTTGATTATGTTTTGATGGAATTAATTTTATGATGTCCTTTTATCTTATATGGATTATGTTATGATGACATGATGTTTAAGAATCCCATTTTTATTACATGGGTTATGCTATGATGTATGATTTATGATTTCGTGGCACACATTAGAATGGTATCATTATGAGATTGGTGGGACCTATATCTCCCCCCAATTCATTGGGTAAATATTTATATCTCATGAGATAGACATGGCTGGAACGGAAGGTTAAACTGGTTCAGTGAAACATGGCTGAAACGAGGAGTGAACTCGGTTCAAAAATGGACATTTTCCACTAAGATAGTCTTGGCAATGAGTCTCGACTACTAAGAAATGATTTTCTATGATTATGTGTGTATGAAACAAAGCTTCATGTTTTATTTTATTATTATTGGGATTAAATTTCACTACTAGGATTTATCCCATTTTATGATATTATGATCTCATTTGTAGGTTAAGATTTCCAAAATGTTATGTTATTATGAATATGATGTGATTGATATTTCTTTTGTTTACCCTTACTGAGAATTTGAGCTCACTCTTTTGTATGTTTTTTCCCCAGGTCAGGAAGAAGGTTATTAAATAAGATATGCCAAAAAGGGACTCTAGATATGATGAAATAAATTGGAGGTAGTGTAGATGCTTTATGAACCCATTGTTTATGTTTCCCAATTTCTAAAGACATTATACCTATACGGTCCTTTCATGGTTTTGTTATATGTTTTAATAACTATACATCAATTTTGAAGTATTAAAAATAAATGTAATGTATGGGTCGTTATATGAATAATGCTTCACCGAGGAAGAACGACTTCAACTTTCTTCCTCTGAACCTCCTTCGACGTAGGATGTGCTCGTATACAAGAAATCGACCTCCACCTTCTTGCGACAACGTCAAAGAACAATGAAAAAAGTAGGGAATTTAATTTAATATGATATTATTCCTTTAATTCTTCCCTTATAAAGAAAATTATCGTTGTGGATGTTTTTCCTTGCAGGTTGGGAATTGTTTTCATGGGAAGATGTGTGGTGTTGGACCGATTTTTCTTATATCTTATTTTCTTCTTATTTCTTTGGTATTCAAAAATGAATTGATCCACTTGCTACCACCATAAATGCCGAGGGTGCTGGCCAAACCAAAATGGCCCAACCCCTCCAACATTCATGTTTGTGATGTTCTTCAGAATGAAGACGAGGCGATGAGACGACGAATGCGACGAAGGCAACGGCTGCGCTCACCGCGGCCTCTGCGACCCGTGCCTCCCATCGGCCGCGCCACCCGATAGCCGAATCTACCTTCTTCGCACAACTCTTCAGTCGAACCAACCTTGGCCACGCCACACCCCAGCCGTGCTGCCCTAGCCACACCCTCCTCCTGACTAAACTGGCCGAACAGGCCCCAACCACCCCGTCTTCTAGCCGAACTAGCTCCATCGCCAGTGCCGAACATCGACGCCCTCCCGACTGCCCTCTCCTCCCGGCCGCCCCCACCCTCCCGGCCACCCGCGCATCTAGGCTACCCGCACCCTCCTAGCCGAACTGGATCACGACCGAGCCAGCCTGCCAAGCCCCCGGCCGAACCGTGCCTTTGTGGAGCCTGGGTCGAGCCGGCCTCCTGCGCCCCTTGTATGACAACCCTGCTTTTTATTACAACTTAAACATGATTTATTACATAAAACATCACTTGATACAAAATAGAAGATCGAGAGGTTTAGTATATTTGGAGCTTAGGATCATTACCTAAAAACTTAAAACATGAAATACAACATCTTTATTGAAAACTTCCTTTACATTACCACTACATTCCCTCGTACTTAGCATTGCATGGGATAACCTGAGGACATGCAAAAGAAAAGGGTGAGCTATAAAGCCTAGTCAGGGAGTACAAATGGAATAACATGAGGAGTTCAATACATGTTAAGCAATAGTCATGTCAATAGAGTATAAATGAAACATGAACATAAAGGCATGATAAAGCATGATAATCATAACATGGAAATGTGGCAACAACACTTAACATTGAATTAGAATTAGCCGAGCCTCATTGCACATGGAGCATGAGTAAACCCTCATTGCACATGAAGCATGAGTAAAACCTCATTGCACTGGAATTAGCATGAGTCAACAGTCATTGCACTTGACGTATCGTGATACTATACTTTACCCAATGCATTGGAGCGCTATAAGGGTGCACCCTTCTTAAACATTTCATTTCATGCATAAGTGTGCCACATGGATCATAAAACATGGATTCTTAAAACATAATAATTTATTCCATAATAAAGGAATGTGGAATTCATACATGAAACTTTATAATCAATAAGTAAATGTGCATAAAGGTGAATACCCTTGATGGAGAAATGGGCATGGAATTCACTACACAATGACATTGGCTTAGAAAATCGGTGCGATTTCGGCAGCGTAACGACGTGACATAAGAATTCATAAAAATGGTTGTTGAGAGAGAAATGGGTACCTTATCATATTTACTTTTAATGGACAGTAAGGAGGTCATATAGACACATATCCCAAAAATTGAAAAGGAATTTAGATTCATGATACAAATTTATTGTTTGAATGTAAAAGAAGAGAGAGAAGTTCCTTCCGGAATTTCGGCATAGTAATGGGTGTACATGGGAGGCATTTAATGAGAGAGAAAGAGGTATCCCATCATTCACAAAATAAGAGGGTAGTATGGGGGAGGTGTGAAACCATACCCTAATATTCATAATTGAAATTAAAAGGGCAATATAACTTAAAGAAAATTGACAAAAAATAGAAAGGAAGAAAAAAACCCTTACTTGGAAGTGTGCTTCCAAAGGATAGAGAGAGGCTTGTGAGAGGATTCTTGGGATCTTGGGGCACCTTGGAAGGATTATAGAGAGAGTAGGGTAGATTTTGGACGAACACTGAGTGATTTTAGTGAGGAGGAAGTGGGAGCTTGGGTGGGTTTATATAGTAAAGGTGAGAGAATTCTTTACTATTTAGGTTTGGGACCCCTTATATTAAAATAATCCAAACCACAAACCATCCCATGGTATTTGCCCATTGTTTCAGGAAAAGGAAATAGGAAAACAATAATTTACAAGGGCAAGGTCCTAATGCATTATAAAATTAGGGTTGCTTATGTGGAGGTGAGTCACACTCCCATGGAAATTAATTTAAAAAGGTAAAGTGTTGAATAAGTATTGAGGGGTTCATTAATGCTTTGAAAAGTAAGTCAAAAAAACCCAAAATCACATTATTTAAATTATAATACAGATATTGTCCGAACATAAGGATTATTGTATTTTATGAAATCACCATTGGGTCATTATGATGTCATAAAACACATTATATAATTAAATGGTATTTAATTTTTACCCAAAAATTTGACTGTCTCAGAAAATTATGAAAAATTCACCGTTTGATAATTTCGAAGTCCTGATTCCAGAAATGACATTTATTTTATCTAAAAAAATTCTAAATATGTTAATTTTAACTTTCAAAATAAAAAAACCAACATTTATCGAAAATTCACAGGTTTCGACAGAAATGGCTTTCAATCCTTAATAAAAAATTTAATTCCATTCATAAATATATATGATCATTTATATTTAATAAAAATTGATTTAATCTTAATAATAATATTTTATTGAAATATTATTTAATTAAAAAATCCCTTAATTTAATAAAATAGATTTCTTAAATAAATAATAATTAAAAACACCATTTGTACTTTAAAAACTATTTACAATGTATAAAAAAATTACTAGAAATTGTATTCATTATTATATACAAAAATAATGTACATGAACATAGTACTACTTATTTGTTACATAACCCCATAAAATAGCCGCATAAGACCTAAGGGTAAGGTGTTAAATGGTGACAGACTCTTGGGGAGGCTCCGATAACATCATTCAAGAGGTGATTTCAATCAACTTCTACTTTTCCCATAGACGATCACGTTCAAGATTGACATAATGAAGCTCAGCTTGGGCTTGGTCAAGGGTGAAGCCCAAAGATGCCACCTCTTTTCCGAGCTCTGAAAAATGGGCTTCTTATGGGGAAATTTTACTAGATGAGGCCATTGCTTCCTTTGTTTGAGTAAAAATTGGGTTTGTTAAAGCCTTAAATTTACACTAATCATGTGATCACTGTTCAACGGCTATATTAACAATGGTCAAAATTATTAACATGAAACCAATGAAGTTGACATCTTATCAAAAAAAATTTCATAAAGAGACATTTAACTTGATCAAGAGGGATTTTCCATTAATGAAACTTTGGGTTGTTACAATATTCCACCCTTAAGAAATTTCTCCGTCGAAATTTTCCTTTTCCCACAATAAAACAAATGTGGGTAACTCAGCTTCATCATATCCTCCGACTCCAAAGTTGCTTCTTCAAACTTGTGGTTTCTCCACAACACCTGGACAAGGGGCATTGTCTTATTTTGTAGAAATTTTTCTCTACGATCTAAGATCTTCACTGGTTTCTCCCCATAAGAAAGATCATCTTCCAATTGTACCACCTCAGAAGAGAGTACATGTGAATGGTCTAGTATGTACTTCCTTACGAGGGATACTTGAAAGACATCATGAACCTTGGCCATAGTAGCTGGAAGTGCTAATCAATAGGCCCCAGGCCCAACACGATCAAGAATCTCAAAGGGGCCGATGTAACTTGGACTTAACTTCCCTTTCCTTCTAAAGCTCATGAACTTCTTCCATGGAGATATGTGTAAAAACATCATGTCTCCAACTTTAAACTCAAGGTCTCATCGATGATTATCTGGATAACTCTTCGGTCGACTTTGGGATGCCTTGATATACTGCTGAATGGTTTTCACCTTCTCCACCATTTCATCGACCATTTTTGGTCCAAGAATTTTACGTTCACCGACCTCATCCCAATGTGCCGATGTTATGTACCTTTTCCCATAAAGGGATTCATATGGTGTCATTTGGATGCTCGATTGGAAACTGTTATTATAAGAGAACTCAACCAGAGGACGTTGTTGATCCCATCCTCCTTTAAAGTCCATTGAGCATGATATAAACATATCCTCAAGTGTTTGGATAGTCCTCTATGATTGGTGATCAGTTTTAGGATGATAGGCCGTACTAAAGTTCAATTCAGTATTCAGATCATGTTGAAGACTCTTCCAAAACTTAGAGGTGAATCTTGGATCTCGGTCGGACACAATAGATAGTGGTGCTCCATGCAGGCTTACCACTTCCCTAATATATATTTGTGCCAATTGATCCAATGATAAATCCTCTCGAATAGCAATTAAGTGTGCAGTCTTTGTAAGACGATCCACAACAACCCAGATTGCATTATTTCCTTTGGATGTCCTCGGACGTTCGGTGACAAAGTCCATGGTGATGTTCTCCCATTTCCATTTTGGTATGGGTAATGGTTGGATCATCCCCTTATACTTCTGCCTCTCTTCCTACACTTTCTGACACACCAGGCACTTTGATGTATATTCGGTGATCTCCTTCTTCATATTATCCCACAAAAAGTTTTCTCGGAGATCTAGATACATCATTGTGCTCCCTGGGTGAATACGGAAATTTGAACTATGTGCATCATCCAAAAGTTCCTTCTTCAGCTCCAGACTTGATGGAACACATAGTCTTTTGCCAAACTGCACAATTCCTTCTTCATTAACATTAAATACCGAGGATTTCCCCTTTTTGATAGCTTCTACTTTTTCTTGAATTCTAACATCATCCTTTTGAGAATCCTTTAACCTTTCCAAAAGAGATGGTTGAGCAATAATTTTTTAATGGATTGAATATGTTCCCTTCTTTATGATTCCCATGTCCATCTTCATCAAGTCTAAGAAGATTGGATCCTTCTCAATTCTAATCTTTGATAGAATCGTTGGATCCTTTCTACTTAGGGTATCTTCCACCTTGTTCTCTTTCCCAAGGTGGTAATGTATTGAATAGTCATAATCCTTGATGAGCTCTATCCATCTTCTCTGGTGCATATTAATCTCTTTCTGTGTGAATATATATTTAAGACTCTTTTGGTTAGTATATATCTCACAATTGTCTCCATAGAGATAATGCCTCCAGATTTTCAAGGAAAAGATCACCGCCGCCAACTCCAGATCATGCGTTGGAGAGTTTTGCTCATTGATTTTCAACTGCCTTGAGGCATAGGATATCACTTTATCATTTTGCATCATCACACAGCCAAAGCCCTTCTTTGAGGAATCACTGAATACCACAAAAGTTCCCCACTTGTGGGTAAAGTGAGCATGGGCACAGTGATAATCCTCCTTTTCAACTCCTTGAAGATTTCTTCGCATTCATCACTCTATGAAAACTTTACTCCCTTTCGAGTTAGCTTGGTAAGTGGGATGAACAATCGTGAGAAATTTCTCACAAATCGTCGATAATATTGAGCTAACCCCAAGAAGCTATGGATATCTGTTACCGATGTTGGCCTTGTCCATCCCTCAATTGCATCTATTTTGGAGGGGTCTAAAGATATCCCATTTCTTGTGATGATATGGCCCACGAATGAGACATCCTTCAACCAGAACTCAAACTTGTTGTACTTTGCATAGAGCTTCTCCTTGCGCAAAGTCTCTAGTATAGTTCTTAAATGCTCCTCATGGTCTGCCTTGGTTTTGGAGTATATTAGAATATCATCTATAAATAATTCCACAAATTTGTGAAGGTAATATCTAAACACTCTATTCATCAAGTCCATGAATATTTTTGGATCATTGGTGAGTCCGAAAGCCATTACTATGAATTCATAGTGCCCATATCTTGTACGAAAAGCAATCTCGGGGATATCTTCCTTCTTCACCCTTACTTGATAATACCCTGACCGCAAGTCCACCTTGGAGAAGTATTATGCTCCACGCAACTAATCGAACAAGTCATCAATTCATGGGAGTGGATACTTTTTCTTTATCATGATTTTGTTAAGTTCATGATTATCGATGCAAAGCTGCATTGACCCATCCTTCTTCTTGATGAAGAGGACTAGTGCACCCCATAGTGAAGCACTTGGGCGTATAAAACCTTTATCCAGATTCTCATGTAGTTGAATCTTCAGCTCTTCAATCTCAACAACAGCCATTCTATATGGAGTCTTGGATATTGGTAATGCCCCAGTTATAAGTTCAATTGAGAACTCAACATCTCTTCTAAGAGTAAGACCAGGCAGTTCCTCGGGAAACACTTCCGCTAATTCCCTCATAATGGGAACTTTTTCAAGGATGATTTCTTCTTTGGACTCAATCATCTGAGCCAGATACGCGTGCTCATAGGGCAGTAATATCCATGCTTGAGATGATGGAGCTAAAGGAGATTCATCTTCATCCTAACACTTGTAAAGAATCAGGGGGTTGATTCTCCATATGGAGTGTGATTTCCCTCTCCCGACAATTTATGATGCCTCTATATAAGGAAATCCAATCCATGACAAGAATTGCATCAAATTCCACCAAAGGAAGTATGAAAAGGTTCACTGGGAAATTCAATTCACAGATTACAACAGAGGAGGACTTATATTCACGGGATGCAATAATTTCCCCATTTGTCGTACTCACCGACATCTTTACTTCCATGATTTGTGGTGGTGCTGGGATTGTTCTATTAAACTTTCGAGATATAAAAGAATGCGTAGAATCTGAATCGAAAAGTATGTTCGCTATTCTTGAATGAATAACTAGCGTACCTGTCACCACTTCATTATTGGGGTTCACATCGGTAGAAGTGATGGCGAAAGCTCTTCCTTGCTGTCTTGGAGGTTGTTGGTTGCCTCCAATAACCCTTGGATTAGGGCACTGATTTGAAAAATGACCCGGTTCTTTGAATTTATAGCATTGAACAATGCATTGTGGTTTGAACAGAGCGTTCTTATCCTCTGTCGCACCTACGGGTCCTTCTTGCTGACAGTTAATATCTAGGTGCCCTTCTCTTCCACAGCTGAAGAATTTTCTGGTCCACTTAAGGCGATTTCTAGGGTGCTTCTTTCCGTACTTTTGGCAAGTGGGGTGCTGGAACTTCTTAGCACCATTGGATTTATCCATCGGACCACCAGCATTGAAGTCCACCTTACGCTTCTTGTCCCCATGATACCCCTGTAATTCTCCGATCTCCATTTCGACCTTGAGGGTACATCGGACAATTTCTTCATAGCTGTCGAAGTCATCGATCGCTAATGCTTTCTGCAAGCTGGGCTTCAGCCCACCAAAGAAGCGGTCAACCTTGCATTCGAGGGTAACGACAAAGCCGAAAGTGTATCATGCAATCCTTGTGATGTTTTCCTTGTAAGCTCCCATTGATTCGTCATCTTTTTGCTTGATGCAAAGGAAGTCCCTTTCCATCCTAAGACGGAGGGTGGGCGGAAAATATTTATCAAAAAACATCTTCTAGAATTCCTTCCCTTCCAAATCCTCGATCTCCTCCTCAGGCTTCGTATTTTTGATCAATTTCCACCATTGATCAGCTTCACCCTCCATATGATAAGCCGCCAGGAGAACCTTTTCTTGTTCAGAACATTGGAGGATGGAGAATATCTTTTCAATGGAGTTAATCCATTGATCAGCGATCGTGGTATCGGATGATCCACTAAAAGTTGTAGGCCTTTCCCTCATGAAGCTCTCGATAGGGACTTGTTCCTTCTTAGTGGGGTTTGGACGTTCCTCTTGACCCGTGTTTCTATTCAAAACTTGAGTTATCTCAGAGAGAAGCATGACAAAGTTCACGATTCCCGCTCCCATTGGATTGGGCATCTCATTAGTACAATCATCACACTGATCTTCATAATGGTTGTTAGCCCAAGTCCTCCTATTACCGGCCATTGTCTGGAATAAAAGGAAAGTTAGGGGTAACACATAATGGTTAATACAAAGACAAAAGTTGATGACTTATAAATAAACATTTATTTCCTTAACTCATGAGTCTATAGGATTCAATCTAGGCTTTTCATGATCTACTTTCTAACATATATTCTTAGGGGCATTTTTCCCTTAATAAGGGTTCATACCAAGATTGTGAATTTACCAAAACATATCCCCCGGGAGTGTCATAACCAAGAGTGCAGCAAGGCCCGTTGTCATGCACCAGTTCCCGTTCGAGTCTAGCTCAAAGCTGTGTTTTCAGGTTTTACCCCTAGGATACATCTGTGCCAGAGCCGCCTCTACCTGCTCGTATGCAGATAGGGATGTATTTGTTTGATAAACCACTTAATTAGTATTAACCATAACGTAGGGATGTTTTTATTATAATTATTCTTGTATCCAAGGCTTTACTAGGGATTTCTAATCCCAAAAATAACTAAACCTATCCTCTGATACCAACTATGACAACCCTGCTTTTTATTACAACTTAAACATGCTTTATTACATAAAACTTCACTTGATAAAACAAAGAAGATTGAGAGGTTTAGTGTCTTTGGGGCTTAGTATCATTACATAAAAACTTAAAACATGACATACAACATATTTATTGAAAACATCCTTTACATGACCACTACATTCCCTCGTACTTAGCATTGCATGGGATAACCTGAGGACATGCATAAGAAAAGGGTGAGATATGAAGCCCAGTAAGGGAGTACACATGGAATAACATGAGGAGTACTATACATGTTAGGAAATAGGCATGTCAATAGTGCATAAGAGAAACATGAACATAAAGGCATGATAAAGCATGATAATCATAACATGGAAATGTGGCAACAACACTTAACATTAAATTAGCATGAGCTGTGGCTCAATGCACATGGAGCATGAGTAAACCCTCATTGCACATGAAGCACGAGTAAACCCTTATTGCACTTGAATTAGCATGAGTCAAAACTCATTGCACTTGACGTATCATGATACTATACTTTACCCAACGCATTGGAGCGCTATAAGGGTGCACCCTTCCTAAACATTTCATTTCATGCATAAGTGTGCCACATGGATCATAAAACTTGGATTCATAAAACATAATCATTTATTCCATGATAAAGGAATGTGGAATTCATACCTGAAACTTTATAATCAATAAGTAAATGTGCATAAAGGTGAATACCCTTGATAGAGAAATGGGCATGGTATTCACTACACAATGACATTGGCTTAGAAAATCAGTGTGATTTCGGCAGCGTAACGACGTGACATAAGAATTCATAAAAATGGTTGATAAGAGTGAAAGGGGTTCCATATCATATTTACATGTAATGTATAGTAAGGAGGTCATATAGATACATGTCCCAAAAATTGAAAAGGAATTTAGATTCATGATACAAAAGTAATGCTTGAATGTAAAAGAAGAGAGAGAAGTTCCTTTCGGAATTTCGGCATAGTAACGGGTGTACATGGGAGGCATTTAATGATAGAGAAAGGGGTCTCCCATCATTCAAACAATAAGAGGGAAGTATGGGGGAGGTGAGAAACCATACCCCATCATTCATAATTGAAATTAAAAGGTCAATACAACTTAAAGAAAATTGACAAAAAAGAGAATGGAAGAAAAAAACCCTTACTTGGAAGTGTGATTCCAAAGGCTAGAGAGAGGCTTCTTGGGAGCTTGGGGAACCTTGGGAGGATTCTAGAGAGAGTAGGGAAGAGGTTGGACGAACTCCAAGGGATTTTAGTGAGGAGGAAGTGGGAGGTTGGGTGGTTTTATATAGGAAAGGTGAGCGAATTCTTTATTATTTAGGTTTGGGACCCCTTATATTAAAATAATCCAAACCACAATCCATCCCATGGTATTTGCCCATGGATTCTAGAAAAGGAAATAGGAAAACAATATTTTACTAAGACAAGGTCATAACTTATTAAAATATTAGGGTTTCTTATGTGGAGGTGAGTCACACTCCAAGGGAAATTAATTTAAAAAGGCAAAGTGTTGAATAAGTATTGAGGGGTTCATTAATGCTTTCAAAAGTAAGTCAAACAAACCCATAATCACATAATTTTAATGATAAAACATATATTGGCCGAACATAAGGATTATGGTATTTTATTACATCACCATTGGGTCATTATGATGTCATAAAGCACATTATATAATTAAATGGTACTTAAGTTTTACCCAAAAATTTGACTGTCTCAGAAAATTTAGAAAACTTCAACGTTGGATAATTTCAACGTCCTGATTCCAGAAATGAAATTTATTTTATCTAAAAAAATTATAAATATATTAATTTTCACTTTTAAAATAAAAACCAACATTTATCGAAAATTCACGGGTTTTGACAGAAATGGCTTCCAAATCTTAATAAAAATTTTAATTGCATTCATAAATTTATATGATCATTTATATTTAAAAAAATTAATTTAATATTGATAATAATATTTTATTGAAATATTATTTAATTAAAAAATCCCTTAATTTAATAGAATAGATTTCTTAATTAAATAATAATTAAAAACACCATTTGTACTTTAAAAACTATTTACAATGTATCAAAAATGACTAGAAATTATATTCATTATTATATACAAAAAATAATGTATATGAACATAATACTACTTATTTGTTACATGACCCCTTAAAACAGTTGCATAAGACCTAAGGGAAAGATGTGAAATGGTGACAGACTCTTGGGGCGGCTCAGATAACATCTCTCGAGTGGTAATTTCAATCAACTTCCACTTTTCCCACAGATGGTCATGTTCGAGCTTGACATAATGAAGTTCAGCATGGGCTTGGTCAAGGGCGAAGCCCAAAGACGCCACCTCTCTTCCGAGCTCCTACAAATGGGCCTCGTATGGGGTAATTCTACTGGATGAGGCCATCGCTTCCTTTGTCTGAGTAAAAATTGGGTTCGTTAAAGCCTTACATTTATACTAATCATGTGATCACTGTTCAACAGCTATATTAACAACGGTCAAAATTCATAACATGAAACCAAAGAAGTTGAAATCTTATAAAAACATTTTTCATAAAGAGACATTTAACTGGATCAAGAGGGATTTTCCATTAATGAAACATTGGGTTGTTACACCTTGCGGCCCCTCAGCGGAGCCTGCCTCCTGCCCCCCTCATGGTGCCCCATCGAACCAGCCTGTGACCTGGTGCCGCCCTTCGGGCCGAATCACCCTCACACCGACCCACGACTGGTATCCGCCCTATCAGCCCTCAGTGGCCCCTTATGTCCTGCTGGGCTGGGCCCAGCGGCCCGGCCTGAACCCAACAGGCTGGCCCACCATTTGGGTCGGGCCAGACACAATTGGTCAATCCAAGTCAACCCAAACCGGGTCGGGCTGGGTCGGTCCGACCGGGTCGGACCAGACCTGGGCCCGCTACAACTGTTTATTTTCTTTTAGCCATATCATTGGCACCAGACATCCATTTTATGAACCGTCAGCGGTGCTGGTAATCCTGGAGCTTTACAGTCCCTTTGAGTATACCCCACTTGAGTTTGGGGTATAGTTGATATATGGTCAGGTTGGATCATGCAGGAATCCAATCGAGTCCCCTAGACTAAAAGGCTAATAACTCACAGACCGGGTGTCTGATTGAATCGCTGTCAGTAGAATTGAGACCCTTATGGCTTGGAAGACCTTTGAGATAATTCTTCGTGGTACTTCGTGATAGCTGGAGTATCGACATGTACATTGAGGAGAAGATCCTTCCAGTGACAAACAAGAAGAGTGCATAAACCTAGTTGCTGGATAAGACTTGATGACTACTGACTGATTGACTCGTAGTGAATCAACTAGGCCAATGGGGAGGGACTAGTTTTGGCGGCAGACCCATAGTGGAGGAGCGCCTAGTTTTGACGGCAGACCCGCGGTACTCGATAGGAGATTTACATCTGCAGGCTATGAGGGGGAGCGCCTGGTTGTGGGGGCAGACCCACGTTGGGGAGTGCCTTTATGTGATGCAGCAGACCCACGATACTCAACAGGAGGATAACCAAAACAGTCCAATGATAGTGGGAAGGGCGCTTGGTGTCGCGGCAGGCCCACTGTACAAGAAAGAGGAGTTCTCTAGGAACCGTGGTTTCGATAATTTGAATAAAATCCATGTTGATCTTAGTTAGTAATTTCTGTGTTTTCCTCATGATTGAGATGGATTACATGATAACGTAGATATATGTATGGGCATATACATAAGTGGGGTTATCTTTTGATTTCATAATTTTTGGTTTATCCTTGTTGGATTTTGTGAGACCTTGAGGGTCTCGGGGTCCCTACTGAGTATCGTTATAATCACCCCTGCATGAGATATGCCCGACCATCATTGTGTTTGATACAGGTGAAAGACATTGCTGATTGAGGCTGATAGTAATAGGACCAGATGGTATTCGAAGGTGGACCATACGGTGTGACGGTACACGGAGGAGACAGACGAGCGTGGAGTTCTGAGGAGGCGATCTATACCTACCCCTCATATAGGAACCTCAAAGGATGACCCAGAAACAGTTTTTCTTATCTTCAGTTGTACTTTTTGTTTCTTGTATATTACAGTTGGCTTGTATTTTCAGCCGCTTTTAGATTCAGCACTCTTTTGTTATACAGTTTTACTTAGTGTTTCGTATTCAGCTATGTACTGTTTTGTGTTTGTTTACAGTTTATAAAGGTAATACCTTCCCAGTTTAGGGAATTACACCTTTGGTGCTAGTCACCAGCCATGGCCTATGGAAGGTAGGATTGGGGTAGTCACAACATGGGTCTCGGGGGACGGGCTGTGAAAAATTTGAAAAAACGGACATATACAGTTGCGATCTGGGTGACATTTGGAGTCTGATAGAGTAAAGATAATTTTCGGTGAATATTAACATAACCGTATGTAAAGTAACAAACCTTTATAAATATTATCTTATCCTTCTGAATACTAATATGAAATTTATGAGTGGTAACCTTACCCATGAAAGTGTAAATTAAATTTAGGCTCTTAATAAATGAATATGATTATTTTAATTGTTGTTATTTTTCTATTAAAAAATTATTTTAATTAAAAATTAAATTTATCATATTTTTAAAATTATTTTTAAAAATTGGAGTTCATTTTTTGAGTCTACACATCTATAAATGGTCAGAGTGTACTTTCGGGATTATTCAGAAATATTTGAATTTTGGGTGAATAGTAAAATACAGTAATTAAGGTATAAATACATTTTAGAATGAATAGACTATAACCTATATCAAGGATGATGGAATCAACCATTATATAGAAATCAAATTCGGTTATTACTATATTTTATCATGTAATCATCACTATTCCTTATCTTAGGGAAAAATTATAAACTAAAGATTAAAATATGAAGAAAACTCTCCTACCCTCCAATATATAAACAACCCCTCACCCCTCTTCCTCCCACACCACTGAATCTTTAAGCCAGACCAATGTTTTACCAAATACACTTCTGAAGCCCTCCACCAATGTCAAATATCTTCTTTATCTCACCAAAAGGCCATAAAGAGTGTCATTATGGAGATTCTCTAGGAGTAATACTCAAGATGTGATCCTCACATCCTTTTTCATTCAACTTCTTTTAAAAGTTATATTATCTTGTTTCTCTCTACCAACCTCCCCAATACAAATTATATGATAATTGCAATACCTTACATGGAATATAATTTTAATATTCTAATTAAATATTTCATCATCATATCCATTTTCCCTCCCCTCTTACACTAAAAATGAAAATACAGTCCAAGATGTGTTATTTTTTGACTTTCAAGGATGACGAGTTTTCAATTTATATTAATATCATTAATACTATTAATGAACCCATTTTAATGAATGAAAAAGATCATAATATATGTATTTTACCCTATACAATTTTTTATAATCCTTACACACACTCATAATATAAAATAATAATACAACCCAAGTTCATTCTGCACAAAACCATCAAGTTAATCCAAGAGTTTATCATTAACTTTTAACAAATGAGTCATCCTCATTGTATATAACAAAAATAACTATAAAATAATTTATAGACTTTTAATTTCACTAATAATATATATTAATAATTCTGTATTTTTATCAACTTTTCAATCAAACTTCCATTCATGAATACAAGTAAACCGATAATGAAAACCACAGAAGAAAATGCTTACAAAACTATAAAATGAAACCCCTTAAGCATATCAAAAAGGTAATTAATTAACATAATAATGTTAAAATAAATCAATTACATGTATAGAAGGTTTTTTAATTATTAATTAATGAATCTAAATTTTATTATTCTTGTTATTTAAATCAATTGAATATCACATTCATTCATAAGTTCATGGTTTTCTTATCTCACATTTAATTCTATGAGATTTTCTTTGTTCACCACAAAGTTCATGAATGTGGTGTATTTTGTACTGTAATTTTATAAAAATTATCATTATAATATTTATATTTATCGTATTATGTGATTCATTTTGTGGTTATCATGTTTTTATCATACACCTCGATTGATTTCAACATTGTAAGGGACTTTGCCTCAATTTCCAGTTCAATGAATCTTACTCGGAATTCTAAACCTAATATTTATTCTGTGGAATATACACTATCCATTTGAGATCATTTTTCAATTTTAAGAGTAAATATATTATATATCCATATTCTGGTTTCATCTATATGATATTTCTTTAAGTCGTATACCCTTTTGCGTACATTGTTTACTGGGAATGGTATTTTAACTATAGAAATGTTGATGAATTAGTATCCTCTACTCCATATAGATATTGAGAAGTCATATTGAACATGTGTTAAATCTATGTATAAATAATTATTTGGACTCTATGTGATGGTATATAACCCCTATATCCCCTAGATTCATCGTCAGGTATCATGAGAAAAAATAGTTGGCAAAAAACCCTTCGAGTTTGTTTCAAAAAAATCAAATGGGTTTCTACCCAAAAACATAAACGGTTTCGATAGTATAGTGGTATCATGCGCCAGATACATGACATCAAATTAATAAAAATTCACTTTACACATTTTCAGTTATTAATATCCATGAGTTTTTCACTATCAAAAAATAAATGGTTGCAGTTTCATACTCATTTTACTAATGGTGTGGGTTTTTCATTTATTCACCATGCCATGCAAACTATGCCAAATATATTTTGATTGAATAATCGTTGATTCATGATTCCTATATTTTTGACCCTTACCAATAATTTGACATGGACCCTTTAATTTGTTTACCTTCATCATGTGATGAAGAGGTGAACATTATTTTAGTTCTAATGGATGAACTTTATTAGTTTGTTGTTATGTATTGAATTCTGTTAGATTTCTAAAATGTAATATGAGTTACATGTATGTATCAAGTTTCATTGAGACTAATAAACTGATTGTTCCATCTATATTTCATTCCATTTAATCATGCCAATGTAATAGGTATTGTAATGGCTCTGGGCTTCTAGGGTCAGGGTATGACAGTTTGTATCGGAGGAAGTTTAGTAGAAAACATGGAAACTATATTAACAAATTTAGATTAGGTAACAAAGCCTTATGGTAGTCTTTGAGGATAAGAAAAAAAGAATGTCCTGGAATTTTTTTAAAGAATATATTTTTTGGATATTTCTAAAAAATGCATCCATGTATGGATACAAACAATTAGAGGTTGTTCTAGAACATAGCTATATCGTGGTAAACCCTAAAATATTCATTAAATTAGAGAAAAACGGGAACTTGTACACTAAAATTGTCCTTGATACACTCTTGTTTTGAAACTCCAATGGGATTTGCTAATAATAATTCACATTTTCATTACAATACATTACAAATCAATTGAATGTAAATTTTTCCTCATATAAACCATGTTTATGTGATTAGATATGCGTTGACTTTTAATTTATGATAATTAACTTTCTATTTGAGATTATAAATTATGATTCATAACATAATCCAGTGTATTCCATTATTTATAAATGGGTCGTAATGGAAGAAGGGGAATCAATAAACATTGAAAATGTAGGTATTTCTCCACTGATCATGTAAACATAGTCAATGTTGTAACAGATCATATCATGACCATATTGGGACAACATTTTTTGTCTGTGACGAATAACCATGATGCACCTGTATTGGATCATTTAATGTGGTAGATACCCCCTTAAATTAGAGGGACTACTAATCCATTAGTATCTGAGCAGTGGATCAACTCAAGTGAAAATATATTAATGGCATTAAGATGCAATGAAAATTATATGGTACTGCTCAGAGTATATTCTCTCAAGGGTGACGATGATTAATGGTGATCCTTGATCTAGAATACCATAGAGGAAGAAGAAATGGAATATATGTAATGGAGTAATTTTAAAGAAATGTTCTCCGATAATTTTTTCCCTCATGTGTAATGAACAGAATGGAAGAGAACATTCCTTTCCTTAAAGTAAGGGGATGAAGAAAGTGTTGCAGATTCTAAGTCTTCCTTCACAATGCTAGCCAGGTATGCCATAGATTACATATGTGACCCTGAGTACAAGATTTATCATTTATTTAGAGGTCTTAATCCATGTCTTCGAAGGGAATTAGCTTTTCAATTATTTTAATCATATGATGAAATTATAATAAGTCTCTTTAAAAAAGAGAATGAATTTTGAAGATAAAAATTTATCAATGGAAACCAAGATCAGAAGTGGTATTCTAATAACTGTGGAAAGGCTGATGCAACAAAGAAGAATAATGGAATGAAGAAATATTCATTATATGAGAACTATAGAAAAAACATCCAAGGAAATGCTTGAATATCGTGGGCGTTTTCTACAAATGTGGAGAAAACGATCATCGATATAGTCAATACAACAAGAATATACAAGTCAATGATGTTCAGTACTACAATTATAGAGATATGGAAAACTATAAAAAATATTTTCTTATGTACCAAGGTAACTTAACTAAAATATCCTTCAGAGAAATAGAAAGATTATGAGATTATAATTGCGGATGTTGAAGTTTCTAATGATGTGTTCAAAGGTACATGAAATGTTTCCCCAAACATAGATAATACCTTATTTGGTTCTGGATCATTGAATTCATTTATATCTTCAAAGTTTCTTATAAAATATAGACATGACCAATTTGATTAAAAAATAGATTTGTCGCAAAAAACACATAGGGGACGTATCATTACAACCACATTGCGTCGATCAATCCCTATAATGACGCATAAACATGATTTATTTTCTATCCTTATCATCATATCAATGTTTTCCTTTGATATAATTTTTAGTATGAAATAGACCTCATTTTATGATGAGAAGATCTATTTCATGAGGAAGGAAGTAATTTTTTCTGAGAATGGTGTAGAATCCCTTATATTAAGAAAAGTAATCTCACAATATGATTCTTATCTAGATCCAATACTACTATCTCTAATGAATTGAATTATTTGATAGAAATGAAATCATAAAATTGAATATGTACATGTTGTGTATTGATAGACTGATTTATATCCATAGGATTTACTTAGACATCCTCTATAGCGGGAAGTTGAGTTCTCTATTGAATTAATTACTAGTCAAAGACCTATATCAAAGATACCCTATAGAATAGCCACTACATAATTAGTAGAGTTAAAGAACAAAATAGAGTAATTAAGTGAAATAACAATTTTTTCCAACTCATTGTTTCTCCATGGGGAGCCATTATCCTCTTTGTCATGAAAAAAGATGGATCCATGTGGTTATACATTGATTACAAGGAAATCGATGCTATTAAAATAATGAATGTGTATCCTAATCCAGAAATTGATGATCTATTTGATCAACATAATGGACCCCAATCATTTTCAATGATTAAACTTCTATGTTGATATCATTAGTTGTGTACGAGGAAGGAAGATATTCTGAAGAGATCATTTTAAACCGGGTGTGGGAACTACAAGTTTACAGTAATGCCTTTTGGACTGACTAATGCAACCTCTGTTTTCCAAGATCTAATCTATAGGGTTTTTAAGGAATATCATGATGAAATTATTGTGGTATTTATCTATGATATCCTAGTATACTCTAAAAACTACGAATACCTAGAGAACCACTTACAGATTATTCAGAAAACAATTAGAAATAACGAATTATATGGGTGGTCTATCAAGTGTGAACATTGGATTAAATCTGTTATTTTCATGGCCATATTGTCTCTAAGGATGGAATCCTAGTTGTTCCCATCAAGAAAAAGTAAATCCAAGAATTTCCTAATCCATTGAACATAACTGACGTATGTAGTTTTATTGTATTTGGCTATTACTCTCGGTGTTTCATATAGATTTTCACCCGAATGGCTAATCTGCTAACAAAGATCTCACGTAAAGGTGTTATGTTTTAATAGACTAAGGAATTTATGTAATTATTTTATTAATAGAAATAATATTAGTCAATTTTATAATTTTTAAACATCAATTTGGAAATGATGGATTCATGATATATAGTGATGAATCAAAGAATCAGATGGGTTGCATGATTATGAAAAATGATAAAGTAATTGCTTATGTGTCAAGGAAGTGGAAGGATCATGAGAAGAATTACCCAAATCACGATCTTGAGTTAGAATCTATAATCTTTGGTCAAAAAATATGACGAAATTATCTCAATGGTGAAAGATGTGAGGTATATACATATCACAAGAGTTTGAAATACATTTTTACACAGAATGAAGTCAACATGTGGAAAACGGGATGTCTCAAGTTAATAATGATTATTATTGTTCAATACACAACCACCAAAGAAAGGAAAATAAGGGGGTAGATCAATTGTGCAAGAAATATCATGGACTTTTATCCCAACCGTGGATTGAGAGAGATCATATATTCCTATATATACTAAAAATGGATATGGGATTTGTTATGGAAGTGGAAAAATAATTCTTCTTTAAAATGAATTCTTAACCATATTTAATAAAGAAGATAAAATTATATCAATATATTGATGAGAATCTACAAAAGAAACATAAATCTTTTAAGGATGGAAGATTAGAAGACATTGTGTTTTTGGATGGAGTTATGATATTTGGGAAGAGGTTATACATTCCATCGGTACCCGAGCTTAAAAAGGAACTATTAGATTATTCCCATATCTCAAATTTCTCTATGAACCCTAGTAGAACAATGATGCATAAAGATATTAAGGATCATTTTTTGTGGGATAAAATGTACCGAGAAATTTCTCACATTGTGTCGAGTTATTTAGATTGTCAAAAAGTGATGGCTTGGAGACAACATCCTAGAGGGGTTATGCATCCACTACTAATTCCGTTGTGGATGTGGGATGACATTACGATAAATTTTTTCACAGAATAACTGAGGTCACCTAGAAGTAATGATGCAATATGGGTAATTATTGATATTCTAAAAAATCCATTACATTTCCTTTATATAAGAGATAATTTACCACTTAAACACCTAGAAACACATTATATTAAATAAATTGTAAGACTTCATGGTGAACCTATATTGATTGTGTTTGATCTAGATTACCAATTTACAGAAAAATTATGGAAATGTATTCTAATGAATGTTGATAATGAGATTCATATGAATACTTCTTATCAACCCCAAACCGACAGACTGTATGAAAGGACTATTCAAACACTTGAAGACATGTTAAGACCATGCTCATTTGACTTTCATGGTATGTGGGATCAATAATTTCATTTGGTAAAATTTTAATAAATTAAGAGTTACCATTATAGAATTAAAATGATTCCATATAAAGATTTATATGGTAAGAGGTTCTGCACCCCAACATATTGGGAAATTTTGGAGAGTGAAAACTTATTGGCCGATAACATATTGAAGAGACAACTGCAAATTTAAAGTAAATTCAAGCCCACATTAAAGTATCCCAAAGTAGGAAAAATAGTTATATTGGAAACCAGATAATTTATTTGAAATATAATATAGGAGATAAATTTTTCTATATGTATCATTATGGAAGGGTCTCTTAAGGTTCAGTATGAAATGAAAACTGAGCCCTAGGTACATTTGACCATTTGAAATTATAGAAATAATTATAGTTATAGATAAACATTTATAAATTCCCCCATGTCTCTCTAATGATCATAATGTCTTCCATATGTAATTTTTAGTGAAATTCATTCCATAACCAATACATGTACTCACCTATGAAGAAATATATTTGGAACCTGATTTGAAATACAGTGAAGAGCCTGCCAAGATCCCTGAAACTATGAAGAAGGTATTGAGAAATCAGACAAATCAACTAGTAATGGATATTTAGAGAAACCATAAAATGGAGGAAGAAATGTGGGAACCAGATAATATTATGATGAATAACCACCTACATCTTTTTTAGGATCAATATACATGAAATTTTTTGAGGATGAGATTTCTGAATGAGGGAAAAATATAACACCCCAAACATTTTACTGTATGATTCTATTAAATACATTATATTCATTAGATAGCATATATTTCCTGAAGCGCTGAGCCTATGTGAATCACCACTTGGTTGATTTAGAAGATAGTCATAACCAATCCATTAAACATAAATTTTCCACTTCTGTGTTTCAAATTTTGAAGAATGAACATACAAAATTGCAATCAGGGTGATATTTGGAATCTGATAGGATCATGTTAATTTTCAGTGAATAGTAACTTACCCTTTTGAATAGTAACATACCCTTATGAATAGTAACTTGCCATTATGAATTGAAATATGACCCTTATGAATGTCATCCTTACCCATGAAAGTGAAATAAAATTTGGGCACCTTAAAATTGAAGATGACTATTTTTAGTGTTCTAGATTAAATAATGATTTTAATTCAAAATTGAATTCATCATAATTAAAAATTTATTTTGGAAAATGGGAGTTCAGTTTTGAATTATACATGTATAAAATTGTTAGGCTAAATTTTTTGGATTTTTTTTTAAAAGTTGAATTGTTGATGAATAGTAAAATATTAGTTATGGTATATATACATTTTGAGATGAATAACACATTTCATGAATCCTTCTTGATGTACGGAACCATTAGTTTGAACACAAATGCAATTATTACTATTTTTGGACATGTAATAATCACTATTTCATGTCTTAGAGAAAATAATTAACTAATGATTAAAATATTATGAAAACCCTGCTTCCCTCCACTATATAATCCAAGCCTCACCCCCAATTCCTCCCGCATCAATCACGATTTATGGATTACCTTTGTTCTACCAAATAAACATCACAATACCTCCCCAAACGTCCATGACCTTCCGGTCTCACCGAAAGGCAAAAAAAAAGGCCTTAATGAGATTCTCAAGGAGGAGTAATCAAGAGGTAATCCTAACTTCCTTTTTTTAATCTTTTTTAATAGATCAATTATTTTGATTCTCTCGTCTCACCTCCCCTTATCCAAATGATATGACAGTTCTAGTACCATATATACAATGACTATTTTTTTATTCTGATGTGATATTTCATCATCATCCTTCTTTTACCCCTCCTCATACACTAAAAAGGAAAATACCTTTCAAGATGTGTTAAATTATCACATTCAATGATGACTGGTTTTTAGTATCTATTAATATCTTCAACATTATTCATTAACCATTTTAATGGTTGAAAAAGTTCATAATGTATTTATTTTACCTTATGAAATCCTCTAGAATCCTTTGTAGATGCCGAAAACTGCTCAAGAGCTGAAGAAGGAATGAAAATGATAAAGTGAAGTCATATTCTTATCCAGGAACCCCTTCTGGGGGGCGTATAGTGGTCGGGCGAAATAAACCATGAGGCATGTGAAAAACTATGCCCCGCGTGGAAGGGGTTCGAGATTCATGATATTTTCCCCGGTGAAGCACGAAATATTTCACACCTCGAGCCCCCACGGTAAGCATTTCATGCCAACCCCTCCATCGAACAATTTTTGCACACCAACTTGGTTTCCACGCCCCATGATGCCTTTAAATGGAAGGCGACCCCCTTCCATTTCTGGGGATGAATTTGAACCAGCTCTTGTGCACGAAATTCAGCATTCGCATGCGCGAAGAAGCCTTCAGGTACAGTTCATTTCATGCCAAGTCGCCCTGTGGTCCACCTTCGCGTGAGACTCCCAAGGCTTAGACTAATTTCCAATCCCTTCGGGGTCCGCCCTTTGTGCGCAACTGCTTCCATTGCACGCAGACTGGAAAATTGTGTGCAACCCCCTCCATTGCGAGCAAATCCTTGGCTCCACTTCCATGCATGCATCCCGTTTTCACGCCAACTAGGTGTACTTCGTGTAGGATTACTAATTTTTCACGCAAAACATACAGGTTGTAGGCAATTCATCAGGTCCCTCATCCTGGAACTCCTCAGGTTCTCCCCTTTGCGAGATTTCCCGATGCTCTTCCAACGGATGCCATTCGCAAATGCCTCTCATACCTCGGGCATCCATGTCCTGCACCGTTTTCCCGTGTGACCTTCCAGGCTCGTACAAAGTAACTTCAAATTCCATTGGATGATTCATCCTATCGTGTTTCGCTACCTCATGATTCTTCACATAGACACGCTAATGGGTATTGATTTTTGGCATTGCCATGCTAACGTGGACCCCATGGGGATACCTCCCGACACCCCACAACCACAGCATTATCAGTGCCTTCCCATATCCAAGGTGAAGAGGGTACCAGTTATATAAGTCATAGGGGTGAGGAGTGGACCCACCTTATCTGAGCTATAGGAATTTAAATTTCCAAGCATCTTCGTCCTCAACACGTGACGTTAAACTGTGACCTCACCCCAACCACAGGTGTCCCCATCTCAGACATCCTCTACGCATGCTCGTCACAACGGGAGTTAGATCTACCCCTCACAGGGGATGACGTCCTCCTTGTTGGATACAGCTCATGTCTGTGGGGAAGGTCATCCACCTTAGTGTAAGCCCCTAGCCTTGACCCAGAAGGTAGCACCCATGCTCCTCCGTACATCCCCAGGGCCAAATCCAATGAATGGACTGGTGGCCAAGAGCACTTCTCCTCTTTCTCTGTGCCGGACCCCCTCTCCTGCTGGGCTTTATCTCCACGGGCCTCCATCCTGGATTAATCCATCAAATTTGGTGCTTCTAGCCACACAAAATCCCCTGATTCTTCTCTAGGAAGCTCCACATATAAGCCCCATTTAACTTCCCATAGACACACCTTTCTCGACATGGTTGTCAGGACCCATCTGTCTCTTGTTTATCACACCGTGCATGACTCACGTGGGCTTAGAGTATGCCGTGTCCATTAAAACTTCATGGGCCTCATCAGAGTGTAAGCCCCAATGCTCCCACCCCCCATTACGAACTACATGGACTTTAATCCTTTCTAATGTAAGGTACGTAGGATTCCTTCCTGAGGTTTAAGCCCAACAACCATTGGCCCTGACCACCTCCATGTCAGTGTGCCAAGCCCATCGTTCCACCCAAACTACGCAGAATTTGATCCTTACTAAGGTAAGGTACGTAGGAAGCCTCCCGGAGGTTCAAACCCATCACCCCATGGTCATTCTGACCCCATTTATGTCAGTTATCCAATTACCATGGGCCGCCTCAATGTGTAAGCCCAAATCCATTACATTGGGCCGCCTTAGAGTGTAAGCCCCAATCCATTACCTTGGGCCACGTCAGAGTGTAAGCCCCAATCCACACCATGGGATGCCTCAGAGTGTAATCAACAATCCACACCTTAGGCCACCTCAGAGTGTAAGGCCCAATCTATCACCATAGGCCGCCATAGAGTGCAAGACCCAATCCATTACCATGGGCCTCATTAGACTGTATGCCCCAATCCACACCTTGGGCCACCTGAGAGTGTAAGCCCCAATCTACACTATGGGCCCCCTCAGAGTGGAAGCCCCAATCCACACCTTGGGCCGCCTCAGAGTTTAAGCTCCAATCCATCACCATGGGCCGCCTCAGAGCGTAAGCCCCAATCTTCACCTTGGGCCGCCTCAGAGTGTGAGCCCCAATCCATCACCTTGGGCTGCCTCAGAGTGTCTACCCCAATCCATTACCTTGGGCCACCTTAGAGTTTATGCCCCAATCCACACCTTGGTCCGCCTCAGAGTGTAATCCCCAATACATCACCTTGGGCCGCCTCAGAGTGTAAGCCCCAAACCATCACCTTGAGCCACCTAAGAGTGTAAGCCCCAATCCACACCTTTGGCCGCCTCAGAGTGTATGACCCAATCCACACCGTGGTCCGCCTCAGAGAGTAAGCCCCAATCCATTATTTTTTTCCACCTTAGACTGTAAGCCCCAATCCAGACCTTGGACCAGATTAGATTGTAAGCCCCAATCCACACCTTAGGCTGCATCAGAGTGTAAGCCCCAATCCACACCTTGGGCCGCCTTAGAGGGTAATCCCCAATCCATCAACATGGTCCGACTCATAGTGTAATCCCCAATCAATACATTTGGCCGCCTCAGAGTGTAATCCCCAATCCCTCACCTTGGCCCACCTCAGAGTTTAAGCCCCAATCCATCACCTTGGGCAGCCTCAGAGTGTAATCCCCAATCCACACCTTGGGCCACCTCAGAGTGAAAGCCCCAATCCATCACCATGGTCTGCCTCAGAGTGTAATCCCCAATCCATCGACTTGGCCCACCTCACAGTGTATGCCCCAATCCACACCGTGGGCTGCCTTAGAGTTTAAGCCCCAATCCACACATTGGGTCGCCTCAGTGTGTAAGCCCCAACCTATCCCGAACAATGGCTACATTGATCCATGTCAAGGCATGGTACGTATGAAGCCTCTACGTGGTTCAAGCCCACCTCCCGGTCGATTCAACCATGATGGGTTGCTCCCGTCCAGCATTACACTAAACTGTATTCAGTATTTGAACTACGTGGACATTGATTCCTTTCAACAGGGATACGTAGGAATCTTTCATGAGGTTCAATCCCATCACTTATGTCTCATCCTAATCACTCCCTTGAGCCTATGTGTCTTGGGAGGCTCATGCCCTAACCAGAGGTTCAACTTCTTCTGGGTCCCATCCATGCGTCCATTCTCATGGGCCACCCCATCAGGTGTCCCATCGTCCCATTGAACTATGTGGACTTTGATTCCATGCAATGTGGATACGTAGGAAGTCTCTTCGAGGCTCAAAACCAAAATAGTCATTACCCCGTGATGATTCCACCCCATTTACAACTTCTTTCCATCCGAATTCTTATCCGGGCCACCACATCCCGGTGGAATCGCGCCAACCCACTCACCATTCCATTAGACCACATATGGGAAGCCACCCATGTGTTGTCCCCAATATCGACATTCCCTCCAGCTGGTTCCTCAATCTGATCCACTCTAATCTGTGTTCTGACCAGTTTGATCCATCCCCGCTGGATGTTAAACATGCATCATACCTTGTGTTAAACATGGTAAACTGAGGAAATCCTTTGATACATGCCAATGGCATAGAATTCCCCGCATTTTATGTGGGATGCCTCGGGTATCCACGCCCTCGAGAAGCCCAATAATAAGGGATATAAGAAAGAGAAGCCAATTCTTCATCGACCAGACACACTAGTATTGCCTCGATTGTGACTACTCTCCTAACTGAAGGTTGCTGCCCTGAACGGACCCCTTTAAACATACTGACATAAGTAGTGTAATTAACTGGAATCCATAAAGACATGGCACCAAGAATATTTTCACGAACAATGTCTTAAATCAATTAGGGAGACCCAGACTAGGTGATGAGCTCCATAGAGGAATCCACTGAAGGAAAACCAACATCCCATCATCCCATTTCGATCATGCATCATACACACCTGAATAAAGAGTGGATGTCGCCCGCCTTTGGAAAGCGGGAATGCGGGGTAACAGCTGCGCATCCTCACAGACGGAGGCGCGCCCCCCAGTGAAATAATAGGAAACAGATATGGGGAAACCAATGTGAAAGTATTCTCCTCATTTTGAAGACTGCTAGCGTTCGAGGAATCGGTGGTTTAGCATGTCATCTGATCTCATCACCTGGTACCAGGTCCCACCAATCGGGCTTGACGTGAAACATGCCAGTGGAGACAGTCAGGACATTGAGCATCCTGTTCTGTGACATTTTCAGCGTGGATTCATCTTAACGGCCACAAAAGACAAAACGACGATGGGGCACTGGTTGTCGATTTAATTTCCTATCAGTATTAATGAGTTCATCTCCCTGCTTTCAGGAACCATGTAGTTGTCGCAACTGGAATGCAATCACCTTCTGACCACTGACGCAAGGACAGGGGAAATACTGGTGTGACTACCCCATGTAGTTCCGCCCATCCTTTGATAGCATCAACCACCATGACTTTTGGGTTCCCACACCCCTCTCCCCTTCAGAAATTATCCAAAAATAGGAAATCAATGACAATTAAAGCTGGTTCTAGGAGGAGGGGATCATCCCCTCTAGGGGTATGAATCACCTAGATCTTGAGGAGACAATACCTCGACATCAATGCTTCCCCAGAGGGCCACACAGGGAGCCGCTGCTCCCCACCCCGATTTTCAACTGTTTCGGAAGCATGTCCCCAGAAGGTCTTGATAACTCAAGTCCCTATGATGATGAGGGAGGGGATCAGTTAGGCCCAATCTGAGTTCCGCTCCAAGGGTTCCTGGCAAGGGCTACCACTAGGCCACGTCAGTGCCACCGTCCAGCTCCCCTAGCCATAGAGAAGGTAAGCCACACGCCTTCACAACTAGCTCCAGTTTATCTGACCGGACACCAGCGTCGGGCTTGAATGGAAGTGGGTGCTCGCCATGTAATGTCAACATCAGCAACCACTGTGGCCCGAGCCACCACTGACTCATATCCCTGACTCATGGTATATGGTGAGCAGGGGCATTTCTACACCTGGGTTGGATCGAGGCCCCAAATACCCCATGGGACGATTTGGTCGACTCTCACGGTCTCCGGCATAGGCGATGGAAGCTACGCACCAATCTGCAGAAATTCCATCCAATAAGGAGGCCCACTCTATGCACCACATTGGCAGGTACGATCCCTCTCTACTTCCAATCCTTGCTTGAAGGACTTCCCCACACCACCTTCATCCAAAGAAATGGTTTTCCCTGTGACAGCTACACTTCGTATGGGGGCCTCTCCCACACTATTCACACTGGGTATGGGGTTACTACCCCTACCGCAGACCGCAGGTATGGATACATTTCATGTCCGGTCACTCGCCAGCATGGAGGTCATCCCCATGTCACTGTGCTAATCGATGAAGGTCCCCCTCGCCCCAATAGTCAGAGGGGAGGAGGAAAACATTACTTCACCAATTCCCATCATGGAGGTCCTCCCCATGTCCCTCTAGACATTTTTCTCTGGTGCTCCTTGTACCGCGGCCCACCCTGGAGGGAGCTCTCTCCACCCCGACACCAGTATGGCTGAAGGACCTCCTCATGCCGAAGGTGGGCCATGCTCCAAAGATCCACCAATTGGCAAGAAATTAGGAGGTTGCTACCACAATAGGAATTATGGGAAGTCCCGGATGGAGATTAAACCATTCCACTTGTCGAACTCTGAAGCAGAGTACGACTCAGTGCGGGAACCCTCACCTCCCTCAACCGGTTCAAGGACATGGGTAGAGACGTGGCACATCAGCCTAGTACTCCCGGAATGCGAGTTACAAATGATTCTCGACTCCCTCCTCAGGTATATCCAAGAGTAATAGAACTTTAGATGTCCTAAGGGACCGACCACACAGTCGCTACCACCATCTCCCTCTGCAAGAGACCACCGAGTGCTAATCCGGGGACCAATGGCGGGCGATTAATATCGCAGCCTATCACTAGAAGCCCCAGAACCTGAACAAGGAATGGAGGATGTCAGCCCATCCTATCGTGACATGGAGGCCAGCTCATTAGACGACTTGAGATTCAGCAGCCAGTCAGCCCACTCACCGGATTCTCCATCGGCCGGCCTACCGTTCCAGCGGTCGGCCTCAGTAACGCTACCTGTTCCTCAGCCGCCCCCAGTTGGAGAGTGGATAAATCAAGTTCTAGACTCTAAATCTGAGCCAAGGAGAATCTGGAATATCCTTCCGTCTTCCCACTTTAATGATAAGTTTTGGCCAGCGCAGGACTAGATTTTTGTACGCTGGAATCTCTCAACCCGGGGGAGTTTGAATGTTTCCGCCAAACCCTCCGAGAGACTCACTTCCATCTTCTCCACCAACGAGTGAATTATCCCGGGAGGGAAGTGAACCTTGAAGTCATTGATGAACAATACCTTCTAGTTGACATGGCCACACTCCCTGCAGTCCAGCATCCTAAGTCACCTGGTCACCATAGATCCCTTCAACAGAAATGCGTTATGAGTTTCCATGTACTCCGCAGAGTTATTCAGGTGGCTAAACCCTACGCGTAAGTCCATGAATGGGGACGGTATGCTACCCTCCACTTTAATTCTATTCACCAGAATCCTGACTCGCTTGGTGGAGTTGAAGACATGCCCCTATGAAGGGTCATGGTCAACATGGTCGATGTAGTAGGCAAGAAGGATAAGTTGGAGCTCCTCGGTGGGGACATCCTCCCTGAGGACGTGCCCCTGCTAATGGACCCATAAGGAAGAATCACTCATCTGTAGAGGAACCTGCTAGTTCTCCATCCGCCCACCGAGACATTAGTACTCAGTCAGAATCTCGGTAAGGGGATAGAGCATGTCAGAGCTGTCAAGAACTCTGACATGTCCGCCTCAGTGAAGAAGAAAGAGGACCCCGAGAAGGCCATGTTGCACCAAAAACTTTCCGAGTAGAAGAAGTTGGTCGATGAACATCTAGCTGAACAAATTGCAGAGCGACGACCTGACTATAGTTACCCTAGACCGGGGTAGCAAGGGAAGGAACAAGTACTCCTTGGTGAGCTACCCCCAGGCAACCCTGATCATGCCACATTCGTTGACAGGATGGAAGCCAGGGATCATGGAAAGAGGGAGCAATATTTCTCACCAAACCCTCTTGAATGGTGCGGTAATACAAATAACCCCACCTAGGATCCTCCGGTAGCACCACCAATCACTATACAAGATGCTCCATGAGATGCTGATCTTGTCTACCACATTGAAGAGCCCGATAACGTGCTCGTGGTTAGGGACGCCTGTCAGGATAGGGGCCCTTGTTTCGATGATACAATGGAGGCACTCATCTACCACCTAGAGGCATTGGAAACATGAAAGGTGGCCATCCCACCATATGGAAAGCCATACCCGGTGTGGGTGGATGACATGCCAGCACCCCCGGGATTCAGAATCCTCACCTTCTCTCCCTTTAATGGGATGGGGGACCTGCTTCCACACCTGGCCCACTTCAACTCAAGGTGGGGGCCTATGTTAGAAACCCCAGCATAGTAGGGGGCCTCCATGATCCGTTGTTTTGTCTAAACACTAGAGGGGCCAGCATTAGTTTTGTTAAACCAACTCCCAGTCGGATCCGTGACTAGCTGGGAGTAAATCCACAGGATGTTCATTTACCATTTAGCTCTACCGCTCGGAAAACGAACTTCGCAGACCAATTCAAGTGCAAGAAAAATTCCTGGTGAGAGAGTCGCGGACTTTGTTGCCCGATGTAAGGGGCTCACATACTCCCTTTACATGTTGTTGACTCAGGACAAATTATTGATGATATGTGTAGGGAATGTCAAGATGGAACTGGTTCCATCCCTGATCACTCAGAACTATCCCGGAGGGTTCCAAGATTTCTCAGATAATGACTAGGGCCTCAAACAAATCCCCATAACAGGCCAGTCAGGCACATCCACTTCCCCTAGTAATCCTAGAAAGGAGGGTTTCCAGAGCCGAGGCCACCGCAGGGGCCCAGATAGAGGCCCCCAGGCAGCTAGAATTACTACCAGTGGAGCAAGCTCCACAACCCCGTAGGGGTCCACCACCACGGGTTCATCTTCCATCTCTGCAATGTCCACCTCAAATTGGTTGGCACCTCCGCACAACACACCGCCACCACCTAGGAGAGATAATCATGTTACGACTCCTCAGAAATCTCCTCCAGCCCTCGGTCCGGGTCAAGACCCCAGAGCCCCCTTTTCGGACAGAAGGAATTAGACCTACTCATTCGACGTGGCCCAGGTCCACGACCACTTCCACAATGCTTTAGAGCATGGAATTGTATGACTGCCTAAGTGTAGAAAGCTAGAGGAGGCAAATATCACTGATCGCCAAAACTAATGCCCTTATCTCCGGATCATGGGGAACACCGTCAAGAAATTATATGTGTTTAAGGACTGGCTCCAAGGCCAGATTCCGAATAATATAGTCAGGATGGGGCCATCCCTGGCTTTGGTAGCAGGTGTCTTTGTGAGGTCAGGTGGCAGTAGAGATGGTGAGGGTGAGTGGCATCAGGTTTCCCACCATGGGTCTTAGAAGTATAAAGACTTTATGGCTCACAAAACGATCGATTGTTCCCATAGAATTATCCACACATGCCTGAATCAACCAGAGCTTTCAGATGCTGCGGCCACTGCTTCTGCATCATCATCTCAGTCGGCCTCTTCCCAGAAGAGCAAGCATCAGTGGCGCAAGAAAAAGAAATGTTCCCCCAATGTCGTCCTCATCCCACACTCTTGGTGACTTTATTCCCCCGACGATGGGGATCCCTCATAGAATCTTCCCAGGGGTGGATGACTCGTCAAGTGATAGTCAATGTTACGCTTTGGTTAATAGTGTTGATTTGGTAAACCCCTATATTACTCCCAACGAGGGGGAGGGCCAGGAGAACCTCCAAAACATCCCAATATTACACCAATGTTTGTAGAAATGCGCCCATATGGGTCACTGGGGCATGTCAGCTGGAACCTCTATCCAGGCCGTGCATGCCAATGAGACCAGACAACAGGCTCAATGCAGATCCCAGTACGCGCAAACTTTTCATCCAGTGTCGACAGGCCTGCCTCCACCACCATTTGTTATACTCGATTATGAGGAACCACTTCGGCCGGACCGTGAACAGCCCCGCCCCATTATATGACGATCTCAGTCAGGCCAATCTCAGCTGTCCAGTCCTCACTCGGCAGCTACTCTTCGGGCTTCAACTAGAGAAAAGCGGGATATTCCAAGTACCAGTCAGTCTCCAGTCCGGCCAGCAGGGCCCGCCATGAATTCTATCACAGAGTGACTTTTTGAAATCATAGGTTCGTGTGTGGCATGGAAGTACGACGTCCTCAATCACCTTACTGGAATCCCATCGAGTCATTATATCCTTGAATCCCTCCTCCTTTCGCCAGATGTGCGCGAAGCACTCTCCGATGCTTTAAGGATCCCCCTCTAGTTTGAGACAGTTCTAGTAGTTGCAGAGTCTTTCCATGCTAAAGTGATTGACAATGCAGAATTTCAATCCATCATTTCGTTCTCAGGAGAGGATGAAGGCTCCCCCATATATGGGCACATCCACCCAATGTAAATGTTCGTCTAATTTAAAGGCTTAGAGGTTCATCGTTGTCTTGTCGACACTGGCTCCGGGATCAACCTTACCCCGACATGGAAACTGCAGAAGCTATGGTCATCTGAAGATGGCCTTACTCCCTCCGATTTAAGAATCTAGGGATATGACAGGACCGACCAGACCCTGGTTGGCAAGATCATTTTGAAGACCTGGATCGACAGTCTAGTATCCAACATCGATTTCATAGTTGTCTCCTAGGATACCAGGCACAATATGTTGATTGGTATACCATGTCTCCACCAACATAAAGTGGTCCCCTCATCATATCACCAATGCCTCAAATACTCCCTTAATGGTCGAGTGGGCGTACACCATGGTGATGCATATACTTTCACCACTTGTGAATCCCTCTACATGGATGATGAGTATAATAAGAGCAAGGATAAACAAGTCCAGGAAAGTTATGTCGAGCATGTTGCTGCTACGAACGACCCTTGGGCAGTCCTGAATGAATCATATGTCTTCCCATTCCATCGGTTGGTGGCCACGACCCTCGATATGGGGTAGTGTTTTTTCATTTCTAGGACAAGGTAAAACCATGACCCCAAATCCAGGTGGTGTAAGAAGATCACTTCATACTCTTATACGAAGGTGACATCAGTGATCCCAGAGCCTCCCAATCCCATCAGGTATTGGGATGTCCGACTAATGACAACGGTGGTAAGTCACACTTGTATATTCCGTCGAGTTGGGATAAGTCGTCTCTGGGTGACACACCACGACTTCTTTGATATTATAAAGCATGGCCCCTTAGACCGATGACTAAATGTGATTGGATCCCCCGCCTTCGTTGCTATGATCTCATCAGCGCCGAAGTGCCCCGATGCAAGGACCACTACCGCACAAGCTTGTACCAGCCTCCCAGTGGGGTCTGTTAACTCAGAAGAAACTTCCCTCGCGGAGGATCCCTCTATAAAAGTAGAAGAGGACATGGAAGATGTCCCTCTTGGCTTTGAATAAGGCATCTCTTCCATGGTCGACGAATTGGTACAACTGATCCTCGGAAGTGAGACAGACCCAAGACCCATATTGATCAGTACTGCCATGCCCCCCAAGGAGCAGCAGCGGTACGTAGACTTCCTAAAACATCACCATGATGTGTTTTCCAGGAGTTATAATGAGATTTATAGACTAGATCCTCAGGTAGCTATCCATCGCCTAGGTCTTTCAGTAAATCATCGCGGATTCAAGTAGCCTCCCAAAAAGATGCACACTTATCACAGTGCCATGGTTGAGGCCAATTTTGAGAATATCATCACGGCCAACTTCATCATGGAGGTCCAGTACCCCAAGTGGCTAGCCAACATCATACCATTAAGGAAGAAGAAAAGAGAGATCATAGTCTGTATCGACTTCCGAGATCTCAATCACTATTGTCCGAAGGATGATTTTCCCCTTCAAGTGATAGAATTGTTGATCGACACTACAGCTGGGTTCCAGGCCCTCTCTTTCATGGATGGTTACACTGGATATAATCAGATCTAGATGGCCCCTGAGGAAAAATATTACACTGCTTTCAAATCCCCCCAAGATACTTTCTATTACTAGTTTATTCCCTTCGTCTTGAGGACTACAGGTGCCACCTATCAGCAGGCCATGCACCGCATATTCAATCCAATCCTTGGGAAATTGTTGGAGTGATATGTGGATGATCTAGTGTTCAGGTCCCGCCAGAGCCAGGACCATCTCGCGGACCTTGAGAATGTGTTTGGCTTCCTCCACACCCTCCATTTGAAGATGAACCTGCAGAAATGTGCCTTCGGGGTCACCTCTGGGTAGTTTCTTGGCTTCGTTTTCAGGTACTGAGGCATCGAAATTGACCCAGAAAAGATCAAGGCCCTCAGTCAGATGACTCCCTCGAGTAATATTTGGGTGCTTTGAGGTTTCCAAGTCCACATTGCCTACATACGCCGATTCATTACGAATCTGGCCGGCATGTGTAAGCCCTTATCTCAGCTCAAGAAGAAAGGCACCGCATACGAATGGAACATAGATTATCAGACCGCCTTTGTGGAAATTAAGCAGTATCTGCTTCGGCCTCTGGTCTTGATGCCACCCGTCTCTAGAAATCCCCTACTCATATATGTCACTACCCTAGAACGGTCCCTTGGGGCCCTTCTTTCCAAGAAGAACAATTAGGGGACATAGAACAACCACTACTACCTTAGCCACCCGCTCCTAGATACGGAGACCATATACTCCACCATCAAGAAAAGCTACCTTACGCTTGTATTCACCATACAAAAACTGCAGCATTACCTACAGCACCACGAGGTACAACTGGTGTATCCAGTAGACCCGTTGAAGTACATCCTAAGTCGTCCCATGTTTTCTGGCCATCTAGAATGGTGGGAAGTAATCCTATATCAGTTTGACTTCAAGTTAGGGCCTCAAAAGGCTATCAAAGGAAAGGATTTGGTAGACATTCTAGCTGCCCATCCAACCTCCATAAGACAGACCATGGACCTGGATTTTCCTGATGAAGCAATCCTCTCAGTAGATCAAGTTGTCCCATGATGGGAAATGCACTTTGTTGGTGCCTCCCGGAGCCCCAACGGTAGAAGGCTCAATGATTCTTGACTCAACAGAGTAGGCCTAGGTATCATCTTTATTACCCCGGCACAAGCCATCCTGCCATACTTAATCCTGTTGTCAGAAGTCTGCACTAACAATGAGGCAGAGTATCATGCCCTTATTACTGGCCTCGAGCTGGCCCTCAAGATCGAAGTGTCCCATTTACATGTAAAAGGGGACTCCGGGATATTTATTAAGTATGTAAATGGTGACCATATTGTCAGGAATCTTGATCTTGTACCATTTTTAGAACGCACTCTCCAGATAATGGCTCAGTTTCATTCTCGGCCAGAGGTTATACATGTACCTCGATAGTAGAATGGTCGAGCGGATGCTTTGTCCATTTTAGCTGCATCACTTGCAGAGCCTGAAAAGGATGATCTGATTATCCACATGGTGCATCAGAGAGTCATAGATCCTATTATTTTAAATGGAGATGATAGCCCATAGGTAATCCATCTTACCGCCTGCGCCTCCACATCAGGATCCACGGGCCGTCTGGATGCAGAGATTGAAGTAATTTTCAATTGGAAGACACCCATGGTTGAATACCTCCAATAAAGTAATCTTCTGTCAGATCGGTCTGCCAGCACGAAAATCTAATGCCATGCGCTGTAGTTTACTCTCCAAAGCGGTCCCAGCCTTGAGCCAGTCCTCTATAAATGCGGGTTTGATGGTGTTCTCCTCCATTGCATTCAAGGAGTTCAGATTACCCAGGTCATGCAAGAGGTTCACGCCAATTCTTGCTGTTCCAATCAGGCATAGCCAAAACTGTCTCACTAGATCCATAGATTAGGGTATTTTTGGTCTTCCATGATCCACTACAGCATCTAGATCGCCAAGAGGTTCCACGCGTGCCGCGTTCATGCTAACGTTGTGCATCGGCCACCAGATCCTCTCCATACTACCGATTATTCTTGGCCCTTTGCAGTCTGGGGGTTAGATGTAGTTGTACCATACCCACTGGCGACCACTTGCCAGTGTCGGTTCATTCTGACCACTACAGATTTCTTTTCCAAGTTGGAAGAAGTTGTTCCACTCAAGGAGGTAAATTCCTGTTCCATTGTTGAATTCATGAGCTCCAACATCATCTACCGATTTGGGGTCCCTCACGCCGTCCTCGCCGATAATGGCACCAACTTCTATGCGGCTGAGTTGAAGAAGTTTTACGCCAAGTACAACATCTGATCGAACCATACCCCCCACAATCACTTAAAGGAAAATGGTCAGATCGAGTCATTAAACAAACCCCTCATTAGAATTATGATGGAAATGGTAGGTCAGAACAAGATGATTTGGCCATATAAGCTTCCCAATGCCCTCTAGGCATATTGGACGACAACTTGTAATTCCACCCAGATTACACCATATTCCTTAGTTTATGAATCTGAGGTCGTCCTGCCTATCAGGATTCAGTTACCCTTATTGCGCACAACGGTCTATGACTAGAAAATTTTAGATAGAGTGGAAGAAATCCGTCTGGCTGAATTGGAAGCACTAGAAGAGAATAAGCTCCTTGAACTGCAAAACCTAGAAATTCATCAGAGCAAGATGGCTTGATCCATCAATAAGAATTTTCATCTCCGCTCATTCATGATAGGTGACTTGGTCATTCCCTCAGGGTACCAATGATCCCCGGCAGGAAACCTCCCAAGTTGGAGCACAAATGGGAAGGACCTTACATTGTTCATAAGGTTTACCCCAATGAAGCATACTCCCTGGGGACCATGGATGGTGAGCGTATAAGTCCTCCCACAATTGCCAAGATCCTCAAGCAATACATTGTCTGATCTCAATGGTCCTCTATGACCTTATACTAGATCATGATCCTCCATGACCTTAAACTGGATCACGGTCCTCCATGACCTTAAACAGGATCACGGTCCTCCATGACCTTAAATAGGATCACGGTCCTCCATGACCTTAAACTGGATCACGGTCCTCCGTGTCCTTAAACTGGATCATGGTCCTCTGTAACCTTAAACTGGATCAAAGTCCTCCATGACCTTAAACTGGATTACTGTCATCCTTGACCGTAAACTAGATCATGGTCCTCCATAACATTAAATTGGATAATGGTCCTCCATGACCTTAAACTCGATCACGGTCCTCCATGACCTTAAACTAGACCTCGGTCCTCCATGACCTTAAACTGGATGGTCCCACATAACCCTAAAACTGCACAAGGTTCTATCATGACCTTAAACAGGATTATGGTCCAACGTGACCTTACACTTCTAGTCACGCATGACGTTCAAATACACGTTCGTCCCGCATGACGTTGAAATGTATATCGTCCCGCATGACATTAAATTTAATCATCAAGAACTATGTATATCTTGATTCCATCCTCATGGGATACGTAGGACTGCTCGAATATTTAAATTTTGGGTCCAGCCCCTCCCATGTCGAGCTGCTCGACTCTTTACAATGATTCACCGATGTGTTCAAGGGTACTCTTGTCTAGTAATTGGAGTGTCAGATTCGACTTGGGCGAGTTTTCACCCACTTTTCATGTTTCATGTTCCCCTTCATTTGGCCACCTGTTATCCTTAATACCCAAAGGGTCCCCTAGAATGGAATGAATGACAGGACTAAGGGATCTCCTACCATCTAGGGCCAACACACCCAAGGGTTTTCAGACAACAAATTGATACATATTCTGCATTACGAACATGGTCCATGGTTGACGTTCATTTGTTTTTCCCCACTTCAGGCTAATGCGACACGATACTGTGTTGCGAACATGGTCCGCAGTAATCCTCTATTGTCATGCCAACTCTTTCAGGCCTCAAATGTTTGTTTCATGATTCACATTATGTCCCACTCTGTCATGTCAAGGTGGAATTTTGACATTCTGGCACTATCCCTCAGTGCAACTTCGCACTTTGGGGGGTGGACAAGCTGCGATACGGTATTCTTCAGGGATCCTGTAGTCTGAGCTCTAAGACCATAAACTAAGATCTTATCTAATGACTGTGTATGGATCGATTCACATCCCCATGGAATATGATGAATCACCCAGACATTGTGCTTCTGGGTCCAGTCTAACTGGGAGCTTGCTTTTCCTGCCCCTTATCCTCTGACTCTCACTGGCCTCTTGGTCTGAGGCTCCTTGTTCGGAGATGCACACAGTGATGATGTGGACCTCGTAATCATTCACGTCGGGAACATTCTATCACGCCGTGCGCATTCCTTCACGTCCAAGCCATATGACTTTAAACTGTGCTATCTGGTCCAATCACATGAACCTAAACTGATAATATCATCCCAGCCGCACGACACAAAACAAAATTGCATTGTGATGACCTCACCTTGGGGGATCTCACATTGGGTTTCATCCATCAACCATATCATATGTCAACGCATGTATATGACTTGATTCTTGTGGAGATGCTGGGAATTTCTACCCTAGGCCAGTCACTTCACAAAAAAAACATTCACCTTAAAGGAAAAAAAGATATATCAAATGCCACTTCTTTTGGTGTGAGGGCTAGACCCGCACACCCCTTTCATCTTTTGCACTAGTACCTCATCGTGCTACCTCCTCAAGACTACATCTAGTTTGATTCTAATTCCCATGAGATAGGTAAGAACACCCAGTAACATTCCCACGGGCCCATCCAACCACTCGTGTTCGGTCCCTTGACCTAAACACTTCACCAAGGAACACATGTAAAGTCATAATTATGTCCTCTTTCACATCGGGTTTCATAATCACCTTGTCGTGTGATTTTCGCATTGCTTTCTGAACCGTGGTCAGTGTCCTAAGACCCTAAACTAAGCCCCCTTTCTAGAACTATGTGTGGCTTTATTCCCATCATTATGGGATACATAAGAACGCCTGGACACTTCGTCTTGGGTCCAACCCTGGGAATTACAAATCCCATTCTTTCCCCACCATCGGCCCCTCGGCCTGACCCCTCGGGTAGTTGTGTAACTGCAGAATTTGCCATGAAAACGTTCAAGATGTCCCATAATGACTTTGGGAAGTGACAGTTCTCTCACCAGAGAGGTCCTCTCTAAAATAGGGATGATCCATGATCGGAATAATGCGCCTGCCTAAGGTTTCTACCATGGTGGTGTAATTTCGGGATTGTTGGATTCTATTCGGGCAGACCACCACATCACTTTCCACGCAATGCATGCCCCTTTAATCAGATCCTCATCCTATTTTATGTTTGAAGCGACCCCCTAAAAGTATTGATGCTCGACCAATAGTCCTCCTTCTTTCTTGGGCCAACCTTTCAGAAGAATGATCACCAGAAGGGACCCCCCTAATTGTATGGATGCTCGACCTATGGTCTGCCTACTGTCCTTGACAAACGTTCTAGAAGACTGATCACTTGATGGGACCCCTTAAAAGTATAGATGCTCGACCTATGGTCCGCCTGCTATCCTTGGCCAACTTTATGGAAGACTGGTCACCCAAAGGGACCCCCTAACAGTATGGATGCTCGACCTATGGTCTTCCTGCTGTCCCGGGATAGCGTTCCTAAAGGAATATGGATGATATTTGAGTTTGGTCCCATGTTGCGAACATGGTTAGCGGTCAACTCTCATTTATTGTCCACATTTCAGGCTAACGCGATAGGGATGCTCTGTTTCAAAAACAGTCAGTAGTTGTCCACTATTACCATGCCCCTCCCACAGTGTTCCAAATTTGGTGTAACATGATTCACACTTTTCACCTCCCTTTGTTCGGACTGATTCCAAAGCCCCTAGAATTGACCCGCTCGTGCGCTAGAGGCCGTTGAGAAGATGATACATCGATCAGTCTGAGATCATTTTCCATTAATTTGGCCTCCCTCTTCTATTCATAAACCCAACATTGAGTCTCGAATGCCCGAAGCTTGGTTGACACTCCCGTAATCAAACGAAGTGATACTACAATCATCCTTTGTTTCTTGATCGGGTATGACCCACGTGAGCTTAGGGGTGAATTGTTATTTATTTCAGGATTACAGTTGATAATGTTAAACCAAGGGAATGAATAAACTAATTTTTCCATACATACAGTTCAAAATGATAAGCAGTAAAGAAACATGTTTATGAGTTCGGCCAAAATAGGGCCCCTATGGGTCAGATTCATGGAGGGATCTTTCCAACACCTCTAATATTTTGTTGGTGGCCTCCAGGACTACTTCCCGCCCCCTGAAGACTCTTTCTTCATTAGCAGCCATAGAGCAAAATTCACTGACCATAGCATGTGACCGCACCTGGTCAGTTTGGAGCACAGTCATTTGGTGACTTGCTTCCATCAGTTGCTCTTGGGTGTTTGCCAACTAGGCCATCAACTGCTACATGTGCTCAAAAGTTGTCGTGCGATAAAAGTCATATGGAGCATGGGCCCCGCGGTGGGTTTTATATGAAAATCCTAGGATTCCACACCATGCAAAAAGAGAATTCAACACCATCTTGATTTTTGCGTGCCCCATCCAATTTTTGCACACCTGACCCTTGCAGAGTTTTGCATTTAGGCATTTCCCTCAGAATCTGACCACCGCAACCCCTCACCGATTCAATTCTGATGGGAGGAATTTCTAGATTCCTAAAAGTACTGAAGACTTGAAGAAGACATCTAAATGATAAAGAGAAGGCATATTCAGATCCAGGAACCCTGTCAGGGTGGCCCGAAGTAGTCGCATGAAATAAACAGTGAGGCACGCGAAAAACATTGCCCTGCGTGGGAAGTGTCCGGGATTCGCGAGAGTTTCCCTGGAAGAGCACGAAATATTTTGTGACTTGAGCCTACGCGGTCATCATTCCACGCCTACCCCTCTGTTGTGCAATTTTTGTGCACCAACTTGGTTTCCATGCCCCAGGATGCCTATAAATAGAAGGCAACCCCCTTCCATTTCTGGTGAAGAATTTGAACCAGCTCCCATGCGTGAAATCTAGCTTTCACGCGTGCAATGATGACCTTAAGGTACAATTAATTTCCCACCAAGTCTCCATGGGGCCCGCCTTCACAAGAGACCCCCAAGGATTAGACTAAATTCCAATCCCTTCAGGGTTCGCCCTTTACATGCAACCCCTTCCATTGTGTGCAGACTAGCAAATTGCACACAACCCCTTCCATTGCGCACAAAACCTCAGGTCCAATTCCATGTAAGAATCCTATTTTTGCACCAACATGGTGTACTTAAGGCAGAATTACTGATTTTTCAAACAAAACATATGGGTTGCACGCAATTCATCAGGTCCCTCACCCCTGCACTCCCCGAGTGCTCCCCTTTGCGCGAGTTCCTGATGATCTTTCTATGGATGTCATTCGAGGATGCCTCTCATACCCCAGACATCCATGTCGTGCACCATTTTCTCATACGACCTTCCAGGATTGTACAAAGTAACTTCAAAGTCCCATGGATGATTACTCCCATTGCGTTGCTCTGCCTCATGCTTCTTCACAGAGGCATTCAAATGGCTGTTTCTTCTCCACATAGCCACACTAACATGGACCCCAAGGGTATTCCTCATGACACCCCCGAGCCACGGCATTACTGATGCCTTCCCTTCACCAAGGTGAATAGGAAACCAAGTTTTGTATGTCCTAGGGGTGCAGAGTGGACCCACCTCATCCATGATGAAAAACGTTAAACTTCCAAGCAACTTCGTCCTCAACACATGACGTTAAACTATGACCTCGCCCCACCCACGGGCGTCCCCAGCTCAGATGTCCTCTATGTCTACTCGTCTCTACAGAAGTGAGATATACCCCTCACTGGGGATGATATTCTCCTTGTTGAAGATGGCTCTTATCCATGGGGTAGGGCCTCCACCTTGGTGTAGGCCCCTAGCCTTGCCCGGGGAGGTAGTACCCATGAACCTCCGTACTTCCCTAGGTCCAAAGACAATAAATGGCATGGTGGGAAAGAGTACTTCTCCTCTTTCTCCATGCCGGACCCCCTATTACATTGGGCATTATCTCTATAGACCTCCATCTTGGTGTAAGCCCCACCTTCCCAGGCCGCTAACCACTCATATACCAATGTTTCCTCTCCGGTCAGCTCCACCTATAAGCCCCATTTCACTTCCCACGGACGCACCATTCGCGATGTGGTCGTCAGGACCCTATTGTCTCTTGTTTCTTACATCGATCATGACACACGCGGGCTTAGAGTAAGCAGTGGCCATGACAACTTAATGGGCCACCTCAGAGTGTAATCCCCAATGCCACCCACCCCCATTATGAATTACGTGGACTTTGATCCATGCTAATGTAAGGTATGTAGGAAGACTCCCTGAGGTTCAATCCCAACAACCGTTGGACCAGACCGCCTCCATGTTGGTGTGCCAGGCCCATCGTTCACCCGGAACTATGTTTACGTTGATCCTTGCTATGGTAAGGTACATAGGAAGCATCCCTGAGGTTCAAGCCCACCAACCCTTGGTCGTTCCGACCCTATTTACATCGGTTCGCCAATTTCCATGGGCCAGCTCAGAGTGTAATCCCCAATCCATTACCTTGGTCCGCCTTAGAGTTTATTCCCCAATCCATTACCTCGGGCCGCCTCATAGTGTAAGACCCAATCCACACCTTGGGCTGCCTCAGAGTGTATGCCCCAGTCCACACCTTGGGCCGCCTCAGAGTGTAAGCCCAAATCCATCACCATGGGCAGCCTTAGAGTGTAATCACCAATCCATTACCTTAGCCCGCCTAAGAGTGTAACCCTAATCTACACTTTAGACCGCCTTAGAGTGTAATCCCCAATCCACACCTTGGGCCTCCTTAGAGTGTATGCCCCAATCCAAACCTTGGGTCAGCTCAGAGTTTAAATCCCAATCCATCACTATGGGCCACGTCAGAGTGTAAGCCCCAATCCGCAGCTTGGGCCGACATAGAGTGTAATCCTCAATCCATCACCATGGGCTGCCTCAGAGTGTAAGACCCAATCCATCACCTTGGGCCGCCTTTGAGGGTAAGCCCCAATCCACACCTTGGGGTGCCTCAGAATGTAAGCCCTAATCCATCACCATGTGCCACCTTAGAGAGTAATCCCCAATCCATCACCATGGACCACCTCAAAGTGTAATCCCCAATCCAAACCTAGGGCCGTCTCAGTGAGTAAGCACCAATCCACACCTTAGGTCGCCTCAGAGTGTATCCCCCATTCCAAAACCTTGGGCCACCTTAGAGTGTAAGCCCCAATCCCCACCTTGTTCCGCCTCAGAGTGTAAGCCCCAATCCACACCTTGGTCCTCCTTGAGTGTAAGCCCCAATCCACACCTTGGGCCGCCTGCGATTGTAAGCCCCAATCCATCACCATGGGCCACCTCGGAGTGTAATCCCCAATCCGCACCTTAGGCTGCCTTAGAATGTAATCCCCAATCCATCACCTTGGGGCACCACAGAGTGTAATCCCCAATCCATCACATTGGGCGGCCTCATAGTGTAAGCCCTAATCCACACCTTGTTCCTCCTCAGAGTATAAACCTCAATCCATCACCTTGGTCCACCTCAGAGTGTAAGCCCCAATCCATCAACTTGGGCCGCCTCAGTGTGTACGCCCCAATCCACACATTGGACCAACTCAGAGTGTAATCCCCAATCCACACCTTGGGCCACCTCAGAGTGTAAGCCCCAACCTATCCCGAACTACGGGGACATTGATCCATGTCAAGGCATGGTATGTAGGAAGATTCCATGAGGTTCAAGCCCACCTCCCGGTCATTCCGACCATGATGGTTCGCCCCCGTCCCATATGATGCTAAACTGTATTCTCAATTTAAAGTATGTGGACTTTGATTCCCTGCCATGAGGATACGTAGGAAGCCTCCATGAGGTTCAATCCCATCACTTATGTCTCATCCTAATCTCTACCTTGTGCCTATGTTTCTCAGAAGGCTCAGGCCCTAACCCGGAGGTTCCACTTCTTCTGGGTCCCATCCATGCATCCATTCTCATGGGACTCCCCATCAGGTGTCCCATAATCCCATCAAACTATGCAGACTTTGATTCCCTAACAAGGGGATACGTAGGAAGTCTCTTTGAGGTTGAAGACCAAAACCGTCGGTACCACATGAAGATTCCACCCCATTTACCACCTCTTTCCATCCTAATTCATATACTGGCCACCACGTCCTGGTGGAATCATGCCACCCCACTCCCCATTCCATTAGACCGCATCTGGGAAGCCACCCATGTGTTGGCCCCAATATCGGTGTTCCCTCTAGGGGGTTCCTTAATCAGATCCACTCTAATCAGTGTTCCAATCAGTCTCATCCATTCCTGCTAGATGTTAAACTTGTGGCATACCCTGTGTTAAACATGGGAAGCTGAGGAAAAACTCTGACACATGCCAATGGAATACAATTCCAAGTGTTCGATGTGGGATTACTCGGGGATTTCGCTACGTCAAGAATCCCTATAATAAGAGAAAAAAAGAATGACATTCCAATTCCCCAGCATCCAAACGAGCTAGTAATGCCTCCAACATGACTACTCACCTAACCGAAGGTTGCTGCCCTAACTGGACCCCTTGGAATGTCCCAAAAGAAGCAGTGTAACTAACTGGAATCCATGAAGATATGGCACCGGGAATAATTTCATGAACAACTTCTTAAATCTATGTGGGAGACCCGGACTAGGTGACGAGCTCTGAGGGGGATCCATGAAAGGAAGAATAGACATCCCATCATCTTGTTTAGATTAAGGATCACACACACCTGAATAAGGAGCGGATGTCGCTCGCCTTTGGAAAGCAGGAATGTGGGGTTACCGCTGCGCGTCCTCATAGACGGATGCACTTTCCCAAGTGAAAGCGTTGTAAAAATCCTTACAAACACTCATAATATAAAATAATTTTACAAGACATTTTCATTAGGCACAAAACCACCAAGTTAATCCAAACAGTTATCATTAACATTTAACTAATGAGTCATACTCATGGTAAATATTCAAAATCATTATATGATCATTTATATATTTTTAATTTCACTGATAATATATATTTACAATTCTGGATGTGTAACATCATTTTAAATGAACTTACATTCATGAATACGAGTAAACTGATCATAAAAACTAAAGAATAAAATGTATCCAAATAAATTAAATTGAACCTATTAAACCTATCAAAAAGGCCATTAATAAACCTAATAAGGATCAAATAAATCAATTACATATCGAGTAGGTTTTGTACTAATTAATTAATTAAGAAATTTTTTATTATTTAGGTCATTATGATCAATCGAATATCACATTCGGGCATAAGGTAAGGGGTTTCTTATCTCACTTTTAATTTAGTGAGATTTCCATTGTTCTACACATATTTTATTAATGTGGTGTATTGTGTACTAAACTTTGATATATATTATCAATATTCACATAATATTATTGGTACTCTATGAGTCGTTTGGTGGTTATTGTTTTTCAGTCATATGAATCGTTTAATTAAAATGTGGCAAGGGACTATGTCTCAATTTCTATTTCATCGGGACTTACATGGTATTGTGCACCTAATCACTCTTATGTGGTGTATCCGCTCCCTATTTGATATTAGTATATAATTAAAATTGAAAATATATTATATTTCATATTCTAGTTTCATGGATATTATCGTTTTCTTAAGCCATATACCCTTCTTCATACGACGTTTATTTAGAATGTTGTTTTAACTATGGAAATATTGATGAATCTGTATCATCTACTCTATATGGATATTGAGAAGGAATACTATACTTACATTAAATATATGTATAATGAATTAATTGGACTTTTATGTATGTGTGGGTATTGTTATATATCCTTGATGCATCAATAGGTCTAATTAGACAAATCAGTTAGTGAAAAACCTTTTGATTTTGTTTCCAAAAATACCATGGGATTTTACCCACATACAAAAATAATATTGACGGTATGGTCGTATCTTGTTCCAGATACATGAATTACATTAAATAAACATTCTCTTTATTAATTTTCGGTTATTAATATCCATGAGGTTTTCACTATGACAAAATCTATGGATGCATTTGCATTCTCAGTTTATTAATGGCATGTGTTTCTCATTTACTCACCATGCCATGCTGACTATAAAAATTTGATATTGATTAAATAATTGTTGATTCATGATTCAGCTATTTTTATCCCTTTCTGAGAATTTGAGTACACCCCTTTCATTGGTTTACCTTCAGCAGGTTATGAGGAGGATATAATTTATTGAACTCTCATCGATGCAGTTTATTAGTTTTTGATACGTATTGTATTTTTCTACATTTACCAATGTATTTTGAGTTACATGTATATATCTAGTTTTTTCAACTCTACTAAACATATTTTTTCTTTTAAGATTTAATTAATTCTTCAAAGGGTATCAACACCAACAATATTGAGGTACATTCCAAATGATATTCACAATCTTTCTTGAATTTGTAGACATGCATTGGATTGTTTAGAATATAGAATGAGATTTATTTTTACTGATTTATTACGTAAGATAGTTATGCTGAGAGATAATTTATGGGTTTTGTAGAGTAAACACAAACCCTGGGAATGATTATGAAATTAACTAGAATAATCTTACCATAGACTCTAGCAGGGAGATATTCTAAAAATTATGTTCTATTGATCACACCACTCAGTGTCTCTGTGGATATCTATATATAATTTTATCGAGGTGGTAATTAAATAGTTTTTGAAAACAATCCTGGTATAAAGTAATTCATTAAACTATAATTTTATGAACCCATCCTTAAACATTGCATAATATTAAATTAAGTTAATAATTCACATTGAAGATCTATTCAGGTTTATAGTCTTATATAATTAGGTCATAACATATACATAACAACTTGAATATTACATGTAGACACTTCTACTAAGTATCCATTTTTTATGAAAATAAAAACACTAAAAAAAGTCATGTCTAGTTCCATATTTTTTACATCATTAATTTTTCATTGTCCCATCCATGACCATATTCATCTTCATGTCCGGAGAAAAACATTTAAAAAACATGTGGTGAGCATAAAAAGATCAGTAAGGGATACACAAAGAGGGATAACTATTCGTTTTTCAAAACAACAAGTAAACCATGATTACATTATCATAAGTAATACTTTTCACCTTAATGAAATAGTAAATACTCTTCACTTAATAAAAGATCATTTCTTACCCTTTTGTAACCAAAATATAACCATCAATCCCATATAAATAACACATACCATTTAAAGGTAATTTAGGATATAAACATAATTAAATGGAACAACCATACGGTCGACTTCCACAAATATCACTAACTGTAATTTCCATACAACCGACTTCTAAACCCAATGCTTTAGATTTTTAAACATAACCACCAATCATAGTTTATCACATCACCACCTGTCATTTGGTTTATTATGTAACCACCTGTCAAAAGTCCATGTACAATTATAAAATCATACAACATAAAATATTGAAAATATAAACAGTTCACTAATAACATTTCATTTGCAATGACTAGAAATCATTTCAAGATATTGAAAAAAATCCATCCATTTTAAAAACTATTTTTAACACCAAAACACCCAAATACATAATAAGGGGTTTTTTCCTTTTAAAAACATTATGTCTTATAGAGGAAGCCAACTAATGATTACACCATCCGAGAGGTCATTGTCACTGCAAACATAAAAACACTCCTTTTACAATTTACTAAAATAGTTCGTAGAAAAATAATTCCATTTTAATGAAAATACATGTCAATGGAGATTATACACCACATAAAATTATGTCATGTATAAATCAAAATATGCCTCAATCAATGGTTTTTGAGACGAAGCCCCTTACATCTTGTTCATCTTGATTCGTTCATTTTTTAATCTCATGAATAATAAAATAATTTTAATTTATAATTCCTTAAGAACATTTCTCAAATTTATTATTACTTTTATATTCCTTATTAGGACTCTATAAACATTATGTAATCATTTAAGTTAATAACGGTCGTTTTGACCATATTTAGTACTTGGGTCAAAAATGAACTTCTTATATTTACAGGTTTTCCATGTTGTAAAAAGTCCATTATCTCTAGAATGATATTCATGATTTGTATATCATATATATCATATATAAATATTATATTTATTTATTTATAATAGTACATACCATTTGGTGGTAATAGATTAAATGCACCATTCATGAAGACGGTAAGTCGTACGTATGCATGAATGCTACTTTCATTTCCATTTCTTTTTTAATGGAATGAAAAAATAATGATATATAGGTATATTATAATTCCAATATAATATAAAATATAATTTATATAACATCGTCCTTTATACTTCCCACATATGGCATGAATGAGTCATATAACATTGAGGGGGCGGTAGTCCACACTTCCTCAAATGAAATTATCGCATTTACCCATTATGGAAACCATAATGGTATTCTATAAATGAAAAATACAGAAGAATATAATGAATATATATATATATATATAAAATATATACCATATAAATACTATTCCATCATAATGTCCACCATGAGAGGAGGTGGGAGATAATTGAACGATCATCGTTTCGTGAGGTAGTAGTTTGTTGTCCACAGAATTAGTATGTTCTTTACCAATTAGATGGTGGTGTGTGTAAGTGTAGTTAGAATCCATAACATAACAAATCCTAGTTTATTTAAGATATTGGTTCTGTTATAAAAAAATAAATAATAACGGTTTAGGTGTAACACCCCAAGCCTCCAAAATATGCTTCTCTTTGAATAATACAATAGTGTGTGTTCTACGAAACTTCGAGTTCTAACACACCACAACTAATAAAAATAGATGCTATGAATATTAATAAATTTTTTTTGAAATTTTATAAATTTTATATTTCAAAATGGTCTTTATTTTTGAATTCGGAATATCAAAATAATCTTATGGTGAATTTTTGGTATTTTTCTAAAAACTGTCAATTATTGATAAATAGTGAAAAACACTGGATTGTTGTCAAAAATGAAATTTTTATTTAAATCATTATTTAAATAATTTATATTTGTTTTAGGTTAAAATAGATACAAAATACCTCTATATGTTCAATGTAATTCTTGGGATCCGTTTTATAATAATTTTAGATAAATAAAATTTTATTGAACCTTTTACCGTCTTTTACCCACCTCTTAGGGGCATTTGAAAATTTGCCTAAAACATATTTTTACTGCTTCTAGGAGTTTAATTTAAAAACTATGAGAGACACGGATAACATATGTATTTAAAATTTGGTTCAATAATATTAAAATAACTTTTTTGTGAATAGTAACTTTTGACTTTTATTTACCATGGTTAAAATTTAATAGGGTAATTTATGGTAAAAATGATATTATAATTACCCTAAGACATGTCCTAATTATATTGGGTATGTGTAATTCAACCAAAAAAACATTATAAAAAACATATGATCCTCTTTGGTCCACTTGGATTATATTAGGACATTTATTATTATTTAATTTAAATAAGAGTTGAAAGTGTTAAATTCATGTTTTCACAACTAAAACATTTTTAATATAGGGTTATACATAAGCTAAATTAGACTATAAATATCAATTAGAAATAAAATATATTTCCTAGTTAATTTTATTTTATATATAATCTTAGACCGTAAATAATTAAATTTATTTATGACATAGTAATGATACATTAATTATCTTATTAATGAAAAATTTAAATAATTGATATTATAAATATCCCAACAAATGAAATTTTAGACCTTTGATAAATTACACTAATTTTATAGGTTAATATGACATGTTAGGGTTTATTAAATTATTTTGTTTCAAGTAATAATTCTTCTATTAATTGAAATAAAACAAAATACCAAATAGTGTCAAAATTGATAAAAAAGAGTTTTTTTTAAAAAAAAAATTATATTATTAATTGACATAGTTTTCCTAAAAATCTAAGGATTGGAAAAATGACTTAGAGAAGGTTATATATATTAATAATAAACAACTTGGGGTTCTCTTGTCTTGTTATAGTAAGTTTATTAACCATATAGTGTAAGAATACAAAAAGACACGGTAAAAGTTAAACTTGATAACTAAGAGTCAAATCTTAAACACAAGATTAAACTGGTATCTTAAAATTGTCTAAAAACTATTTTTTGATTTTATTTCGATCCATACACACCTTATAATAGAAATAAATCATTTTTAAGGCAATATATACTGAAAATTATTTTATTATAAAATAATATTTCAATCATTCCCTAAGGTGCTCCTCACCTCTCTTAAAATGGAACTTCCCCTTTTCTCAAATCAACTCATCCAATTCCTTATGTCTCGGCCAACCCCTAAAAAAATATCCTCCCAAATTCCCTCAGTTCCATATAGAGGCCTTATTTTTATTATAAATCCCTCTTAAGGAGAAATTTTGATCAAAGGAAAAGGAAGAACCCGAAGAAGAGTTAAATATTCCATCACCTCTTTCAAGTTATTTTCTTCTTCCACGTCCCCTCTATTTTTTGTTTCCATTATAAAATAATAACTCTATTATCTTATATATACTAAGATTTTATTATAAAAATGGTAAAACCATATTCATTATTCTGTCCATCCAATGAATTACATGTCACCATACGTGCGTACGTACGGCTTACCGTCTCCACATCGTGGTGTAGTTGTTATTCAATACATTATTATTTGGCTATGTATAATATTGATGTATAATTTATGTAAATAATAACTATAACATTTTAGAGATTTTGTATATATTATATAACATCTATTTGCATACAATTATAATATGAAAAAATGATATTGTCACTAGTGCGTACATACAGATTACCGTCTCCACGAACACGATGAGATTCATTTCCCCATCATAACCACTAATGAATAACTGTCATTTTATGATTAAAAATAATTTTTAATGAACTTAATATCATTATTTATATTAATCAAATACATAATATCCATAACAAACGTGGCTTATGTAACCAAGTATATAAAGGAAACAGAATCTGTTAACACCCAAAACAATGATACTAGTGAAATATTATTAACAAAGTGATATTATAAGATAAAATATGATATCATATTTTTGTATATAGTTATTGTAAAATTTTATAGATATGTTTTATCTATTATATAGGATTCTAACACATCATTTACCAAGGAATATTACAAGGTAAGATGTTTCTTATATCACTTTTAATTTTGTGAGATTACAATTATTCATCACTTATTTATTGTATGTGGTGTATTGTGTACTGCCATTTGATATATGTTATCATGATTATATTTATATTTATCATATTATATGATTAATTTTGTGGTTATTAACATCTTGTCTTACGACTTGATTGATTACAACGAAGTAAGGGTTTTTATCTCACTTTATATTCAAGTGAGATCCATCCTATAACTGCCACTATTTCCTTTTGTGTGGTGTATGTACTGCCCATGATTGTATTATTTGTGTAATATAAATTATCTTATGTGTGTTACCATCTTCATTTTATGATCCTTATATCATTGGGTGTATGTTTCATAAGTTATCAAATAGATAATGGAATTTCAAAATTCAATTTCCATTCATTGGGGTTTACGCATACTTCATTGATTATATTACTCCAAGATTATGTGTGGAATCACTATTTATTATTTATGTATTAACTTCCACTCCCCTTTTTGTGGATATTATTTTGATACACATAATAACTCCATTGATAATTTCTCAATTCATTGAAATGAACTAGATTCGAGTAATATTAACTCAATTTCCATTCATTGAGTTCAACATTCAAGTCATTGGTGTTGTTTTTACAAGAACATGTCTCAATGTATTCTGATTTATTTATACTGAGTATCCAATTTTATTGACTATATGTATATTTTTCACACATAATTATTTCATTGAATTATCCATAACCTAAGGATATAGTCTTTATAAGGTTCTTTATCTCAATTTACTTTCCATTGAGACTTCTTTGTTTTTATGCACCAATTCACTCTTATATGGTGTATATACTGTCCTATAACATAGTATATCTTGAAATAATTTATTCTCATGATTTTATAAATTTTTTATTTTCTCAATTATTTTTATTCAAGTTTCTCTCATTTGGTTAGACACTCGAAAAAAATATCATTTTTTAAATGTTTTAATGATTTAATCTTCTGAATCATTTTCATTAATGTCCATTTTTTAAAATGGTTATAAGGATTTATTTATATACACATTATTTTTTTAAAATTGTATTTTCTTTTTAAATGTTTCCAAGTAGTTTGGGACACTTTGGTTCAAAAACATATTTTAAAAGGCTTCTAAATAAATAGTTATTATTTTAAATGTTTTCATGAAAAAGTGGGACATTTCTCTCAAATAATTTTTATGATTATTTTAATCTATGTCAATATCCTTCATTTTTATCAATTGAGGTTAATCTATTATAAAACACTCATACTTATTTTATTTAATGAGTTATGTTTGACTGTTGATGTGCTATTTTTTTATGCCCCCACTACCACAAAACATGACAATGGAAGAGATTCCCTTTATCAGGGCTAAACAAACAGAACTTATAAAGGGGTACTCCTTTATCAGCACTAAAAAACCGAAGATAATGGTAGACCCTTTATTAGACCTCTTTTTAGCACTGATAACTGTTTTTATTCTTACTTTGTAAAAAATTATATAATTTATATGAAAAATATGGGTTTTTGAATAGATTAACAATTATATACAAATATTTATAAATATATAATCTTTATTGTAATAATTGTTAATAAATAAATTTATATTTAACATCTATGTAATTTTATTTAAATAAAAAGAATATAAATAAATTATTAAATAAAAACCATTTGAACCATTATCAGCGCTCGTTAAAAGCGCTGATAGAGGTATGTTTTATGAGCGCTAAAATAAAAGCTCTGATAAAACACACCTTTGTCATCACTATTTTAGCACAGATAATGGTCTGTTTTACCAGGGCATTTATTTTAGAACATATAAAACATACCTTTATCATCACTTTTAATGAGGGATGATAAAGGTTCTAGCAGTTTTTATATAATATCCCTAACAGGCCCCTCCTCCCTCGCATGCTTTCAAGCTTTCGTGGAAGCTGAACCCGAATCCTCCTCCTCCTCCTCCTCCTCCTCCTCCTCTTCCCCCACCGCCGCTAGGTTTTCCTCCTCCTCAAAGATAGTCATCCGCCTCTACCACCGTTGACTCCGCTGCTGCTGCCTCCCCCATCGCTGCCTCCACCGCCGCTGCTTCCGCTGCCGCTGCCTCCACTGCCGCTACCTCTGCCGCAGTTACCTCCCCCGCCGCTGCCTCCTCTGCCGCTACCTCCGCTGCTACTGGTATGTATTCTTGTTAAATGGAACATGCTAAACCATAGTTTAATGCTGTGTTTAACATAATGAAAAATCAAAATTCAATTTGAGCTTGTTATATTTTTAGAGAAAAGGGTTATCTTTTTAATGAGAGTAAGGAAAAGAATGAAGATAATTAAATCCATTGCTTCAACTATAAATAGATAGATAATTATTCAAAATTCATCCCAATCTAATAATATAACATATGGTCGATGAAAACAAGTGGAAAATTAGAATCATATTGAATTGATGAAGTCTATATTTATGTTACATATGATGTGATGAAATGGAAAATTTTCATCCACTATTGAAGTGTAAATGTATTATTTTATTTAGGTTCTATGCACTCCTCTATATCTGGATAATTTTCTAATTGTATCACATTAATACCATAATGATTAGTTGAACCGTTGTATAATGATATGATCTAAACTATATTCTCTAACTCTTAAAGAATCTTGTGAGAATATGGTTATTTTAAATCATTTTATTTTTCATTTATTTGAAATTGTTATAATTTTTTAAATGAATTGGATGTCTTAGAATAGATGGAATATTAATTTTTGAGTAATGGATGTTACATTCAATATTCGAAATCATCCAATGCTAGTTTTGTTTGTATTCGTAAACCTGAAAAACCAAGTAGAATTTCATACATCATATAGGATATAAAACATATTAATGAGGTATATTTTTCTAAGATGCTTAAAAATTCATCATCGAAAATTCTCCAATGTTAATAGAGTTAGTTAAGGCCTTTCATATGGATTCTTAGTCTTCCCACAAATTATGATGTTATGTTTCTAAATGTACTAATACATTGAATTACACTGATTTCCATGACTCCCTAATTAATATCACAGTTTGAGTTATAGAAAATAAATAATAAACACTAAAATAATATTGAGAAGAGATTCATTCATCCCAATTCATCTCTATGGGATGAACGTATTCTTTTTATAAAGATTAAGGATACTCCAATACCTCTATACATAGATTATCTGGAACTTATCAATGTCACAATTAAGAACATGTATTCTATAACCCATATCAGTGATATATTTGGTCAAATATGAGGAGGTCAATATTTTTCTATGATGTTTTACTGATCTATATGTGAACTGATAAGGGTTGAGATGTAGGATAGACCTAAGCCAACATTCCGTTTGATGTTATGATCATAATTAATTTTTAGTAATTCCACATATACATACAATTTCTCCCATCGAATTCATTTAATTATTGAATACTGTGTATGGATATTATGATGACCATTTCTTGGTTGAAAGGAAAATATGTTTTTGAGACAAATGATTGGGAACAAAGTCTAAAATAATATAATAGATGTTTGGTTATCACACCTATTCATACACTAAAAATATGATTACAATGTGTTGTGATTTATAGGGATGAATTATATAAGGCAGGTTAGCATGCCAATTTTACCTGGGGTACGATCATATTTTAATATATGTGCACCAGACGGACACCTAAAACCCTGTTCTCACTTCGTACCAAGTGGTGGTACCAAATCCATCACAGAAGGAATAAACTCAATTGAAAACATTAACACATCAAAGAGATGGGTATACCTAAAACAAATAGATACACCAATATCAAATAGAACAATGCCTAATGATAATGAAATAATAATGGTACCTCAAATTATCCACAGTCTTGTATATGATTCCATTCGTTCTTAATCCACAACATGAAGTTCCCTCATCCCTACTAGAGCTTGAGATTGACTACTAGCTTGTGTCTCTTCCTTAAACTAACTCTTCACAGAATACGATCTGTCCCTACAACCATGAAATCTAAACCAAGATCCCAAATTCTAATATGGTTCCAATAGGCATAACACCCCCTTGGATGTCCCATATCCATCAGTAACCTAATATGGGTGTACTATCCCATAAAACCATTCCAGGTGACCCATGGTTCTAAATAATTATGAAGGCCATGGAAGAGATAAACATGTTGATCACATGTTCCCTTATATCCCACAATGGTGGCCCATGAATGAACCAACACATGACGCCATAGATAAAGACATCTGAGACGAATGGCCTAAACTACCATATCCTCTAACATCCTACTTTTCTAGCTACCTCTTCTTCTCAAATCAATTATCAATAATCACTACTGAAACTAGTCCAATGAACCCATATATTCCATTAAATTTAATTTCCACAATCATTGGATTATGTCTAGTTCATTTATGATACTTTATATTACCCATTGGACTTAGGTTTTGGTTGACCTACTGTTATATCCTTACATTTTTTAGGGTATCCTATTGGTTATGTTTACAATCACACCTGCATGGCCTTTATAACCACATTTGATCTTTTTATTTTTATATTTTATAGTTTGGAGATGAAATTTTTGGACATAGAGTTAGTGATGTTAGAGTAACGGTTAAATTGAATCCAATGATGGTTCATGGTAGAGCCATGTGCAGTAAGAATTGTTTTTATAAAACCCAAAAAATGATACTAGTGTAATTAAAATATATTATTAGGTATGATCAAGATCGATGTCATAAAGATGATTAAAATGGATAAATAATGGATAAATCACAATCCATTGAAAAAAGAGTACAAGGATAGTGTGAAAGAGTTTGTTAAGTTTGCATAAGATCATGCATGTGTCCCTTATCAAATCTTTTGTCCATGTTTAAGCTATTGTTATTCATGAAAAATTAGTCCAGAGGAGTTGAAAGAGAACCAAATTGATCATGGAATAAATTTATGTTATACATGATGGAATAAACATGAGGGAAAAATGAATGTAGGTAGTGGCTCGGATAACACAGCGTTTTATGGATCATCTAATATGATTACAAGTGTGAATAATGGAGACGGTCCTATGGAGGATGGGTTTATAGATGTAAATGATGATGGATATCTTTTTGAGGAAATGAAAAATATATTTGATGATAAAATTTTTTATTACCCAAAATTGTTTGGAAAGTTAAAGAGTTGTGAAAAAACGCAATTTTATGGTGGTTTCACTAACTATATAGCACTGTCAGCCGTACAGAAGCTATATAATTTAAAAGCAAGCAATGGGTGGAGTGATGCCAGTTTTACAGAACTACTTGCTCTCCTAAATGGCTTGCTCCTAGAAGATAATGAGCTCCCAAGATGAACATGCGATGCCAAATTAATGCTATGACCAATGGGTATGATCTCTGAAAGAATTCACGCCTGCCCTAATGACTGTATATTGTTTTGAAAGAACCACAAATCACTTAAAGAATGCCCAAAGTGTGGAGTTTCGTGATACCAGAAAGATAATTCCAGTCCTACAAAATATGTATGGTACTTTCCAATCATTCCAAGGTTTAGACACCTATATGGAAGTGAAGAGACTGTAGGACAATTGACATGGCATGAAAATACAGGAATTAACAATGGGAAACTAAATCACCCAGCAAACTCTCTTCATTGGAAGAGAATTGATCATGGGTATCCTAAATTTGGAAATGAGTCGAGAAATCTTCTTCTGGTGTTATCTACAGATGGGGTGAATCCTTTTTGTTTTCAAAGTAGTAGTCACAAAACATGGCTGGTTATGTTGGTAAATTATAACTTACCACCGTGGTTATGCATGAGATAAAAATACATCATGTTATCTATGCTTATATCAGAACCAAAACAACCAGGTAATGGTATTGATGTTTATTTTTTCCAACTGATTGAGGATTTGCAAATATTGTGGGATTTTGGTGTTACATTGTATGATTCTTAAAAAAATGAAGATTTCACAATGAAATACATGTTCTGTGGGACAATAAATGACTTTCCTACTTATCGAAATTTGTCAGGATATAGAACTAAAGGAACTCAAGGGTGTCCTGTTTGCGAACAAGGTATACAGTCAATTAGGTTGAATCATTCATTGAAAACAATGTTTCTAGGACATCACTGACTTCTACCCCTATAGAATAAGTATCGATCCTGGATGACATCATTCAAAAAAAGTTCAGAAGAATGTACAACACCGTCTCTACATACAGTTTATCAATTGTTTGAGAAAGTAAAAGATGTGGCCACTACTTTTGGTAAACCATTTTCGAAAAACCATTCAAAAACCAGTTAGAAAAAGTGATCAGTTTTTTTTTTGAATTACTATACTGGAATGGTCTGCATGTCTGATATTTTATTGATGTTATTCATGTTAAAAAAAAATGTTGGTTATAGTGTCATCGACACATTGCTAAATGCACCCGGAAAAACAAAGGAGGGATTTTAGGCTATATTTGACATGGTGGTGATGGGAATACAAGAAGAGTTGGCACTAGTGAAGGGTGAAAAATGAATATTTATTCCTCCTACTACTTACACTCTTTCCAATCATGAGAGATATCAGTTATGCAACTTCTTGAATGAATTAATGATTCTGAAGGGGTATTCATCAAATATGAAGAACATCATGTCAATGAGCTATTTAAAATTAAAGGGTCTGAAATTGTATGACATCCACGTTTTTATGCGAGATCTAATTCTTATAGCTTTACGTTCCATTTTTTCCAAAAATGTCTGTCATAAATTAACAAAGCTCTGTTTCTTCTTCAAATCTATATGCAAGAATGTTATAGACCAAGAGAAATTTTTATCTATGGGAAGTGAAATTGCCTTCATATTATGTGAATTGGAAATGTTCCTCCCGCTGACATTTTTTGATATGATGGTTCATTTGATGGTTCATTTGGTGATAAATATTTGACTATGTGGTTCTTTACATTATAGATCGATGTACCCCATTGAATTTTATAAGAATATTTTGAAAGGGTGTGTCAAAAATCAAATTCGGCCAGAGGGTTGTATTGTGGAGAAATATATTCTTGAGGAAGTCATTGAATTATTTAACGAATACCTTTCTGGTGTGGAAAACATTGGCCTACCTAAATCTCATCACACTGGGTAGCTTGAGGATGAAGGAATTTCTAGAAGAGGGGTTGTCACATTCAATATTACAAATCGAAATCTGTCTCGCCTTTACGTTTTACATAACAGTATTGATGATGAAACATATGTTCAAACCCACAATAAAATTCTTAGGCATTTGAATCATTTTTGGGAGAAAAAATGGATATCATATAAACATAATCAACAGTTTATAGTATAGTTTTAGGACCATATATTTAAGCAGTTAGATTAAAATCCGGACTCAATTTCAGAATGACCTCGATGGCTAGCCGGAGGACCAAGTTTGTGTATATTATCTTACAATGCTTATGCAGTTAATGGTTATTCATTATATACTAATGATCCTGATGAAGACAATACCATGAAGAATAAAGGGTTAAACCTTGTGGCTAAAGCGGCGCATGTTTTCGGTGCTAAATACATAAATCCAATTTATGCAAATATTTCATAATTTGGAATCATCAATCAAATATGGGAGTTGGATTATATGAAATTTAAAGTGTATATTTTTCAATGTAAGTGGGTTGATAAAAGAAGTGCTGTTAAAATAGATGAATTATGATTTGTAAAATTTTACTTCAGTAAGGGAGTGGAGAAAGACGAACCATTTATAATGCCATCATAGGTAGTAAAAGTATTTTATGTTATAGACCCCACAAACTGAAATTGTTCAATTGTTTGTTATTGACCAAATAAACTAAAGGGTCAGATGAATGTTCAAAGGATGATGACCCTTTTATAGGGAATTCACAATCATTTCATAGTGGTCCCACTATAGATAAAATTCGGTATGCCAGAGGAGACCACAATGAAGGGATTTACATAGTTTATAGAGGGGTCAAATCTCTTCAGCCTTAAAAAAAGAGAGTAAAATAATCAGGTTATTTGTTTATTATAATAAACATTGTGTTACATAATGTTATTATCTATTCACTTCTTCTTTTTAGTAATATAAATTAAATATTAAACCACTTCTACAGAGAATGACTTCTACACCTGTTGATGCATCAAATCCCGAGGCACAAAAGTTCACTGAACCAGCTACTAGTTGTCCCAGTGCAGAGCAACAACATGATTCTCAACATGTTGCTACCGGTCCTAGTGATGAGGTAATACAAGTTTCTCAACCTTTTGCTGCCAGTCCCAGTTCTAATGTGAGCGCTCTGAAAGAACATATTTATGATACATCTAAAGAAAATGGTATGAAATGAAAACCTGAAAGCCCAAAAAAAACAAGAGCACCGTAGTTTAAAAGTGTTAGCCAACTTCCTTAAGGAAAAAGTAAAAGGCATAAAATTTTAGGTGGGATGGAATAAGTGAGGCCAACATGTTAACCCCAAAAGATCCATCATTAGAAGTTTAATCAGAATAATCACTCGGCAATGCATGCCGATTGATGTACATTCGTGGCAATATGTTGTCATTAAGCTTAAGACAATGAGGTGGGAATAGATTACAGTAACCTTATGATATCATTTTTTTAATTTACTAAAATAAAATAAAATACTAAAACATTGAATTACTCTTCATCATCCATTATAGAGTGCATTTACAGTAGATGCGTCACACAAGGAAGATGTATTAATAGTTTCAGGAAGAATTCATAGGGGTTTCCACACAATTTTAAAGAAATATCATCTTAAAGATGATGAAGGTAAAATAATTCTTCATCCACATCCTCTTTATACACACTTGATATTCCCAGGAGCGTGGGATGCATTTAGCAACCATCACGAGGAGCATACTTTTCAGGTATATTGTGTGGGGTAATACGTTGTTTGAAGTTGCTTTTATTAATCACTTTGATTTACAGTTTTTTATTTATGAAATAGAAACTGAGTGATGAAAATAAACAGTGTGCAATAGAACCAGCGTACCCTTAGCGTAAAGCAAGTATGGGTACTCTTCACTTGAGAAAACATTTCTACATCTTTTAAATCTACCATACTATTTTATTGTGACATAAAACAACACCATAACCTTATTTCTCTATTTATATGTAGATTGTTGAATCGAAATCAAAATCCATATCCATCCCACACCATGTGTTATAGAAGGAGGCTTGTGTAAATAAATATGGGATAATGATAGATGAAAATACACAAAAAGTCTGGGAAACATGTGTAAGTACGACATAATATATATTTGATTTGCTTTAAATCGCTATTACACAAAAATGACTATTTGTTTTTCTATATTTTCTATCTAACATAGTCACACAAATCAAAAACACCTACATCATATGCAGACATACTTTCTGTGGCCATGAAGCAGCCAGAATAGTATGGCTGTGTCAGAGGTGCGTGTTTGGGGGTGACACCCTGAACATATGTTCCAAAACAGAAACAAGCACAGGATAAAAATGAAAAATTGATAAGATGCAAGAAAAGTTAGCTATTATTCAAGAATAATTCAAATACCATAGGCAATTGACATAAAGTTTGATGGGGAGAAGAGAAGATAAGAAATAACTCAACAATAGCCCATGCATGACAATCCCACCTCACCCCCACCAGATTTGAGGCGAGCCATTAAAATAAAAAACATGACTTAGCATAGGTAATCAATGTGTTAAATAGTTGTTTATGTGATATGTGAATCACATAGACACTGATACATTTCCTGTTCTAATAATCTACAGGGTTAAAATGATTGTGATTTATATCTAACAACTCCCACCTACCACCTTGTTGCGAGGGCTATGGTGTTCAATACACAGAACAATATGCTACACAATAGACAACATCCAACAGATCATTCCAGAGTGTCAATTAATGTAGCTAATGAGATGAGTTCCGAGCTACCTGTTCCAAATGATGATGAAAAAATTCATGCGGTTGAACAAGCTGTTGTAACTTTCATCGCATGGGCGAAAATTATTGAAAAAAACATATCGACTAGGAGGTATCCACTTCCAATTTAGTTTTCTAGTTAGTCCTTTAACATTTAATGAATAAATGTCTAAACCAATAAATGTTATTACAGAATGACAAAGAGAAGGGTTGAATCAAAATATCAGCTCAAAACTATCTCAAAGATCAACCAACCGATTGAAACGGTCTACTAAGAGCACCTTCACACCGCCTGTTCTATATGTATAGTTAATATCATTGTATTCTCATGTGGATTCCAACGTGATAGATGGAAATTCTCACAAAGTTGATTTTGAAAAGAATATGTACGGAGAAGAAACATCATTTTTCACTAGTGATGAAAATGTAAATGAAATCCTCATGTATGAATGGCTAGGTGCCTCAGTTATAAATGTATACATGAGATATGTTTTAATGATTTTATTTTAGAAAATCTGATATACTCTGATAATTATGACAAAATACATTTCATATTTTCCATAGGAATGTATATGAAAAAAAATTGAAGGGATTTCCCCAGGAACAAAATTTTGGACTCGTTAATCCTCACATCACCTCTTCAAAACATGAAATAGATTCTCATAATGAGGCTGCAAAAATGTCATCCATGCTCAAATTGTTTGAAAACAAAATTACAGTTGATAGACTCTTTTTAATACCAATAATGCAGAGGTAAATAACTAAAATTTAATCATACCAACTATATTTTCAATTATTCATTTACTTATTCCTTTTTGTGTTTTTAGGGAGCATTGGATGATTATTATAGTCAATTTGGATACTCCAATGATTTATTTTCGGTATTCAATTCATGAATATCCTACAAACTGACCACGCATGATGGAATTTGTTAATTTTTAATATAGTAGACCCAAGATTTTAAAAATAAATATCTAGTTATATACTTTATATTATCTTTTAATGAGGGTTCTATTATGATAGGGTGGTGCATCAATATCATCTACTTCATGGAATGAATCAAGGGCCTAAGGATAAGAACTCCTACAAGATATACAACAGGAAAACTATCCTGGTGTATATAATAACATTGCACTATCCAAAAACATATCAAAACATATTGCTTATTTTGGTCGATGTTTCTACAGTGTCCAAAACAAACAATCTAAAAGTACTGTGGTTATTATGTTTGATTTTTTTTTGAAAGAGATCGTATTTCATCAACAAACAGCATCCAAAACGAGGTATTTTATAAAATAATTACAAGTTAATTTTAAATATTTATTAATCCTTTGCTTATTTATATTTTATTAGCACTACCATGAATATCGCAAAAACTCATATTACCAAGATGATATAGATGTGTTTAGAAATTAATAGGCAGCATACCTGATGAAATATTGTACACAAATATGATGAAGGTGAATTCATATTACTTATTTAATCCATATATGATCATTGATATCTCCATTTTTTACGCTTATTGAGCATATATGATCAGCATTTATTATTTTTTATATCCTTAGGTTATAAAGAATTGTTTTAGAAATGATTTGTCTTTCTGGAAAACATAACCCATTGGACTACAATGGTCGATAGTGTGGATGTCGATCAATTCATAGTCATTAAGTGTGGGGGTGTCCAAGAGGGAGGGGGATATCACGGGGGTGTCCAGGAGAGGGGGTGTCCAAAAGAGAGTGGGGTGTCTAGGAGGTGTCCATGAATAGGGTGTACAGGAGGGGGTGTGTCTAGAAAGGTGGGGGTATAAATAATATTTCTTCCATTATCAAATAGATTATGAAAATATAGTTGAATAAAGAAGGTTATTAATGGGTATACACCAATCTAATAGGAGGTAGGGGTGTCTAGGAGGGAGGGGTGTCCAGCTAGGAGGGTGGGTGGGGGTGTCCAGTAGTGGGGGGGTGTCCAGGAGGGGAGGGTTTCCCAGGGGGTGGGAAGGGGGCTATCTAGGGAATGGGAGGGGGGCTGCAAGGGGAGGTAGGGGGGCTGTAGGTGGAGTGTTGGGGAGGGGGGGATATCCAGGGGTAGGGAGGGGGCTATCCAGTGGGGCTTCATTATGGATGGGAGGGGAGGGGGTTTGTCAAGGAAGGAGGGGGTGTCCTGGAGTGGGGGTGATCTAGGAGGAGAAGGGGTGGTCCAGGAGGGGAGGGGTTGTCCAAGGGGTGGGAAGGGGGATGTCTATGGTAGGGGCTGCATGGGGAGGGAGGGGGGAAGAAGGTGGAGTGGGGGGAGGGGGTGCTGTCTCAAGCGTTTTCTACTACATTTTCATCGAGTCAAATGCATGTTTTTTCAGTTTCACCATTCTTTCCAACTGCCACATGTGGTCCCATGGCAAGCAAGGTGTACACATATCCTCTTGCTCAGTTTCAGTCACATTTTCCGCTAAAGATGCGACTAGTATACCAATCATATATCTCCCATTCATCTCCCTGTTTCCCCCTCCATCAAAACAAGTCAGTGTCCTCCATAAGAAACATCAACCGATCGTCTTCCTTTTCCTGCGTCTCAGTAATTCTCATCGACAATGTAAGTCACTCCCCCTCTTGTTGCGGAACTTTATCCATACTGCGCAACATGTTAGTGGTGTGTTTTCTATATTCAACTTACTTCTTCAACTCATGATCCCACCTTCTTTGATCTTGATCCCATCACAGCTGGTGCAACATGAGAGATTCCATTTTGGATTCAAAGGATACTTCTTATAATTTCAAGGGTTTCTTCCTCTTTTTATTACAAATTTTTTTTTATGACAATATCTTCATTTGGACATACCCACTAAAATATATTATTAATGTTACTATTGTCATTGACTGATTTGATGTTGATTGTATTTCATTGTTTATAGATATAATTTGGTTTTTTTCTGGTTCAGGTTCACTATAGATTTGAAAAACAATATGTTTTTGTTCTGTCTAGGGGGTTGTCTCGGGGATGGGAGGGAGGAGGGTCGTCCATAAAGGAGGAGGTGTCCAGGAATGGAGGGGGGTGTCCAGGAGTGGAGGGGTGTCTAGGAGGGGATGGGGCTGTCCAAGATGGGATGGGGATGTCCAGGGGGTGGGAAGGCGACTGTCTAGGGAATGGGAGGGGGATGCGTGGGAAGGGGGGGGGTTGTCCATGGGTAGAGAGGGGGATATCTAGGGGGGCTGTCTCGGGGAGGGGGGGGAAGGGGCTGTCCAGGAGAGGAGGGGGGTGTTCAAGAGGTGGGAAGTGACTGTCCAATTAAAGGGATGGGCTGCAAGGATTCGGAGGGGGGGCTATCTAGGAGGTGGGAAGGGGGCTGTCCAGGGAAAGGGAGGGGATGCAAAGGGAAAGAGGGGGGTTGTCCAGGAGGAGGGAGGGGGCTGTAAGTGGAGTGGTGTGAGGGGGGGGGGGGGTTCACATCCATGTTATATTAACAAAACAATATTTATATGTCAATGAATCATGTTCAGCCTCTTCTAAAATATTAATTCAATCCATGGAAATATACACATGTAATGGTTGTAACAGGTAACAATTGACTTTTTATTAATGTATTATTTTATATTAATGTTAAATTTATTTCATTTTTGTATTATTAACATAATATTTCTTTTCTTATATAGGTGAAATCTATTTCATGAGTTCAAATTCTTTGTTCGGAAACTAATACCATAGACGACAATTTTTTAGAGTGGATCTTGGATGGAAAAAGGATGAAACATCTATTTTTTAACAGTTTGATGGATAATTGTAATTATAACCAAATTAAAAATAGTTTGAAATGTATTTATTAGTGTGTTGTTTTTTAATCATGATTTCAAGTAAATTTATATAGAATTTTTGTTATTCTATGCTGTGTGTGTAGGAGTTTGTGTTGTTTGTGCTTTGTGTGTAAGTGTTTCTGTGTTTGTGTTGTTTGTGCAAGTGTTGTGTAGGTTCTGTGCAGGTGCTAGTGTGGCCCATGAAATTTGGCCTTTATTTGCACTAAATTAGCGCAATTTTTAGCACTGATATATTATACAATTATCAGTTCTCCAAATAGCACTGATAAAGGAGGACCTTTATCAGCGAAAAAAATAGCTGATAATGCGGTCCTTTATCATCACTAAAAAAAGCACTGAGAAAGGAACTCTTTATCAATACTTTTTTTTTGAGCTGATAAAGGGGACCCCCCCTTTATCTTCTCCAAGATTAACAACTCTTTATTTAGCACTGTTAATGGTGGGTTTTATCTATATTAAATAACCGATTTTATGAATTGCATTAGTGGACTATGTTTAAAGTTTTGACATTTCATATTCAGGTTTTAAAATTATTTTTTTATTATATTTAAACCTTTTCATATAAATAATGCATTGGACTTAGTAAGTGACGGTTGGAGCCCCCTATTTCTCCTCGATGCATCACTAGGTCTGATGAGACAAACTACTGTCTTGACACAAGGCCTTGACAAAATCATATTTTTAGTCTTGGCACAAGTCCTTGACTATGTGGTTATGAAGACAAGTATTATGCATTCCGTCATTATGAACGTGGATATTGATATTGCATGTGATTATTAGACTATTATAATATCCATGTGAATAAGTAAATGGAATTACTTGATTTATTATTTCCATATTATGATGAAGTTCAAGTTTAAAAGGCTTTTGTTTTTGTCTTATACATTTCCTTAAATGATTATTCTTATTTATGCATGTTTCTGCTAAAATTATATCCTTATAGAGCATCTGATCTCACCCCTTTTTATGATTCATTTTTTCCATGATGTGAAGAAGTGTATTATGACTGACCTATAGAGATAGTCTAAGGGATATGAATATAGGAAATAGAGACAATGTTATTGTTGTTTTTTATTTTATAATGTAATATAAATCCTATAAATGTATCTAGTACTTCCAAGGATACTAAACTAATCGGTATTTCAAGACTGGATCTTTGTGATTATGCCAATGTTATGTAATCATGCACTGAATTTGGGTAACCAGGGTTGGGGTGTTATAGTTTTATTACATAAAGTTCAGTACAAACCTTGGATACTAGATTTAGTATAACACTGATTAGAGAACATTATCCTACGATATACTTTGAGGATTAACATAGAATAACATCCTAGAATTTTGGTAATGTAGATATTTTGTAAGTTTTCCAACAAATGCATACATCTCTGGATACAAGTTGGTAGATGTGGCTCTGGAACAGATGTACTTAGGAGTGAAAACTCCTACAAGGAGTTTCAGTCTTGACACAGGGTATCTTGTTACAAGAAAACGGGCCTTGCCGCACTCTTGGTTACGAAAGTCCCGTGGGATATTCTTAGAATAATTTACATTTTCTTTACAAAAAAATTTGAAGTATTTTATTATAAGATGATAATAAATGACCTTGGTTAATCTAAATGTGTTTTAATGTAACACCCCAATATTCCACGGTACACTTCTCTTTCAATAATACAATAGTGTGTGTTGTACGCAACTTCGAGTTTTAACACACCACAACCAATCAAACTAGCTGTTATGAATATTAATACCCACTTTTTGAAATTATATAAATTTTAACATTTAAAATGGACTTCATTTTTGGATTAGAAATATCAAAATTATCCTAGGATGATTTTTTGGTATTTTTTTGAAAACATCCTATTTTTTATGAATAGTGAAAAATATTAAATTTTTATTAAAAACAACTTTTTTAATCAAATTAATTTGTAGTTGTAAATTATACTATTTAGTGGTTTTAAAGTATAAATAAAATATATTTTTACCATTTAATCTTATGTAGGACATTGGATGTAATTTCACATTTAAACTAGACATAAAGAAGTGTCAATCTTTTTATAGTTATTAATTTCTAAAAACATGCTTTTTGTTTTAACAACATGAATTAATTTTAAATTATCTTCTGACAGTTAAATGGTTTGAATTTAGAAAAATGGATTTCATATTTAGAATCAGGAGGTCCAAATTGTGTAAATAGTTAACTTTTTTTATACATTTTGAATAATTACTTCAGTAAATATTTTATTTACCATGGTTAAAGGGTAAATCCGGTAAATAAGGGTACACGATCATATTATAATAATATTAATTAAAATAAAACATGTCCAAACCCTATTGGTTGATACATATACGACCATGGGAAACTTTGGGTCGTTTTTGGAACCCCATGGAGCCACTTTTAAGTTATAATGACACTATATTAATTAAGTTAAACTAAATACAAAAATGACATAAGCATATATCTTTTAAAAAAACAATTTTTACATATGGTTATATATGTTAGATTTTTTACTATAAATATTCATTATAAAGATAAAAATATTTACTACATAATGGTATTTTATTTATAATATTTAGACATTGAATAATTAAATTTGTTTATGACACAATAGTTATGCAGTATTTTACTTATTAAATAGTGTCAAAATTGACAAAAAGGTATTTCTAAAACAAATATTATAATATTAATTGATATTATATTCCTAAAATTCTAAGGATCGGCCAAAGGACTTATATAATTATATATGTATCATTAATGGAACACATGGGGGTATCTTGTAACTATATAGTATGTTTATTAACTATATAATATAAAAATACAAAGAGACATGTTAAATGTCAAACTATTTAACTTAGAGTTAAATCAAAACAATAATATTAATATGGTGACCCAAACCTGTCTAAAATCTATTGGTTGAGTATATTTTGACCCATACCCACCTTAACCTTGAAATAAGTCACTTTGGAGCCATTATAAATCGAATATGTATTTATTATAAAATAATATTTCTATCTTTTCCAAAGGAGCCCCTCACCCCTCTTATAAAAGGGAAATCCGTCTTATCTCAATTTAACACATTCAAAGCCATTTGGCTCGGCCGAACCCTGCCCAAATATTCTCTAAAATTCCTTTACTTAAACCTATAGGCCTTAGTTTGATCATAAAATCAACCTATAGAGCACTGTTGATCAAATCAAAAGGAAGAACCCAAAGAAGAGGTAATGTTTTCACCACCCTCATTCAAGTTCCTTTCTTTTCCACGTCATCTTTCTTTGTTATTTGCATTATAAAACAATAAATACAGTATCTTATATATACTATGATGTTTTTAAAAACATGGTTCAACCATATTCAGTATTCTATCCATCCTTTGAATGACATGTCACCATACGTGCGTACGTATGACTTACCGTCTCCACATCGTGGTGTAATTGTTATTCAAAAAAGTATTATTTGGATGAGTATGATAATGATGTGTAATTCATGTAAATAATAAATATAATAATATAATGATTCTTATATATGATATACCATCCAATTATATATCATTATAATATAAAAATACTGATGTTGTCGATCATGCGTACGTATGGGCTACCCTCTCCACAAACGTGATGAGATTCATTCCCCATCATATTCATTCAAGTCTAATTATAATTTGATGATTAAAAATAATTTTTATGGACTTGATATCATTCTGAATATGAATAAGATATGCCATATACATAAAAAACATGGCTTATGTAACAAAACCTATAAAAGAAAATGAGTAGATGAACACCTGAAATGACGATAATACTAAAATATTATTAACAATGCAATATTAAATGATCATATATGATAACATATTTATGTATATGATTCTTGTATAATTTAATAACAATTATTTAACTATTATAAAGAAGTTTAACCTCCCCTCAACCAAAGAAAAGTACAAGGTAAGGGTTAATTTCACAATGTCATCATTATCTGAAGTTGATTATATGTAATTATCAACTAGGACCTCTTTATCATCCACAACCAAGATTCATAAAAATGTCTTCCAAAATCTTTTTTCTATTTAATAGAAAATGAGATAAATTCATTTATACCCATATTTGACCTTATACTTTTATGAGAGGAATCTTTTCGTCTATTTCCAAACAACGTACTTTTTAACCTTCTTGACAAATTTAAGGTAAGATTGTTTGTTTTTAAATTATATGGTTGTTGGAACTATTTTCCTCCGTTATAACTTCTTCGAAGAATCACTTAAAAGCTTATAAGTATATTTTCAAAATAAATGTTTTCTTTATAATTATGAGACTATTAAATGATTTCAATATGGAAAGAGATATTTCTCTAAAAAGAATTTTGATTTAATATATGTCAACATCCGTTGATGGATTTTAAGTTTATTTGAAATTGATTTATTATGATAACAAATATCCATATTTTATTGAAGGTGTTGGGATATGTTTGACTGTGGATGTGATATTTTTATACCAGTCATGGTTTATGGTTAAATTATTGGCATTTTGTATTCTAGTTTTAATACAAATGTTTATTATATTTTTAAAACTTTTCATATGAGGAATGTATTTGACTTAGTAAGTGACAGGTGGAGCCCTCTATAGCTCCTCGATGCATCAGTAGGTATCAGGAGACAACTAGATGTGGAATAGGCTGAGGTCGTTTCCCATTTTGATATATGGTTTTGGCTGATGCCGTAATCATTTTTAGACGTCTCGACCGAGGCCTTGAAAAAATGTTTCAGAATGTCTAGCATTATACATTTCCTCATTATGAAAATAATATTGATGGTTCATGTGGTAATTCGACTAGTAGAATAACAATTATTATGTTTAATTATGGCAGTATTTACTCATCTCATATTCCTTCCATAAAAGTATTCATGTTGATTATTGGTAAAGGCATGTGGTTTCAATTATTCACCATGGTTAATATTTATATTATCTTCCGCCGTATTTCTTACCCATACTGAGTGTTTGAGCTCACCCCTTATGTTTCATTTTCCCAGGATATGAAAAAGTTAGTTATGAGTAACTTGCAGACATTAATTTGGAGACTTGGATGTTTCCAATGGAATAATTTCGTGTTATATTTCCTTTCAAGTTGTAATGTTGAACTTAAGTATGAATCTTGTTTCCAATAATTTTAAACAGATTGGTCTTTCGATACATGATTTTCTTTTCATCATGCCAATGTTATTTAATAATGCACCGAATCTGTGTAACTGGGGTTGGGGCTTAACAATTGGTATCATAGGAAGTTTAGTACAAACCTTGGAAACAATATTTAGATAAACTATGATTAGAGCACATTATCCTAAGATAGTCTTTGAGGATTATTATAGAAGAACATCCTAGAATTTTGGTAAAGAATTGATTTTGTTTATTTTTAGAGGAATACATCCCTGTTTGGATATGAGTAGGTAGAGGCGACTCTAGCACAGATGTACCTAGGAGTAAAATCTCCGACAAGGAGTTTTGGGCTTGACCCGGGGTATCCTGGAACACAAAAACGGTCCTTGTTGCACTCTTGGTTACAACAATACCAGGGGATATGCTTAGGCTAATTCATGATTACTTTATAAACCATTATGAATGATATATGAGTATATACCTCCGCATAGAAATCCTTTTTATGATTATGGATTTTATCCATAAAACTATTTAATTTATGTTATGTATGTTACAAGTTTGGAATTATGTATTTCGATTCATAAACTAATCTAGTTTATGAAATTGTATAGAAATGGCACCTAGAGGAAGGAATGGATACCGTATCAATGTACGCACTCTATGTAGGGATTTCCCACCTGTTCAAGATAATTATATTGGAGCTGGTGATGCAACTGGTACTGATCAGCTAATCACCATACTGGGAAAACTCACTAAGGTTATGAATAATAACCATACCCGTATTGAGCCCACTAATCCACAGCATGGAGGATTAATTTTAGATTTCTTCATGAGGAAACAACCACTAACTTTCAATGGGGGTAAAAATCCATTAGTAGCTGAGAAATGGGTAAACTCCTTAGAAAAAATATTCCACGCCATGGGGAGTAGCGAAAAGGATAAATTTGTCATGGCAGTTTAAAGCCTCACTGGAGATGCTGATCTATGGTGGCCATTGATTCAAAATAGGACAGATGATGATGAAGTATAAAATATGGAATGGGGGGAGTTTAAAGTAATTCTCTTAGCAAAATACTTTCCTCATGACCATCAAGATGATATGGAAAGGCAATATCAATGTTTGAGGCAAAAGAAGGATGAGAACGTCGCAAAGTATGAATCTAACTTTACAAGGTTAGCGAGGCATGCAACAGATTATATACGTAACCCATGAAGTAAGACTGATCATTTATTTCATGGGTTAAAACCATTTCTCCATCGAGAATTATTATCACAATCCTCTCATCATACGAAGATATTTTCTCATGTGTTATCAAGATAGAAAAGGAGTTTTCTAAGTCTTATGACTTTAAATAAAATCAAGATAAGATGAGATCTGATGAAAATTGTGGGAAAGGAAATAAGGAAATAGGGAAGAAGGGAATAATTGAATTTCTACCCTTTGATAACTATTGAAGGAAGCACCCTAGTGCCTGTTTAAAATGAAAAGGAGTATGCTACAAATGTGGACAGAAGGCCATCTTGTGGGTGATTTTAAGGTAAAGAAATATGCTACCGATGTTCAATGCTACAATTGCAGGGAGATGGGATATTATGAAAATAAATGTCCTAAGCATCGGGGAAACCTACCTCAAAAAAGGCCAATGGATCAAGGACACGATTATGTTATCACTACTGCTGAGGTTAATGCTCCAAAAGATGTGGTGGCATGTAATTTTATGGTTTTTTCACGATTAACCAATGCTTTTTTTCTGGAAAATCTCATTGTTTCATATCATCCATGTTTTCTATGAAAATTAGATACTTACAATTTGATTTAACAAGGGAGTTGTTAGTCAAAACTCCTAAGGGAAGTAGCATTGCTATAATGTTTTGTCAATCACTTCCCATTAAGGCATATAAACATTATTTATCTAATGATCTCATCGTCATACCTATGATTGAATTTGATATAATACTTTTTATGGATTTTCTTTTGGGCCATAATGAAAATATTTATTTTTTGAATAATGATGATATATTTTTTGATGATGATGATAATGAACACATTAACATTAGAGCAGAAATGTCCCCACCTAATTCTTATCTAGATCCACCCACAGTAGCTCAACTAAATTCAATTATTTTGGAGGAAGAGAATGAAATAAATCTGGGTGGGGAAAGGAATGTTCAAGTAAAGGATGTACCTATTTTGACAGAATATTTTGATGTGTTTCCATAATATTTACCTGGACATCCTCTAGAATGAGAAATTGAGTTTTCCATTGACCTAATTCCTGGTTAAAGTCCCATATCGATGACCCCTTATAGAATGGCCACTGTGGGATTAGTGTAACTAAAGAAACAACTAGAGGAATTGAGTAATAATGGATTTATTCACCCTAGTGTTTCCCCATGGGGATCCCCTGTTCTTTTTGTTAAGAAGAAAGACAGATCTATGAGGTTGTCCATTGATTACAGGGAGATCAATGCTATAACAATAAAGAAAAAGTATCCCCTACCTCGCATTGATGATTTATTCGACCAATTGCATGGATATCAATACATTTCAATGATTGAACTTTGATCTAGATATCATAAGTTATGTGTGAATAAGGAAGACATTTCGAAGATGGCATTTCGAACCAGGTATGGGCATTACAAGTTTACTGTAATGCCTTTTGGATTGACTAATTCACCCTCTTTCTTAATGGATCTAATGATTAGAGTTTTGAAGGAATATCTTGATGAATTCGTAGTGGTTTTTATTGATGATATCTTGGTATACTCCAAAAGCTATGAATATCATGAAATTCACTTATGCATTATTCTGAAGACTCTTAGAAGACATGAATTATATGGGAAGTTTATCAAGTGTGAATTCTGGGTTCAAGAGATTTCTTCTCATGTCCATATTGTCTTTAAGGATGGAATCTACGTTTATCCTTCTAAGACCAGAGAGATCCAAGAATGGCCAGCACATAAAATTATAACTAAGATAAAAAGTTTTATTGGTTTAGCAGGTTATTATCAACATTTTATCCGGAATTGTGTGTGATTAGCTATCCCATTAATGAAGCTCTCACGTAATGGGGTTAAATTTGTTTGTACAAAAGAGTGTGAAGAATTATTTAAAGAAATGAAGAGATGATTAGTCAATGCTCCTATATTGACTCTACCATCAGTGAATGATGGGTTTGTTATTTATTGTGATGCCCTAAAGAAAGGACTTGGTTGTGTCCTTATGTAGAATGATAGGGTAATTTCATATGCATCACGACAGCTAAAAATTCTTGAGAAAAACTATACTAATCATGATCTTGACTTAGCAGCTATAATATTTTCTTTGATGATTTGGAGGCACTATATCTATGGTGAAAAAATATGAGATTTATAATGATCGCAAGATTTTGAAGTATATTTTCTCAAATAATGAACTCAACACGAGGCAAAGGCGATGGATATAACTACTCAAGGATTATGATTTCACAATACACTACCACTAAGGAAAGGAAAATAAGGCAGCAGATACTTTGAGCAGAAAAGATCATGGAGTTTTGAACTATATTAGAATTGAAAGGGATCCTATTTTCATGGATATAGTAAATATGGACATGGGAATAACCATATAAAGTAAAACATAAATGCTTTTTTAAATGGTTTTCAAACTGTCTTTACAAGAAAGTATAAAGTGTTCTTAGACTGATGATGAAGAGTCTCAAAAGAATATTAAAACTGTGAATGATGGGAAATTGAGTGACTTCATAAATGAAGATGATATTTTGAAATTTGGGAAGAGACATTGTGTTCCTGATATACATGATCTAAAAAGGGGATTTTTGGATGATTCTCATAGTTCCAATTTCTCTATACACCCCAGTAACACTAGGATGTATAAAGATTTGATGGAACATTATTGGTGGGACAACATGAAGAGGGATATTTCTGATTTTTTGTCAAGATGTATGATTTGTCAACAAGTGAAAGCTAGATGGAAACATCTCGAAGGAGTCATGCAACATCTTCCCATACCAGAGTGGAAATGAGATAATATTATGATGTAATTTATCACGGGACTACCAAAACTCCTAGAAGGAATGATTCAATATGGGTCATTGTTGATCGTCTTACCAAGTCATCAAATTTTCTTGCTATAAGGGAAGATTTACCACTTGAATGTCTAGAAAAACAATATATTAATGAACTTGTTATACTTCATGGAATACCCATATTGATTGTTTCTGATCGTGATCCCAGTTTCACATCAAGATTCTAGAAAATTATTTAGAAATCCATGGATACTGAACTTCATTTGAGCAGTTCCTACCACCCTCAAACAAATGGACAATCAGAAAGGACTATTCAATCCTTCGATGAAATGTTGAGATCTTGCTCACTTGACTTTCAGGGTATGTGGGATAAATATTTACCTCTGGTAGAATTTTTCTATAACAATAGCTTCCATTCAATTATTCATATGGCACCATATGAAGCGTTATACATAAAGCGATGTATCCCACCAAATTATTTGGATGATGTTGGTGAAAGAAAACATGTTGACTCAGAACTTGTGTAAGAAACGATGGAAAAGGAGAAGGTAATCTAGAACCACATCAAAGCAGCTCCAAGTAGGCAGAAGAGTTATGCCCATAACCGAAAGAAGGATTTGGAATTTCAAGTTAGTGATCATGTTTTCCTAATGTTATCTACATGGAAGGGAGTTATAATTTTTGTTAAGAAAGGTAAATCGAGTCACAGGTACATTGGACCTTTCGAAATTCTAGAACGTATTGGGGTTTTAGCTTACCATTTGGAAATGCCTCCAAGTCTCTCTAAAGTTTACGATGTGTTCCACCTATCACTATTGAGAAAATACATGCCTGACCCAACGCATGTACTCACCTATGAGGAATTAGAACTGGAACCGGATCTGTCTTTTTGCAAAGAGCCCATTTGGATTCTTGATACAAGAAAACAAGTGCTGAGAAATAGGACTACTCATCTGGTAAATGTTCTATGGAAAAACCATAAGATGGAAGAGGCAACGTGAGAACCCAAGGAACTTATGATGAAGAACAACCCGAGTCTTTTTATGCAGTAATACTCTAGAAATTTTGAAGATGAAATTATTTGAAGGAGGGGAGAATGTAACACCCTAATCTTCCACGGTACACTTTTCTTTCAATAATACAATAGCATGTGTTGTTCGCAACATTGAGTTCTAACACACCACACCCAATCAAACTAGCTGTTACAAATAGTAATACCCACTTTTTGAAATCATATAAATTTTATCTTTTAAAATGGACTTCATTTTTGGATTTGGAATATCAATATTACCCTAGTATTAATATTTAGTATTTTTTTGAGAACTTACAATTTTTTTAAATAGTGAAAAATAATAAACTTTAAATAAAAATAGCTTTTTTATCAAAATAATTTATAGTGATAAATTATACTATTTAGTGGTTTTAAAGTATAAATATAATACATTTTTACCATTTAATATTATGTTGTACATTGAACATAATTTCACATTTAAACTACACATAAACAAGTGTCAATCTTTTGATAGTTATTATTTTTTTAAAACACGCTTTTTGTTTTGACAACGGAAATTAATTTAAAATTAATTTCTGCCACATAAGTGGTTTGAATTTAGATAAATGGATTTCATATTTAAAATCAGGAGCTCGAAATTGTATAAATATGAATCTTTCATTATTAGAAATTTTGAATAATTATTTTGGTAAATATTTTATTTACCATGGTTAAAGGGTAAATCCGGTAAATAAGGGTAAAAAATAATATTATAATAATATTAAATTACCCTAAAACATGTCCTAACCCTATTGGTTGATACATGTCCAACCATGGTCATATTTGGGTCGATTTTGGGACCCCATGGAGCCACTTATAAGTGATAATGATAAATTATATTAATTAAGATAAATTAAATAAAAAAATGACATAATCATATATCTTATAGTAAAACAATTTTTATGTAGGGTTATGTATGTTATATTTTCAATGATAAATAATCATTAGAATGATAAAATTATTTCCTACATTATAGTATTTTATTTATAATTTTTAGACATTGAATAATTAAATTTATTTAGGACACAATAATGATGAAGTATTTCACTTATTACTGAATGAATCAATTAATTAGCATTATAAATGTTAGAATAAATACAATTTGAATTTTTTGATAACATAAACAAATTTTATTGGTTAATAAGACATGTTAGGATTACTTAAATGATTGTTTTTCAAATTAATAAAGTATTTAAGACTTTATCAAAAATGAATTTTTAAATATTGTCTAAATTGATATAAAGGTGTTTTTAAAACAAATATTATATTATTAATTGATATTATATTCATAAAAATATAATTATCTGAAAAAGGAAATATATAATAATATGTGTATCATTAATGGACAACTTGGGGGTCTCTTGGATGTATATTGAAATTTTATTAACTATATAATTTAAAAATACAAAGAGACATGTTAAATGTCAACCTATTTAACTAAGAGTTAAATAAAAAAGATAAAGTTAATCTAGTGACCCAAACCTATCAAAAATATATTGGTTGAGTATATTTCTACCCATACCCACCATAACTACGAAATAAGTCACTTTGAAGCTATTATAAACCGAATATGAATTTATTATAAAATAATATTTCTAGCTTTTCCGAAGGATCCCCAAACCCATCTTATAAAAGGGAACACCACCTTCTCTCAATTTCACACCTTCAATGTCATTTGGCTCATCCAAACCGTACCCATATATTCTCCCAACTTCCCAAAATTCAATCTAGTGGCATTATATTTATCATAAATCCAACCTATGGATCTTTTTTTATCGAAGAAAACAGAAGAACCCAAAGAAGAGGTAATGTTTTCACCAGCCTCTTTCAAGTTCCATTCATCTTCCACTTCTTCTTTCTTTGTTATTTCAATTATAAAATAATAACTCCAATATCTTATAAATAATGTGATGCTATTATAAATATGGTACAACCATATTCAGTATTCTATCCATCCTTTGAATGAAATGTCACCAGACATGCATACGTACGGCTTACCATCTCCACATCGTGGTGTAATTGTTATTCAAAAGATTATTTTTGGATGAGTATTATAATGATTTGTAATTCATGTAAATAATAATTATAACTTGATAATGATTCTATATATATATGATATAACATCCAATTATATATTATTTTAATATCAAAAGAATGATATTGTCGCTCGTGCATACGTACGGACTACTGTCTCCACGAACGCGATGAGATTAATTCCCCATCGTCTCCATTCCAGTATAATTCCCATTTGATGATTACAAATAATGTTTATGGATGTGATATAATTTATGATATTAATAAGATACAACCTATCTAAAACAAACACATCTTATGTAACAAAACATATAAAAGAAAATGAGTAAGTAAACACCCAAAATGACGATAATACTAAAATATTATTAACAAATAAATATTAAAAGATCATATATGATATCATATTTTTTATATGATTATTTTATAATTTAATAACAATTATATAAATATTATACAGGAGGTTAAACTACCCTCGAACAAGGAAAATTACAAGGTAAGGGTTGATTTCACAATCTCTTCATTATTCGAGGTTGTTTATATGTAATTATCTACTGGTACATCTATATCATCCACATCCAAGATTCAAAAAAATGTCTTTAAAAACATTTTAAATATTTAATAGAAAATTTGTTAAAGTCATTTATACCCTTATTTTACCTTATAAGTTTTTTAAATGAATATTTCCATCGCTTTTCAAACAACATACTTTTTGTCCTTTTTGAAAAATTTAATGTAAGAATGTTTTTTTAAATTATACAGTGGGTGTAGTTATTTTCCCCCATTATAACATAGTTGAAGTTTCCCTTAAAAGATTATAAGAATATTTTAAAAATAAATGTTTCCTTTATAATGATGTGACTCTTAAATGATTTCAAAATGGAAATAGATATTACTCTAAAAATGGTTTTGATTTCATCTATGTGAACATCCTTTGATGGATTCTAAGTTTATTTGGAATTGATTTATTATGATACAAAACATCCACATTATATTGATGGTTTTGTGATATGTTTGACTGTGGATGTGCTATTTTTATATAATTCATGGCATATGGTTAAAGTATTTACATTTCGTATGCTAGTTTTAATATGAATGTTTATGATATGTTTCAACCTTTTCATATGAGGAATGTATTGGATTAGTAAGTGACCATTGGATCCTGATATAGCTCCTTGATGTATATGTTTGTCTCATGAGACAAATAGATGTAGAATTGGTCGAGTCCCTTTCCCATTTTTATATATGGTCTTGGCCGAGGGCTTAATCATTTTTATACATCTTGGCCAAGGGCTTGAAAAAAAGTTTCAGAATGTCCGGAATTATACATGTCCTCATTATGAAAATAAAATTGGTGGTTCATGTGGTCATTCGACTAGAAGAATACCAATGATTATATTTTATTATGGTATTATTTACTCAGCTCATATTCCTGCCATAAAAGTTTTCATGTTTATTATTGGTAAAGGAATGTGGTTTCAATTTTTCACCATGATTAGTATTTATGTTACCTTCCACTGTATTTATTACCCTTACTAAGTGTGTCTTCTCACCCCTTTCTTATGTTTCATTTTCCCAGGATATGAAGAATTTAGTTATGAGTGACTTGTAATCATTATTTAGGAGGATTGGATGTTTCCAATGGAATAATATCATGTTGTATTTCTTTTCAAGTTGTAATGTTGAACTTATGTATGAATATTATTTCCAATAATACTTAATAGATCGGTCCTTCGATACATGATTCCCTTGTGATCATGCCAATGTTATGTAATAATGCACCAACTTTGGGTGACTGGGGTCAGGGTGTTATATTCAAATTGAAAATAAGGTTTCATGATATTTTATAAATAATTTACTGACTTTGGTTACTCACACAATGATTTCTTGTTTTTGTATATGGATGGATTCCACGGAATTCATAGTAACTTATATAATTATGTACAAGGTGAGAATGGTGGTGGAAATAAAAAAATAGATTTTTAATAGGTATAAAAGATATCGGGTTCATGCCGAATCATTTTTCAAAAAATATGACCATCAACATATATAATAACCAACTCCAAGAGTCAAAAAGGAAGAGAAAGGTAATGAATGATAAGAGCTCCAACTGTGGAGCCCATGGAGGAAAGAAAGATCATTATCCATCATGTAAGAAATGTGGAAGGAGACTCCCAGGAAAGTGTCTCAATGGAACAAAGAAATGCTTGATGTGTCGGAAAGAAGGATATAATGTAAAGAATTTCCAAGGAGAAATGAAGAGTTCTATGGAAGATTAAAATGATCCTAAAAATCCAATTATGGTCATTTTCTGTAAATGTAACGGACCATGGCATTACCCGATTCAATGCACTATTCTATAGGATAACCTCTATGTCAAGGAAGAACCTATGTGGAAATAAATGAATGGAGAAATATTTAAAAGTATGGGAATAATTTGGAAGAATATTCTCTTTTATGTGTAACCATGCTGTTTTTTATGTGAAAATGCCATTTTAGGAAGAATTATCTTTTCTTTTGTGGATATAGTTATAAAAAACCATTTGGGTTTATAATATCCTTTAATTTGATGCAATTATAGGTTATTAATTTTTTGGATGAAAATGTGAGGTATGAGATAACAATGTGGTTAAATTATGATATGGTCATTTTGAGGAATTTTGATTAGTTTTTTTGGAATGTCATCAAATTATATATTTTTTGGAAAAAGGACAACACACAGACCGTGTGACAACCTGTCATAACATACAAAGCTACGTGATTCACACCCACAACCAAAGTGTGACTGGAATTTATCGCCTTCCACTAGACTACGTTTTGTCCCTTGTTACCATGACTAATTCTTGTTAGTTAAATTATTTTATGGATAAAGTATATATTAATTTTAGGAACGAATGATTTATCAAATATATATCCTCAGTATAGGAAAATTATTTGGTAATTAAGTGATAACTATTATTTTAGAATATGTTTTCTCTGTTGGGAACACTATGTGCCTAAGGAAAATAGAATAATATGGGATTTCATTTAAAGATTAATGGTGGATATTTTTGTATGTTTTTAATGTTGATTTACATCGATTTGTGTTATATATGGAAATGATTAACCTATCAGAGAGAATATTTCATTAGGTTAATAACTATTATGTTTGTGACATTAAGAGTATTCAATGTTATTTAGAGATACAATTTAATGTGGAAGACTACCTAAAAACATATTTTGAGTTTTGGTTTTCAATATTAGAAATGATTATAATGAAGTATTTTAAAGACAATTGTTCATTTCAAGGTATTTGTTGATCTTTGTGAATTGTTTCTTTAAATTTTTTAGATTAAGAGTAGTATTCTTTTCTATAAAGGATTGACCTTTTGGGGATCATCTAATCATTTACTAACCATTTTGGTATTGGATAATGTTTAATGACAAGGGAGATATATAGTTTATCCTTTGTGGATTATGTGATTCTCTATAAGTTGATTTGAACGCTTCAGGTGTAACCAATTCATCTTGAATACTCATCATTTGGAGAAAAGATGAGTTTGTGGTAGAAATTTATTAATGGATGAAACTCTACTTGTAAAGGGAGTATATCCCCTTATACTCTTAGTCAATATCATAAATAAATTCATCTGCATTATGAAAAGGAACTTAATACAAAAACGTTGTTTGTTTAATTTTCCTGGTGGGTAATCAAATACCTTTCAACCAAACACAATTTTATGGATTTCAGATCGTTATCTTTCTATTAAAAATATTCTCGATCACTCTCAATAAGAAATTAATGATTATTTTTCTCTTCCATATCAATTTTTTCCTATATGGAACAGTAGTATGTGTTATTTTCGGTAAATTTCATACTTTCCATTATTTATTTTAAAATAGAGGAATTATTAATCAATTTTTGATGTTGGATTTCAACTAAGACATTTTAAAATGTCAGAACGCATGTTTTCAATCTCGAGCATAAATTGTGAGGGCACGATTTATTGAAGGAGGGAAGAATGTAACACCCCAAGCTTCCATGGTAAGCTTCTCTTTGAATAATTCAATAGCATGTGTTGTACGCAACTTTGAGTTCTAACACAACACAACCAATCAAACTAGCTATTATGAATAGTGATATATACTTTTTCAAAATTTATAAATTTTATTTTTCAAAATGGACTTAATTTTTGAATACAGAATATCAAAATTAGATTAGGTTGAATTTTTCGTATTTTTCAAAAAATATTCAATTTTTTATTAATAGTGAGAATGAATATGTTATTGTTAAAACCTGATTTTTTATTAAAATAATTTTTTATTTTATTTGAATTTATTTTAGGTCAAAATAGATACATAATACCTATATAATTTCAATGTAATTCATTGGAGTCATTTTATAATAATTATATATATATATATAATTTTATTGAACTTTTTACCCTCTTTTACCCACCTCCTAGGAGCATTTGAAAATTTGCATAAAACATAATTTTACAACTTCTGTGAGTTGAATTTAGAAAATCTGAGAAACACAGATAACATTAGTAAGTAAAATTTGGTTCAATAATATGAAAATAATTTTTGGTGAATAGTAACTTTTCACTTTTATTTACCACAAATAAAAGTAAATAGGGTAATTAAGGGTAAAAATGATATTATAATTACCCTAACACATTTCCTAATTCTATTGAATAAGTGTAATTCTACCAAAAACAAAATTAGGAATAGAATTTGATCCTCTTTGGTCCACTTGGATTAGATTAGAAGATTTATTATCATTTAATTAAAAAGAGGAGTTAAAAGTGTTAAATTCAAATTTTCATAATAAAAACTTTTTTAATATAGGGTTATATATAAGAAAAATTAGACTATAAATGTTCATTAGAAAGATAAAATTATTTTCTATGCAATGATATTTTATTTATAATTTTTATAAATTAAATAATAATATTTTTTTATGACACAATCATGTTGCATTAATTACCTTATTAATGAAAAATTCAAATAATTGACATTAGAAATATCATAATAAATGAAATTTGATACTTTTGATGAATTATAATAATTTTATAGGTTAATGTGACATGTTAGGGTTGATTAAATTAATTTTTTTATATGTAATAATTCTATTAAAAATTTAACAAAAACAAAATACCAAATAGTGTCAAAATTGACATAAAAGAGTTTAAAAATATATTATATTATTAATTGATATAATATTCTTAAAAATTTAAGGATTGAAAAAATGACTAAGATAAGGTTATTTATATTAATAATGAACCACATGGTGTTCTATTTGCTTGTTATAGTATGTTTATTAACCATATACTGTAAGAATACAAAAAGACACCGTAAAAGTTAAACTTATTAACTAAGAGTTAAATATTAAATATAAAGTTAAAATGGTAATATAAACTTGAATAAAAACCATTGGTTGAGTTAATTTCGACTCATACCCACCATATCCTAGAAATAAATAATTTTGGAGTAATTAAAAGCTGAAAATTATTTTATTATAAAATAATATTTCAATCATTCCCTAAGGGGCCCCTCACCTCTCTTATAAAAGGGAACTTCCCCTTCTCTCAAATAAAATCATCCAATGCCATTTAGCTCGATCAAACCCGGCCAAAATATCCTCCCAAATTCCTTTAAGTGAAACTAGAGGCATTATTTTGATCATAAAGCCAACCTATGGAGCTGTTTTGATCAAATCAAAAGGAAGAACCTGAAAAGGAGGTAAATATTTCATCACCTCTTTCCAGTTCTTTTCTTCTTCCACTTCTTCTTTCTTTGTTGTTTCCAGTATAAATTAATAACTCCAGTATAATATATATACATTGATGTTATTATAAAAATTATATAACCATATTCATTATTCTATCCATCCTATGAATGACATGTCACCATACATGCGTGCGTACGGCTTACTGTCTCCACGTCGTGTTATAGTTGTTATTAAATACATTATTATTTGGATTAGTATAATATTGATGTATAACTGATGTAAATAATAACATTAAAATGTTAATTAATGTTTATATATGATATACCATAAATTTACACACAATTTTAATATCAAAAGAATGATATTGTTGCTTGTACGTACGTACGAATTACCGTCTCCACGAATGGGATGAGATTCATTTCCCTATCTTAACCATTAAAATATAATTGTCATTTAATGTTTAAAAATAATGTTTAAAGAACTTAATATCATTCTTGATATGAATCAAATACATCCATTCCATAACAATCATCACTTACATAACCTTGTATATAAAGTTAACTAAATCAGTTAACTCCCAAAACAATGATTCTACTAAAATATTATTAACAAAGAAATATTATAAGATGAAATATGATATCATATTTATGTATACAGTTCTAGTATAATATAATAATAATGTTTCAACTATTATACAGGAGGATAACATATAATTGACTAAGGAAAAGTACAAGGTAAGGAGTTTCTTAACTCACTTTTAATTTTGTGATTTTTCCATTATTCACCACTTATTTATTATATGTGGTGTATTGTGTAACTCCATTTGATATATGTTATCATGATTATATTTATATTTATGGTATTTTGGGATTAATTTTGTGGTTATTAACTTCTGGTCTTACAACTCAATTGATTACAACTAAGTAAGGTTTTTTCATCTCACTTTTTATTCCCATGAAATCCATGCTATAATTGCCAATAATTCATTTTTTGTGGTGTATGTACTGCCCATGACTGTATTATGTTTGTAATATAAATTATCTTATAGGTATTTACATCTTCATTGTATGACCCTTATTTCATGGGTTGTATGTTTTGTAAGATACCAAATCGATAAGGGAATTTCAAATTTCAATACCACTCATTGGGCTTTACGCATATTTCATTGATTATTTTAATCAAATATTATGTGTGGAATCACTATTTATTATTTATATAGTAATTTACATTTCCATTTATGTGGATATAAATTTTATAAAAATAATCACTCCATTGATATTTTCTCAAGTCAATGATATGAACTTGAGATGAGTAATCTTAACTCAATTTCCATTCATTAAGTTAAACATCCATGTCCTTGGTGTTGTTTTTACAAGAATATGTGGGAATATCCACTGATTTATTTACACTGAATATCCAATAATATTGAGTGCATATATATTTTTAAGACATAATTATGTCACTCACTTATCGTTAACCTAAGGATACACTCTTTATGAGGGACTTTATCTCAATTTACATTCCATTGACACATCTTTGCTGTTTTGAACCAATTTACTTTAATATGGTTTATATACTATAATTTTAAATAATATATCATGAAATAATTTATTATCATGATATTATAATATTTTGATTAGATCAAATTTTTTTATTCAAGTGTCTCTCATTTGGTTAGAAACTATAACTAAAATATCAATTTTTAAATTTTTTAAAGATTTATTCTTATAAACCATTCACATTAATGTCCATATTTGAAAAATGGGTTTAAGTATTTATTTATATAGACATTAATGTTTTCAAATTTAAATTATTTTTTAAAGTTTCAATGATGTATGAGACACTTTGATTCAAAAATCTATTTTAAATGGCTTTTTAATAAATAACGATATTTTTAAATGTTTTAAAGAAAAAGGGTGATATTTATCTCAAATAGTTTTGATGATTATAATCATTTATGTCAATATCCTTCATTATTGCAAATTGCGGTTAATATATTATAATCTAATCTAGCATATTTGATTGAATGAGTTATTTTTTACTATGGATGGGCTCTTTTATGCGATTCATGGACTATGGTTAAATTATTGACATTTAGTAAGCTAGTTATAATATGAATGTTTAGATTATGTTTCATCCTTTTCATATGAGTAATTCATTATACTTAGTATGTGACGAGTGGAGACTGATATAGAACCTCGATGCATCGATAGGTCTAATTAGACCATCTAGTGTCTTGGCACAAGGCCTAGACAAAATCTTATTTGTAGTCTTAAAAATGACTTGACTATGCGGTTATGAAGTCAAGAATTATGCATTCCATCATTATAAAAGTGGATATTGATATTGCATGTGATTATTCCACTAGTTGAATATCCATGTGAATAAGTAAATGGAATTATTTTATTTTATCTTTGCCATATAATGCTGATGTGAATGTTTTAAAGGCTTTTTTAGTCTTATACATTGCAATAAATGTTTATACTTATTTATGAATGTTTCTGCTAAAATGTAATCCTTACTGAGCATCTGAGCTCACACCATTCTATGTTTTACTTTTTACAGTATGTGAAGTAGTGTATTATGACTAAATTTTAAGGATAGTATAAGGGATATGAATGTGTACAATGGAGGAAATGTTATCGTTTTTTTATTTTATAATGTAATATAAAACTTATGAATGTATCTAGTACATCTATGGATACTAAACTAATTGGTCTTTCAAGAATTGATCTTTGTGATCATGCCAATGTTAGGTAATAATTCACTGAATCTGGGTAACTAGGGTCATAGAGTTACATTAGGGGGTAGGAGATGTACAATAAAAGAAAATAATTTAACGGAAGATGTTAACTTTAAATTGGGTAACTCCCTTTGGTTTTAACCAAATGGTTTACTTCAATTGCCTTCTGCCAAAGGAAAGACTTTTAAGATGAAGATATGGACTTAGTGAGCTTAATTGGGATGTTTTTGGACGATCCAATGGTCTTGATAGGTGTGAGGAATGGGTTATAAGAGATTCTTTTTTATTAGGGGGGATGGATATTTAAGAATGTTTGAAAATAATATTTTATTATATAATTATTTTCAGTTTCTAAATGTCCAAAACAATTTAAAGTAAAATTTAAGATGACTCATTTTCAAAATAAAGTCATCCAAATAATAATTGGAAAGGTTTTGGATGTTGTTTTAATCAATATAATCTTATTTATTTAAATTATTCATTAATGTGGTAAACACTACATCACTATTGTGTCATAAATAATTTTATTTATTTGATGTCTGAAAATTATAAAAAAAATTATGCATGAAATCTTTTTCACATTGAAAATAATATTTATAGTCAATTTGATAAATTATATAACATCATGTAAATATTTATTAAATAAAAGATATATTTTTTAAGTCATTTTTGTCATTACTGTATATCAACTAATATTAAGTGTCATTATCACTCGTAAGTGGCTCCATGGGTTCCCAAAATCGACCCAAGGATGCTCATGATCAGACATGCCTCATCCAATATGGTTAGGACAGTTGTCATGGAAATTGTATATTATTATAATATTTTTTATCTTGAATTACCATATTTACCTTTGCTGTGGTAAATAAGAGTCAAAAGTTACTATTCACAAAAAAACAATATTTTCATCTTATTGAACGAAATTTTACATACTAATAATAACCATGTATGTCGTGTTTTCAAAATTCAATTCATTGAAGTAGTAAAATTCCATTTAAATCAAAAATTCAGTTTTTTAACTACTACTTAGTGTTTTCACTATTCATAAAGAATTGAATGTTTTCAAAAAAATACATAAAAATCAACCTAGTATATATTTTTTATTCCAAATTAAAAAATGATTTCTATTTTACCAAATTCAAAACATTGAAGTTGCATTAATTAATTTATAATTAATTTCCATTGTCCAAACAAAAAGTGTGTTTTTAAGAAATAATAACTATCAAAAGATTGAACTTTGTTTCTATCCAATTTCAAACTAAAATTACTTCCAATGATGAAAAATGTATTAAATGATAAAAATATAATCTAATTATACTTTAAAACAAATTAAAAAAATATAATATAACCATATACATATATTATATTAGATGGCAATTTTTAATTAAAATTTCATATTTTAAATTATTCATAAAAAATGAATATTATCAGAAAAATAACAAAATTTAATCCAATGTAAATTTTGATGTGTCGATTCTAAAGAATAATTTTATTTTCTCAAATAGAACATATAAATATGACAAATACTATATATAAAAAGGGTTCAAAATCAAATGGTGGTAAAATGACCTTTTAAAGAATACTAGAGTATTTCATGCTTAATATTGGATTCAATATCATTTTTTGCCTCTAAAATTTATTGGGTAAATGTAAAAAAATTTAAGAAATATATTTAATCAAAATACGGTTAGTTTTGTTTATTTCCTCTAATACAAGGTTTATGTATTAACTACCATTTAAAATAATAATATTATACAAATAGTTTTTAGTATAACTCAACGTTGTGTGAAAAATAAGTTTTCCATGAAACCTGTTATTGCGTATCAGGTACGCCATCAAACATAGAATCCCTTTTAAAGTAAAATTAATATTTAATACAATAATGTTAAAATATATGAAAATTTTTTATTTGTTATTTACTTGGGATGTTAAATCCACCCCCACCCTTTGGAAATTGCATTCTCAGAGTTTTAAAATTGGGCTTCAAAACATCATTGAACATCCCACATGAGAAAAAATTTCAATAAACATATCACATAAAAAAGGAAATTTAAATACAAAGGTCACTTGATATAAAACATACAATGATTCCATATAGGAAAACATGGATTTTTAAGAGAAACAACATTTCATGTTCTGATTAAGAGTGATAGAAAACATGTTCATGTAACACCCCAAGCTTCCACGGTACGTTTCACTTCGAATAATGTAATAGCGTGTGTTGTACGCAACCTCGAGCTCTAACACACACCACAATGAATTAAACTAGCCATTGTGAATAGTAATACCTACCTTTTGAAATTTTATAAATTTTATTTATCAAAATGAACTTCACTTTTGGATTCGGAATATCAAAATTAGCCTATGTTGAATTTTTGGTATTTTTCTGAGAACTTCTATTTTTTATGAATAATGAAAAATACTTAATAACAACTCTTTTAATAAAAATAATTTATAGTGATAAATTATACTATTTAGTGGTTTTAAAGTATAATTAGAATATATTTTTACCATTTTTTCCAATGGTGGTCATTAGAATTAATTTAACATTGAAACTGGGCATAAACAATTGCCAATCTTTTGATATAAATTGTTTCTTAAAAACACACTATTTGTTGTAACAGCGGGAATTAATTATAAAATTAATTAATGCAACTTATATGTTTGGAATTTTTTAAAATAGACATCATTTTTGAATTCAAAATATAAATTATAGCTTAGGGTCAAATTTTGGCCTTATTCTGAAAAACTTCAATTTTTGATGAATAGTGAAACCACTAAGTGGTAATCAAGCAAACTGATTTTTCAGTTAAATGAAAGTTTACCACTAATGTGTATTGAATTTTTAAAATCCGACATACATGGTTGTCATTAATATGTAAAATGTGGTTCAATGAGATTATAATTTTTTTTGGTGAATAGTAACTTATTAAGTTCTTAATCGCGATTAGTGGTAATTAGGGTAGTTTAAGGTATAAATAATACTTTAATAATATTAAATGACCTAGACACATGTCCCAACCTCATTGGTTGTGTCATGGCCGACCAAGACAAGCCATGGGTCAACTTGGGGACCCCATGGATCCAATTTTGTTGGGAAATGACATAAATTACATTTTATTTAATGTTAAAGTGAAAATGATACTAACATAATTTGTTTTACTAAAACCATTTTTAAGTGGGGTTATACAAGTCCAAATTTTGATTATAAATAGTCCATGGAAATATAAAAATATTTCCTACATCATAGTATTTTTTTTATAATTTTTAGACATTAAATAAATTAATGTATTTATGATATAATAGTGATGTAGCGATGACATCATTATTTGACGATTTAAATAAAATGGAAAGATAATGAAAAATCTAAAACCTACACATGGCCAAAACCAATTGGATGAGTGGATTTCGAAGCCTCATCACCTTATACACGAATTATATCAATTTGGGGCCTTTTAAAACCGAAAAACATTTTCAAATAAAGTAATATTTCTTTACTTTCCAAAAGTGCCCCTCCTCTCCTCTTATAAAAGGCCCCCACCTCTACCTCATTTCACACACTTCTAAAGCCATTGGCTCGGCCAACCCCTGACCATTTACTCTCTCCACATCCCTCTCCTCATCCTAGAGGATTCCCTTTGGGCAGAAGCTTTTCAAAGGAAGCCTTTAGGCTCAAACCAAAAAGAGTTACACTTTTAAAGGTAATTCATTCTCTCATGTTCATTTGTTTTATTTTGTTTCTCCAACCCCCTAAACTCTTTTTATTTACTTCTTTTGTAACAAAACCAGTATATTCAATATACTAGGATGTTTTTATAAGATTTATTCGAGCTACACTCTCACACAACTACATCAAATGGTTAAAGAACATACGGTTTCCGTGGATGGTGAAATTCTGCCTCCCGAAATGATGATTGTTCAATACTCATTTAACACCTTCAAAGGTGGCCATTATGATGTCACTATTTTCATATATGATATATAATATGTTTATATTTTACTTATGCTTCTGTATTTTTCATTTTTGTCTTACCTTTATGGTTTCCATTATGGGTAAACGCGATATCTTCATTTAAGGAAGTGCGGACTACCGCCCCCTCAAAGTGATTTGATTCGTTAAATACCATATGTGGGACGTATAAAGGATGGAACTATGATATAATATGTGATATTATACTGGAATTATAATATACCTTTATATCATTATTATTCCATTCTATAAAATACGAAATAGAAATGAAAGTAGCGTTCATGCGTACGTACGGCTTACCGTCTCCATGAACGGTGCATTTCATTTCTTACCTCGAAATGATTATGTAATGTTATAAATGCATGCATGTACTGGATATATATGACATATATGATATCTAAATCATGAATACAGTTCTTTATATAATAAACATTTGGCCAAACGAACAACATGTGATTGTAAGAAGTCCACTTTCGACTTAAGAACCAAGCATCGACAAAACGACCGTTATTAACTTAAATAATTAAATAATGTTCATAACATGGTAATAAGTGATATAAAAGGAATAATGAACATGAAAAAGGTTCTTAAGTAAATATAAATTAACTCTAGTTTATTATTCAGGAGGTTAAAGAATGGTCGAGTCAGGACAAGACGCAAGGTAAGGGAACTTCTTAACCCAATTTCCATTCTTTGGGTTAATCTCCTACTTTCAAATTATGTCATCATATTATTATGTCCTATATTGTATTTTTACATTATTTATGTGTACTTATAGTGAATACACATTATAGATGTACTTTATTTTAAAAAAAAATGATCTTTTTAAGGACTTCGTCTCAATCCCCTTTCATTGAGGCATATTTGGTTTTATACACAACTTTCATTTAAACGGTGTATAAACCCCTTTGACTTTTACGTTTATTCAAAAGGACTCTTTTTTATACGAAGCGTTTTTCTAAACGACAAAAGGGAATGTTTTTCTTTCCGTACTTATGCGGTGACAATGACTTCTCCGCCGCCGTGACCATTATTTGAGTTTCGGCTTCCTCTACAAGCCATTATTATTTTTAATGAAAAATAAATACAACGTTTTAAATTTATTTTATTTTGGTATTGAAAATTGTTTTGAAAGCATTTTTATTATATCAATGTGTTGTATTGATATCTTGTGATTGTAATGTGGAAATGTTATGTTTCCTTTATGCATGTTTTATGTGATACGATTATGTTATGGTTTATGATATGTTTAAACCTATTCATATGAGGAATGTATTGGACTTAATAAGTGACGGGTGGAGCTCGCTATAGCTCCTCGATGCATCGGTAGGTCTCATGAGACAACTAGACGTGGAATTGGCCGAGGCCCTTTCCCAATTTGATTTATGGTTTTGGCCGAGGCCTTAATCATTTTAGACGTCTTGGACGAGGCCTTGACAAAATGTTTCAGAATGTCTGGCATTATACATTTCCTCATTATGGAAGTGGTTATTGATATTTCATGTGATTATTAGTCTAGTAGAATATCCATGTGAGTAATTAATGGCATTATTTTATTTTACTTTTTCCATATTATGCTGAAGTTCAAGTTCAATAAGGCTTTTGTTTTAGTTATACATTGCCTTAAATGCTTATATTTTCTTATAAAAGCTTCCGCAATATTGTTATCCTTACTGATCATCTGAGCTCACCCCTTTCAATGTTTTAATATTTTCCAGGATGTGAAGAAGTATTTTATGAATGACCTGTAGGGATAGTCAAAAGAGGATATGAGTGTGGACTATGAAGACTTTGTTATTAGTTTTTCACTTTATGATGTAATGTAAGACTTATGAATGTATCTAGTGTTTCCAAGGCTACTAAACTAATCGGTCTTTCGAGACTTGATCTTTTGTGATCATGCCAATGTTACGAAGTAATGCACCGACTCTGGGTAGCTGGGGTCGGGTCGTTATAGTTGGTATCAGAGGAAGTTTAGTACAAACCTTGGAAGCTAGATTTAGACAAACTCTTATTAGAGCACATAGCCCAAAGATAGACTTTGAGGATTAGTATAGAAGAACTTCCTAGAATTTTGTTATTGTAGAGATTTTGTGAGTTTTCCGATCAATACATCCCTGTCTGGATACGAGCAGGTAGAGGCGGCTCTGGCACAGATGTACCTAGGGGTAAAACCCGAAAACACCGCTTTGAGCTAGACTCTAACGGGAACTGGTGCACGACAACGGGCCTTGCTGCATTCTTTGTTACGACACTCCCGGGGGATATGCTTAGGATAATTCCCATTTTCTTTACAAACCACTATGAAGGGTTATGAGTACATACTTCCTCAAAGAAAACATTTCTTTTTATGATTATGGATTATATCCGTAAATAGTTCAATTTATGTAAACTATTTAACAAGTATGGAATTATGTATTTTGATTCATAAACTAATCTAGTTTATGCCATTGTTTAGAAATGGCACCTAGTGGAAGGAATGGAAACTGTATCAATGAACGAACTCCGTGTAGGGATTGCCCTCCTGCTCAAGATAATTATTGTGGATCTGGAGATACAACTGGTGCTGATCAACTTATTACCATACTGGGACAACTCACGCAGGTTATGAATAATAACCTTACTCGTATGGAGCACCCTGATCCGCAACGTGGAGGATCAATGCTAGACCATTTCATGAGGCAACAACCACCAACCTTCAATGGGAGTACAAATCCTACAGTAGCTGAGCAATGGATAAATTCCATAGAGAAAATATTCCATGCCTTGGGGAGTAGTGAAAGGGAGAAAGTTGTCATGGCAGTTTACCGCCTCACTGGAGATGCCGATCAATGGTGGTCACTAATTCAAAACACAAAGGAAGATGATGAATTAACAAACATGGAATGGCAGGAGTTCAAAGAGGTGTTCTTAGAAAAATACTTTCCTCGAGACCATCGAGCGGATATGGAAAGGCAATTTCTGAGTCTGAGGCAGAAGGAGGATGAGAATGTCGCAAAGTATGAGGCTAACTTTACAAGGTTAGCGAGGTATGCTGCAGATTACATACATAACCCAAGGAGTAAGATTGATCGTTTCTTTGATGGTTTAAAATCATTTCTCCGTCGAGCTTTAGTATCACAATCCTTCTCATCATACGAAGATATTGTCTCGTGTGCTATCAAGACAGAAAAGGAATTCTCTAAGTCTTATGACAACAAAGTAAAGCAAGAGAAGAAGAGAACGGTGGAACAAGAGATAGATAAAGGGAAAAGGGGAAAGAAGGATTTTCCATTATGTGATAATTGTGGGAAGAATCACCCTGGTACTTGCCTAAAAGAAATGGGAGTTTGTTATAAATGTGGAGAAAAGGGTCACCAGGCTCGTGATTGCAAGGGAAAGAAAGAGGCTGTCAAAGTTGAATGCTACAATTGTAGGGAAACAGGGCATTATGCAAATGAATGTCCTATGCGTCAAGGAAACTTACCTCAGAAATGGCCAAGGGATCAAGGCCAATCTTATGTTGTGACTACAGTTGAAGCGGAATAATTAATGTATTGGTGCTTTGGACTCAAGGATTATATTCTGGTTATAAGAATAATGTGATATATATATGTGGATTGTACTGCAGTACTTTTTGATTTCAGTAAGGTTTTAATATGATTAAGGTAATCATATTTTTAGTATGTGACAATAAGAGAAACTTTTCTTTGTTTTGGGAATCTGATGTTACAATTGATTTTGGAATTTAGAGTCCTTTTAGAGAAAGTCTGGACGGAGGTATTTTGGATAACTATTAAGGTTGGAATCGATTAAGTTGAACCATGGATAGTATTGTTTAAAATTAAAGAATTTCTAAAGATTATTTTTGGAATATTATAATACTATAGTTTTAGGAAAAGGACAACCTGCAGGGTGGGGAATAACCCGTCGCGTCGGACAAAGCTGCAGGAATCGAACCCACAACCATAGTGTGACAAGCCTTTATTTCCTACCACTAGCCTACAGGAAGTCCCTGGTTATTACAAAATAGTTTTACTAATCTAAATGGTATGTGTTAACATTTTGAACCTTATACAATTAGGATAAATAGAATATTTTTGAGTTCCGTTACCATTTGGAGTAAAAGTTGGGTTTGTGGTAAAAATTTATTAACGAATGAAAGTATACATAACAAGTATGTATATTCCCTTGCGTTCTTAGTAAATCTCCTAAATAAATTCCTCAACATTATAAAAGGTAACTTAAAACAAAAATGTTGTCGGTTAACTTTTCCAACTGGGGATTCAATGACCGTTTAACCATTCACAAGTTTGTGATTTTCTTGTGGTTAAACATTCTCCTAATCCTGTTTTCTATAACTCTCCATCAGACCTTGATGGTTTGTTTCTCCTCCATATCCATATTTTCATATAATCCTAGAATGGGCTATATCGGGTGACCTTTGTACTTATCCTGCTTTCTTTTAATGTTATATATTTATTAACTTTATTTCCGATGTGGGTTTTCCTCAAAGGTATTTTCTCTTTTCAACCTTTTATTTTCAAATAAAAATTTCAAATTGCGAGGACGCAATTTATTGAAGGAGGGGAGAATGTAACACCCCAAGCTTCCACGGTACGTTTCACTTCGAATAATGTAATAGCGTGTGTTGTACGCAACCTCGAGCTCTAACACACACCACAATGAATTAAACTAGCCGTTGTGAATAGTAATACCTATCTTTTGAAATTTTATAAATTTTATTTATCAAAATGGACTTCACTTTTGGATTTGGAATATCAAAATTAGCCTATGTTGAATTTTTGGTATTTTTCTGAGAACTTCTATTTTTTATGAATAATGAAAAATACTTAAAAACAACTCTTTTAATCAAAATAATTTATAGTGATAAATTATACTATTTAGTGGTTTTAAAGTATAATTAGAATATATTTTTACCATTTTGTCCAATGGTGGTCATTAGAATTAATTTAACATTGAAACCGGGCATAAACAATTGCCAATCTTTTGATATAAATTGTTTCTTAAAAACACGCTATTTGTTGTAACAGCGGGAATTAATTATAAAATTAATTAATGCAACTTATATGTTTGGAATTTTTTAAAATAGACATCATTTTTGAATTCAAAATATCAATTATAGCTTAGGGTGAAATTTTGGCCTTATTATGAAAAACTTCAATTTTTGATGAATAGTGAAACCACTAAGTGGTAATCAAGCAAACTGATTTTTCAGTTAAATGAAAGTTTACCACTAATGTGGATTGAATTTTGAAAATCCGACATACATGGTTGTCATTAATATGTAAAATGTGGTTCAATGAGATTATAATAATTTTTTGGTGAATAGTAACTTATTAAGTTCTTAATCGCGATTAGTGGTAATTAGGGTAGTTTAAGGTATAAATAATACTTTAATAATATTAAATGACCTTGACACATGTCCCAACCTCATTGGTTGTGTCATGGCCGACCAAGACAAGCCATGGGTCAACTTGGGGACCCCATGGATCCACTTTTGTTGGGAAATGACATAAATTACTTTTTATTTAATGTTAATGTGAAAATGATACTAACATAAATTGTTTTACTAAAACAATTTTTAAGTGGGGTTATACAAGTCCAAATTTGATTATAAATAGTCCATGTGAAGATAAAAAGATTTCCTACATCATAGTATTTTTTTTATAATTTCTAGACATTAAATAAATTAAAGTATTTATGATATAATAGTGATGTAGCGATGACATCATTATTTGACGATTTAAATAAAATGGAAAGATAATGAAAACTCTAAAACCTACACATGGCCAAAACCAATTGGATGAGTGGATTTCGAAGCCTCATCACCTTATCCACGAATTATATCAATGTGGGACCTTTTAAAATCGATACACATTTTCAAATAAAGTAATATTTCTTTACTTTCCAAAAGTGCCCCTCCTCTCCTCTTATAAAAGGCCCCCACCTCTACCTCATTTCACACACTTCTAAAGCCATTGGCTCGGCCAACCCCTGCCCATTTACTATCTCCACATCCATCTCCTCATCCTAGAGGATTCCCTTTGGGCATAATCCTTTCAAAGGAAGCCTTTAGGCTCAAACCAAAAAGAGTTACACTTTTAAAGGTAATTCATTCTCTCATGTTCATTTGTTTTATTTTGTTTCTCCAACCCCCTAAACTCTTTTTATTTACTTCTTTTGTAACAAAACCAGTATCTTCAATATACTAGGATGTTTTTATAAGATTTATTCGAGCTACACTCTCACACAACTACATCAAATGGTTAAAGAACATACGGTTTCCGTGGATGGCGAAATTCTGCCTCCCGAAATGATGATTGTTCAATACTCATTTAACACCTTCAAAGGTGGCCATTATGATGTCACTATTTTTATATATGATATATAATATTTTTATATTTTACTTATGCTTCTGTATTTTTCATTTTTGTCTTACCTTTATGGTTTCCATTATGGGTAAACGCGATATCTTCATTTAAGGAAGTGCGGACTACCGACCCCTCAAAGTGATTTGATTCGTTAAATACCATATGTGGGACGTATAAAGGATGGAACTATGATATAATATCTGATATTATACTGGAATTATAATATACCTTTATATCATTATTATTCCATTCTATAAAATACGAAATAGAAATGAAAGTAGCGTTCATGCGTATGTACGGCTTACCGTCTCCATGAACGGTGCATTTCATTTCTTACCTCTAAATGATTATGTAATGTTATAAATGCATGCATGTACTGGATATATATGACATATATGATATCTAAATCATGAATACAATTCTGTATATAATAAACATTTGGCCAAACGAACAACATGTGATTGTAAGAAGTCCACTTTCGACTTAAGAACCAAGCATCGACAAAACGACCGTTATTAACTTAAATAATTAAATAATGTTCATAACATGGTAATAAGTGATATAAAAGGAATAATGAACATGAAAAAGTTTCTTAAGTAAATAGAAATTAACTCTAGTTTATTATTCAGGAGGTTAAAGAACGGTCGAGTCAGGACAAGACGCAAGGTAAGGGAACTTCTTAACCCAATTTCCATTCTTTGGGTTAATCTCCTACTTTCAAATTATGTCATCATATTATTATGTCCTATATTGTATTTTTACATTATTTATGTGTACTTATAGTGAATACACATTATAGATGTACTTTATTTTAAAAAAATGATCTTTTTAAGGACTTCGTCTCAATCCCCTTTCATTGAGGCATATTTGGTTTTATACACAACTTTCATTTAAACGGTGTATAAACCCCTTTGACTTTTACGTTTATTCAAAAGGAATCTTTTTTATACGAAGCGTTTTCCTAAACGACAAAAGGGAATGTTTTTCTTTCCGTACTTATGCGGCGACAATGACTTCTCCGCCGCCGTGACCATTATTTGAGTTTCGGCTTCCTCTACAAGCCATCATTATTTTTAATGAAAAATAAATACAACGTTTTAAATTTATTTTATTTTGGAATTGAAAATGGTTTTGAAAGCATTTTTATTATATCAATGTGTTGTATTGATATCTTGTGATTGTAATGTGGAAATGTTATGTTTCCTTTATGCATGTTTTATGTGATACGATTATGTTATGGTTTATGATATGTTTAAACCTATTCATATGAGGAATGTATTGGACTTAATAAGTGACGGGTGGAGCCCGCTATAGCTCCTCGATGCATCGGTAGGTCTCATGAGACAACTAGACGTGGAATTGGCCGAGGCCCTTTCCCAATTTGATTTATGGTTTTGGCCGAGGCCTTAATCATTTTAGACGTCTTGGCCGAGGCCTTGAAAAAATGTTTCAGGATGTCTGGAATTATACATTCCCTCATTATGGAAGTGGTTATTGATATTTCATGTGATTATTCGTCTAGTAGAATATCCATGTGAGTAAGTAATGGCATTATTTTATTTTACTTTTGCCATATTATGTTGAAGTTCAAGTTCAATAAGGCTTTTGTTTTAGTTATACATTGCCTTAAATGCTTATGTTTTCTTATAAAAGCTTCCGCAATATTGTTATCCTTACTGAGCATCTGAGCTCACCCCTTTCAATGTTTTAATAATTTCCAGGATGTGAAGAAGTATTTTATGAATGACCTGCAGGGATAGTCAGAAGAGGATATGAGTGTGGACTATGAAGACTTTGTTATTAGTTTTTCACTTTATGATGTAATGTAAGACTTATGAATGTATCTAGTGTTTCCAAGGCTACCAAACTAATCGGTCTTTCGAGACTTGATCTTTTGTGATCATGCCAATGTTACGAAGTAATGCACCGACTCTGGGTAGCTGGGGTCGGGGCTTTACAGTTCAGGAGAAAGTTAACAACCTAAAATCCACAAACTTGTGATAGGTTAAACGGTCTTTAGTATCCTAGTAGAAAAAGTAGACAAAAAAATAATCTATTTTATCTTTCATTCAGTAATGTGGGAAAATTTATTTATGAGATATACGGAGAACATAAGGAAATAGACATACATTTCAGGTAGTGTTTCATCCATTAATAAGTTTCTATCGAAAACTAAACTTTTCTGCAAACAATGAGTATTAAAGATGACATGGTCCCACCTGAAGTGCTAGAATCAACTTCTAGAGAATCACATAATCCACAAAATATGAACTATATATTTTACATGTGTTTAGACATTAACCAAATCCAAAATGGTTAGTACAAGATTAAATAGTCCCCAAAAAAGATAATCCTTTATAAAAAGTAATGTGACTCTTAATCTCCAAAATTCAACAAAAGTACCCAAAGTTCATGAAAGACCATTCAATAAATAATTTTCCTTAAAAATGTTAAAAATAATCCAAACTTATATTGAATCACAAAACATAAAAGGATTTAATCACATAGTCTTCCATATTAAATCTTAACATTTATCTCCAAATACGTTGAAAACTCTTAAAGTCTCATACTAAAGTGTAATTATCCTAGTCACATACTATTTATGATAGGATAATAATTTCTTTAAATAATCCAAATCACCATATGTCCACAACAAAAGCATTGATTCTTCCAAAATATAATTTCAACCATTAATGCACAAATGATATCACATAGTATTCTATTTTTGGTAAGCATATAGAGTTCCCAAAAGAGAGAACGTATTCCAAAATAACTTTTATCTCATTATCTCAAAATTATTTTCCTATACTATGGATATCCATATGATAAAACATGAGAACCAAAATCAACATTTTCATGATCAATGAAATCATTTAACTAAAAAGAAAAATTCATGCTTACCAGCGAGTTATAAAACTCAAAATAACTATAACATGTTTTAACCACGATGGTTTTTTATACCTCTCATTTTCATCCAAAATCATTATGCACTCATCATCTTAATTCTTGAAAGACTTATATATATTGTCATTTATTTATTTCACCACCAAATAATAATATAAAACTATCCCCAAAAGAAATAACACCATAACATGATCATGGTGTCCACATGGTTTCATCGCCATCTTTTTCACGTAGGTAGAATGTCCATGGATTGCAAAAATGATTTGGATATACATTAAAATCATTTTCTTCCTTCATCAAAATACACCATGTACAACGTTGGTCATAAGGGCATTCACAAAAAAATAGTTTTTGAAAATAATAATGTGTGACATTTATTTTTAACACATTTGATAAAAATTGATTTTAATAAAACAGTCAGACAGATTTGGAGTTGAAACACTCAATTAATAGTCCTTTTAAAATAGCATAATTATGTGGTGAGAGAAAATATTTTAAAAGAAAATATAAATAGGTTACGCAACGGTCTCCTTCCTCATCACCTATTTCAAAATCATAATATGCTTTGAAATCTAGTGACAAGGTAAACTATTTGAAAATTCCTTGATAGTATGTACCTTTACTAAAAATATGAGAATATTGAGAAAATTGGATGTGATGAAATACAAACCATGATCCATGATTGTATCGATTTATAGTGGATGTGTTTTATATCTTAAATTTTTTTTTCAAGTGAGTTGTATGTTGGAAAATTTTCAGAATCGTCTGGACATGACTTTGCAATAATTTTTGCAAGTAATTCAGCATGAAGAGATATTAATGTCATTTTTGATCCTCCTCCATCCATTTATAATAGAATTTCCTTGATCTGAAAAAGTTACAAAAGAAGGATTTAACTTAAAGAGTAGACATAGAGACTAACCATGTGTCCAAAAAAACACTTAATCGCTAAAGTTTTCTAAACATACCTATGATTCCAACTATAAGGACCCGACCTTAAATATTACATAATATTGAATTCATTTAAAAATTCACATTGAGGGTCTTTTACGGATTAGATTTATAGAGAATTATGTCATAACATAAACATAACTACTATAATATTATATATAAACACTTCTTCTCAGTATCCATTATTTCATAAAATAATAACATTAAAAAAGTAGTGTCTAGTTCCATATTCTTGACATCATGACTTTTCCATGATCACATACATGACCCTATTCATTTTTTTTTTTTATGATAATCATTTCAAAAAACATGGTATGAGCATAAAAAGCTCAGTAAGGGATACACAGAGAAGGAATACTGTTATTTTTTTAAAACAAAAATAAACGATCAATACATTATCATAAGTAATACTTTTCACCTTTATGAATTATTAAATACTCTTCACCAAATAAAAGATCATTGTTTACCCATTTGTAACCAAACGATTACCCTAAACCCCATAGAAAGAACACATAACATATAAAGGTAACTTAGAATATAAACAAACATAAATAGAATAACCATACTGTAGAATTCCACACAAATTACTTAATATAACAGATATATGACCAACTTACATTCCAAATGAATTAGAGGTTATAACATAACCATCCATCTTGTTTTATCACATCACCACCTGACATTTGGGTTTTCACATAACAACTCGTCAAAAGTCCATGTACCATTATAAAATCTTAACACATAAGATATTGTTCATATATACATTTCAATAATAACATTTCATTTTCAATCAAAAGAAATCATTTCAATATATTGAAAAAAATCATCCATTTAAAAAACCATTTTAAATACCAAAACACCGAAAAATAGAATAAGGGGTTTCTTTTCCTTTAGAAAAACATTATGACTTATAGAGGAAGCCAACTAAAGATTATAGTGGTGGAGATGTCATTATCACTGAAAACATTAAAAAAATTCCTTTTTTCATTTATTTAAATGATTCATAGAAAAAAGATTCCCTTTGAATGAAAATAAATTTCAACTGATTTTATGCACCATATAAATTATAGTCGTGTGTAAATCAAAATTTTCCTCAATGAAATGTGATTGAGACGAAGTCCCTTACCTTGTGTCCGACATGATACGTTCGATCATTAATCTCATTAATAATAAACTAAAGTAAATTTATATTTGATTAAGAATATTTTTAAATTTTATTATTCCCTTTATATCACTTATTAGCATGCTATAAACATTACATAATCATTTATGTTAATAATAGTTGTTTTTTGGATATTTGGTAATTTATTCAAAAATGAACTTTTTATATTTACAAGTTGTCCATGTGGTCAAAATATTATTATATAAGAAATGATATTCATGATTTAGATATTATATATATCATATATATCCATTATATATATGTATTTATAATAGTACATAACATTTGGATATAAGAAATGAAATTCACCATTCATGGAGATGGTATGCCATACGGACACATGAATGCTTCTTTCATTTCTATTACGACTTTAATGGAATAAAAATACAATGATGCATAAGTATATTATAATTCTAGTATAATATCACATATAATTTAATTAAATCCATCTTTTATAATCCCCATGTATGGCATGAATGAGTCATATCACTTTGAGGGAGCGGTAGTCCGCACTTCTTCAAACGCAATTATCGCATTTACCCATTATGTAAACCATAATGTTATACTATAAATGAAAAATAAAGAAGTATAGAAACGATATAAATATAATATATACCACATATAAATACATTTCCATCTTAATGGCCACCATGATAGGTGGTAGGATATCATTGATCAATCATCATTTCGTGAGGCAGTAGTTTGTTGTCTACAGAAATAGTATGTTACTTACCGATTAGATGGAGGTGTGTGTATGTGTAGTTCTAAAACATAAAATAACCACATCCTATTATATTTAAGAGGCTCGTTTTGTTGTAAAAAATAAATAAAGAGAGTTTAGTTGGTTGGATAAGTATAACAAAAGAAAAAAACTTTTGGGAAGACATTACCTTTAAATCAGGTAAATCCCTTTGGTTGGAACCAAAATGATTACTTGAATTTCCTTCTGCCTAAGGGAAAGATTCTAGGATGAATAGAGGGATGTATAGAGCATCATTTGGTAGATTTTTGACCAGACAAGGGGCTTGAGAGGTGCGAGGAATGGATTATAAGTGCAGCCTTTTTATAAGGGGAGGAAGGGATCATTACAAATGTTTGAAAATATTATTTTATTATATAATGTTGTTCAGTTTCTAACAATCCAGAACTCCTAATTGTCTATGATAAGATGAATAATAATTGAAAAAAAATCATCCAATAATAATTTTATAGATTTTTGATATTGTTTTAATCTTTATAATCATTTATTTAAATCATTCATTAATGAGGTAAACACCGCGTCATTATTGTGTCCTAAATTATTTTACTTATTTGATGTCAAAAAATTACAAACAAAATACGATGAGGTAGGAAATATTTTTAGATTTAAAAATAATATTTATATTCTAATATATAACTTATATAACCCAATGTAAATATTAATTTAAGTAAAGATATATGTTGAAGTCATTTTTGACATTACTTTAAATTAATTAATATAAAGTGTCATTATCACTCGTAAGTAGCTCCATGGGGTCCCAAAATCGACCAAAGGATGACCATTTTCGGACATGACTAATACAATAAGGTTAAGAAAATTGTTAAATTAATTTTATATTATTATAATATTCTATTTTACTTTGAATTACCCTATTTACATTTAACCATGGTAAATGAAAGTCAAAAGCTACTATTCAACAAGAATTATATGTATATTATTGAACAGAATTTTAATTATTAATAACAACCATATATATTTTATTTTCTAAATTTAGCTCACATAAGTGGTAATATTCCATTTAAATGAAAATGTTGGTTTATAACTACTACTCAGTGTTTTCAATATTCATCAAAAATTCACGGTTTTTAGAAAAATACACAAATTAAATCTAAGATATATTTAATATTGAAAATTAAAAATTTATGTCTAATTTACCAAAATAAAAACATATAAGTTTCATTAATTAATTTGAAATTAATTCTCATTTTAAAAAAATGTGTTTTTAAGAAATAAAAACTTTCAAAAGATTAAAACTTGCTTGTATCCAATTTCAAAGTGAAATTACTTCCAATGACCAAAATTGTATTACATGGTAAAAATATAATCTAATTAGACTTTAAAACAATTTAAAATTTTAATCTAACAATAAAAATAAATTAGATTAGAAGGAAGTTTTGAATTAAAATGCTGTATTTTTCAATATCCATAAAACATGAACATTATCAGAAAAATAATAGAATTTCATCCAAATTAAATTTGTATGTCCTGATTCCAAAAAATAATACTATTTTTTCAAATAGAAAATATAAATTTAACAAAAACTAGATTTTAAAAGGGTTCTCTATCAATAGGTGGTAAAATTTCATTTTAATGAATATTAGAGTATTTCATGCTTAAAATTTCATGTATTCTCATTTTAAGCATCTAAATTTTATTTTGTAAATGTAAAAACATTTAATAAACATATTTAATCATTATATGGTTAGTTTTTTTCATTCCCTCCAACACAATATCTATGTGTTAACCATCATTTAAAATAATAATATTTTATTAATATTTTTTAGTATAACTCAATTTTGTGTACAACGTAAGTTTTCCAAGAAACCCATTGTTGCATATCTGGTACGCCATCAAACATGGAATCCCATTAAATGTAAAATTAATATTTAATTCACAAATTTTAATAAATATAAAAATTTTATATTCATTATTTACGTGGGATGTAAAATCCTACCCCCCACGAATTTTGGGAATTACGTTCTCACATTTTTTAAAAATGGGCTTCGAAACATCATTGAAAGTCCCACATCAAAAAAAATCTGAATTAAAATATCACTTTAAAAAAAGTAAATAGAAATAAAAAGGTAACCTAATATAACACATACAAGGATTCCATATATGAAAAAATGGATTTGGAAGAGAAAAAACGTGTCATGTTCTGATTGAGAGTGATAGAAATAATGATTAAGATAAAGTTAACCACCATAAATCCACAAACATGTAATAGGTTAAATAGTCTTTAGTTTCATAGTATGAAAAGTAAACAGATAATGATTTTTTTTTATTTTTCATTTAGTGAAGTGTGAAAATTTATTTATGAGATTGACTAAGAACATAAGGAAATATACTTACTTTTCATGTAGAGTTTCATACATTATTAAGTTTCTACCAAAAACTAATCTTTTTGAAATAAATGAGTATTCAAGATGACTTGGTCCCACATGATGTGCTAGAATCAGCTTCTATATAATCACATAATTCACAAAAGATGAACTATACATTTCCCTTTTCTTAGACATTAACCCAAACCAAAATGGATAGAACTATAATAGATAATCCCCAAAAGGATAATCTTTTATAAAAATAAATACTACTCTTAATTTCCAAAATTCTAAAAAAAGTAACCAAAGTTCTAGAAAGAGCATTCAATACAAAATTTTCCTTAAAATTATTCAAAATAATCCAAACTAATATTGAAACAAAAAACATATATGGATTTAATCACATAGTCTTACATAATAAATCTTAACTTTTATCTCCAAACATATAAAATACTGTTAAAGTCTCATACTGAAGTGTAATTAACATAATCAAATATTCTCTATGATAGGTTAATCATTTCCAAAAATTAACAAAATAACCATATGTCCACAATAAAAACATAGATTCTTCCAAAATAAAATTTCACCTATTAGTCCACAAATGAGATCCCATAGTATTCTAATTTTCGTAAGCATGTAGTGTTCCCAAAAGTGAGAACTTCTTCCAATATAACATTAATCACTTAATCACCAAAACATTTTCTTATAATAAGGATATCCATTTGATAAAACATAAGACCCCAAATCATCATATTCTTGATCAATAAAATAATTTACCTAAAAAGAATAAGTCATACATACAATCTTTTTATATAAGTCTAAAATAACCCTAACATGTATTAACCTCAATTGTTTTCTTATACCTCTCATTTTAATCCCAAATAATTTTGACCTCAACATCTTAATTCTTCAACTCTTAAATATATTTTCATGTGTTTATTTCACAATCATATGATAAAATCATACTATCCCCTAAAGAAAGAAGATCAAACATTGACCATGATTTCCACTTTATTTCATCTTCATCTTATTCATGCAGGTACAAGGTCCACCCATTGCAAAAATGAGTTAGAGATCCTTAAAAATTATTTTATTCCTTCATCCAAATACAGCTTGTACAACTTAGGTCATAAGGGTGTTCATAGAAAAATAGTTTTGAAAAATAACTATGTATGACATATAATTTCAAAAAATATGATAAAACATGATTTTTATAAAATAGTCTGAACGATTTTGAGTTGAAACATTCAATCGCTGATACTTTTAAAATACAATAACTATATGCTGAGAGAATATATTTTGAAAGAAAATATAAATAGGTTGCACAAGGATCTCATTTATTGGCACCATTTTCAAAATCATAATATGCCTCAAAATCTTGTGATAAGGTAAAATATTTAAAAATTGCTTCATAATATTTACCTTTCTTGATAATATGATAATATTGAGAAAATATGATTTGATTAAATATAACCCATGATATATGATGTTATCAAGGAATAACTGAGGTGTTTGATATCTCAAATAATTTTCTTGCAAGTGATTTGTATGATATAAAATGTTTCAGAATTGTCTGGACATGAATTTGTAATAATTAATGCATGAAAGTAATCAGGAAAAGATAGTAATGCCGTTTGTGATCCACCTCAATCCATTAGTAATAGAAATTCAGTGATCAGAAAATATATCAAAATAAATATTTAACTTAAATAGTAGACATAGATACTAACCTTGTGTCAAACAAAAAATCTTAATCCTTAAAGTTGTCTAAACCAACATTTTATAAAAACTATAAGGACTCAGCCTTAAACATTATGTAATATTGAATTAAGTTAATAATTCACATTGAGTATCCTTTCAGGTTTATAGTTCTAGAGAATTAGGTTATAACATATACATAACAACTTGAATATTACATGTAGACAGTTCTACTCAGTATCCATTTTTTCATAAAATAAAAACACTAAAAATAGTGTCATGTACAGATTCATATTTTAAACATAATTACTTTTACTTGATCCTATACTTGACCCTATTCATCCTTTTGTCCTGTGAAAAACATTTCAAAAAACATGGGATGAGCATAAAAATCTTAGTAAGGGATATACAATTAATGAAAAATATTAGTTTATCAAATCAACAAGTAAACCATTAATAAATTATTATGAGTCATAAATTTCCCCTTTATGAAGTAGTAAATACTCTTCACTGGAAAAATGTTATTTATTACCCTTTTATAACAAAAAAATTACCATAAAACCCATAGAAAGAACACATAACATGTAAAGGTAACTTAGGACATAAACATACTTAAATGGAATAACCATACGGTTGACTTCCAGGAATATCACTAAATGAAATAGCCATACGACTGACTATAACACCCAATGCATCAGAGGTTATAACGTGACCACCCATCCTGATTTATCACAGCACCACCCGTTATTTGGATTACCACGTAACCACCTGTCAGAAGTCCAAGTACCATTATAAAATCATAACACATAAAAATTTACAAATATAATAATTTCAATTGTAATAACAAGAAATCATTTCACGATATTGAAAAAAAATCCATCCATTTTAAAAACCATTTTAAATAACAAAACATCAAAAAGCAGAATAAGCGATTTCGTTTCCATTAAAAAGCATTAAGGCTTATAGAGAAATCTTGTTAACGATTACGGCGGTAGAGAGGTCATTGTCTCTGAAAAGATTAAAAACATTCCATTTACAATATAGTAAAACGATTCAAAGAAAAAATATTCCATTTGAATTAAAATACATGTCAAAGGAGTTTATAAACCATATAAAATAATGTCGTGAATAAATCAAAGTAAGCCTCAATGAAAGGTGATTCAGACGAAGCCCCATACCTCATGTCCGACATGATTTGTTCGTTATTTAATCTCATGAATAACAATCTAAAGTTAACTTAGAAATCATGAAGGAACTTTTTCAAATTTATTATTCCTTTTATATCACATATTACCATGCTATAAACATTACATAATCATTTAGGTCAATAACAGTCATTTTGTCAATATTTGATTCTTTAGTCAATAATGAACTTCTTATATTTACAAGTCTTCCATGAGGTAAAAATTCCATTATCCCCAAAATGATATTCATGTTTTAGATACCCTATATATAATATATATCTATTATATATATGTATTTATAATAGTACAGAACATTTGGAGATAAGAAATGAAATGCACAGTTTTTGAAGACGGTAAGTCATACGTACACATGAACGCAACATTCATTTATATTTTATATTTAATTGAACTAAAACATAATGATAAACACATATTTAATCATTATAGTATAATAACATATATAATTTAATTAACTCAATCCTTTATACATCCCACACATGGAATTAACGAGCCATATCATTTTGAGGGGGTGTTAGTCCGCACTTCCTGAAATGAAATTATCGCATTTACCCATTATGGAAACCATAAAGGTACGATATAAATGAAAAATACAGAAGAATAGAAACAATATAAATGTAATATATATCACATATAAATAAATTTCCATCTTAATGGATACCATGATAGGCTGTATGAGATAATTGAACAATCATCGTTTCGTGAGACAGTAGTTCTCCATCCACAGAAACAATGTGTTCTTTACCCATTAGATTGAGGTGTCTGTAAGTGTAGATATAATATATATCACAAAAACAACCTAGTATATTGAATATAATGTTGTTTTTTATAAAAAAAATAACTAGTTTTTAGGGGGTTTGAGAACTAAAATGAAAGAAAAGAACTTAAGGTAATACATTACCTTTATATCGGGTAACTACTTTTTTTAACCAAAAGGTTTACTTGAATTGCCTTCTATAAAAGGGAAGGATTATAAGATGAATGGATGGATGTAGGGATCTTATTTGGGCAGATTTTGGATGATCCAAGGGACTTAGGATGTGTGAGTAATTGTTTAGAAGTGAGGAATTTTGATAAGAGGGAGGAAGGGCTCTTTAGAAATGTTTAAAAATATTATTTTATTATTTAATGATTTTCGGTTTGTATAGGTCCAAAACTTATTAAAGTCAAATATAAGATGACTCATGTTCTAAATAAAATCATAAAATAATAATTAGACAGGTTTTGGATATTTTTTTAATAATTATAATCTTATTTATTTAAATTAGTCATTAATGAGGTGAACACTGCATTATTATAGTTTTATATATAATGTTATTTATTTAATATCTAAAAATTATGAAAAAATACAATGATTTAGGAAATAGTTTTAAATTTTAAAATAATATTTATAATCTAATATATAACTTATATTACCCCATGTAAAAATTTATTTACAAATTGATATATGTTTAAGTCATTTCTGTCATTACTTTAAATTAATTAATATAAAGTGTCATTATCACTCTTTAGTGGCTCCATGGGGTCTGAAAATCAACCCAATGATGACCATGGTAAGACTTGACTCATAAAATAAATTAATAACAAATTATAATATCCTTTAATATTATTATAATATTCATTTTACCTTGCATTACAATATTTACCATTAACCACTGTAAAAAAAGGCGAAAAGTTACTATTAAAAAACTTATTTTCATCTTATTGAACCACATTTTACTTTCTAATAACAACCATTTATGTCGTATTTTCAAAATTCAATTCAAAGAAGCCATAAAATTCTATTTAAATGAAAAATTTTGTTTTTTAACTACTACTAAGCGTTTTCAATATTCGTCATAAATTTATGGTTTTCATAAAAATACAAAAATTTAAACCTAAGATATATTTGATATTACAAATTAAAAGATTATGATTATCTTAAAAAATTAAGAACATATAATATTACATAATTATTTAAAATTAATTCCTATTTTCATAACATAAAGCGTGTTTTTAAAAAAATAACTATCAAAAGATTTGCACCTTTTTATGTCCAATTTCAAATTGAAATTACTTCCTATGACCAAAATTGGATTAAATGGAACAAATTTAATGTAATTACACTTTAAAAACAGTTAATAAGATATTATAACTTTATAAATAAATTATATTAGAAGGCAGTTTTGAATATAAATGTAGTAATTTTCATTATTCATTAAAAAATGAGAATTATCAAAAAAATACCAAAATTTCATCCAAATTGAATTTTGATGTCCCAATTCTAATGAATAATTTTCTTTTTTCAAATAAAGCATATATAAGTGAAAAAATAGATTTAAAAATGGTTCGTCATCAAAAGGCAGAAAAATTCCCTTTTAATGTATATTAAAGTATTTTAGGCTTAAAATTGGAATCATTCTCCTTTTAAGCCTAATGAATTTATTGGGTAAAAGTAAAAAACATTTAAGAAACATATTTAATCATAATGTTGTTAGTTTTTTTCATTCCTTCCAATATAACAGCTATATGTTAACTACCATTAAAAATAGTAATATTATATTAATATTTTTTAGTATATCTCAATGTTTTGTGCAACATCAGTTTTCCAAGAAACCTGTTGTTGTGTATCAGGTACACCATCGAACATAGAACCCCATTTAAAGTAAAATTAATATTTAATTCACAAATTTAAATAAATATGAAAATTTTATATTCTTTATTTACCTAGTATGTTACAATAATTTAATAAAATCTTTCATCATCTAGAGTTAATATTATGTGTACCCTACATGACATAATTTTCATATTCAACATTAGAAGTCATAATAGAAAATTATATCATATTATTTTTTTCTTTTATAGTTACTAAAGTGTTTTAACAATGAAAAAAAATGGTTTTATGCACTTGATTTTATATATATCCTTCTCTCTGACTAAAAATTAATTTTTTGGTTTTTAAAAACACTTTTTGGCTCAGTGAGAACCGAACAAGAAAAACTAGGTGAGGTAGCGTGTCCAAGGGGATCCGTTTTTTCTTTATCCAAACAATATCATTAATTACACAATATATATATATATATATATATCCTTCTTTCAATAATTGAAAAAAATTTCAATGAGTGCTGGCATTATTTCCATTATCAAATTGGTCATATTGATCACAACTCTTCATTATTTGTGAACATAGTTACCTTCTCACCAATGCATGGAACTGTTCTCTATATCTTTGAGGAAATTCACAATATGCTTCTTCCTAAAGTGTTGTTAGGTGTGTGTTTGGATCTTCATTCCCCTTTTTTCAATTGATCTATTATCTTGAATATCTATTCTTATCCGCTTATCTATATATGCAAGGGACACTTCTCTGAACTCCATCTCTACTTTGAGTTCCCATCAAAATACCTTATTATAACACCAAATTATTTGTATAACTAGAAACATTAAATGTTTTTTATACCAATAAATAATATATCTATTTTTTATTATTTATGATAATAAAACACGAATCGTATCATTAAAGAACTATGAATATTTCCTTATATGTTGTGATATATTTTACGACCTTTTTTTAATCCACATGAATTCTCTCTCCATTATAATTTGATGTGTTTGAGGGAAATATTTGTTATGAAATAAATTTTTAATGTCTTTCTAATCCATTTCAAACATTTCATCCATATACTAGTTATTATTTATCAACACCCATCATTGATTAGCCTCTCTTATCTAAAGGATATATGGTTATAGCCACATACTCAATCCCACAATAGTATAACATAAGAAATCTTTTTTCTAATAAGTTTACTCAATATTATATGGAATGTGGATCAATGTGATAAATATACACCGATGGTATTTGTTTTAAAAAACACTATATTTAACATTTTTCCTTAATTTGTGAAGCTAGAAATTTCACTTTTTCTAGTTATTTCACAGATCCTGAGGTTGAAAGGTAAGTATTCACATAATGTTTTGTAACTCTATATCCCATTGCTTTTTTAAAAAAATTGTTGCATTGTCTCTCATATGGTTTAATTGTATACTTTCTCATGGTTTGCACCATTATAAAAAATACAAATATTTTGATTGTCCCTTAAGTAAATAAATAATAAAATAAAACTTTTTTCAAATGTGAAAACTAGTCCTAAAGACATATATTATGAATTCCATATGTTTATCATTTATTTGAAAATGATTCTTCTAGGATTTTTACCGATACATATTCATATACCTATGTGTTTCCAATTTTTTTCTATTAATATTTCCAAAATTAACTAAATAATAGATCAAAGAAAAACTATATTATTCCAAATTGTTATTATATTACTATTACATCATTTTAATGATAAATTAACATAATTGTAATATATTAAATGATTGAATGATTTATTATCTTAGAAAACATAGGCTCATACATCACTTATACATTATGAAAATTAAACTTTATTTAATGTTTTTGTTATTCACTTATAAATAAATCACATTAACATTAATACATGTTTTCACCTGAGTATATACATCAAAGAATGATGAGATCTAAAATCACAGTATAGGGAAGGAAAACATATAGGGAATAATAGAATGGAATCCATATTACATGGATGAGAGTAATAAGAATCTTATAAATGTCATGGGATCTTTATCATAAGAATGATGAAATAGTTGGATAAAGGCTTGGAATGTGTCTTTTTTATAATAATTAATCACCATAGATTGTGGTCATATACAACGCATAGTTTTGAAAAAATATTTCATATCATTCACCCAAAACATATTTTTATAAATAAAAATAATAATAAATGTGAACAAATATAGAATAATATCATCATATAATATACATAATTTCATGATATATATCACCTTACATGATTAATTGGAGGATGACATATTTATGGGACCAACCCTCAAATAATAAAATTCACATAATCATGCATGCCACAAAAATGAAAAAGAATAAAAACCACAAAATAAATTTAATGAATTGATTGTGATTCAAAACTATTTTAAAAATAATACATTTAGGTATATCCTTTTTTGTTCTAAATGGATAAGGGAAAATATTTTTTTCCCTAAACTATTCTCATCCATGATTGGAATGAAAAAACCCCCAAATCGAAAATATTATGATTTCGAAATTAATTTATTTTTGAAAAACAGTCTAAATGGAATACAAATTTGTAAAACCACATATATCCCTAAAAAGAAAATATAATGGATAGTGGAAGTAAATTTAAAGGCAATAATATGATCATCCATACAAAATTTTGAACTTGGATATAACCCAAAAAGAGTAGTTTGGTTTTTAGAATACCCTTAAATAAAATCTCACATTATTTCTTCACTTTTCAGCCTTCGAAATAAAAAATCATTGATGTAGTTATAGAATGAAAGAGAAATAAATTATATTAATTTTTTCACTATTTATCATTATACATATATGTTATTTAGTTATTTCTGACAACTATTATTGATGGATAATTTTGATATATTATTTTATTTAAAACATCCTGTTATGTTTTGATATCACTATTTTTTGTTCATCATGATTTATACAAAATTACAATAGACTACAAAATAATATATATATATATATATACAACCACACACACACAATCATATATATATATATATCATAAAAATTCATCATTACCATAAATATGGTTTGTTTTATTAAAGGAGTTGTAAATATTCTCATCGGTGGTTAACAAAACATTAATGGGACATTTACAAAGAAGAATAAACTGATGTATAAAATATAAATAACTAATAAATATAATTTTCAAATTATGAAAAAATATTATATATAATGAATAAAATACTATGTAATTAATAATATAAATTTTATTTTCAAATTAATTGAGAAATTGGGGATGATAATATAAAAAAGATAGATGAGATGATAAAAACAGTCTTTTCTCAGTGTTGTTTTGTATGTCACATTATACATTTTATTATTGAGGTTGGTTTTATCCATAAAATCCCTATGTTTTATATAAGGATTTTTAAAGGGTATCTAGGTAGATATTTATCTTTGTAATGTGTTGGATTAATGGTTTTCCCTAGAGGAGAGAGGGATTATTTATTCTTGGGGAGATTACTATATTTGTTTAAAATATTGAATAGAATTTCCAATGTAAACCTTATAATATTGCTGTTCTTGAAATCATAAATACAATTTGAGTTAAATAAAATGATTTTATGATGGTAATGAACTTTATAAAATGAACGTTTTATTTTAATGTATTTTAAATAAACAAAAATGAAATAATAATACTTTAATACAATACATTGGACTTTTGACATTAGAAAAACATAGACTCAAATTTTTTGTATGGAATTTAAACAAATACTTATAAAAGTGAATATGTTTTGGTATACAAAAAACATTGTATATTTTGTTAGGTCATTATTACAACATTAATGATGAAATATAAATATTACTGTTTAAAAATACTTTTTTTACAATTATGCTATAAATTGATATATTCTAATAATTATAAAAAAACTCCATCATAAAATTTGTAATTAATGATTCCAAAAATGAAATTATTTTTATCAAAATATTTCTCTAATAAATGTAATTTAAAATTATAAAATGATGATTATAATTTTTGTGGAAATTCATTAAAATAATATTTATTAAAACATTTCTTTTAATTTCATTGATTTTTTTATATTCATATAAATTATATGCATTTATAATATTTATATATTAAATAATTACTAATAATAAAAAATATTTATAATAAATTTGTATTATTTTTATGTCAAATTAATTTTACAACATTCTTGTTTATATTCCCAATGGTCATGTCACTATTTCTAATGGCCAGGTTAATATTCGAACTATCACATTTGGATTTTAATAGTCACATTGAATCCAATAAATACCAACACATTCATTTATTCAAATATTCTATTAATTTCACCAAAAGATATATTTATTTATTTTTATAAGATATCCATTACTTGACTAATTTTTTTATTCTTTTCTATAGTTTTGTTCATGTGATTGATGATTCTAGATGATCAACGTGATCAAAATTTTCCTATTTTCATTTCTATATTTACTTTATCCTTTCATATGGTAATATTTTGGATTTTCATGAGTTTATTGACTAAATAATGTAATGATCATCATTTATGAAATTATGTTTTATTTTTTTCTATGTATTCTATGAATATAATACTATAACATATAAAAATCATTTATTAAGGACTTGTGTATAATTAATAATTTTAGGATCAATATAGTTTGTTTTGAGATATGAAAATAAAATCATATGGTTATGTGTGTGACACATTATTATATCATGTCAAGTTAATGTGCTATATTTATTATTTCATTTTTCATCAATATTCTATTTTTATTTATATACTATCATATGATGTATCACAATCATGTTATGATTAATGAATTTTTCTAAAATTCATATTATATTATTTCATAACTTTTGATCATTCATGTATCACAATTGAAATTCACTATTTTTTTCTTAAATTGTATATTTATATCATTTTATTAATTATTATATATTTTCATGGGATTTAAAAATTAGTTATTTGTGTAATATGGAATCATGTTGATTAAATTTATTTTATTTTTTGTAATGCGGTATATATATTTAACTATTCACTATGTAGGATTAAATGTTTTTTCTATGATTATGTTTTTAATCATTCTTTATATTTTTTAATTCTCTATTGTAGTATAGAATAATTTTATATTATGTATTGGTCATCATAGTTGGTAATATATTGGATTTTATATAGATTTCTTTATAATTTGTAATCCCTTATCCAAGGTAACCCTAAATGAAAACTAAGACAGTGGAAATGTGAGCCTTTGGTTTCATCTCCCCATAACCAATAGGCTACCACTCATAATGATATTCTATTAAACATGTTTTAGAGATTATAATATTAGTATCATAACATATAATAACATTAAAATAAAAAAATTCCATATGACATTGAATATCATTATAGAATGCATATGGTTGTACTAGTTATGATCCAATACTAAACAATAGAAAATCACTTTCATGATTTAAAAAATATAGTAATTTTGATCATATATATGCATAAACATTGATTCAAACATATATGGATTTAAAACTACAAAAGGGTTACCCTCATACCAATTTCCCAAAAACATCAATATACACCATCTCAGTCCCATGTACATCATTTTTCAAGACCTTCATAATTAATATATGATACTAATGATATTTAATGGGAATGTAATGGGTTTTAAGATAACACATGGTTAGAAATAACAAACAATATTCCTCATATATTCCATAATACATAGTATAAGCATATATGATATAATAAACAATAACACACAACAAGTAAAAGTATCATTGATTATCTTAGTGCACTAATGTGGACATTAGAACACCTAACCATACCGAAATTCAATAATTTCATGTATAATCTAGTTCATATCCTCAAAATATAAAAGGATACAACTTATCCTAGTCATCCATTCATTTAAAAACCACAAAATGGAAATGGAATGACATTTATTAGTCCAAAAAATAGTAATCAATTCTAAAAAAGTATTAATGTTGTCGTACTCATGTATGTGAGAGTATAGTGATGGGAAATAACATATATAAACTCTTAGGATCTTAAAAATTAGGGTTTGTATCCCCACACAACAAACCCAGATAATATCAATGTTTTGAATCTAGGTGGTGCATCCCATAGAACCAGTCAACTAGAATCTCTAAAAATGCATATAGTAAATCAAAAAGCAACGGTATACTTGTAATAGTACGAATAGTATCACTCACACATCATCATGTATAATTATGAAATCCTAGATATAAATAAATAATAATTTGGAACACATCCCCATCCAATTATCTTAAATGTAAATTATCTCATACATAGCTCTCTAGTAAAGAATAATACCACATTTAATCATTCATAACTCACCACACTCTCTACGTTATTCCCATATATCATATCACTAAAATAATAACCCATCAACAACTCTAAATCCATAAGTGTATATCCCATTATCTAATAACACTTCACTAATTATGTCAATATAAAACTAAACTTTATATAATTCCCATGTGGATACCATTTTGTGGTCTCAATAAATCTACCATATCCTTATATTAATTCACCACTTTATATACAATATATTTTTGGTGATTAATATGTTTACAAGCGTCTTCCCAATGCTAATTACACTATTTGGAATATATAATAAAAAATACCTACTCAAACATCAATATACTCATAGGTTTAAAAAACACAGATATTAACAAGGTGATATATAAAATTTCTATATATACTCAATTAATATTATAACACGAAATTTATATCCAAAAAATTTTACGCCCAAAAGAAATTTAACACCACTCACTCTCTATATAGTACCCACATGGGGAAACCATGACATGTGATTGTTATTTGAAAAAAATACTTTGTAAAATGTTATTCTTTATTCCCCACAATTATTTCAATCATTCAACCCCCACCTATGAATTCTTAACATCTATAAACTATTAATATAATCTGTACATAATAATTATAAAAAAATCTATCTCAACTAACAACCCAAAAATTATCTCATTATGATTTAAGTAATAAACCCAATGAGGGAAATCATATTTTTTTTTCAAATTCATACCCCCTTAGTGTCCATTGAGAATAAATAATAATAACTCCACTTAAAAATTTAGTCTTCGTTTGAATAAAAATCTCCAATGGGGATAATTGAATACCCTCTATCATCCTATATGGATTAAACATTTATAACACATAATTTAATATATATTTTAATCTACATTTTTTTTATTAAACATAAAAACTTAATAAAAATTACAAAATACATTTAATACATATGGAATATTTTTTAATATAAATGTAACCAGCATTAGAAGTATTATTACTGTAATCTCTCCAAGAATCTTTTATTGATTTTTTTATGTTCCCCTAAAATATAAAAGTCATAAAAATTGGTCCAAGATGATATTCTAGTTAAAAATAGCTATATATATGATTTATTGAGGTGTAATAAAATTCATAGCTTAACATTCCCTATATAAGAATCTTTCTTCATACAACCAAATGATTTGGTGAAATAAGGCTCATAAGTGAAAGGTACAAGGTTGAATGTAATATATAGATAATTGTAGAGAGGGGTGATAGAGGGAATTTTGAACAAATATGGAGTAATGGATTTTTTAAATTTAATCAACAAATTTAATTTATTCCTTTTAAAAAATACATAATGGTAAATCCTACATTTGATATAACATTATATGTATATTTACAGAGCCACTGGATTCTATGTGTCAAACTAATGGATTCTACGTGGACTTGGGAGTGGAAACTTTCTACTACCCATCCCACCAGACTACTTGTGGGATATTACTAGTGTTCTCATGGGACATCTAGTAAATCACTAAGGGTAGTATAATATCATGACTCCAATAAAATAACCCCATATATACTACGAATCTTTTATAACTTAAGTAATGTAATTTTTAACATGTTAAATTAGTGAAAAAATCCTTTCATTTTATTTAATGATACAATTCAATATCCATTTCACTAAAAAATGAAGAGTGTTGAAAACATATTTGACTCTAGTGACCTATAATGACATTGATCCTTACAAAAAATAACCATATAAAATCTTGTACTTTAGAGGAAGCTGAAAGATCATAAATCATTCCATTCATCCATCATATATGAAATTACATCTCATTTTTACTATGATCTGAATTTTAAAAAGAGTCCCACATACCTATTATATCATACAAAATTTTTAGTAGATACCTATTATCTAATTATATATACATGTAATTTTATCCAGACATTTTATTTTTTTATAGTTTTCTATTGAAAAAAGATAAACTATATGTGATATTCCAAAAATAAATAGTGATATAAATGACATTAATTCATATGAATGATATGATGGCCTAATGCATTCTCACTTACAAACCTATTTTAATTTCTAAAAAAACTCATTGAAGAGGGGAATAAATAAAATTCACTTATTAACATCCTATATAATGATATATAACATTCAACATCATTTCTTATCTCAATGTGAGATATAATTTTACCATATTACACAATTAAGGAATTGGACTAATTAAGTTACATGAATGACTTGTACAGAGACTATGGTTTAATAAAAATCTCTATAATGATAGAAACATAGTACTAAATAAAACTCATAGGGATATATCTATTATGGAATAGGTTGATACCAAGGGGTATTTCTTTTTGTAATATTAAAACTGATAAAATGCATCAAAATTGAGTAGTGAACTATAACACCATTGAACCAAGTTGAAGTCAGACTATATCCCCCCCTTGTATGATATAATTTTAAACAATGTAATAAATGTTTATTATATATCCATTAAATGGATGATAGTAGTAGACCCCATTTCTTATGACTATAACTATATTTATATTCATCATTTGAAGGATCTCATACTCCATAGAGTGATCAAATCTATTTGAATAAATATAGTTATTAAACATCTATAACATGGATGGTGTGACATTACAATACATAATTAAATTGAAATATAATGTGTCAAAACTTGGATTAAAGTTGTTCTAACAACACGAAAATGATAGGAATACATTACTGATAATTAAATTATATATTAGTATTTTATTATTTTCTGATTTATGTAAACTATGAGATAAAAATAAATTGAAAATATTCCATTAAAAAAGTTAGATAAATTAAAATAAAAATTTAATTCCATATCTACATATTTCATGAGGAGTTAGGGAATATGTGTCATATGGTTAAATAAATATAAGTGCTTAACAACTAAATTTAGATTCAATGAAAACATCCATAATTTGGATTATAGAATGAGTAGGAAATAAATTATTTATATTATTCTAAATAGAGAATCATTCATTAATATGTATTCATTTTCCCACGATAAAGGACCCCTAATAGATCTTCATCTGCATACCCATATTGATATAAAAAATTGAATCTATTAAGAAAATAATATTACACATTTTTAAATAAAATTATTTATCATTATTTGATGACTGAATAATTACTCTGCAAATTCATTTTTTTTGTCAAGATATCTCAAGTCATGGAATATATTTTATTTAGCTAAATCCTCTATGATAAAAGTTCTTGGGGTTGGTAATACTAGAAAAGATAGTTGACTTTCAAACATTATAATTGGATCAATCTATCACATCAATCTCATAGAATCAACCATACCATATCATGGCCTAAAAAATATAATGAAACATCCATATATTTGAAAAGGAAACAATATGTCTGATAGCATATACGATATGCCAAATAAGGCTTAAATTAATAACTAAATATTATTATTTAAATTTTACAGTAATAAAAATCCATAAGAATTATGGGTATGAAAAAAAGTTAATTTAATTTTATAAATATTCGTTTCACATGTATATATAATAAAATAGTTGTTGACCAAATAATTATAAATGAAAAGATATATATTTTAAATAAAAGGAAATGTTTTTATGAAATCGAATTTGAATATGATCAAGTGTTTCTTATGACTATAAATAATGAAATACATAATAATGTTTTATATTAATGATATATATATTTATATTTATATTCAATATAATTTTTAATATTCAATGTCCATTTTTTATAGACATTATACAAAAATAAATCCAATTTGAATTGATAAAAAGTTAAATATTTCTAAAAGTTCTTTTACAACCATTTAATGGAGCAGTTGTTTTAAATATTATTTTTACTATTTTATAAATTATTGTAATGACCCTCCTATTCTCATTGGCTAGAGTGCACAACGATTCATTAATAGGCTTTAAGTGACATCCCCAAGACGCCAAAGGATGGAAGTAAATACCGAAGGGTTTCAAATAAAACTATGGGATGATTTACCCTTTATGGAATAAACCAATGAACCAAAAAACCATAAAAAAAATTTACTATATAATTCATGAACAATTTAAAGACATCTAACCAACTTAATTTATGTCATATACATCAAAGTACTCAACAGCGGAAAAACAACTCAGAACTCTTAAAAGACACCAAGACACACTCCATGGCTCCACACCAAGCTCCATGCTCCAAGAACAACCACATAACAAAAGCATAGCCATGAACCACTAACAATGATATTCCTTAACTTTACCTGTGTCTCAGAATAAGACATCTGCAAAAGCACCAAAGTGCCAATGTAGCGGTGAGTATAAAATTCAGTAGGTTTTCCCTAATGAAATCCCTACTCATGCCACTAGGTTAGAAGAGTTATCATCAATTATATAAAAAAATTTATATAAAAAATTTCCCAAAAAATGTTTATAAATAAATATAAACAAGTTTCCAAAAACGTTCATTACCAAAACCATACAAGTGAAATTGAAACCAATATTCCACCAAGAAATTTTTCCAGAAAAAAACGAAATAGTCATTATACCATTTCCCAATATCCCTATATCACCATACCCATCCATTTATCAAACCCATGTAACCAACCATGCATGCTACATTATGACAGTTCCATACTCATGACTGGTTTCTAGTCGATCTACCAAGTCATCACAAGGTAATTTTTTCCCATGTGCCAACCATCCTTTGGCACTGAGCACAATGTCATATTTCCACCAAGCCTTGTATATGTAATTTAAATGAGCCATTAAACCTTTGGAACTGAGCACAAGGTCATATTTCAACCAAGACCTGTATATTCCATATGAACACAGAACATATATACCCAAAAATTAAACAAAAATTAACCTTTCAATAAAATCACCTTCTTATTGAAAACCATTTCCGTCAAAACCATTTCAATGCAGAACCATTCCAACTCCAAAACATTTCAATAAAATTCCACTTTTATGAAAAAAAATTCTATTCAAAACCACTTTCTCATCAACCATTTTTCTATTCTAGAAAATCTATAATTTAAAATCATGATTATAAATTAAGCCCCCTTTTGCAAAAATATTCACCAAGATCACGCAATTTCACAAAAACCAGAAATCATCACAAATGAATATTTTCTATGAGTTTCAAAATAAATAAACCAATTAGAATTTAAGCCAAAAAATTATATCAAGAGGATATGAGAGTGAATCCACCTACCTCTATGGTCTTGAAAAAACTTTAACAACATACGAAGAAGGCACAAGATAGTGGGTCGATTCTCCAAGAGAGGGCTTAGATCTCGTATCTTTGCAAGATCATGACTAAACATTGAAATATTTGGAATCAAAAAACGTATATCAACCCACTATAGGTTCATATTTAAGAATAAATGGAGATCAGAGAAGTAGATCCAAGCAGATCTAAGAAATCATGACAAATCCGTAATGAATAGTGGCATACCTCATGAATCAGACTTGAAATCACCTAGGGAAGGCTTCAGAATGGATTAAACTCGTGTGGGAAGGGTTATACAGACTTCTAAGGAGAGTAATATCGATTTAGGGGCGTTTTGAATCCAAAACGAAATTTATAGAGAAAAAACGTGCAAGCTCCTAGAAAATAGGATCTAGATTTGACCTCTCCTAATGATTTGACCACACGGTTTGTGCCAACTATGTATGGATCATGAAACATTAATTATTTTCCCAACACTCCTTATAAAACCCCAAAAACTCTTCCATCCTTCACCTATACCATTTTTTTGGAAACTCATTTTTTATGGAAACATCACACTTTATGGAAACACCACAATTTAATGAAAAAACCAATATTATGGAAACACCCTAATTTATGGAAACAACCAACATTATGGAAACACCCAAATTTAGGGAAATAACCAAAATTATGGAAACATCCTAATTAATGGAAACACTCAATATTATGGAAACTCTCTATTTTATAAAATCTATCTATTTTAATACACACCAAATTAAGTGAAACGTGAGAAAAGGGATTATGTACCCGAAACCGGGGGAACTACATTCTCCCCACCATTGGTCTTTCTGTCCTCAAAAAGTAGACAACCCATTCTGGACAAAAAGAGTTTCGGCCACTGCTCTTTCATTTCCTTCTCACATTCCCAAGTCTTCACCTGAATCTCACCATGTTTCCATAAAACCCGTTCTAGGCCGATGCTTTTCCCACGCAAGACATTATATTGTATGTCCATGATCCATACTGGAATATGTACTAGTGATGCATCCGGTTCTAGATCAGCATGATCCCATATGATCACAATGTCAGGATTAGGATGATACTTTTTTAACTGGGATACATGGAACACATGATGCATTGAACTAAATCATGCTGGTAATTCCAACTGATATGCCACCTCTCCAACCCATTATAGTATCTCAAAAGGGCTAGTGTATCTAAGAGATAACATTCCCTAATTCCCAAAACGACGATGTCCAAGCATTGGAGAGATCTTCAAGAAGACATGATCACTCACATCAAATGCCAACGGTCTTCAATGGTGATATGTATAATATTTCTGACGACTATGAGCTGTCTCTATCCTCTTTCTAATCAAATATATCTTCTCTATTGTTTCTTGGACAAGGCTTGGCTCAAATAGTAAAGTTTCATCGGTTTCCACCCAACATAGTGAAAAATAACAAGGATTCCTATACAATGCTTCAAACAGAGCCATGTGTATTGATTTTTGATAGCTGTTATTGTATGAGAACTCCACTAAGGTTATATTCTCCTCCCATGAGCCAATAAAATCCAGTACACAAGACCTCAAAATGTCTTCCAATGTTTGTATTGTCTACTCGGATTACCCATCTGATTGAGAATGATACGTGGTGCTCATAGTCAACTGAGTTCCATGGGATTACTATAATGATTTCTAGAAACGAGATGTGAACATCGGATCTCTATCTGAGTCTATTCAAACTGGTAAACCATGCCTCTTTACCACTTCTCAGATATATATTTTTGAATGATCCTCCACCATATGAGTGTCACGAATCTCGATGAAATGGGCCGACATGGTTAGATGATCCAATTTCACCCAAATGGCATCGTGTTTCCAGACCTTTCTTGGAAGAACTATAACAATATCCATTTCTATTTGATCCCATTTCCACACTGGGATGGGCAAATATTGTAACATACCAGCTGGTCTCTGATGCTCTACTTTAACATGCTAATAGGTTAGGCATCGAGAGACGAACTCAGCCACCTTCTTTTTCGTGTCGCTCCACCAAAACTATGCCATCAACGCCTTATACATCTTCTGTGTACCTGGTTGTACAGCCCATCTCGAATGTTGGTAAGCATGAGGTAGTTTTTTCTGACAAACCATAGGTACAACCATCTGATCTCTAAAACAAAAAACCGAACCTCAATCATGTTTCCATCCATCAATGGTATCCCCACCATTTAGTTTTGAACTTACAACTAGACATTATGCATCAGAGGTTTGTGCGTCTTTAATCATTTTTACTAAACCAAGATCAAGCGTAGATGAAATAAAAATGGCTACATCACCTCGGTCTTCACATTACACATGCATGTTGGATAAAACTAACATCAACTACCATTCATCTGAAGTTTCTTTCACCAACTGAGCATATGAAATTTTACTCAATGCATCTGCCACTGAATTTCCTTTCCATGGTCTGAACATCAAGTCAAAGTCAAACATTTGGAGATACTCCATCCACCTCTTTTTCCTCAGATTCAAATCTCGTTGTGAGAAAATTTGTTTCATGATTCTGTGATCTATAAAAACTATAAATTACTCACCAAAGAGTTAATGACTCTATGTTTTCAAAGCATGGATGACAGCAGGTAACTCCAAATCATGTGTTGGGTAAATTCTTCTCATGCACCCTTATCTACCTTGAACCATAAGCAACAACGTGATCTATTTTCATGAGAACACAACCCAACCATCATCCTAAAAAATCACAATACACCTCATACTTCTGTCCTGATTCCAGAAAGATCAAGATAGGTGCTCATGTAAGCAAAAACTTTTAGTTCCCAGAAAGTCTTCTGGAATTCCTCCGTCTATTGGAATGGACCATTATTCTTTGTCAGCGATGTCATTGGTGAAGCTAGTCATGAGATATCACACACAAAGTGTCGGTGGTAACCAGATAAACCAAGAAAACTTTGTATCTCTAACACATTATTCAGTGGTTTCCAAGAGATAACAACTTCTATCTTTTCAGAATCAACAGGAATTCCTTTCTCAGAAATGACATGGCCATATAAACTTACTTCCTCTATCAAAAATTCACACTTTTCTAATTTGTCATAAAAACGATGATCTCTCAAGATTTGTAACAGTGTTTCCAAGTGAATCTCATGATCAGAACATGTCTTTGAATAGGCCAAAGTGACATCCACAAACATCACAACAAAAGAATCCATATGTTGTTGAAATATCCTATTCGTCAATTCCATGAAGACTATCGGTGCATTCGCTAGACTAAAAGGCATTACTACATATTCATAGTGGCCATATCTACTTCTGAAATCTGTCTTAGGAATATCCTCTTTCCAAACATTAAATTTGTGATATCATAATCGCAATCCAATCTTGGAGAACCACTGATATCCCTTTAATTGATCAAATAGATCATCAATGTGTGGAATTTTATATCTATTCTTTATCGTAACTTTGATAAGCTTACAATAATCAACACACATCCGAAGAGTTTCATCTCCTTCTTTACAAACAAAACCAGTGCTGCCCATAGAGACGTACATGGTTGAATGAAACCCTTGATTTCCATCTCCCCTAACGACACAATCAATTCCTGTAACTCTATTGGTGCCATATTATTAGGTGGAAAGGATATAGTACTAGTCCCTAGAAGGTGATCGAACATAAACTCCACTTCCCATAGTTGTGGTAGCCCTAAGAAGTTCTTAGGAAATACATCTTTAAATTGATCTACAACAACTGGAATACTATTTTCCTCGATCTCTTCCATTGATTCCAAAGTAAAAACCATCAATTGGAATGATATTGTTCCCACCATTGGTTCCAACAAGATATTTTCAGCTTTCATTACAATCCTTTCTCCTCTAATGAGATGCTCGATACCATTCGCAGTCATGAATCTAACTGTTCTCCTATAACAGTCAATTTGAGCCCTGAACATTGTCTGCCAATCCATACCCAGGATTACAACATAGAAATCTATATCCAACATTGAGAAGTCCCATTTTAACTCAACCCCATCAACAGTTATAGCACATGCTCTACACACAAAGGCATGACATTCTCTTTCACCAAGATGAGTTTGGAGTTTTGAAAAAGAAGGCATCATTTCCAGTTTTAAACATAGAAAGTCAACAACACAAGAAGAAATGAAGGAATGTGATGAACCAGTTTCAAACATCACTTTCAAGAAGGTATAAATCAAAAGAATCGTACCTCTCACTATAGATGGTCTAGCCTATTCATCAACAATCATCTACTCAGCTCCAAACATTTTCTTCTTCACTATATTTTTCTCCTAGTTTCCTTATTGAGGTTACCCTGGTTGACAAGTCATGTTGTATCTAGAATCTCCATGGCTAGCTCTGCTTTACTAAAGGGACTGATTCTGTTGTCCTCGTCCAGTCAAAGAATACGATGATTGCGATAACTGAGAAGTGTCTCAAGCACCTGACCTTGGATAATTGTGATAATAGTGCTGAAGATGTCCCATATTGTTATATTTATGACATACTCTAGGTTTTTCCACACAATCTCTCTTTAAGTGGTCAAGAAATACACATTTATAACAACTTTCTTTACTCTAGGGCCATGGAGGAAGGATTACTGATCCAGCCGTCGGGTTCTGATTTCCACTTGCACTATGGAAATAGGTGTCCATTTTCCTCATGTTCCCAGCGGTTGATTTCCGACCATTTCTTATAGGTATCATCATGCATCCTCTCATAGATCATGAGATATCACATTCATCCACAGTCGCTCTGTTCACCATATCTATATAGATTGTAATACAATGTACTGCAATCTCTGACTGAATCTCGTGTCGTAGTCCTGATTTTAATATTCGTGCCTTCAAAGAGGCACTTGCCACAACTTTTGGTGCAGAGCGTACTAAGTTCATGAAATTAGTCGCATAATTTGCGAAAGAGAGACTCTCTGGTTTCATGCTGATGAAGTCCGTCATTTTCCAGATCATGAACATGTGAGGATAGAATAGTTTGTTGAACAATCCATCAAAATCCTCACATGCAAGTCCTTCATCCAATTTATCCTGCACCACAAAATCCCACCACTAACATGCACGATCCTTGAGCATATACGTCGCCAGTTTGACCTTTATCTCTAATGTTGTGCCAATAAAGAACAATGTAACACCAGAGACTTTTATGAGAAATATTTTTTTATGTTATATAAATCATCAAAGGTATCTTTCTCTCCACACAACACTATCTTGGCTTGCTTTACACGCAATCGTGACCTTCTTCAATAGCTTGCGTTGTACGTAATACCGAGTTTCACTAAAAACGATATGCTATTGAAATATTATTAAAAATAGCTGCTATGAATAGTAATAACCTCATTTTGAAATTTTTTAAATTTCATCTTTCAAAATGGACTTCTTTTTTGGATTTGGAATATTGAAATTATCCTAGGGTAAAATTTTGGTATTTTTCTGAAAACATTCAATTTTTGATGAATTGTGAAAACACTAGGTTACTATTTAAAACCCGAATTTATATTTAAATAATTATTTATTTTATTTAAATTTATTTTAGGTTAAAATTGATACAAAATACTTATCTAAGTTCAAATTAATTCATTGGAGTCATTTTATAATAATTTTTGATATATAATAATTTTATTGAACTTTTCACTGTCTTTTACCCACCTCCTTGGAGAATTTTCAAATTTACAGACAACATAATTTTACAGCTTTTGTGAGTGGAATTTCAAAAATCCAAGAGACACAGTTAATATCAAGGACTAAAATGTGGTTCAATGAGATGAAAATAATTTTTGGTTAATAGTAACTTTTTACTATTTTTACCAGAGTTAAAAGTAAATAGGGTAAATAAGGGTAAAAATGATATTATTGTTACCCTAAATCATGTCCTAATTCTATGGGATAAGTTAAATTTGACCAAAAACAACCATAGAAATAAAATATGACCATTTAGGCCATCTTGGGTTAGATTAGGACATTTATTATTAATTTATTTAAAGAAGGTTTAAAATAGTTAAAATCAAAGTTTAATAAAAAAAATAATTGTTAATATATGGTTATTCGTAAGATAAATTCTATTATAAATATTAATTTGAAAGATAAAAAGTTTCCTACATAATTGTATTTTATTTGTAATTTTAATACATTAAATAATTTAATTTATTTATGACACAATGATGATGCAGTAATTATATTATTAATGAAATATTGACATAATTGATGTTATAAATACCCAAATAAATGTAATTTGAGACTTTTTATGAATTCAAATAATTCTATATGTTAATATGACATGTTTTTATTGATTTAATTATCTTTTATTGAACTAATATTTCTATTATGATTTTCACAAAAATCAATTACCAAATAGTGTCAAAATTGACATAAAATAGTTTTTTAAACAAATATTATATTATTAATTGTTATTTTATTTATAAAAATCTATGTTCAGGCCACATGACATATATAAGGTTATATATATTAATAATAAACAACTTGGGGTCCATTTGGCTTGTTATAGTAAGTTTATTTACCTTATAGTGTTAGAAAACAAGAAGACACGGTAAAAGTTAAATTATCTAAGTTAAAGTTAAATCTAAAAGATAAGGTTAAAATAGAAACCTAAACTTGTCTAAATTCTATTGGATGAGATTATTTGGACCCATCCCCACCTTATCTTCGAAATAAATCAATTTGGAGCTATTAAAAACCGAATATGACTTTATAATAAAATATTTTTTTTAGTTTTTCCTAAGGTTCCCCTCTCCTCCCTTATAAAAGGGAACCTCCTCCCTCTCTTCCTAACACCACTTTGAGCCTTCATGCTCAGCCAACCCCTAAAAAATTCTCTTCTCCACTTCCTTAGAAACATCCTAGAGGTCCTGGTCTTTTTTAAAGAACAATTTTAGTGCCCTAAAAGGAGGTATCAAAGCAGCGCTTCAAAGAAAGGTAATGTCTGTTACCGATTCTTTAAACTTTATTTCTTTGTCCACTTCCTCTTCTTTAGTTGTTTAATTATGAAGTAATAACATCAGTATCACTCATATACGGATACGTTATTATATGTATGAAAAACCCTATTTAACCATCTATCCATCCTATGGAAAACGAAATCATCGTGCGTGCGTACGTATGGAATATCGTCTCTACGCCATGGTGTAATCTATTTTCCACCACCACCTTTCACTGATGGGTATAATGGTGTAAATAATAACTTTATATGATTATTGTAAAGTGATATTGATTCTGAAATAATATACATACACTCCAATACAATTCCACGATCATGGGAACGATATCATCGCTCATGCGTACGTACGGAATACCATCTCCACGATGTGATGCGACTCGTTCTACATGATTTTCATTGCATAATGATTACATAAATGAATTGAGTGTATGAATATTATATATATTACACCAATACCATTCTGTAAATGATGTATCTATATCCGAAAAATAAGAATAAGAGTTTATTCAACAAAACATGCATAAGAACAAAAAGTAATAAACACCCAAATAACAATTAGCAATGAAATATTACTAATAAGAAGCTAAGAATATAACCATATATGATATCATAACAGTGAGTATGATTCTGGAATATGTCAATGACATTATTTAAATCATTATAAAGTAGGTTCGGACACTTATGAAGCAAATCAGACTTAAGGTAAGAGAAAATCTCACAATCTCATTTTTATCCGAGATTGTTTATACTTCAGAATTTTACTAGGGAATATTTATCATCCACATCCATGTTTCGTCAATATGTAATATTATTTCTATCCTCCTACAATTTTTTTAGTCCAATTTTACCCTTTGGTCTGTTTTTGGTAAAAGATATGAAAGGAATCATTTTTCGTTTTTCGTATGAGGTACTTTTTGACTTTTCCGGCCAAAGTATGAGAAGAATGTTTTTTTAACTTATATGGCATGAATGGATTTTTATGATTTCAGATAACATTATTTCCATGAAGCTTCATTTATAATTTTTCAAGTTTTTTTTAATAAACTTCATTCAGTTTAAAATTATATGACATTTTAAGAAAGGATAATGTTTTTGAACTATAAAGGATATTTCCCTCAAGAATGGAGTTCAAGATTTTTATCAAAATTATTTTCCATATAAGATAATATAGGTTTCTGTTTATATACCTATTTTTACATTGATTTGATTATGTTATCGTGGAATTAATTTTATGATGTCCTTTTAACTTTTAGTGATTATGTTATGATGCCATGATGTTTAAGAATACCATTTTTATTACACGGGTTATGCTATGATGTATGATTTAAGATTTTGTGGCACACATAAGAATGATATAATTAAGAGAAGGGTGGGAACTATATCTCCCTCCAATGAATTGGGTAAAGATTTATATATCATGAGATAGACATGGGTGGAATGGAAGGTTAAACCAGTTTAGTGAAATAGGACTTAAATGAGGAGTGAACTCGGTTCAGAAATGGACATTGTCCACTAAGATAGTCTTGGAAATGAGTCTTGACTACTAAGAAATGATTTTCTATGATTATGTGTGTATGCCACAAAGATTCATGTTTTATGTTATGATTATTGGGATTAAATTTCACTACTATTATTTATCCCATGTTATGAAATTATGATCTCTTTTGTAGGTTAAGATTTCAAAAATGTTGTGTTCTTATGAATATGATGTGATTGTTATTTCTTTTGTTTACCCTTACTGAGCATTTGAGCTCACCCTTTTGTATGTTTTACCCAGGTCAGGAAGAAGGTTATTAAATAGGATATTCCAAAAAGGGACTCTTGATATGATGAAATAAATAGGAGGCAATGTAGATGCTTTATGAACCAGTTGTTTATGTTTCCTAGTTTCTAAAGAAACTATACCTATATGGTCCTTTAATGGTTTTGTAATATGATGTAATAAGTGTACTTCAATTTTGAAGTATTAGAAATGTATGTAATTTATGGGTTTTTATATAGAAGATCTGATTCATCCTATATAACCACAGCTCCACCTTCTTAGGTTCAGAATCACCCCAGAAATTAGGTGGATTATGCTTCATGAACAAGATGGTATGATCCACATGTCATTGCTCATTCCTCTGGTTCCCTGTGTCCACATCTTGAAAATCTTGTACAATAGTCTGAACCAGATCTTGGTTCACATGTGGTTCAGGTGCAACCACATTCTCCGCAGCTTCATTAGGTTAGTTTTGAAGATGCCAACCAGGTGACATTTTCTAAACTAACAAAAAAAACTCTGTTGTCTCACTCTCTAGCAACTGTTGGATTATCATTTCAAATTATATAACATAAACTATGACAATATTGTTTTTCAAAACATCCTTTTTCCCATGTTAAAAAATTTATTAAACCACTTCACTTTCTTTTTAAAATTAAACAATTTTCAAAATATTATTATCATTCGCATTTTCAAAATCTTTCATTTGAAAACCAATTCCATACCTTTAAAAAATGATCAGTTCTCGAATTGATGTACGCACTCCTAGTGGGAAGTTATTACTCTATAATGCATTTCATTCTCGTCTCATTGGATAACACCATAACAATGAGATTTCAAAATACTATAAGCATCTCAAAGCACTTATTTACCCAACACCCTGGTAACATGAAGTTCAGCATAAAAGGGTTAGCTACGTCATTTTATGTTATACATTTGAAGTTCCAAAAATCCTACTCCTTTCTGAGATTCCCATCCAAGGAATAGAAAAAGAAGGGATTTCATATCCAAAACTAGGAACATCGATGAATACATGGTATGCAAGGACCGAGAAAGCTGATACCATTTGTAATGACCCGCCAATTATCATTGGCATGAGAGCAGAATGAGTCATTACTATGCCTTAAGAGACATCCCCAAGATGAAAAAGGATGTCAATAAATCCCAAAGGGTTTCAAATACAATTGGGGGATGATTTACCCTTTATGTAATACCCCAATGAACCGACCTACCATAACAAAACATTTAATATATGATGGATGAACAATTGAAAGACAGGTAATCAACTTCATTTAAGTGAAACACATCATAGTAAACAATAGCATAAAAACAACTCAAAACTCTCAAAAGACACCAAGACACACTCCATGGCCCCACACCAAGCTCTATGCTCCAAGAACCACCAAATCACCCAAGAATCACAAAGAACCACTAGTTAAGAGATGGCTTACATTTACATGTGTCTCGGAATATGACATCTGCAAAAGAACCTAAGTACCAAAGCAGGGGTGAGTATAAAACTCATTATGATTTCTCCAATGACTTCCCTACTTGCGCCACTAGGATGGAAGAGTGATCAAAAATGATATAAAATAATTTATATATAACAATTTCTAAAAATCAGTTTGTAAACAAATATAAACTAGTTTCCAAAACTGGTCATTACCAAAACCATAAAAGTACAATTGGAACCAATTTTCTGGTATGATATTTTTCCAGAAAAATAACCAAAAAATATTTTCAACCATTTCCCAATATCCCTATACCAGCATAACCAACCATTTATCAAACCCATGTATCCAACCATACATGCTACATTATGAAATCTCCATACTCATGAGCAGATTCTCGTCAATCTACCAAGTCATCACAAGGTAATTGTTTCCTATGTTCCATAAATCCTTTGGCACCAAGCACAATTTCAAATTTCAACCAAGCCCCGTATATATAATTTACATGTTCCATTAAACCTTTGGCACTAAGAACAATGTCATATTTCAAACATTCCCTGTATATGCAATATTAAAACACAAAACATATTCCCAACATTCAAGATAAAATAATCCTTTCAATAAAAACACCTTTTTATTGAAAACCATTTCCGTCAAAACCATTTCAATGCAAAACCATTTCAACTACAAATCATTTCAATAAAACTCCAATTTTATTGAAAATCATTTCTATTGAAACCCAATTTTTCATCAACCATTTATCAATTCTAGAAAATCTGTAATTTAAAATCATGATTTTAAATTAAACACCCTTTTGCACAAATATTCACCAAGATCACAAAATTTCACAAAAACCATAAATAATCACAAATGAATATTTTTACATGAGTTTCACAATAAATAATCCAATTAAAATATATGCCAATAAATTCTATCACAAGGATATGATAGTGAATCCACCTACCTCGGAGGTCTTGACGAAACTTTAGTAACAGACGAAGAACGCACAAGAAAGTGGGTTGATTATCTAAGAGCGGCCTTAGATATCTTATAATAGAAAGATAACAACTCAAAATTGAAATATTTGGCATCCAAAAACGTATATATACCTACTATAGGTTTATATCTGAGAAAGAACAGAGATCGGAGAAGTAGATCTAAGTAGATCTAAGAAATCATGACAAATCCGCAAAGAATGGTGACATACCTCAAGAATCAGACTCGAAATCACCAAGGGGAGGCTCCAGTATGACTTCAAGTCATCTAGGAAGGGATATTAGACCTTCTAGGGAGTGTAATATCGATTTAGGGGCGTTTTGAAGCCAGAACGAAATAAATAGAGCAATAACGAGCAAGCTCCTACAAAATAGGATCTAGATTTGACCTCTATACAGGATTTGACAACATGGTCTGTGCCAATAGTGTATGGATAGTGCAACCTTAATTATTGTCCCAATAGTCCTTATAAAACCCACAAACTCTTCCATCCTTCACCTTTACCATTTTCATGGAAACACATTTTTTAAGGAAACATCAAACTTTATGGAAACACGCTAATTTATTTAAACAACCAACATTATAGAAACACCATAAATTATAGAAAAACCCACATTATGGAAACCCCCTAATTTATGGAAACAACTAACATTATGGAAACATCCAAATTAATGGAAACACTCTATTTTATGGAAACTCTCTATTTTAATACACAGCAAATTAAGAAAAACATGAGGAAATGGATTATGTACACAAAACCGGGGTGGGGGTACTACAATTAGAATAGAAAAAAATATGATCATCCAAAGAGGAATATAAAATTTTACTTTTCAATAATTTTGGTAAATTTTATTTTATGTTTCATGTTTTTATGAATTGTAAAGAAATACTTCATTTTATTTGAAATAGATTTTTCATTTAAATAATTTATAGTGTTAAATTAAATTTTTAATTAGTTTTGAATGTATAATCAGTTCACATATTCATCAATTAAAAAATTAAATGATTTTATAACACTTCACATTGAATTTGGAAATAAAAAAATTTCAATAATCGGATCATTTACATTTATAATCTCATTATCTCATTCCATCAATTGGTTTCATAGTTGATAAATTATAGCCACTTGTATATTTTAAATTTGAATTAATGGATACCATATTTTTAATGGTATAATTAAATTTTATTTTATAGGACCCTTTTATTTATGGGGAATATGAATATTTTCTTTGGTAATTTTTATTAGCATGGTTAGGGGTAAATCACGTAATTAAGGGTACAAAATTTATAAATACAAGAAAGTTGCAATAAAACATGTCCTAGTTTATTTGGGTTAGTTATTTTTGACCTCAATCGTCCATGGTATGATTTTATGAACTCTTGGAGCCATTTTGATAACATTAATCACTTTTTATTAATTTATTATAATGAAATGTCAAATAAGACATACTTATCTTTTATTAAAATTTACATTTTTTAAGTAGGGTTATTAACAAGATATATTCATCTATAAAATGTAATTTGAAATAAAAATGTTATATATATATATTGGTAATTTATTTATAATTTCAATTTATAAATTTAAAACATTAAATGATGATGAAATGATGATGAGGTAATTGTTTAATTAGTTGAAATATCAAATAACAGAAATTAAAAATATTATTTTCAATATAATATGAAATAATTTGTGTCATCATATAATTTTATATATTTATCTGACATATTTGTAATTTTTTTTAAAAAAATCAAATTCATATTTTTGTTATGATATTTTTTGAATGTATTGCAATGAATCCTATCAAAATTGACAATAGTGGTATTTTAGAATATATAATATTATATTAAACGATAAAAAATTATTAAATAATAAAATATGTACAACTAAATAGGATAATGTTTTTAATTTCATAAATGATCCATTCATGGGACTTTTGTTATTTTATGGTAACTATATTAACCCTCAAAATTAGAGGATACATTTTTTCACTATAAGAGTTAAAGGGGAAAAAGGAATAATTCCAAAAGATATATATTAATTTATATCAAAAAAATATTTTTTTCATTTTATAATGGTTTTAGGATTACTTTTTAATTTATATATATAATAAATTCTTTTATTGAAATTTTAAATTGTAAATTAATTTATATTAATATAATATTTTGAGAAATTCCAAGAGTGAATCTCCCCTTTCTTATTAAAGGGAACCTATTTATCACATTAACTAACGCAAAAAAATATTTCAATCCTCCATGAAAATAAACTTTTCATTTTTATAGTCCATCCCTCATTATAGAGCTATCATATTACCTATAACACCATACTTAGTGGCCTTCACATGTTATGCAATGAATATTGTTTGAATAAAATGTGTCATTTTTATTCAACTATTTATCTAATATTTAATATTTAACATCATTAAAATATTCTTCAAACATGCTTAAATAATAATTATAGTATTATGAATATACTGAGATTTTATAATGTAAATATAATTAGTTAAATCTATATCTTATTCCATCAAATGAGAAAATAATTAATAATTCATGTTTATGGTGAACTACCAACTCATAAAATGATATATTTTGTTTTCCATCACCATCTCTCAAGATTGGTTATATTTATGGAAATAGTGGAAATATATGATATTAATGACTTATTAATAGTTACTAAATAATAACAAAAATGATAATGTCAATCGTACGTACGTGTGATCTATCACCTCCATAAAGTGATTTGATTAATTTTTCATCACCACATTAAATGTATGAAATATGATGTTATCATTAAATTATCTATATTATATTAATTAAATTATTATTATTATTAATATATAAAATAATACATTCCTTCTTTCAATAAATGAAAATTTTAAATTTTATTATTACTCATACATACATACAGATTACCATAACCATAATTTTAACACAATGAGTTTTTCATATACATATGTAATGGATTCATTTAATAGTATAATTTTTTTAAAAAAAATTATTATTTTTTCAGGAATATTATTTTAATGTTGGTTTACTAATGACCAGTTTGACAACAGACATTATGCCAAATATATTTTGGACAAAAGTACCGAATATCATCAAAAGGTCTGACGTGAACATAAATAATTGAAAAAATTATAACATTATATTGATTGATATAAAAGTAATAATAAAAATAAAAAAGGATACAGTGGAAGAAAATATTTAACCCATGTTTACCATTTTGGATGATAAATTATTTATGTGATGATTCAGACTAAAGGAGTGTGATTTTGTCCCAATTTTCTTTTATTAAGGCTATTATTGATATTATTCACCTTTATTTTTTATGATGTGTATGTACAATAAACATTAAAATATCATACCAATAATTTATTTATAGTATTTTTTTTAAATATTATTCTATAATGGGGCTTCTGATTGAAATGTTCAATGCGTGATGGGACACTTTTGTTGTTAAAATATTTAATTTAAAATTAATTATCTCCTTGTCAATATTCATGATATTATTTTACATATTTATTTTCATGGATATAAAAGGATTATTAAGTTAATTATATATATATTATTAATTTAATTAAATGGTTTTAAAAAAATGAATCAATTTAAATGTTTTATATGGAACATTTTGACAAAAGACAAAAGGATTGTTCTAATCTTAACATATACATCAATAATGAAATTATATATCTATAAGTATAATTTAATATAGATCCTCCTTTGGAATCATCATGATTTATGATATGAAAAAATACAATTTTTTGGTATTTTTAGGTATTGATGATTTTTTTAAATTAAAAGAGTTTTTTTGGTAGTGAAAATGATTCTTTAAATGACCGGGAAATTTTTATCTGAAAGTAATTTTCATGTGGGATTAATAGCACATTAAAAAAATTTATGATGAAATTTATTTATTAATGATATCTTACATTGGAATTATATGAAATAGGTGATCCATGTATAACTTCTTAATGGGGATTCCTAAATAGCCCCAATTAGTCTTGTTAGAGAATAATATGGGGTCTTTAAGATTACATTAGGAATGTCCAATATAGTTTAACATGGGGTGGATGAAATAGCACTAAATAATCCAATTAGAGATTTACATTGGGTGGGATAGATAGAATTGGGTAAGCCCATAATATATTAATTTGATGTCATCTGTATGGTTCTTCAGATTAAATGGGTTTTGTGTATATGATGCTCTTTGTCACCTAATGGATTTTGAATTTCATTCTAATGGTTTTAATTATTTTTCACTGAGAAAATTTATTTTCTTTTCATGTGAAAATGTTTTGATTTATTATCATAATTAAAATGTAATTAATTTTCTTTATTTTCACTAGACTAATGTTATTTTTAAATTTTACATCCCTTATTGAGTATATATTTATCATACAATGTTTTAAAATATTACTCATAAGGTTGAAGGATGATTAGGGAAAAGGATGAGGGAAAGATGAAAATTTTTATGTTATATCATGGAATGAAAAATTCATCTATTTTAAAATATCATTGGTGGAAAGAAAATCAATATATAGTGTTAGATTCTAATTTTTATGTATGGGTTTACATTGTAGAAGTTTTTTATAATTATTTATAATTCAAAACTGAAAATATCCTCGAATACGAATTATAGTTCAAAAATAGTTGATTATGTTAGGATTAAGATCTGGTATTTAATGTTTGTCTCAAATAATGGTTTATTTAAACTTGGATATTATGATATTTTTTAATATATATGGTTATAATCACAGTTTTATAATTTTATGTTTGACAATATGACAAGGGATCTTGAAAATCTTTTTTAAGATTAATGTAATTAATTTTTATAGTGTTTTATTTTATTTTTTGAAACATAATATTTTGAGTCACTATGGGAAATTATCTTTTTGGATGAAAAATGAAAGGGATCAGATAACATTTGAGGTTAAAATTTTCTCTCTAATGATGATTTTATTTTTATAATAATTATGTAGGAATTATCTATTTTTAAAAAAATGGGAATCCCACAGGTCAAGAGATAACCCATTTCTCCTGGAAATACTGTAGGAATTGAACGAAAAATAAAAGGATGGTAATGGGGAATAACCAACCACTATACTAATTGATTTTCTAGATAGTGTGTATTTTTATTTTTAGTTAAAATATTTTATGGGTGAAGAATAAGTTGATTTTGGGAACATATTTTTCATTTAATAGAAAAACATTGAATTGAAAATGGATATTTTAATTATTTTATTATGGTTATTTTTGATAACATATATATATTTAGAACTTTATATGATTAATTTGAAGAGAATATTATGTGATTTTATTGGATCAATAATTGTTGTGTAATATTTTAGTTAAAAATATTATTTTTTGGATATTTATGTTATTAATATAAATTATTGTCATACATGGAGATTATTTGATTATGGAAAATAAATTTTTAGTGTACAACATTAAGAGTGATTAATACTATTTTTTGGTAAATATCAATACTACCATTGATGTAAATATGATAAAATCCATCTTCTTATTGAGTTTCAATCTTATAATATAATATTTCTATGGATGTTTAGTGGTATTTATTTGTTTATAAATCAAGGATGAATATTTGGAGTTATTGTTGAATTTTATAGATTAAAATTATTTTTTATTTATTTGATGTTTTGGGTATTTTCAAATATTTTAATATAATTTTCCAAATTTCATAGAAGGGTGAATATATTATAAATATTTTTGTATTAAGGGATTATCTATAAGTTGATTCTAGTGCTTCAGGAAGAAAAAAAAGAATTTGAATAATTATTATTTTGAGAAAAAAGATAATATTATAGTAGGAATAGATTAAATGATAAAACATTTCTTACCAAGTGTTTTCATTATATTATTTAATATTAAAGTATTTCCTCAAATTTAGAGATATTATTTTGGGTTAAAAACGTTATTCATTTCTATTTCATACAAATAAAAGAATTCCCTTTTATCCAATCCCAAATTTTTTGTTTTATGATGGTTATCTATATAATGATTGGTTTCTCTATCATATCCATTTCATATTTATATTTTTTTTACTAATATGACCATGTTTTTTTATATGGGACACTTTTATGTGATATCGCATGTGACCTTTGTACTATATGTTGTTTATTTTAAATTGGATATTTTATTAATCCTTTTATAGTTGTGGGATTTTAGAAAATGTATATTGAATATTAAAAACCTAGCTACCAATATTGAGTACAAATTGTGAGGATGAAATCTATTAAATAGGTTAGGGTTGAGGTAAAATGTTGTGTTTTTTAAATGAAACACTATATTTGACATATTACACAATACATGAAATTGAGATTAAATGAACCACTAAACATAATAGTTTAAATTTTACCATTATAACCTATGTTTTAGAAAAGCATATATGAATATTATAAACATAATTATGAAAATGTGGTACAAATTTTTTTTATAATTATTTCTTATGTGACCCATTAATTGAAAATGAATATAAGTTTCTTTTTAAAATAATAAGAAATGTTTTTATGAAAAACTTTTAATATGTTCACAAGTGTGTTTATAAAAATAAATAAAAAATCATACTCGTTTGAATATATTAAATAAATTATTAAATATAATTTTTAACATTCATTCAATGTTATTTGTATAAATTATAGAAAAATAAGGCCAATTTCTACTAATATAAAGCTGTATATTTATAAAACAAGTTTTACTGACTTTTGATGGGGGGCTTTTTTTAATTCTATTTTTGAATCAATAATAAATTATATTTGAAAAAAATAACCTTTTTATTGTAAATAGTATATAAAAATTAAAAATGGTTTAATTTTTGGTGTTTTTTGGATAAGTTTCATGCGTCAATAGATAGTGAAAAAATAATGCATTTAAATATAAAATAATATTTTCATCTAAAACATTTATAGTGTTAAATTATTTTTTAAATTATTTTTAATGTATAATTAAATTAATTCTATATAATTTTAAAAAAATTATTTAATTTTAATCAATTTCACATTGAATTTTTATATAAAAAAATTCAATCATTTGACTATTTACACATTAAAAACTTGTATTCTCATTTCATCAAAGAGATTATTTTTAAATGAATTTTATCTAATTATGTATTATTTGTTTCTAATAATGGTTTTAATAGTAATAATAATAATTTAATTTTTTTTAAATATTTTACTTTTATTTTTCGAGAATAAGATTTCCAACATTGATAATTTATATTACCACGATTAAGGGTAAATCGAGTAATTAATAGTAAAAATAATATTATAAATATTAGAAAATTTCCCTAATGGATGTCCAAATTTTATTTAGTGAGTTATGGTTGACTTAAATAATATATTTCATGATTTTTTGATACCGTAGAGCTACATGGAATACATTACATCCATTTTAGTATTTTAATATATTGAATAGTCGAAGATGCTATAGTTATTTTTTATGAACATTAAAATTTTTATATAGGGTTAGTTATATGATTTATTCGACTATAAAAAGAAATATAAAATCTAAGAGGATTAACTTTATCATGGTAATTTATTTATAATATCTAAGGGATAAATTAATTACCTTAAATGCTGGCATAATAATGATGTTGTAATTGTTTAATTAACCGAAATATCAAATAAATGATATTAAAAATATTAAAATTAATATAAAATTAAATAATTAATTTAATCCACTATTTTTATAGAATATATTGACTTATATTAGATATTTTAATATAGTTTTTTCAAATATATATTTTTGATGTGATATTCGTTAAAATTCATGTACTAAATAGTGTAAAAAATAGCATTAATGGTATTTTAAAATATATAATAATGTTTTAAATTATTTTAAATTCATAAAAATATTAAACTATAAAATTTAATTTTTTATGAGGATTATAATTTCATAAATTATTTATTTATGGAATTTTGTCATTTATATTCACTATATTTACCTTCAATGTGAATAAATATAAGTTTTCATAGTGAGAGTTAATGGTGGAATCAATGGGTTAAAAAAATGATGAGGATTAAAAAATTCCGAACGTATAAAAATTTTATTTGATGAATGTGTTTTTAAAAAAATTAATCAATTATTTTAAATAAATTTAATTATATCCACTTCAACTAGAAGATTAATTAATATTAATTTACTTTTTTGGGAAATTCCATGAGTGTCCATTGCCTCTTTTTTGAAATAAAACCTCATCTTCTCTTTTCCTAACACCTAAAAACAAATTTGGATTCAGAAATTATCTTTCAAAATACCTCTATTTAATATCTATCAACATTATAGATCTCATACTTTATGAAAAACGACATCCTCAGTGGTCCTATATTATTTAGAAAATGATATTGTTCGATGAAAATGTATCGTTTTAATCAATTATTTCTATTTTATTTATTATTCCATGTCCTTAAATTATTACTCAACTATTATGAAATAATTTAATCATTATCCAAAATAGAATGATATATTATTATGTTAATAACATAAATAAAATCCATATCCACTTCTATAAATTGTTAAAACAATTTATCATTCATGTTTATGGTGGACCACCACCTAGAAAACCAATATAATTAATTTTCCATCAATACCTTTTAGGACTGGTTATAATGATTGAATTAAAGGTTATATATGATATTAATGATTTTTTTATCAAATATTAAAATATAAATTATGTTCTTATCATTCCATGCATATTAAAATGATAATGTCATTCATGACTACATGTGAACTATTACCTCAACAAAGCATTGTGATTCGTTTTCCATCCACACATCACATTTATGATATATATAAGTATATTTAAACAATTAATATTACATTAATTATGTAAATACCATTTTATAAATATAAAATAACACTGACATTCATTCTATAATGATCATTGAAAAATGGGAACGCTACTCATGCGTATGTATGCCTAACCGTCTCCTTGATTATAATATTGTTAAATTTTATTATCCATAATTAATGGATGGATTTATAAGTATAATTGATATATAAAATTATGTAAGATATCATTAATATTATTATTTATAGGATGAACTAATTTCCACTTTTATTATTGTCATTATACTAAAGTAATTTCATAATGAAGTGTTGAATATCATCAAAACATTCGACATAATGATAAATAATTATGTAATTGTTATAAAATGATAATAAGTGATAAAAAGGAATAATAAACATTAATAAGTTTATAAATAAAGTAAATGAATATCTTTTGTTTAATATCCAATAAGATAAATATTTTACATAATGATTCATACTCAAGGAAAGATATGTCGTCTCAATTTTTATTCATTGTGGAAATTCTTAATATTAGGTGTAGTTTTTATTTTATGAGGTGTATATAAAGACCCAATTTAGATATCATATCTCTAAATTTATTGTTATAATGATTTTAAATGTTATTCCATCGTTAGGTTTATGATTCAAATTTTGCAATGCGTTATGGGACACATTGAATGATTAATGATTTAATTTCAAAATCTATCTCTCCATGCGAATATTCTAGCTATTATTTTACATCTTAATTTATGTGGATATAAAAGTAATATAAATGAAATGGTTTTTGTATTTTTATTTTACCTAAAATGTTTTGAAATTGAATATTTTTTCATTGGTTCTAATATAATATTTGGACTAATGATAAATGGAATGTTATATTATTAATTTACATGGAGAAAAAAACTTTTACACTATAATAGATATTAATTAAATTATAGATTCCTTTGAAAACATACATGTTTTCTTAAGTCGAATATAGATATTTCATTTTTTGTTTTTTTAGTATTGATAATTGTTTGTCAATGAAAAATGTGTTCTACTATTGAAAATGGTATTTTAGAAGATAGGGGTATTTAAATCTGAAAGACTTTTCATATGTGATTATGATAGTTTTTCATGGGGTATTATTATGGTGGTGTTTTATTAATGATATGTTACATGAGTATTATATGAAATGGGTGAGGCCAATATGTCTTCTATATGGGGTGTCCTAGATAGCATCATGTGATCTTCTTACAACTTATCAAGTGGTGGAAAAGATAGAGCTAGGAAAGCCTGTTGCAGCTTATCATGGTGTGGACTTGGTAACGGTGTGGAATCCTACGACATCTTAGCATGATGTAAAAGACGCTGTGTCGGGTATGGAAGTAATAGATTAATTGTATTTTGATCATATTTCATGCTAATTTACAGGAATCTGAAAGTGTTCAGAAAGGGATTTATGTGTATATTTCTCCAAGCCACATAATGAAATTTTAATTTCTTGATATTGGTTTAAATGATTTTTAATTTACGGAAACATATTTTTCTAACGGTTCATTCACTAAAATAACATTAAATTGGTTTTTTTTTCACTATACTATTGGTTTCATTTTTTTGTCCCTCAATGAGATTTTTGTGCCAATTCCATGTTTTAAACTATTATTCATATGGTTAATAAATGAGTATTGACCAAGATGATGACAAGATAAAAAATTTTATTTTATATCATTGAAAGAAACCCAGATTTATTTTACAGTGTTTTTTGGTTGGGAAAATGGATATTGAGTTAATGTGTACACTCGTATTGTCTGTGTTTACTTTGTCTGAGTTTATCCTTATTGTACAACACATTAAAAATAAAATATTAGAATGTGAATTATAGATAAAAAACTATATTTTATAATTTTTATGTCTAGGTCCACATATATATACCATAATAATATGCAATTTATCAAAACAACACATGTTATCAAAACAAACAAGAATAATAACCTACAAAGTACACATGGAACCAAGTGTCTTATAAGGTTCTCAGGCCTACACACACAACCACATGTTATTAAAATCAAGAAAACCCGTCAAATATGCATAATCAATATTCATATTAAGGTAAAAAGTAAAAAAATGGAAAAAATGAAAGGAAAATATTACCGTAAATGTCAAAGATATCGGTGGAAATTGCATACCACCATATGTGTTTCGATAGAGATAGTGGATATCTCAATATTCAAGAACACCTCTTCATTAGATTATTAGAATAAATATCGATATGCTAATTATTTTGGCTCTTCTATGGTTCAAAACCCCAAAACTAGTTATTTTATATCAAAATTAAATAAAATATCTCCAGTGATTGGACTTTCAATTTCTTGTGTAATTTCCAAATTAGAATTCTAGTTTAGATCATGCACACTCAATATTGTTCATGAGAATAATTATCCTTAAATAATAAATCATAAATTAAAAATTTATAATTATATCATTATAATTTTTCATGAATTATTATCCAATAATTATCTTTAATAATTTACGATAAATTATCCTTTATAATTTTTTTATGATAATTTATCCTTAATTATAACTGTATAATTATATTATGATATTTTATCCTAAGCAGTGATATTATAATTATCATTCAATAATTCAATATCGATTATGATTTTAAAATTAAATTTTTATAATTTATCATCAATTATACATCTATAATTATCATTTGATAAACTCTAATAAAATATAATTTTATATTTATCTTTTGAAAATTTCTCCTAAATTGTCCATTAATAATTATTTCTTCATACATTCTATTAAATAACTATTTTATATTTATCTTTTGAAAATTTATTTTAAATTATGCTACATAATTATCTATTGATAATTTATCAAAAAATACCCTTTTATAAGTAAAATTTTGATAATTTCTAAATAATTTATCTATTGAGAAGAATATAATTATCTTTCGATAATTTTTAATAATTAACTTTCAATGAATAAAAGTAATTATCATCATAAAATTCAATTAATATTTCACATCATATATCTATGTGATTATCCTTTTATAAGTCAATAATTATCTTATAATTATTCAGTTGACTATCCTATGATATTTCAATATAACCATCACTTGATAATTATATTAAATTATCATTGATAATTATTCCTAATTATCTTTTGATAATTTTCAAAATTATCCTATAATTATAAATTGTCCTGAAATCTATTTCATAAATTTTCCATTTATAATAATCCAATATGAATTTATTATAACATATGTTCTGAAAATATGTGTTATTATATTCAAAATAAGTGTACAATTAGCCTTTTATAATTGGTTGAAATTTTCATTTGATAATTCATTTATAAATTATTCTTTTATCATATTTAATGTATATACCATATGATAATCATAATAATTTTCCTTTCATAATTTAAGAATTATAATTTATTTTCTCTCACTTATATCAAATTATAAAATTTATCATTGAACATATGATAGATTAATTGTAATGGAAGAAAAATTTACAAAATAAATAAATATTAAATCCACGCTTTCTTTCTTTCTAGGTGAACCTCAAATAGTAAGGGACCAACCAGACCTGGGTCTAGAGAATAAGAACACTAATTACAATTTGGGATTTTATGGATCAAATAGTAAGGATTTATGTGATCTGGCTAATTCAATATGATTATCCAATTAGAAGAAAAAGGAGTTCATAAATTTAAAAACCCTAAAATTAGATCATTTAAATCCCCTTTTTAAAATACCCATTCAGATTCCCTATTCAAACCCAAAATTCATTATATAGTAATTTATTAATCTTCAATAAGGTATTTTTTAATTTTTCATGTAAAAAAGTATTCAAATCCAATATTTTAATGAATGTCGAGTGAAAAAATAGTGGTATTTAATCAATTAAAGTAGGAGACCTATTGAAAAAGAATTATCATTATTTAAATTAATTAATATTTTTTATTATTTCATATAAAGATAAATTGACATAAATCAATGGGAGATTAAACCAAACACCTTATTTTACCAAAATTAATACACTAGATAGGGTAATTCCAAACATTATAGATATAATGGTGGTCTCATATTTATCATAGAAAACACCTATTGAGATATATGTAATTTATACTTATTTATAATTACAATAATAATATATTTGAACATTATAAGAGAATTATAATGTGTGATGTGACCAAACCTAATGCATGCCATGAACTAACCTGGGTTGACCCTGAATCGATCACCCGAGTTGGCCCTTGACATGGCCTGAGTGGTGTTCTAGATCTCCATGGGTAGGAACTAGTGTTGGGCATTGAAACATACAATGGGGAATGATTTTTCCCATGAAAATCTAAAATATATAAATAAATATAGATGTTGAAAATAAAAACTAGTATCAGGCAGAAAATGAAATCGCTCATTACTCTATTTGAATTCATAGGTCACCACCCAACAAAGATACATGTTCACTCTAAGATCAATCCAACACTAAATGTAATGTCCCCAACATGGAATCCACTAAACAGGTGCTCCGAGCCGGGTGGTTACATGACCTTAAGCGTGCCTCCCCATACACCAAAGGCTGCTGACTAGCAGCGGGGGTTTATGTACTCGTATGGGGAGACTATACCCACCTTTTATCAGAGTAAGCCAAAACAGAATAAGAAAAATAGCAAAAACAACAAACAACAAACAAGGAACATGTATAACAAAAATTTCCAATAGAAAATATGCCATGTCATACTACAAGTGCAAAAGTGGACAACGCCCAAAATAAAGACAATGGCCAAATCCCCAAAATGGCCTTTACTCCAAGTCAGAATCCTCCATCAAGTGTTACCCATGTCCACTCACAATCTAGCAAGGACCTTGGCCCTTCTCATGACCTGGAAACATTAAGTCTGCTCGGGTACCCAACGGCGGCCCGAGCGGGGTGTGAGTACAACTCTGTAGGCCACCACCAACTGTGTCTACAAAATATCCAGTATGAACACGTAGTGCATGCAAAAGGAATATGAATGATAATTCCCAAATAATTAATTAAGCTTTCATTAACAAGTTCAGAACCATGCCATTTCCATTCCAATACCATTAATTTGTTACCAATTATCATCACCTACCATTCATCACATTTCCTTGGGTTAAACAAATACATAATGTTACATGGGTCTAAGGCCAACTATCACATGCAAGAGGGTAAACACATAGTTATCCTGTCTCACTAGGACTGCCCCCTCATAGAAACCATAACCAAGCCTTGAAGCCTCAGTCTGGGATGATGCAACCATTAGGAGAATAGACCCTTAGTCCCCTTTCCTAAACCATGCATTTAGGGTGGAGTTTATAACCTTAGTCTTCACTCGACCTGTGGTCGTAGATCCTCTAGTCATACCCCGATCTAAGAAGCCATGTGCACATTCTTATATATAAGTAATCATCAACCATCCAAACCATAGTCCTTCAGCAAACACTGTTCACCACAACCCACATGGGAAACCACATCATGCCTTAACCCATTAACACATTTCTATTTCACATCATTTAACCATTCACCCAATTCCCATGTGTAATGCCTATCTCACGAAGAATTCAACATTAAACCCACAATAAATCCCATTATGGTATTTTATCAGTTTACTCATTAACCCATTTAACCTGTTTATCATTCCCATGAATCAACCTTTTAACCCACTCCAATTTAACCCTTAGGTTTTTTCCAAGTCTAGGTACATCACCTAACTTCTATTCCATGTTCAACCAATCATGCCAACATGTCTATCAAGGGCTCTAAAATTCATTACAATAAGGTCAATCATTTCATGTTAATCCCTAAATCTGGGATAAGCCGGCACATCCCATGGATGGCCCCAATTTGGTCAAGTATATCCCAACACATCCCACGGGGATCGTGAGGGTTCCCATTTGTCATTCTAAACACCATTATTACAAAATATTCCAAGGTTATCCAAAACATAACCAAAGGAAAGCAAGAATACAATTAAACATACACAAATACCCAAATAAATATGGGATATCACTTGTAGACCATCTACCTCGAAACCGTGGTTGAACGCATGCTCAATCGAGTCTATAGGCCTCGATCCAACCAAACTATGGAGCTTCAACATAAAACTCACACAAAAGATAGGGTTTTAGAGCATAGGAATGAGAGGGAGATAAGATACAAACCCTAAACCAAAAAGAGAACCAAGGATGAGATTAGCTTTACCCGGAGCTTCGATCTGCAACCAACGACACCAAAAAAACCCTAGAATCAAAGGATAATCGCCCTTTGTAAGCTTGGGTCAGCCAATTTCTCCCTTGGGTTGAGAGGGGGGAGGGGAGAGGAAAATCCAGAGTTGGGGTTTAAAAGCCCGGAGTGGAAAGATTGTAATTTTTTCCAACTTTAAGTGGATGCACGGTTTGTCTGCACGATTTGTCAAATCATGCTCATGCCACTGACCAAAGAAGGAGTAGTCACATGAATTAGCCAGACGTTTTAGAAAAACATGTGCAAACCGTGTGCATGCTTCTGTCCGGAGGAGGAAGGGGTGCACGATTTAGCCTAGGTAGGCCGCACGGTTTACTTGGCCATGCGCAAGGCGTGCGCCATGGCCTGTCTTGCCCAGATTTCCTTTCTTCTATGCCCCGAGCCCTCGGATCACCCCCAAGACCTCTCACACATTCAGGAAACATTTTAAAGCCCCCAAAACAAAGGGTTCAACCCAAAACACAACAAAATCTACCATTAAAAAAACCGGGATCTTACAACCTCCCAACCTTATAACAGATCATCCCCGAGTCGAGTTTCCAAGACTCTTTGATCCACTGAAGAGAAGAGTTCGGGCCACTGAGCCCGCATATCTGATTCCCTCTCCCAATTTTCTCCCTGAACATTCCCATGCTTCCATTGTACTCACACTAATGGAACAACCTTTCCTCGCAAGACCATTTCACTACGATCCACCACACGAACTGGATGCTCCTTAAAGGACGCATTAGCCTCAATCTCCATGTCCTAATCATCAAATACGTGAGATGGGTTAGGGTGATACCATCGGAGTTGTGAAACATGAAACACATCATTCATTCCATCATACCACTTTGGAAGAGCAATTTGGTAAGCCACTGGTCTGATCCTCTCCACAATCTCAAAATGACCCACATACCTGGGCGCCAACTAACCCTGATTTCGAATCCGTCGGTGACCCAACCTTGGATACACCCGAAAGAATGATTTATCACCCACCCCAAATGCAATAGGCCTACACCTCCAATCTGTACATAACTTCTACCTACTCTGAGCCATAGACATCCTCTTCCTAATCAACCTAACTCTCTCTGAATTTTCCCGCACGAGACGTGGCCCCAACAACTCAGATTAACCGGCCTCTAGCCAATACAACGGAGATTTACATGGCCTCCCATAGAGTGCCTCAAATGGTGCCATATGAATCGTATCCTGAAAACTGTTGTTGTTGGAAAACTCATCCAACAATAGGTGTCTCTCCAATGAACCATCAAAGTCCAAGACACAAGCTCTTAACATGTCTTCCAACACTTGGATCGTACGTTCCTACTGCCCATCCATCTACGAGTGGAAATCCGTACTCAAAAACACCTACGTACCAAGCACCTTCTACAACCCTTACCAAAATCCCTATGTGAAATGTGGATCTCGGACTGAAACTATGGTCCGTGGAACCCCATGCATCCGCACTATCTCCCAAAAATATAGCTCACCCAAATAGTCGACTATAAATGTCTCCTAAATCGGCAAGAAATGAGCCACTTTTGTTAACCTATTCAAAACCACCCATATAGCATCATTCTTATGTGTCTTCTTTTGAAGACCCATGATAGTATCCACTGTCACATCATCCCACTTCCATTACAGAATGGGAAATGGATGCCACAAACTTCCTGGGTGCTGATGCTCGGCCTTCACCTGCTGACAGGTAAGAGACCATGCCACAAAGTCCGCAAATTCCTTCATCATTCCAGGCCACCAAAACTATCTTTAGTGATCAAGGTACATTTTGGTAAAACAAGGATTCACTGGCCACATTGATGCATGGAACTCATGCATCAATTCTTCCTGCACACACTTTGGCAAAACCACATGATCATGAACACGAACAACACCGTACATGCCAATGGACCAGCCAGAAGGTTGCTCCCCACCTTTAAGATTTTCCTTCATGTTCAAACAATCAGTATCATAATGCTGAACTTGCTTAACTCGACTCAAAAGCATAGAATCCATCGTTAAAGAAGCAAGAGTGACCTGACCACTCTTCTCACGCACCTCCTGGTGTGTTTCTGCAAACAAAGCCATCACCTTCCACTCAGTACTGGACTCCGGAACCACCTGATTTTGAACCTTCTAGCTCAGAGCATCAGTAACACTGTTTTCCTTTCCCTGCATGTACACCAAATCAAATTCAAAAGACTGGACATTTTCCACCCATATCCACTGCCGAGGATTCGGATCTTTCTGAGATAAGATGTACTTTAAACTATTATGGTCGGTAAAAACAGTGAACCATTCTCCCAACAGATAGTGCCTCCACCACTTCAAGGCGTACACTACTGCATCCAAATAACAGTCATGAGTGGGATAATTCCACTCATGGGGTCTTAACTTCCTTCACCTGTAAGCCACCACCTACTCATCTTGCATCAACATAGCCCCATGTCTGATTCTGGAAACATCACAAAACATGATGTACTTCTTACCAAGCTCGTGTAAGATCAAGATAGGTGCGGTCGTCAACCGCTTCTTCAACTCTTGTAAGGCATCCTCAAAAGCCTCATACCACTCGAAATTGATTCCTTTATTATGCAAGCCTGAGAGTGGTGCTGCCGAGCGAGAGATATCCTGAATGAACCTTCGGTAATACCTGGCCAAACCCAGAAAAATCCGAACATCAGAAACACTCTTGGGCTGCTCCCAAGAAACAACTGCTTGAAATTTCTCTGGATCCACTAACACACCTGCCTCTGAAGTGATGTGTCCCAGAAAATGAACATCACCTATCTAGAATTGACACTTTGATAGCTTGGCTTATAGCCATTGCTCTATTAGCATACCCAAGACGATGTCAAGTTGTTGGGCATGATCGTCGTGAGTTTTCGAGTACAGTAAGATATCGTCAACAAAGACAACCACAAACTGATCTTGATAAATATGAATGATCTGGTTCATCAAAGCCATAAACACCACCGGTGTATTGGTCAAGCCTAAAGGCATTACCACAATCTCAAAAAACCCGTACCGACTCCGAAAAGTTGTCCACGGTATGTTTGAAGACCTCACCCTCAACTGGTGGTAACCTGACCTCAGATCAATCATAGAAAACACCGATGAACCCCTCAAGTGATCAAACATGTCATCAATTTTAGGAAGAGGGTACCGGTTTTTCACTGTCAACTGATTTAACTTTTGATAGTCAACACACAGTCTTAACAACCCATCGGCCTTCTTTGAAAAAAGTATGGGAGATCCCCAAGGTGACGAACTAGGACAGATAATCCCATTACGCTCCAACACCTCAAGCTGAACCTTCAGTTCCTAGAGTTCTACCGGTGCCATTAGGTATGGTGGAATAGAAACTGGCTCCACTCCCGGTAGCAACTCGATCGTGAACTCGACATCCCTCTTGGGTGGTAACCTTGAGAATTCCTCAGGAAACACATCCTGAAACTGATCCACCATATGAGGGAAAATAGACTGCTCCATTATTGCATTGTCATCAAGATTTAGACATGCCACTCAAGATGTGCGTCCATTCAACTTCTGACCATACGGTCCTACATGCCCTGCTCAGAAATCCCAACTGCCACAGTGGGCATAAGCGTCACCCTCAAGCGACCTGAAAGATACTCTGTGACAATAACAATCTATGTTCGCCAGATACAATGCTAGAAAATCAATTCCTAGGATTAGGTCAAACACAGACATCTCAATAATGAATAATACCCACATAAAAAAATACCAAAAAACTTCCAAGGCACATCCCTTGCACTGCTTGACAGCCACAACCCGCACCCCCTATGGAGTATCAATTGACATCACCCCACACACCCCCTCCACAGGTAAACCCAGCGCTACCATAAGTTGAGCAAAGATGAAATAGTGTATAATGACCCATACATTACATACATTGTTATTAATTAAAAATTAAAGTACACTTATTACAACATATAATAAAACCATGAACGGACTGTATAAGAATAGTGTCTTTAGAAACTGGGAAACATAAACAACTGGTTCATAAAGCGTCTACACTGTCTCCCATTTATTTCATCATATCTATAGTCCCTTTTGGCATATATTACTTAATAACCTTCTTCCTAACCTGGGGATAGAAAACATACAAAAGGGTGATCTCTAATGCTTAGTAAGTGTAAACAAAAGAAATATCAATCACATCATATTCATAAGAACATAACATTTTGGAAATCTTACCCTGCAAAAGATATCATAATTTCATAACATGGTATAAATCATGGTAGTGAAATGTAATCACAATAATCCTGACATAAAACATGAAGCTATGTGGCATACACACATAATCATAGAGAATCATTTCTTATTAGTCAAGACTCATTTATAAGACTATCCTAGTGGACAAAGACCATTTCTGAACTGAGTTCATTCCTCGTTTCAGACCAGTTTCACAGAACCGGTTTAACCTGTCGTTCCATCCATGTCCATCTCATGAGATATAAAATCTTTACCCAATGCATTGGAGAGAGATATAGGTCCCACCCATCTCATAATGATACCATTCTTATGTGTGCCACAAAATCATAAACCATACATCATAGCATAACCCACGTAATAAAAATGGGATTCTTAAACATCGTGACATCATAAAACAATTAATATAAGATAAAGGAATTAATAAAAATCATTTCATCGCACCATCATCAAATAAATGTAATAATAGAGATAGAAATAGAAACCTTTATTATCTTAGATGGAAAATAATTTTGATAAAACACTTGAACTCCATTCTTGAGGATAATATCCTTTCTACTTCAAAAAGACTTTTCCTTTCATAACATGTCATACAATTCTAAACTAAAAGAATTTGATTAAAAATAAACTTGAAAACTTTTAAAGGATGCTTCTTGGAAATAATGTTTTAAAAATCCATTCATTCTGTATAAGTTAAAAATACATTCTTCTCGTACTTTTGTCGAAAATGTCAAAAATTACCTCGTATGAAAAATGACAAAAGATTCATTTCATATATTTTACTAAAAACTCAATGAAGGGTAAAATTGGATTTAAACAATTTTAGGTGGATGGAAATAATATTACATATTGAGGAAACATCGATGTTGATGATAAAATACACCCCAGTAAATTCCAAAGTATAAACAATCTCAGATAAAAATGAGATTGTGATATTTCCCTTACATTAGGTCCGATTTGCTTCGTAAGTGTCCGAACCTCCTGTATAAAGATTTAAATAATGACATTGACTTATTCCATAATCATACTCATTGTTATGATATCATATATGGTCATATTCTTAGCTTATTATTAGTAATATTTCATTGTTACTCGTTATTCGGGTGTTTATTACTTTTTGTTCTTATGCATGTTTTGTCGAATAAATTATTATTCTTATCTTTAGGTTATAGATACCTCATTTCCATAATGTTATTAGTGTAATATATATCATATTCATTCATTCAATTCATTTATATAATCATTATGCAATGTAGATCATGTAGAATGAGTCGCATCACATCGTGGAGACGGTATTCCATACGTACGCACGAGCGATGATATCGTTCCCATGATCGTGAAATTGTATTGAGTGTATGTATACTATTTCAGAATCAATATCACTTTACAATAATCATATATATTCATTCTTTACACCATTATTCCCATCCATGTAAGGTGGTGGTGGAAAATAGATTACACCACGACGTGGAGACGGTATTCCCTACGTACGCATGCACGGTGATTTCGTGTTCTGTAGGATGGATAGATGGTGAAATAGGGTTATTTCATACTAATAATAAAATATCAGTATATGAGTGACACTTATGTTATTAATTCATAATGAAACAGCTAAAGAAGAAGAAGTGTAAGAAGAAATAAAGTTGAATGAATCGGTAACGGACATTACCTCTTCTTTGAAGCGCTTCTTTGTGGCCTCCTTTTAGGGCACTAAAATTTGTCTCTGAAGAAGACCAGGACCTCTAAGATGTTTCTAGGGAAGTGGAGAGGAGAAATTTTCAGGGGTTGGCCGAGCTTGAAGGCTCAATGTGGTGTGAGGAATAGAGGGAGGAGGTGACCATTTATAAGAGAGGAGAGGGGAACCTTTGGAAAAACTAAAAATATTATTTTATTATAAAGCCATATTCGGTTTTAAATAGCTCCAAATTGATTTATTTCGAAGCTAAGGTGGGTATGGGTCGATATCATCTCATCCAATAGAATTTGGACAAGTTTAGTTTACTATTGTAACCTTGTTATTTAGATTTAACTTTAAGTTAGATAATTTTACTTTTACCATGTCTTTTTGTGTTCTTACACTATAAGGTTAATAAACTTTCTATAACAAGCCAAAAAAACCCCAAGTTGTTTATTATTAATATATATAACCTTATCTAAGTCATTTGGCCAATAATTAGATTTTTAGGAATAAAATAACAATTAATAATATAATATTTGTTTTAAAAACTATTTTATGTCAATTTTGACACTATTTAGTAATTGATTGTTGTAAAAACTCTTAAAAAATGATTAGTTCGATAAAAGTTAATTAAATAAATAATAACATGTCATATTAACCTTGAAATTAGTGGAATTTATAAAAAGTCTCAAATTACATTTATTTGGGTATTTATAACATCAATTATGTCAATATTTAATTAATAAGATAATTACAACATCATCTTCGTGTCATAAATAAATTAAATTATTTAATGTCTAAAAATTAAAAATAAAATACCATTATGTAGGAAATATTTATATATTTCTAATGAATATTTATAGTCTAATTTATCTTATTTATAACCCTATATTAAAAATAATTTACTTATTAAACATTGATTTTAACTATTTTAACCCTTCTTTAAATAAATTAATAATAAATGTCCTAATCTAATCCAACCGGGCCTAAATGGTCATATTTTATTCCTAATGTTTTTTTTGGTCGAATTAAACTTATCCAATAGAATTAGGACATGTGTTAGGGTAATAAAAATAACACTTTTACCATTAATTACCCTATTTACTTTTAACAGTGGTAAAAAAAGTAAAAAGTTACTATTCACCAAAAATTATTTTCATCTCATTGAACCACATTTTAGTCCTTGATATTAACCGTGTCTCTCAGATTTTCAAAATTCCACTCACAGAAGCGGTAAAATTATGTTTTATGTAAATTTTTAAATTATCTTAAGAGGTGGGTAAAATACGGTGAAAAGTTCAATAAAATTTTTATATATTTAAAATTATTATAAAATTACACCAATGAATTACATTGAACTTATATAGGTATTATGTATCAATTTTTACCTAAAATAAATTTAAATAAAATAAATAATTATTTAAATAAAAAGTCGGTTTTTAAATAGTAACCTACTATTTTCACTATTCATCAAAAATTTAAGGTTTCCAGAAAAATACCAAAATTTCACCCTAGGATAATTTCGATATTCCGAATCCAAAAATGAAGTCAATTTTGAAAAATAAAATTTACAAAATTTCAAAAAGTGGTTATTACTATTCATAACGGCTAGTTTTAATAATATTTTAATATCATATCATTGTTTAGTGAAACTCGGTATTGCGTACGACACAAGCTATCAAGGAAGGTCGTGATTGAGTGTAAAGAAAGCCATACTAGTGTTGTGTGTATTGAAAGATTCCATTGATGATTTATATAAAATAAAAACAAAATATTTCATATAAAAGTCTCGGGTGTTACAGAGTGTGTGGCACCTGTGTCGAACAACGCACTAGAAAAATTAAAAGCTACAAGGATCATACCTCGAAATGTAAATGGTCTCACCTCACCATCACCAGGCACAAACTAAACTGCCTGAAGCTAACTTGTCCCTCTAAAATGGGATCCATCTTGAACACCCTGCGCTGCACTGCCCTGCTGGCATGAGGGATCTTGCCCTGGAGTTCCACATCCACCTCCCCTACCAGTACGGACCGTGGACCTCCAACATCCTTCCTGATACGGGGTAACAGATCCCCTTATCGTATCTGGCACCTTCCTTCCACCATCATACTTGCCCACCTACTAGGGTTTAATGCAGAACTTCTACACATGTCCCATCCTACCGCATGAATAGCACTCAACTGGAGGTCGAGGACACTGACCACACATATTCTTTGGCCTACCACACTGATAGTAGAACACCTGATTTCCACTCTGAGAGGCTGAACCTCTCTACTAGCCACTTTTTAGACTTCCACCATGTTGTGAGCTCTCATGGCGTAGCTTTTGACCTTCAGTAGTTGCACCACTCATCTGTCCCACTGGCACCACAGGCCCACTTCCCGAAGCTCCCTTCAAGTTTCCTTCCGAGATCAGTGCCTGATCTACTACCTCTGCGATCCTCTTGAAGAGGAATATGTTTAATTGAGACCTGATCTTAGGTCTCAGCCCGTCCTGGAAACTCCATGCTACTACTGCCTCATCCCCTGCTATTACTGGGACAAAGCGTCTCAAATCAGTGAAGCGACTAGAATATTCCATCACCGATAGTGATCCCTGAGTGAGACTCATAAAATCTACAGCCTGATCCTATATCATGGTCTCTGGGTCGAAATGATCAAGAAACTTTTCCTGAAAAATGTTCCACGACATTCCCTCAGCATGCTCGATTTGAGCCTGAATGTCCCACCAATGCCTAGCCTGGCCTCGCAACATATAAGCAGCCAGCTTCACTCACTTTTCAACATTGGTCTCCAGATGGTCCAGTATTGTCTGGACAGACTGTATTAACAACTCCACTGCTTCTGGACCACCCTCTCCGGTAAAGGTCGGACAGTGCTACAGTTGGAACTCCCTGGTCTGCTCAAACATAATTGGTGCAACACACCCTGGGTCCCGATCCATCATCTGCATAAGGCGAGCCATGTTCTCCCGGAACTGGTCTACTCTACCTTCATTGATCACCACATTTTCTTTCTCCTCTACAGGAGGAGTGTTCTCAACAACATCCTCCCATTGCCCATCTGGCAATAGACGTCATGGTGAAATTTTTCTATAATTACAATTACGAGATTTAGCACGCATACCATAAACTTTCACAACTTCATCAAAATCTATTCACAAGATAAAACAACCCGTTTTCATACACTATCCCAAAAACATTTTCCAATTTTTTTCAAACCCTATTATTTCATTAAACATAAATTACCCACTTGTTTCATTTCATTCATCTCATTATTTCTTGGTTTCATGAAATTCATGATGCACCCTACTTTCCTGCCTCATACACCCACCCCATGCATGTGCCTAACACAATGGATGCCACCTATCTCCCTAGGTGCCTAAAAATGATTCATGAATTAAAATACTCATGTTGTTAATTCCACAACCCAAATATCATACAACATTCACATCAACCACGTGTGCATCACCCAATGGTGAAATATCATCAACTGTAACAACAGACAATCAAGAGAAACATTTCCCACCCAAGGTGACTTGGGTTTTCCCACGTACATGGTTTAGCTACTCCAAAGAACTTGACCATTACCAAGTCCTGACACATCTAATCCCTTGGCTACCAATCCCAAATAACAATATCTCATAGAAGGAGAAGAAAGACCTCCTATGGTACCACTTTTTAACGTCCCCGATACGGAAGCCACTAAATAGGTGCTCCGAGCCTGGTGGTTACCTGACATTAAGTGTGCCTCCCCGTATTCCAAAGGCTGATGACTAGCAGTGGGGGTCTATGTAGTCATGTGGGGAGACTATACCCCCTTTTTATCAGATTAATCCAAAATAGAATAAACCAAATAGCAGAAACAATAACCAACAAACAAGCAACATTTATAACAAAAATTTCCAATAGAAAATATGCCATGTCATACTACAAGTGAAATGGTGGACAAAGCCCAAAATAAAGACAATGGATAAACCCCCAAAATGGTCATGATTCCATGACCGGATCCTCCACCAAGGGATACCCATGTCCAATCACAGTATAGCAAGGACCTTTGCCCTTCTCTTGACCTTCAAACATGAAGTCTACTCGGGTACCCAACGGTGGCCTGAGCAGGGTGTGCGCACAACTCAGTAGACCACCACCAATGGTGTCTACAAAATATCCAGAATGAACAGGTAGTTCAAGAAAAATGAATATGAATGATAATTTCAAAATAATTAATTGAGGTTCCATTAACAAGTTCAGAATCAAGACATTACCATTACATTACCATTCATTTATTACCAATTATCATCACCTACCATTCGTCACATTTACATGGGATAAACACATACATTATGTTACATTGGTCTAAGGCCAACTATCACATGAAAGAGGGAAAACACATCATTATCCTGTCTTACTAGGACTAAACCCTCATAGCAACCATAACCTCACCTCGAAGCCATAGTCTAGGGGGATGCAACTGTTAGGAGAATAGACCTTCAGTCCCCTTTCCTAACCTGTGGATTTAGGGTGGATTTTAGATCCTCGGTCTTCACTCGACCCATGGGTGTAGATCCTCAAGTCATACCCCACTCTATGAAGCCATGTGCACATGCTTATATGTAAGTAATCATCAACCATCAAAACCATTGTCCTTCGGAAAACACTATTCAGCACAACCCACATGGGAAATAACATCATGCCTTAACCCATTAACAAATTACCATTTCATATCATTTAACCATTCACCCAATTCCCTTGTGTTATGCCTATCTCACTAAGCATTCAACATTAAACCCATAATCTATCCCATTATGGTATTTAATCAGTTTACTCATTAACTCATTAAACTCGTTAATCATTCCCATGAATCAACAATTTAACCCACTCCACATTAACTCTTAGGTTATTTCCAAGTCCAGTTGCATCACCTAACATCTATTCCAAGTTCAACCAATCATGACAACATGTTCATCAAGTTCTCTACAATTCATTACAACAAGGTCACTCATTTAATATCAATCCCTAAATCCGGGAAAAGCCGGCATAACCCATGGATGACCCCAATTAGGTCAAGTCTATCCCAAAACATCCCACAGGGATCGTGAGGGTTCCCATTTGACATTCTGAACACCATTATTATCAAATTTTCCAAGGTTACCCAAAGCATAAAGAAAGAAAAGCATGAACACAATTAAACAAGCACAAATACCAAAATAACTATGGGATATCACTTGTAGACCACATAACTCGAAACCATGGTTGAAAGCACTCTCAATCCAATCCTTAGGCCTTGATCCAACCAACCATTCGAGCTTTAACCTAAAGCTCCCCCAAAAGATAGGATTTTAGAGCTTCAAAATGAGAGGGAGATTAGATACAAACCCTAAACGAAAAAGAGAACCAAGGATGAGATTAGCCTTACCTGGAGCTTTGATCCGCAACCAACGGCACCAAAAACACCCTATAATCGAAGGAGAACCACCGTTGGGATGCTTGGGTGGGCCATGTTCGTCCTAGGGTTGAGAGGGGGAGTGGAGAGGAAAATCCTGAGTTGGGGTTTAAAAGCCCGAAGTGGAATTTTTGTAATTTTCCCACCTTTAAGTGGCCACATAGTTTGTCCGCACAGTTTTTCAAACCATGCGCGAACCGTGCGCATGACACTTCCCGAAGGAGGAGGGGTCACACAATTTATCTGCATAGTTTAAAAAATCATGCACAAACCGTGTGCATGCTTCTGTCTGGAGGAGGAAGCGTCGCACGATTTATCAGGGGCAGGCTGCACAGTTTACTTGGTCGTGCGCAAGCTATGCGCCCTGGCCTGTCTTGCACAGATTTCCTTTCTTCCATGCCCCGAGCACCCGGATCACCCCTAAGGCCTATCATACGTTCAGGAAACCTTTTAAAGCCCCCAAATCAAAGGGTTCAACCCAAAACACAACAAAACATACATTTCAAAAAAATGGGATCTTACACAAAATTAAACTGAAAGTAATAAGATAAATTAGGTCTCAGTATGAAAATTCATCGTAGTAATGCAAATAATATACCACAAAATCCTTATATTTTTCTTTCATAAAAACATTCCATTAACAATGTGTTAAAATAAATTTATTGAAATAAGTTTTTCACATCTTATTAAACAAATGTTCTTTCCCACTTCAAAATACCAGACGTGCCACATTTTATTTTCAAAAAAATAATTTTGTTACAAAAAACTAAAACAAACACCTAATCTAAAGAATATATGTCTATGCTGAAAATAAATAAATAACTAAGTAATCAATGCATGCTGAAACTAATTTCCACATAAAGTTAACAAGAAGATATAAAAGTAACCATGGGTGATCCAAAAAATCCATAGAAGACCATTCGAGTACATGGTTTGGAAAAACCTACCAGCGTACGGTGAGGCCCCTAAGTCAATAAACAATAGCCATCCTAAAATGAATAATCTAGTGGTGCATCCCACCTAGAATGTATAAAATCCATGGTGTACCATCCTGTCTAATTGGGGTTGTTCAACAACAATCACTTGATCCCATAAAATATGTCCAAGAACCCATGGTATTAGTAAACTGTGTAAGTGGGATGCACTCACATGCTTGACTCACCTTACCTACCACCACAACACAATCCGACCCAAAATAGAAACATTTCATATACAATAACCAATAATTTAAAATTTTATATAGGGGTTACCACTCTATATATGAATATGTATATATATATATATCAAATCATCAAAGGTTCCAACTGGGCCCTCGTGTCACATTTCTTCTAAAACAATCTTCAAAATGTTGAAATACTCAAATAGGTATTTAACATTTTCCAAGAACATCGTTTCCATGAAATCAACCCATAACATCATTTCCAAGTACAAAACACAAAACTGGCCTTAACATTAAGAGGCTAAACAAATTTAAAAAAATATATTTAAAAAAACATACCAAATAAACCACAAATAGTACCTTTATAATTGCAATGAAAAATGGTCTATTATGATCCAAATACATCTTTATTTTAGAAAAAAGATAAAAATGCACAACACACACATAATTTCTTAAAAGACATCCAATCCATTTAGAATCTGACCATCTTTTATAAATAACCAAAATATGTTCAAAGTCCAAATTTCCCAAACCTTTTTTCAAAAAATAATCTTTGTCACATTTTTAAATCTCTTGAAGAAAAAAATCCTAATTTCAAAACCATAGGTCCATTTGGGAAAAATCAAGAAAAATTGATGATGATGTGACTTTTTAGAAAAGAAGTTACTTACAGTGAAATTCTCATTTAAATTCACATATGTGGGTGCACTCTGTATACCAATGGATGTTACAACATGCAATGGAAGTCCCTAATTTTCTCATAGAACCCTTTTTGGAACCATTTATAAAATACCACATGCCATAACCAAGTAAAATCAATAATACCACATAATAACAAATCAAAACCCTCCCTTTCAGAAAACAAGAGATATATTCCAAAAAAAATTCACGATGATTCATGAGTCATTAAAATAAAACCAAAACACAAAACACTCCACTTTAGTAATAGGGACCAATTTACAAATTCATGTAGAAGAAAAATTCCAAAACAGTGTTCAATTCATCTATAAAATAATAAATTACAATTTATAAGAAATACTAAGGGAATAATCACATAGGTAATAATGAAGGATTTATTTGAAAAATAATTTTATTTTTTGAAATTTATATCAATAAACAATCATCACAAAAAATATATATAGGTTCTCTAAGTGTTTTAAATATATTTATAAATTTATTATATGAATCCAAGCACAAATGGGATTCTATAGATTTGAAAAAATCATGGTGACACCTACCTCAAACAAGCCAATTTATGATGCTGACTATATGAACCAACACTTCGCACTTACACAAAGAATAATTTATAACCATATATATAGATACCCCTTGCTTAATTTAAAATATTCCCTACATTATGAGGGCATATTTACAAAGTGGACACATATACATATATGCCTTACCCTATGCATATACTGTAGAAACACTCGCCACCCGCAATCCAAAACCACCACAAAAAGGTCCAGCAAACACTATAAATATTACCAACAACTACAAACTATGAAAAGAACTAAATTAGAATAAAACTAAAAAAATAATTGAAAACCCTTTACCAAAGATAATGGAAGACGGACCAATACAATCCAAAATGAATTAACTTCAGCAACAGTTTCCAGAACCGGTACCAAAATCACCCAAAAATATAGAAGAAATCATTTCACATGAAAAAACTCCATATTATGTCAATCGAACCAATAAAACACCATTAGGACCATATTAATATAGAGGGTAAGAGAGAGGAACTAAACAGATGTAGAGAGGGTGTGGCCATAGGAGAGGTTCGTCTCGCCAAAGTGGGAGATTCCCAACTGGGGTGGGTTGTAAAATAATATGAGAGTGGCCCGAGCATGAGTCCATGCGAGAGGCCACGTGAGGAGGACCTCTGATTAGTGGTGAGGAAGACGGTGAGGGAGGCATACATCGAAGAGGTCACCCGATCTAGAAGTGTGGTCACACATGGGGGAGTGGTAGGCCATGGTGGCTACGTGAGAGTAACTGAGCAGGGTGGTCACACCGTTGGGTGAAATGGGATAGGGAAACAAAAACCCTAGTTAAGAAAAAATTTAAGTTAAAACTAAAAAATATAAAAACAAAAAAAAACAAAATAATACTAAAAATTATAATAATTATATAATTAAAAGTAATAAAAATAATATTAATATAAATAATATGTTAATGATAAGAATAATAATTTGAGTAATAAAAATACTATTTTTTTCATTAATACATTTTTAAAATTTATTTTAATAAAATTTTAAAAATTGTAAATATTTTTCAGTTGGACGGTCACCTAGGACACAATCATGGTTACCGCTGACCATGTAGTACCCGTGCAATATCCTAAAACCCACCAAAATTACTAAACATCAATAATTTTAAACCAAAAATAATCCCAAACATTGATAGGAATATCCATATCTAAGAAATAAAGAAACTAAAATAATATTAAAGGTCGGAGCATTATGATTCTCCCCACCAAAAATATTATGTAACAAATAAGTCACCATATTGAAAGTTAATAAAAAATCAAGTCCATGTGAAAACACAATAAGAAGAAATAAGTAATTATGGTGTGATTATGTATTCTCTAAGTCACACCTGATTGATCTAGATTAAACCAAAACCCAAAACAAGGGGTTAAAATGAGAGGGTTCTCCCCAAAAAAAGATTTATAATACCATGGAAATTAAATCCCAAACATCCCACCCTAGAGAGGGGGCCACTGTGGGTACTAACAACTGATTCATTCAAACTCCCATGGAATGAGAGAAACAACTCCACCACAAGATATAGAATCTGTTAACACACCATCCAAACTCAAAATATTATAGGGATACTCACAAAAAGATGCATCAACTAAAAAATAGACTGAAAACACCACTCACCTATTTCATAAAACCAAAACATCTCCAAAAACCACTAAAAACAACATCCAATATAGGGTCCAAACAGAAATCATAAAAAACAAACAATTCGGAAAACCATATTTATAATAGATGCAACTTTTTTAGTTTTGATAGAGAAAGTTCATCACAATGTTACATCATGAGATTAACTTAAAATAATAGGATGAAAAGAATAAGGAAACCTTAAATATAACTATTTCAAAATTAATGATAAATAATTGGGATAAGGTCTAACATACCATTGGTAATATTGACTCTATGATAGATTCTCCCCATTACCTGGGTTGGGACTTTGATGGTTGAAGCATCTATAGCCTAACAGTATTGTAAGATAATTCCTTGGACAAAACCCCTTCTTTGAGAAATGCTTCCTGCATAACATCACCAGGTGACCCAATCAGTCAAAGATATTGTTGGAAATTCGAGGGATACAACAATACATTGGTGGAACACCAGAAATAAGAAACCAGTTCCTCTAGTATGCGCTCCTCGCCAGATGGGAAACCATCACAAATTAAGATACACTATATTACAAACCACGGCTGACAACACCCCAAGAACTAAATCCTCTAAGAAATCCTTATCAACCAACCACTCAAACATATACTTCTCTGTATTAGAGAATTTTATCTATTATCTCTAGGAGATGACCCTATCGACAAGGGGAACCATATCTTTAAAGTGTTAAAAATAATCTTTCACTAATAACTAGACCGACTGAACATCCCAAATCTATTCCACCTACATCAACTTCACCACCCCATGAATAATCCTTTGGCTGAAGATTATTTTGTACATTTCTCGCGTCATCCCAGCATACAAAAATGAAGGGAAAACCAATATACACTAGTCCAAAGCTGGTCCCTCAAACAATCCTAGAATAGTACAAGGTCTAATAGATTTGGAAGTCCCCATCTACATGAAGAAAATCTATACATCTCCATGCCACTTCACTACCTCTAATAGACCTCTATCACCACGTTGAACATGAAAAATCTTAGAAGAACCAAAAACATGGCATGACTTATTATCAACATTGGGGACCGTCTTGGGAGTTAATCATATAAAACATCAACCGAACAGAAAATCAAAACAAATCACAATAAAAAAACACCTAATGCTAAAAACAAAATGATCATGATCCAAAAAACATAATCACATCCCAAACAACCCATTTCAAAACCCACCATGTCAATTTATATTTCAAAACATCCTCATCCGAAGTCCATATTCCAAATAACAAAGCTCTATTTTGTAACCAAATTCAATTTCACAAATCATTTCTACTTTCAAAATAACCATTACAAAGACAATTCCAAGCCTTTGTTTTTAAATAATCAATTGTGGCATCCAATGAACCATTTCATATTTTTTTCATTTGTTTCCAAACATACATGCCATTATGAACATCCCACAAACATACCTTAACTATTGTAAACATCCATAAGTGTTGACCACACCTATTTTGATAATCCTAATTATGATTTCACATACTTTGATAATCCCAATTATTTTTTATCTATTTTATAATTCGTGCAATCTATGATATTATATTATCAAGATGATAATAATATTAAAATAATCCTTGAAATATGTTAATAAATGTTTATCCTTGTTTATATATGTTTTGAAGTTATTCTAATACAATCAGATATGTTTTGCATAAAACAGATAAGTGTTAGTCACTGATCTGTATATAGCTACTGATACAGAGCTACCAGTACTTAGTCTACCGATAGACGGAGTCACCGATAAGCTAAGTTCACCGATACACAGAGCTACCGATATGTAAAAATCTACCGGTAAGCATAGAACAAGTCATCTGATAGTACAGAATAGAGTTACCGATGTGCATAAGTCTACCGATACACATAATCACTGGAACTAACAAAAAGTGACTGATACAATGTATTGCTATTGATAGAACAAGTCTACCGAGCTACCGATAGATTAAGTCTACCGATAGACGGATATACTGATATGTACAGAGCTACCGATGCACAGAGTAAGAGCTACTGATATCAAAATCTACTAATACATAGAGTAAGAGATACCGATATCAAAAGCCACCATTACACAAAGTAAGAGCTACTGATATCAAGAGCTAACAATACAATTTCAAAGAACCACCGATGGAAGGGCACTGCTACACAAAGTCCACTGTACACATCTACCAACAGAAGGCTACTAATGATTGACCAACCAATCAAACTCTATACTATCAATACTATTCGTTTATTAATCTAACAGTTGCATTTAATGTTAATTAATGATTTCTATTTCCATGTCAGGGAACCGTACCTAGTACCCATGAAAAAAGTAATCATACCTTTTTTCCAGAGCTGAAAGCTATAAAAGGGACGATAAAGACCTAACTGAAAATGTAAAGTAAACATAATGATCTAATAAAAGAGCGAGAATCAAGGAACTAATAAGGCACACAAAGGGTGAAAATGAAAAAGGCTCAACATCATTCAAACGTGGTGCATTCACACAAGGCTACATCAATACTTCAAGAACACCTGACATACAAGAAGCCACTAATTTGTAGAGGAGAACACAAGATGCATTTTGAGTGAAGAACTACATCAAACACTTCATGAACTCATGTTGATAAGCTAAACCTAGAACCAAGGAAGAAAACGACACTCTATTTTTCAGACAAAAAACAAAGGACTCAAAAGCTTTTCTGACCAATCAAATGAGTCCAGAGTTGTACTTCCAATCACTAAAGCTTTTCTAAACTCATTCATAATTTATTTAGTGATTCTTCCATTTAAATTTTGAGCAGGGTGTGAACCTTATTTATTTTACCCACATTGTATTCTGAGCTAAGTTGGAGGATTCTTAAATCCTCATTCAAACTATATAACTCCTTGTATCCCACTGTGGATAGTGGTAGAGGTTGAGTAAGACCTTGACAGTTGTGAGATGTTGTTTGTTTTCCCATGTAGAACTGTGGTAGAGGTCTTTGTACCTGGACAATGAGTTCACTGTTTTTTACCCCGATCCAGGGTGTGGATCAACTTATATAATTTTTTTGAGAGGACTAAGTCTTGGATTGAGACTGAACCTCTTGTTTACATATGTTGTGCATTTTAATTTAGGTCATATGTATTCTATATATATTTCATATTTCGCTCCTAAATACTTTGAAATATAATTTGTTTTAAAGTTACTTTGATAGTTAAATTATCAAGTGTTTATACTTTTTGTAAACCAGTAAGTTAGTTTCAAAAGTCAATTTAATCTTCAGATTAAATTAACTGAGACTTAATCAATCATTGAGAAACTAATTGAATATTTACAATTTGTATAAATTCACTATAGTTTAACATTGTTTTTTAAATAGGGGGATTTAAGAGAAATTTTTTTAACAGAAATTGTTTTGGAACTCAATTCACCCCCCCTCTTGAGTGTCCACTCCGACCAACATTTCGTATCATAGGCTTGTTTCTATTTATAAGAATTTTCAAAATTTCGGTTTTTCAACTATGATTTTAGTTGCATCTTTAGAGATCTTAAATTTCTGTTAGTTCAAAATTTAATGTCTTTAATATATTTTCTAAAATCTATTTATGGACAATATACTAGATGGGGCTTCTAATAACCATCCACCTTTCTTTAATGGTACAAAATATTTGCAGTGGAAACTTAAGATGAAAATTTATTTAGAGATTATGGGTTTTGATATCTGGACTGCTATAGAGTCATAATATAAAATTCCAAAAACTGATAGAACAACATGGTATGAATCTACAAAGACTACTTATAATAATAATTGTAAAGCTATGAATTCTCTATATTGTGCTTTAGGAGATGAGGAATTTAATAGAATATCTGCTTGCAAAACTGATTATGAAATATGTGATACTTTAGGTGTTTCTCATGAAGGAACAACCAATGTTAATGAAATGAGATTAAATACTTATAATATTAAATATGATAATTTTACAATGAAGACTGATGAACATATTTTTGACATGTATCTCAGGTTCACTAAGATTTTCAATACTATGATCTCTCTTGGAAAAATTGTTCCAGCAAAGGACCAAATCATGAGAATCTTGAGATGGATACCAGACCGATGGAGGGGCACTTCTGTTTCAATCAGAGAATCATGTGACATTGGAGCTCTGTCTATTAAAGAGATTATTGGTAAATTAATGATGTATGAGGAAGAACATAAGGTAAACAAATAATATGATGATGAACCCAAGAGAAAATCTGTGTCTTTCAAGTCTACTACTTCAAAGAGAAAAGACAAAGAAAAAAGACATGTACCTATTGAAAGTTCAACCAGTGAAGATTCAGACTCTAAAAGTAATGCTGAAATGGCTCAAATAGCCAAGAGATTCAAGAATTTTTATAGGAAAAAGAAATTCTTCAGAAAATAAAATTACAAAGTTAAGTATGACAATAAAGGTCATTGGAAGAAGGACTGGAAGAAGTCTGATAAGGAAGATGATATAGTCTACTATGAGTTCAAAAGTAAAGGACTCATCAAAGCTGACTATCCAAAATTAATGTTCAAAAAGAAACATGAATATAAGGACAAGATGTACAAGAAATCTATGAAAGGTACTTGGAGTGCTTCTGAAGACAGCACAAGTGAATCCAAAATTTCTAATTCTGAAAAGAATCATGCCAACATGTGGTTCATGACCAATACCTCTGAGGTACTTATTTCCCCTATGCTGAATGATTTTTATTCTAGAAATAACAGTGATTCAGATAATGATGAAAATATTTATAGGGATGAATTTTTTTAATACTATAACATGCAATAAGAAACATGTAATGTATATAAGGACAAATATAAGTCACTAAAGAAACATCATTCTCTCACTACCAATGTTAAATCTTCCTTTGATATAGAAAAAGAAAATAATGCTCAACTGGTAAAGGAAAATACTGAACTGAAATTATCTAATGAGAAACATAGAAAGTAAAAAAGAAAAGTCCACAAAGGGAAAAGATACACTTACTCAAATGTTAGTTAAACATGTTGCACCAAAATTCACTACTGGTTTGGGATACCAACCTGGACAGAGACATTTTACTAAAAATCAATTTATTCCTAAATCTGGACATAATTCTACTTATTCCAGTTCTAGAAATACGTGTCCTTCAACTAGTTATTCATATGTTTACAGATCAAATAATGTGTATCTTTCAAAGTCTATTGATTTTGTGAATTATATGAGACCCATAAGAAAAAACTGGGTACCTAAATCTTTGATTGCTAACCTTTCTGGACCCAAGAAGATCTGGGTACCAAAATAATTTCCAATCTAAATCTATTTTGTAGGAAACCTGCTTGAAGAGTTCTCACAAAAAGGTATGGTACTTGGACAATGGATGTTAAAGGAATATGTCTTAAGATTACTAATGCTTTAAAAGCTTAATCAATGTTTATGGAGGCCATGTCACCTTTGGGATAATTCCGAAGGAAAAATCATCAGTCGAGGAGAGATTGGTAACACTGATTCAGTTTTGATTTATAAAGTTTTATTTGTTGATGGACTTAAGTATAACCTTATAAGTATTTCTCAATTATGTGATGATGGATTTAATCTTATGTTTGAAAATTATTCTTGTAATGTTTTTAACTCTAAAAATGTTTTGGTATTTTCTACTTTAAGAAATGAAAATGTTTATGTTGTTGATCAGAATTCTTTATCTTAGCGAAATGTTTCTTGTTTAAATGATTTTCATAAAGAGTCATGGATCTGGAATAGAAGATTTGGACACTGCAACATCTACTCAGTTGGAAAATTGACTAGGAATAACTTAATTATAGACCGACCCAAGCTTGATTTCACATCAGACAAAGTTTTTAATCCCTGTCAAAATGGAAAGCAACATAAAGTTTCTTTTAAAACAATGAAAGAAGTCTCAACTTCTCAACCTCTGGAGTTGGTTTACATGGACTTGTTTGGACCTTTTATAGTTTCTAGTTTAAATGGGATTCACTATGTCTATGTCCTATTAGATGACTTTTCAAGATATACTTGGGTATACTTCTTGGCTCACAAAAGTGAAGCTTGTTCTTACTTTGTTAAATACTCTATATTTGTAGAAAACCTTTGTGGACTTAAGATTAAAACCCTGAGAAGTGATTATGGTCGTGAGTTTGAAAATCATGAGTTTGAATCTTATTGCTCACACAATGGCTATAGTCATAATTTTTCTTCCCCTAGGACACCTTAGCATAATGTTTTAGTAGAAAAAAGATACAGAACCCTTCGAGAAATTTCAAGAACCATGCTTAATGATATGACCTGCCTATTTATTTTTGGCCTAAAGCTGTGAATACAACTTGTTATATTATTAATAGAGTATTTATTAGATCTGTTATCAAGAAGACCCCATATGAAATATGGAATAATATAAAACATTAAGTTAGTTACTTTAGAGTCTTTGGATGAAAAATTTTTATTCTCGGTATAAAGGATAATCTTGACATGTTTTCTTCTAAGAGTGATGAAGGAATTTTTCTTGGTTACTCTTTAACTAGAAAGGCATATAGATTATTTAATAAAAGAACCGAATGTGTGGAATAATCTATTCACATAAATTTTGATGAAACTAATCCACATGATCCTAAAACCTCTATTGAAAATCTTGAAGAAGATTTGACTATTATGGACCTTAATGATAAATCTGAAGAACCTTCTTTAAAAATATCCAGTTCTGGACATATTCCAGAATCTTCATCTATTGAACCCAAAAATTTATATGAACCTAAAATATAAAGTCCTACTTTTACTAGATCAACTAGGAATCTAAAGAATCATCCTTTGGATGTTGTTGTTGGTAATCTTGATAGAGGGACAGAGACTACAGCTTCTCTAAGAAACCATCTTGAACATCAAGATTTTCTTTCATAGCTAGAACCTAAAAATTTCAATGATGCAATCAATGATGAATTTTGGTTAATAGATATGCAAGAAGAGTTAAATCAATTTGAAAGAAAAAATGTTTGGGAATTAGTTGACAGACGCAAGGACAGTTTGACAACAGGCAGTAAATGTGATTTTAGAAACAAAGTTGATGAATTTGGAAATATAGTTAGAAACAAAGCTAGGATAGTTTCCTAAGTATATAGTCAAGAGGAAGGTATAGAATATGAGGAAACCTTTTCCCTGTAGATATATTAGAAGCCATTAGGATCTTACATGCCTATGCTGCCCATGTGAATTTCAAGTTATATCAAATGGATGTAAAAAGTTCTTTTCTAAATGGTTTTATTATTGAAGATGTTTTTGTTGAACAACCACCTTGATTTACTAATCCTCATTTCCAAATCAATTTTTGAAGATATATAAATCTTTATATGGTTTAAAACAAGCTCCAAGAGCTTGGTATGATAGACTTAGTAATTTTCTTATTTCAAAAAGTTTTACTAAATGGATTGCCGATCCAACTCTTTTTATTAAATGAATTTCTAAAGATGTTTTAATAGTACAAATCTATGTTGATGATATTATTTTTTGATATTTTAAAAATTCATTATGTACTAAATTTTCAAAGTGTATGAAAAGATAATTTTAAATGAGTTTAATGGGAGAACATAAATATTTTTTTGGATTTCATGTTTTTCAAAATTAAAATGGTATTGTGTTGAATCAAAGTAAATATAAAAATTATATTTTAAAACGTTTTGGTCTGGATAGTATTAAGGAAAGTGATACTCCTATGAGTACATTCTGTAAATTGGATATAGATGAAACTTGGAAACCAGTGGATCAAACCAATTACAGAGGTATGATTGGAAGATTACATTACCTTACTGCTAGTCGACCTGTTATTATGTCTAGTGTGCGTATGTGTACTTGATTTCAAGCTCATCCAAAATAATCTCATTTACTTTCTTTTAAAAAAAATTAAGTATCATAAACACACTATAAACATAGGTTTGTTTATCCCAAATGGAAAATCCTTTGAGTTAATGAGTTATTCAGATGATGACTTTTCTGGGTGCAAGGTGGATAGAAAAAGTACATCCAGAACATGTCATTTATTGGGAAAATCCTTAGTATCTTGGTGTAGTAAGAAGAATAATTCTGAGCTTTTTCCACTGCCGAATCAGAGTATATAGCTGCTGGTAGTTGCTGTGCACAAATTTTGTGGAGGAAACACACTCTTTTGGACTATGGATATGATTTTAAGTATGTTTCTATCAACTAGGATAGCACTAGTGCAATAAACACTTCTATGAACCCTATATCTCACTCTAGGACCATAAAAATTGATGTAACGCACCATTTCTTGAGAGATCATTACCATAAGGGTGATATTACTCTTGAATTTAGTGGTACTGAACATTAATTAGCTGACATTTTCACCAAACCTTTGAGATCGGATAGGTTATGTTACATACGGCATGAGTTAGGAAATATTAACCTTGATCGGTAGATACCTCACCGATGTGATACCACACCGATGTGGATACCTCACCGATGTGAATACCTCACTAATTTGATACCTCACCGATGTGGAAACCTCACCTATGTGAATACCTCAACGATGTGATACCTCACCGATGTGAATGCCTCACCGATGTGATACATCGCCGATTTGAATACCTCACCAATGTGATACCTCACCGATGTAACCTCACTGATAGGAATTCTCACCGATAAACTCTACCGATGATTGCGTTGTTTTAAACTTCTATCTGCCGCCAGAATCTGAATCCTTTTTATTTTATTTCATTTTATTTATTTATTTTATGATTTTTAAATGATAAAATCTATGTCCAAGTTACTCCACAATCCACCGAGCCTCAAACCCTAACCCTCAATCCTTCGCTCCCAAATCTCTCGAAAACCCTAAATCCCTCAAACCAGTGATGGAAAAAACCAAACATCATACCATTAGAGATGAAACTAATGAGCCGAATTCATAGAAGCAGATATCCATGCCAGAATCTAGTGGTAGTGTTGGTAGAACTAGGTCGGGTAGGTGACCAGTGAACCCTCATTTTCAGAATAGATTTATTGTGATAGAAAAAGAGATGTGCGTCGAATGGTTGCTACCTAGAAAGTTGTTAGTGATCAAAGGGATAGAAGATCAAAAGTGGGTAGATTTATTTTCAAAAAACAATGGACCCTACTATCCAAAGCTAGTGAAACAATTTTATGTGTTTATAAGCTTTGAGAAGTCTGAAGATGAGAACCAAGTGACCTCTTTTGTGAATGGAAATGAGATGTATTTTACATTCATTGAGTGGGATGAATGCCTAAAGGTACCACATGAAGGTGTATCAGGATATGTCTCGAATGCTATGCCACCTAAAAGTGATATATTAAATTATGAGACTGCCTTGGAGGAGCTCACGGGTGATGGAAATCAAAGACAAGTAGTGGCTGTTGAAATGGATGGAGAGACCAGATTACTGTTCAAATTTGTTCATCTTATCTTAATACCAAGGAGAGGAGACTTTGCGAATTTAAGATATCAGGATATCTATCTCCTACATCTCTTGAGACATTGTGTAAAATTGAATCTGTGCAGATTGCTGATGATCGAAATGGAAGACATGAGAAGGCCAAAATCAAAGACCAATGCCCTATTCTTTGCCACATTGATCTAAGAGATGATCAAAGTGAAAGGGGTAGCTGAGTCTCAAGATGAGACATTTCTAGTAAGGTATAATTTTTGTATCACAACAATAGTTTTCAAATACATGAATATAAATTGGAACCCATGGAGAGGAGAGTGGGTTAATGAGGATAAGAAGATATATGATAAATTGAATCCTATGAATCATCCTTCAAGACCTAAGGATGTGAGAGATCCTGGTCTAAGATCTGATGAAGAAGAAGGTGAGTACAGTGATGAGACTGAAGAAGAAGAATCTTCTATGGTTGAAGTGAGATATCCGGACTTGCCTCCTAGTCCTACTTCTAAAATTGTATCTTCAGAAAAGGAAACCTTAGTAGAAGAAGAGACTCCTACTGATGTGGAAGACCAGGCTGCTCCTAAGCATAATGAAGAAAAGAATAATGAATCTGAAGCCTCTAATTCGGTTTTCTTAAGTCTGATTCCATTAATTGGAAGATCAGTTGTGCCTGTTAAGGATGTAGTAAGAGAAATGGAAGATGTTGTACCTAATCCAGTGGACCCTCCAGCTATTGCAGAGATGGAATTGATAGTAGAAGATTCTCCTCAAGAAGAAAGACCTGCTGAGAATTCCCTTGATATACATGGTAATGCACCCATTGAGGGGGAGCATCAAACCAAGATTGGAAGTGTGTCAGTGGCTGTTGATATTGAGGACTGTACAGAAGACCCAAGTTTTGTGGTTTTTGGATTATACTATCCTGATTCTGATAATGAGGCATCCCTCAATAGAACAAAGATCATTTATGATGTTGAATCCGAGTTGCTACATGAAGATTTGGTCAGAAAGCATGACCTGGATTTTTTGAAGAAAAATCTTAAGGACAGTTTTGTTGAAGAGACAAGGAAAATGGAAACCTCACTTGTGTCATCAATTCAATCGATTATGACTTACTCAGTGGCTACCAAAGCTTCTGAAAGCACACCTATTGTAATTGCTCCTACTGATATGATCACCAAATCTGACCTTGAATCCTTAGTGGATGAGATGATGGAGTCCTTTAGTGCTTCTGTTGCTGAGTTGAAGCACTGCTTTGTTGAAGAGATAAGTAACTTTAAAAAATATTTTTAACTCTCTCTTGGTTGTAATTTGTCAACCTTTATGGCTGAAATAGTGGAATAAGTTTTATATTTCCAGACTCAAGTTTCTAGACTAGAATCAGATGTTGAAGATCTAAAGAAATCGGTTATCTCTTTAGACTCTTACATGAGTTCTAACTCCCAAGAAGACAAGGACTTAGTCTATGTCAAATGTGTTGTAAGCCAGATGGTTTCAGTGTTTGACGATTTTAAAACATCCGAGAAAGATCATGTTAAAACCTAGGATTCCCAAGTCTAAAATCATATCAGTGGGTTGAACAAAAACTTCAAGGAAATAGTAACCTTCTCTATTGGTTCTGTTTCTTCTAAACCTTCAGTGGATATGAATCAGATTCGAGCTATGAAGAAGGAGGAGCATGGTTCATCATCGACCAGTGGCTCTGTGGAATCATCCGATCTGATCAATGTTGTGATTTCAACTAGATATTCAGCTAGAGAAATAATGAAGATAGTTCAGGACTCTATGAGAGAAGCTTCTGCCTCTCAGAAAGAAGTGAATGATAAGGTGGACTCCTATTTCCAAAAGTTTTACACCAAACATCAACTCAACAATCATTTCAAACTTCTGTTGGAAAACCTGAAGTTACCTAATGTCAATCAAGCCTTTAGAGAGAAAGTCAGCAAAATAAGGTAATTGACTCCATCCATGGACAAATTCATGGAGAACAAGGATGACTTCATATCTGCTATAGAGAGAGGAGGATGAATAATTATGGATTTCAAAAATCTTTTGCTGCATTTCCTGCATGTTGATGCTAAGCCATTGATTGTACCTCCTGCTTTACCTGCCTCTACCTCTACTAATCCTCCTATTCAAATGACTCCATCCCAAGACATTCGAAGCCTTACTCCTATGATCACTCAATGAACTCCTCAGTACAGGCCAGGCACAATGTCAGTGGCTCATCCCCCTATGATCATTTCCAGAATTCCTAAGCCTTCACCAACATCCACCCAGTCTGAATCCTCTTTTGAACCAAAGGGAAAATCTCGCATTGAGTATGTGGATTAAACAAGTGGCTATGATGTTTTATTGGAATCCCTTGTATTTTTTTCTTTCTATGTACCCTTTTGCAACATATAATAAAATTGGCTTTCATTTATTTCACATTGTGTTACTTTTTCTATTTCTTGTTTCCCACTTTTTGATTATCACAATGGGGGAGAAATGTTGTCAAAGTATCAAAGAGGGAGAAATATTCTCAAAGGGGGAGCAATATTATCTAAGGAAGAGCTAACAAGCTTTTCCCCTCTGATATCATTGCATTTAATTCTACCTCTGATACATTTTGATCTACAAAATAATTTTTTCTCTGAGATAATTTCATTTAATGATATATCCTCTGATACAACTACTCCTTATTTTAAACCTATAATCTCATAAGTTGTGATTATCAAAAAGGGGTAGATTGATGACCTCACCCATTTTGATAATCCCAATTATGCATTCACCTACTTGGATAATCCAAATTAATGTTTATCTATATTCTAATTCACTCAATCTTTGATATTCTATTATCAAGATGATAATAATTATAAAATAATCCTTGAAATATGTGGATCAATGTTTATTTTTTTATATATGTTTTGAAATTATTCTAATCCAATCAGATATGTTTTGCATAAAATAGAAAAGTGTTAGTCACTGATCTGCATATAGCTACTGATACAGAGCTACCGGTACTTAGTCTACCGATAGACAGAGTCACCGATAAGCTAAGGTCACTGATACGCATAGCTACCAATATTTACTAATCTACTGGTAAGCATAGAAGAAGTCTTCCTATAGTAAAGAATGGAGTTACTGATGGGCATAAGTCTACTGATACACATATTCACTAGAAGTAACCAAGATCAACCAATTCAAAGTATATATACCAATAGAACAAGTCTTCCGAGCTACTGATAGACTAAGTCTTCCGATAGATGGAGCTACTGATATGTACAGAGCTACCGATGCACAGAGTAAGAGATATCGATATCAAAAGCTATCGATACACAAAGTAAGATCTACCGAAATCAAAAGCTACTGATACACAGAGTAAAAGCTACTGATATCAAGATCTACCGATACAAGTTCAAAGAACTACCGATGGAAGATAACTGATACACAAAGTCCACCATACACATCTACCAATAGAAGGCTACTAATGATTGACCATCTAGTCAAACTCTATACTCTCAATACTATTTGTTTATTAAGCTAACAGTTACATTTGATGTTTTTAATACAGTTAATGTTATTTAATGATTTCTTTTTCCATGTCAGGGAACCGTACCTAGTACCAATGAAAAAAAGTAATAATTCCTTTTTGCCGGAGCTGAAAGATATAAAAGGGATGTAGAGACCCGAAGCATGACATACATAGACATTACATTACTTTTATGGAATACTTAATACATAACAAACACATACATACAAGGACCGTAATAGTTTAGTGTCATTAGAAACTAGGATTATAAACTTCTAATCATGTTGAAATATCTTCAACAACTCCCATAATGATCTTCCTCCTTTTTTTACTTACCTAAAACCTATCTTTATTTCTTGGGGAAAATTAAAAATAAAAAGGGTCAGCTCAAATGCTCAGTAAGTGGAAACATAGATAACATAAAACAATCCATAAACATTTGGAAGCCAAAACATGAAAATGAAATTTAAACATCAAAATCTCAAGCAATGACATAAATCGTGGAAGTACGTAAGGCATATATCATAATGGAACATCAACCATGATAAAATATAATGGGAATAAAACATGTAATTGTGGCAACCATTAATCACGTGATATGATTTCCATAGTAGCCAAGGAATTTCTGCCAAGACCATCTTAGTGGACAAAGTCCCTTTCTGAATTGAGTTCACTCCTCATTTCAGTCTTGTAACACTGAACCAGATTAACTTACCGTTCCAGCCATGTCTATCTCATGAGATATAAAAAATTTACCCAACAAATTGGAGGGAGATATAGGTTCCACCCATCTCATAATGAAATAATTATTACGTGTGCCACAAAATAAACATATATCATTCGTAATAACCCAAAGAATAAAATGGGTTTCATAAACATCATCCCATAATCACATAATCCATATAAAAGAAATGGATATAATTTCATAATAAGAAAAGTGAAACCATATAAATCCTAGAGAAATTATACTTGAAACATGCACATATGAAATAATGTCATCTTATATGGAAAATGGTGTTGATAAAGCACTTGAAATGAATTCTTGAGGAAAATATCCTTTCATCTTGAAAATCATTTTCTTTTCACAAAATGCAATTTAATTTTAAAATAAAATGATATTGTTGAAAATAGTCATGAAATATTTTGGTGGTAGCTTTATGAAAATAAGGGTTTATAAAACATTAAAAAGTCTTTTCATGTCGTATAAGTTAAAAAAACCTTCTTCTCGTACTTTTGCCGAAAAAGCCAAAAAGTACCTCATAAAAGAAAGATTTCATACATACCATGTAGTAAAAGTCAAAAAATGGGTAAAAAGGACTTTAAATATACATGAAACCATTTTTAGGAAACATGGACATGGATGAGAACAATAACCCCAGTAAATAATTAAGAATAAACAATCTTGGATAAGAACGAGATTGGAAAAGTTATCCCTTACCTTAGGTCTGATATGCTTTGTACGTATCCGAACCTCCTGTATAATGATTTAAATAATGTCATTGACTTATTATAGAATCATATTCATTGTTATGATGTCATATATGGTTCACTAATGACTTTATATTACCCGTTAGTTTGTAAATTCCATGTTAAAGAGCGTTTTGGGTAAAATTGTTTCATTTGCCGTCCGTGTTTTGACTTGTAATTATTCATATGGTTACATAGATCATGATTAATTACATCTAGAATGTAAAAAATTATTTATATATAATATATATTCAGAATTTACACATATATAATAGATTGATTAATGGAAGGAAATACAACGTTCATGGAGACGGTAGGCCGTACGTACGCATGAACGCTGTTTTCGTTTCCTTATTGAATTGAATGAAACTAAATAGATGACATATATATATATATACACATAAATCTAGTATCATTATTATGTCCTATATTTCATGATTACTTATTATATATACTTTATAATCATTAACGAATGGTTAACATGGAGAATGAATCTCAATGCGTCGTGGAGACGGTAATCCGTACATATGCACGAGCGATTATATCATTCCCATGATCATGGAATTGTATTGAAGTGTATGTATAATATTTCAGAATCAAAATAAATTTACAACAATCAAATATAGTTATCTATTTACACCATTATACCCATACAGTTAAGGTGGTGGTCAAAAATAGATTACACCACGACGTGGAGACGGTATTCCGTACGTACGCACGTGCGGTGATTTCGTTTTCCGTAGGATGGATAGATGGACAAATAGGGTTTTTTCATACTTATAATAACATATCAGTATATGAGTGACACTGATGTTATTAATACATAATGAAACAACTAAATAATAATAAGTTGAAAATGAAATAAGTTTGAAATAATCGGTAGAATAGATTACCTCTTCTTCGACGCACCTCCTTTAAACTTCTTCTTAGGGCACTAGGGTTGGTCTTTTGAGAAGATCAGTACCTCTATAAGGTTTCTAGGGAAGTGGAAAAGTGAAATAGGTAGAGGTTGGCCGAGATTCATGGCTCCAAATGGTGTGAGGAAGAGTGGGAGGAGGTTCCCTTTTATAAGGGAGGAGAGGGGCACCTTTGGAATCTTAAAAAATATTGGTTTAATATAAATTAAAACCCCAGATAAAAACCTCCAAAAATGACTCAATTCGAATATTAGATGAGATAGGGTTGTAATCTCATCAACCAATAAAATTCAAACATGTTTTCATCTTATTTTAAACCTTATCATTTTTATTTATACATACTTAATCTATTAATGATTGTTTATTGTAATAAAATTCAAAATTATAAATGGTTATAAATAATCACTTTTGTGTTGTTAATTTTCCATAATTGGATACTTTATGACATTTTCGACTATATAAATTTAAATTTATAATTTTTAAATATTTTTTTTTGATTTTTAAACAATTTAATAATATGTTCTTTTTATAAATTAACAATAGTGTCAATTTTGACACTATTCATTAATTTGAATTTAAATAAAATATAAACAGAGGATATATTCAAAATAAAATATTTAATAGATATCTAAAATGTTAAATATGTCTGGAAAATTAGTGGATCACATTAAATAGTTCATATAATATTTATTTTAATATTTGTAAAACCATTTATTTGGTATATCTCTTAATAAAATAATTAGTAAAACATTTTTGAATAATTATTTAATATACTTATTTGTTGCATAAAAATAAAAAATGCAATACTTTGATGAATATAAATATCAAATATTTTATAATAATAAATTTTCTTAAATTTATCATCTTAAAATAACAACATGTAAATTGTTATCTATTTTAAATTTTGAAAGTGACAACATTGGAATCATTTAAAATAAATTATTATAAGTGTCATAATTGCCATAATAAGGATCCAAATGGTCAAAAATTAGGCCTGTGGATGATTAGGGTTTATATATACACTACTAATATGTTTTTTTCAGATTTTTGGGCCTTTTTATATGTATTACTATTTCAATGAAAACTATATTATTGATTTTTCACTAAATAAATAATTTCTGCATCATTAATGTATAAGATAATAAGGTGATTAAATAACAATTAAAAATTACAAATAAATTACCATGATATAGAAAAACATTTTATCATTCAAATGAGTATTTCTAACCGAATTTATATTCTTTATAAACTTGTATTAAAAATACATTAATTATTAAAGTTGAGTGAGACATATTTCACATTCCTTTAAATAAAATAAACTAAAGGTCTTAATCACCTCAATGTGGGTTCTAATGGATTCCATTTCGACCCAAATATTACAAAGGACGAAATATAATTATACAATTGTATTAAGACAAGTGTTAGGGTAATTTTATAATATTATATATACCGTTAATTACCTGATTTACATTTTACTATGGTAAATAAAATTTACCATAATTACTATTCATAATGCCAAAAAAAGGAGTCTATTAATATAATTCAGACCCACTGATTCCAAATATGGAATACATTTTTCAAAATTCAATGAACAGAAGTTTCAGAAATTAAATTAAAATAAATCCTATTGTCGAAAGAAAACAGGTTTTTGTTTAAAACATTGCAAAATATTGGATTGATTTAACCTACGAATTCAAGGTAAAATCAATGATAATGAGATAAATTACATTAAATTGTAAAAATATATTCTATTTATACTTCAAAACCATTAAATATTATAATTTAACCACAAAAATTAATATGATAAAAAAATTGTTTTTAATTAAAATATACAGTGTTTTTACTATTCATTAAAATATGAAAGTTATCAGAAAAATATCAAAACATTATCCAATGTAGATTTTTTATATCCTAATTCAATAAAATAAGTTTATTTTGTAAAATTGAACTTATAAACATGTCAAAAACTATATTAAATGTGGGTGCACCATTAAAAGGCGGCAAATTTTCATTTTTTAAAAAATACTTATTTTACCAGAAATATTTATTTTGTTCACATATCATGTTCTAGAAAATATTTATGTTGAAATAATAGTGTTATAAAATTCAAAATTTAGTTAATACTATTCATAATGTCTGGTTTGTAATAATATAATAATCATATACCATTGTTTAGTGAAACCTGATATTGCGTACAACACATGCTATCGAGGAAAGTTGTGATTGTGTGTAATGCAATCTAAGTTAGGGTTGTGTATTGTGAAATAATCCTTTGTTATTTATTTATAATATAATTAAACCATTTTCATTTATACATTGAATATATATATATATACACTCAATGTTGTGTAGAATGACTATTATAAAACGAACTTGAAATTGTGTGTAACACAATCTATGAATAGTGTTGCATATACTGAAAGCTAATAAAGTGTTGCATATAGCACAAGATAATCTTTTTGTAGCATAAAATACATGACATAAATAAATAAAAAATAATACTTATCATAAAATATCATGTTGTTACATTCTACCCCCCTTAAAATGAATTTCTCCCTTGAAATTCGTCGAGGTTATACATGGTTTTCTACTTGAAAGTTTCATTAATTTAAACCCTCATCATAAAAGTAAATAACAAAACATAACTTTAAAAACTAAAGTATGAAATGTAATGTTTACCCAAATTAACTAATCACTGTGTTTCCACATAGGGGAACATAGGTGAAAATATGGATATGGAAGAAAAATCTAACCATCATATTCTGATGGAGAGTGGTAGAGAACATGGCTATGAAAAATCCATCAATAACAAAGCCATAAATTTGTGATGATCTAAGGTACCATCTGATTCATCAGATATAAGAGCACTAAGACAACATTTTTGGTTTTCAATATCATTTCCCTGAAGTTGAAAATTTTAATTAGAAGAAATACTTTCCTGATTTTGGTAAAATCTCACTATTGTTCATGCTTTGAACAATTTCCACTTCATCTATTAAAGAAATGAACTTGAATTTGTTATTTGTGAAGTGTTAACAGGTCATTTGATAGAAAGATGGGTCATTCCATCTGTTTCAAACAAAAGGTTAGAAAAAGTTATCAAATATACATAAGTCCATCTATGGTGAGGTTAATCATATACGATTCCAAAAATGAACTTATACTTCATATATCATACCACATAATAAAATAAAACTAGTTTCTACTAACCAGGGACATTCTGTAGGCTAGTGGTAGGCAATAAAGTCCAGTCGTGCTTCGGTTGTGGGTTCGATTCCCACAGCCTTGTCCGACGTGATGGGATGTCGCCCGTCCTGCAGGTTGTCCTTTTTCTAAAACTACATTACTATAACATCCCATCAATAAATATCAAAAAAAGTTTTATCCTTAAACAATACTAACATATGTCCAACATAATCCATTACAATATTTAGGCTTATCTGAAATACTTCGGTCCAATCTCATAGTATAAAGAAAATGATTACAAGAAATGTCGCATAACAATCACGTGAATGCCATCATTTATCCTCCATATATCATATGATATATCTTGTTGGTCAAATTAAAAACATGTGAATACCTTAATCGTGTATTCTCTTGAAGAATGAATACCCATTGAACCTTAGTGAAAACATGAATGTTGTTAAATTTTAACACTTTCCACATACCAAAATCCCAAAAATTCTATATACACAATCAATAATATCACTTAGTCCTTATATCAATCATGAGCTCATGAATACTGTCAAACATTTCATTTTCTCCTTATCCCTTCATTATGCGCATATCATCTGCTTTCAAAAATATTTTCATCACTTTTCATGGTTACTAGTACCATAAAATTATTGAATACCATAATATACTAATACAAAAATATTCTAATACACCATAAAAGTACCTCAACAACATTATTCTTGAATAAAAATACATAAACACTTCAATCCATCCTCTTTAATTATTGTCCTAGAATAAGTCATTCCTTGATTTAGAAGTAACTTTTTAGGTCTGGGCATTGAGTTGGGTAATGCCCATGTTCTCCACAAATAAGAAATTGAACTCCATAATAGTCTGTCACTCTATTAACCTTTTCTCCACACAGATAACATATGTCCATCCATTTTAGGTATTCCTCAGGGTTCTTCTTCCCTTATTTAGAAATCTCAATCATCCTTTCTTTATGATCCTCAACATGCGAACATGAATAAAATTATATCTTCCTCTTATTTGATGAATTAGGCATACCACTAAATTTCACCTTGTTAATCATATATTGCGATGACTGATTTGACACAATCACAATATATTTCTCTCTAGGCATTACACAATTTTGTTGCTCGTAGTCACCAATTTTTCCATTGGATTCAATGTTAACTGAATTCCTTCTGGTTCCCTCCATTGACTAAAACACAAAAAGAATTATGTGAGAGGAAAAATCATGCTAGGGAAAACAACATAGTAATGGGGAGTACCCTCAATATCTAAAATATTAGGTTAAATTATAATATCATTACCGTAGTTCTAGTACTACATATACGTATACTTATCCTTCGGGACATCCCTAGACATACCTTAGAAATATCTCTAGGGATCTCACTAATGTTTTCGCATCCTAGTTTCCAAAGGTAGACTAAACCTTTCCTCTGATACCAATTATAGAGACCTGAAGCTTGACGTACATGGACATTACATTAATTTTATAGAATACTTAATACATAACAAAAACAGACACACAAGGACCGTAATAGTTTAGTGTCTTTGGAAACTCGGAATATAAACTTCTAATCATGTTGAAATATCATCAGTAACCCCCATAATGATCTTCCCCTTTTTGTTTCCTTACCTAAAACCTTTCATTATTTCCTGGGGAAAATAAAAAAATAAAAAGGGTGAGCTCAAATGCTTAGTAAGGGTAATCATAGATAACATAAAACAATCCATAAATATTTGGAAGCCAAAACTTTAAAATGAAATTTAATCATCAAAATCTCGAGCAAAGACATAAATCGTGGAACTACGTAAGGAATATATCATAACGGAACATCAACCATGATAAAATATAATGGGAATAAAACATGTAATTGTGGAAACCATTCATCACATGATATTATTTCCATAGTAGCCAAGGCATTGCTGCCAAGACCATCATAGTGTACAAAGTCCCATTCTAAATTGAGTTCACTCCTCATTTCAGTCCTATAACACTGAACCAGATTAACTTACCATTCCAGCCATGCCTATCTCATGAGATATAAAATCGTTACCCAGTGAATTGGTGGGAGATATAGGTCCCACCCATCTCATAATGAAATCATTATTACTTGTGCCACAAAATAAACATACATTATTCCTACTAACCCAACGAATAAAATGGGTTTCATAAACATCATCCCATCATCACATAATCCATATAAAAGAAATAGATATCATTTCATAATAAGAAAAGTGAAACCATATAAATCATAGATACATTATACTTGAAACATACACATATGAAATAATGTCATCTTAGATGGAAAATGGTTTTGATAAAGCACTTGAAATGAATTCATGAGGAAAATATCCTTTCATCTTGAAAATCATTTTCTTTTCACAAAATGCCATTTAATTTTAAAAGAATAGGATTTTGTTGAAAATAGTCATGAAATATTTTGGATGAAACTTCATGAAAATAATGCTTTATAAAACCTTAAAAATCCATTCATGTCGTATAAGTTAAAAAAACATTCTTCTCGTACATTTTCAGAAAAAGACAAAAAGTACCTCGTAAAAGAAAGATTCAATACATACCATGTAGTAAAAGTAAAAAAATGGGTAAAAAGGGCATTAAAAATACATGAAAACATTTTTAGGAAACATGGACATGGATGAGAACAATAACCCCAGTAAATACGTACGAATAAACAATCTCGGATAAGAACGACATTGGAAAAGTTATCCCTTACCTTAGGTCTGATATACATCGTACGTATCTAAAACTCTTGTATAAAGATTTAAATAATGTCATTGACATATTACAGAATCATATTCATTGTTATGATATCATATATGATTCACTTCTGACTTTATATTACCCGTTCTTTTGTAAATTCCATGTTAAAGAGCATTTTGGGTAAAATCGTTTCATTTGACGTCTGTGTTTTGACTGATAATTATTAATATGATTAATTAGATCATGATTAGTTACATCCAGAATGTAAAACATGATTTATATATAACATATATTCAGAATATACATATATATAATAGATCGATAAATGGAAGGAAATACACCATTCATGGAGACGGTAGGCCGTACATACGCATGAACGCTGTTTTCGTTACCTTATTGAATTGAATGAAACTAAATAGATGACATAAATATATATATATATATATATATAGATCCAGTATCATTATTATGTCATATATTTCATGATTACTTATTATATATACTTTATAATCATTAATGAATGGTTAACATGGACAATGAATCTCATTGTGTCGTGGAGACGGTAGTCCGTACATATGCACGTGCGATGATATCATTCCCATGATTTTGGAATTGTATTGAAGTGTATGTATAATATTTCAAAATCAATATCACTTAACAATAATCATATATAGTTGTCTATTTACACCATTATACCCATCCAAGTAAGGTGGTGGTCAAAAACAGATTACACCACGGCGTGGAGACGGTATTCTGTACGTACGCACACACGGTGATTTCGTTTTCCGTAGGATGGATAGACGATGAAATAGGGTTGTTTCATACTTATAATAACATATCAGTATATGAGTTGCACTGATGTTATTACTTCATAATGAAAAAACTAAAGAAGATTAAGTTGAAAAAGAAATAAGCTTGAAATAATCGGTAGAATAAATTAACTCTTCTTCGACGCACCTCCTTTAAACTTCTTCTTAGGGCACTGGGGGTGGTCTTTTGAGAAGACCAGTAACTCTATAAGGTTTACATAGAAGTGGTTAAGTGAAATTTGTAGAGGTTGTCCGAGCTTCAAGGCTCAAAATGGTGTGAGGAAGAGAGGGAGGAGGTGCCCTTTTATAAGGGAGGAGAGGGGCGCCTTTGGAATCCTCAAAAATATTAGTTTAATATAAATTAAAACCCCACATAGAAACCTCCAAAAATGACTCAATTCGAAGCTTAGATGAGATAGGTTTGTAATATCATCAAACAATAAAATTTAAACATGTTTTGATCCTATTTTAAACCTTATCATTTTTATTTATACTTATTTAATCTATTTATGTTTATTTGTGGTAATAAAATTCCAAATTTTAAATGGTTATAAATAATCACTTATGTGTTGTTAATTTTCCATAATTGGATACTTTATGACTTTTTAGACTTTATAAATTTAAATTTATAATTTTTAAATATTTTTGTTATTTTTAAACAATTTAATAATATGTTAGTTTTATAAAATAATAATAGTGTCAATTTTGACACTATTCATTAATTTGAATTTAAATATAATATAAACAGAGGATATATTCAAAATAAAGTATTTAATAAATTCCTATAATGTCATATTTGTCTAGAAAATTAGTAGAGAACATTAAATAGTTCATATAAAATTTATTTTAATATTTTTAAAACCATTTATTTGGTATATCTCTTAATAAAATAATTAGAACAACATTATTGTATAATTATTTAATATACTTATATGTTGCATAAAAATTAAAAATAAAATCTTTTGATGAAGATAAATATAAAATATTTTCGAATAATAATTTTACTCAAATTTATAATCTTAAAATAACATCATGTAAATTGTTATCTTGATTAAATTATGAAGGTGACAACTTTGGAATCATTTTAAATAAAATATTATAAATGTCATAATCGTCATAATAAGGATCCAAATGGTCCAAAATTAGGCCAGTGGATGATTAGAGTTTATATATACACTACTAATAAGTTTTTTGAAGATTTTTTGGCCTTTTAATATGTAATACTCTTTCAATAAAAACTGTATTATTGATTTTTCACTAAATAAATAATTTCTACAACATTAATGTATAAGATAATAAGGTAATTAAATAACTCTTAATAATTACATATAAATTAGCATGATATAGAAAAAAAATTTATCTTTCAAATGAGTTTTTATAACCGAATTTATATTCTATATAAACTTGTATTAAAAATATTTTAATTATTAAAGTTGAGTCAGACACATTTCACTTTCCGTTAAATAAAATAAACTAAAGGTCGTAATCTCCTCCAAGTGGGTTCTAATGGATTCCATTTAGACCCAAATATGATGAAGGACGAAATATAATCATACAATTGTATTAAGAAAAGTTTTAAAGAAATTTTATAATATTATATTTACCCTTAATTACCCGATTTACATTTTACTATGGTAAATAAAATTTACCGTAATTAATATTCATAATGCGCAAAAATAAAATGTAGTCTATTAATATAATTCAGACCCACTTATTCCAAATATGAAATCCATTTTTCCAAATTCAATACATAGAAGTTGCAGAAATTAAATTAAAATTAATCCTGTTGTCGAAAGAAAATGGGTTTTTGTTTAAAACATTGCAAAAGATTGAATTGATTTAACCTATGAATTCAAGGTAAAATCAATGGTAATGACATAAATTACATTAAATGGTAAAAATATATTTTATTTATACTTTATAACCATTCGATATTATAATTTAACCACATAAATTATTACGATGAAAAAAAGTAGTTTTTAATTAAAATATAGAGTGTTTTTACTATTCATTAAAATATGAAAGTTATCAGAAAAATATCAAAACATTATCCAAGGTAAATTTTTTATATCATGATACAAAAAAAGAAGTTCATTTTGTAAAATTGAACTTATAAACATGTCAAAAACTAGATTTAATGTGGTTGCGCCATTAAAAGGCGGCAAAACTGCATTTTTTGAAAAATACTTATTTTACCTGAAAAATTTATTTTGTTCACATATCATGTTCTAGAAAATGGGTAAGTTGAAATAATAATGTTATAAAATTCAAAATTTAATTAATAATATTCATAACGGCTAGTTCATAATTATATTATAACCATATATCATTGTTTAGGGAAACCTGATATTGCGTACAACACATGCTATCGAGGAAAGTTGTGATTGTGTGTAATGCAAGCCAAGTCAGGGTTGCATGTTGTGAAATAAGCCTTTGTTGTTTTTTATAATAGAATACAACCATTTTTCATTTATACATTGAATATATATATATATACACTCAATGTTGCGTAGAATAACTGTTATAAAATGAACTTGAAATTGTGTGTAACACAATCTAAGAATAGTGTTGCGTATACTGCAAGCTAATACAGGGTTGCGTATAGCACAAGATAATCTTGATGTAGCATAAAACACATGACATAAATAAATTAAAAAGAATACTTATCATAAAATATCTGATTTTTACAAGGGAAGATAATGACCTAGCTAAAAATGTGCAGTGAAAATAAAGATCGAATAAAAGAGTGAGAATCAAGGAACTATAAAGGCACACGAAGGGTGAAAAAGAAAAATGGTCAACATCATTCAAATATGGTGCATTCACAAAAGGCTACATTCATACTCCAAGAAAACTGGACATACATGAATCCAATCATTTCTATAGGAGAACACAAGCTCCATTTTGAGTGAAGAACTACAACAAACACTTCATGCACTCAGGCTGATAAGCTGAACCTGGAACCAAGGAATAAAACGACACTCTGTTTTTCAGAAAAAAACTAGATAAGGACTCAGATGCTTTTCTGACCAATCAAAAGAGTACAGATCTGCACTGCCAATCACTAAATATTTTTTAAACTCATTCATACTTTCTTTAGTGATTCTTCCATTTATGTTTTCAGCAGTGTGTGTACCCTATTTATTTTACACACACAATGTCTCCTGAGCTAAGCTGGAGGATTCTTAAATCCTCATTCAAAGCCTATAACTCCTTGTATCCCAATGTGGATAGTGGTAGAGGTCAAGTAAGACCTGGACAGCTATGAGCTGTTGTTTGTTTTCCCACATAGAACTGTGGCAGAGGTCTTTGTACCTAGACAGTGTGTTCACTATTGTTTACCCAGATCCAGGGTGTGTATCAATTTATATAAATTGTTTGAGTGGACTAATTCTCGTCTTCAGACTGAACCTCTTGGTTACATCCACAATGCATTTTAGTTTAAGTCATAAGTATACTATATATATTTCATATTCCGCTGCTATCTACGTTGAAATATAATTTATTTTAATGTTACATTAATAGTTAAATTAGCAATTATTTATACTTATTAAAAACCAGTAAGTTAGTTTCAAAAGTGAATTTAATATTTAGATTAAATTAACTAAGACCTAATCAATCATTGAGATACTAATTGAACATTTACACTCTGTATAAATTTACTACAGTTTAACTTTGTTTTTAAATAGGAGGATTTAAGAGAAATATTTTTAACGGAAATTTTTATTGGAACTCAATTTACACCCCCCCCCCCTCCTGAGTGTCCAATCTGACCTACAATAAGGACTACAAAGGGTCACACACAATCAATTTTGTTCAAAAGAACAAACAATTTCCAAATTCTCCAACCAAAAAAAAATTTTTTACAACCCATTTTAACAATTGAAAGTAATTCAATGAAATCATTTTTATTTTTAAAACCCGTTTCATTTTAAAAAGGACACATAAAACAACTAAAAAGGATACGAATCACAACTTACACCAATATACCAGAAAGAGGGACGATTGTCTATTCCTAACTCAATGACATGGTAGGGGTTCTTTCCCCAAGTAGGTCATGCTTCTATGAGGGACTTGAACCATGTACTTTGACTACACATGGTTCATTACACAATGTGGGATCATAATGTGATATTGGACATCCTTCATTGTCATCCAACAATCAAAAACAAATTCATTAGACTAAATTTATATATTACCCCTTGAAACTCATGGTTTGTAGCAACCAAGGGTCATGATTACATCGAGCTCATACCTCATGTGTCCCAACAGACCTAATCTCTGACTACTATACACCCTAAATAACAAAGACTTGTTCTGATAAGATTTTTCTTATGAACCAACCTGGGTAAGCCCTAAAACATTCACTTGATCTGGCCTGTGGCATGGACCGAGGGGCGTTCCTGAACCCCACAGGCTAGAAAATTGTGTCAGGCATAAAAAACACATGGGGGAAAGGTTTTTCCTATGAAAGAATCTAGACAAATAAATAAATACATATGATAACAAAACATGTAGCGAAATGAAAATATAAATGCACATTACTCCACATGACCTCATAGGTTACCACCCAAATGAGAACCAAGTTGGTTCCGAGATCAATCCAATATTAGTGGTATTAGAAACATAAAATATAATTTATGCATGAGTACCTAAATGATCAGGAGGAATCCCATTGATAAACCATCGAATCAATATATTTTTTTATAGAAAACATTTCATTAACACAAGTTTAAAATAAATTTATAAAAAAATATGTTTTTCACATTTTATTAAACAAAAATAGCTTCTCTTATCAAAATATAATACATTTAAAATTTAATTTTCCAAATAGACTATCATTTTTATACAAAAATAAAAACCGAAAACATAATCAAAGAAATTCAAGGTCATGTAGAAAATAAAGAAATAATTATGTAAGTAAATAGTGAATAATGAAACTAAAGGTAAAAAAAGTGAACAATAAAATAAAAAAGTAACCATGGGTGATCAGAAGAATCCCTAGAATACCCATGGTCATACTCAGTTCAAAACCACCTACAACAGTATGGTGAATCTGCTATGCCAGTAACCACTGGCCTCCCAAAATTTACCAATCCAATTGTACATCAAACCTATGTTGTCCATGATCTAGTGGTTAACAATCCATATAATGTTGGTTAGTCAAAAACTACAACTGAATCTTCTAAAAGACTCACATGAAGCCATGGTAGTAGTAAACTATGTATGTGAGGGGTCTATGCTAGTGTGACTCACCTTACCCACTTCCACAACACTTTGCTAACCAAAACATGGTCATCACCTACATGATAAACCATAATGTTAATTACTAGATAGTGGTGTCCAATATATATATATATATATCAAATCATCAATGTTTCAAACCCGGCCCTCACATCTCATTACTTCTAAACATAATTCAAAATGTTCAAAGTCTCCAACTGGGATTCTTCATTTTTCAAAACACTTTATTTCCAAAAAATCAACTAAAACAACATTTCTAGGTATACAACTCCAAATACTCCATTACATTACACGACCACAAGATTTTACCAATAATATTTCAGAACTCATTCCAAAGGACACCTCAAACACAACCCTTATGTTTTAAATTCCAAATGGGAATTTAATGTGCAAGTCTATATATATTTCAAAACTATGATAAAAACACACAACACACTAAAAAAATAGAAAATGGGGTTCCAAACCAATTAGAATCAGACATTATTTTCAAATCACCAAAATATGGTTTCAGAAAAAATGAGAAAACAATTTAATAACATAGTTGAAGTTACCTTTATAAAGAACTTGAAGAAACACATAATCTTTTGAAAAGCATTGAATGTGTAGAGACCCAAAAATTCTATATATATATTTTAAATTATTTGGGATTATTACCAGTTTTTCAATATTGAAGGAGCTTGATTCTGATGCCTGTTGTGCTCAGAATGTAAATTTGAAAGTTTTTTATGGTACATTCAATAAACATCTTGGTGGAATTTTCTATTATTTGAACCAGTGTTCAGAATTGAAATATATGGGAACCATTGAACTCGTTGTTCTGAGATTCACTAAATGGAGGATTAACTTCGACGATAGTTGGACAGGATGAAAAGTATGTTTTCAGATTTTTTGAAAGAATAATAAAATAAAATATGTATTATTTTATTTTTTTCTAACTTTTCGTGAGTGATATTTGTGGGGACCATGGAGGTGGTAATATTTTTAATGCGGGAAATTAAATGCAGGTTACACATAAATTGTGTAACCACACCATGTTAAATTATTATGAATGATTAATTACACAAATTATTGTACCCTTAATAGAATGGTGGATTAATCTCCTAACTATCCCTTTAGTTATTAAAAAGGTGGGAAATGAGATAGGGTGGATGGATTTTTGGAGAACTATGATGAAGTGCCTATGATAAACAGTCCAATGGAGAATGATGTTATGATGACTCATATCAAGGGATTGATCCGAAATCGATGAACAATGGTGGCTTTGAGGAACACATATTCTCCCTTCGCAATCACAACATCACCTATGAAACCAAGGTAGGGGTTTCCTTTTAAATTCATGAAATTATCAAGATTCGTTTCCTAATTACTGAATTTTCATGTGGTTGTTGTGGGACCATGAACATGTTTAAATTTATCTATGTAGTGTATCTATTTAATACACGCTTGAAATATCGCTATCGCGGAGGGCGAAGACCAAACAAATAAGGACCAAACCCTCCGCTGCTTCAGTATTTGTTGCATTCTTCGTGGGAGAAGTTTGAATTAAATGGAAATTCAGATCCAGGATCCACACAGTTGATTGAAACTACCCGGGAGGCCCATAGGTGCGTTTGGAAGGGAAAAAGGACACCGAAGATCAAACAGGGGGATATGGATGATCAAGTGGTGTGGAACAAGCATGGCTGCACCATTGGAAGTAGGAAACACGCCGTCAATATCCTGAGAGCAGAGCTGTAGCTTAAAGCCTCTGCAGATGTTGGGGGGTGACTGGCCCTCAGGAAACAGCTTTGGAAGAAGTCAGCGCACCATCGCGCGACATGATGAAGAAGTCGCAGCATCGAAGCCATTGCAAAAGGTGAAAGGGACCCATGCCCCATGAGTCCCACTTCCAACTGAGTTGCCACCACATGACGTCATCATTTACAGAACATGAACATCTTTGCTGTTGATTAAGGGGGAGAGACTATCATGCGGTCGCCCGATTGGCGTACCACGCAAGCCCTCAAGTCGGACCGCTCGGTGGAATGGGCCGGTATGCGGCCCAACCCACTTTGTCAGGCCCAACTGGTTTAAGATGAGCTGGGAATGACCCAGTTTCGACATGGACCGGGTTGGGTCGACCTTGGATGGGTGGGTCTGGTCAGTCTGACCAGGTCCGACCACACCGGAACCCATTTCGGCCTACATATGCTTAAAATAAGTTATCTTGCAAACCAGATGTTTGTTTGAAAAACCAAATGTGGTGTTGGAATCCTTGAAACGAGACTGTAATTTTATGATACTCCAAGTTTTTTTTGGAAAATGTTGGAGTATGGCTGGGTTTGATCGAACCCAACCCCAACTAGGACCTTGTCACTAAAATGCCTATAACTCACATGCCAAGTGTCTGATTGAAGCACCATGTATTGCGTTGGGACCCATACTACAAGGAGGTCTTTTGGATTCCTCCTTTGTGTAACGTCGTGGAAGTTATAGTACAACCAATATCATGGAGAGCAGGTACTGTGGAACTCAAATGCACCGAGAGGGTAAAATCATGTGGATTGTTGTCATTTCATTGCGACCTTGTGTGGATCAACAGTATAGTGACCCTGTGTGGATTAACATCATAGGGAACCTGTGGGGATCATTTTTTTAGGGACCTTGTGTGGGTCAGTACTCTAGTGACCCTATGTGGATAAGAATTCTGGCGACCTTGTGTGAATCACCATCATAATGACCCTGTGTGGATTAACATTATAGAGACACTGTGTGGATCAGAATTCTAGCGACCGTATGTGGATCAAAATTCTGGCGACCCTGTGTGGATCAGTATTCTAGTGACCCTTTTTAGATCAGCATTTTAGTGATCCTGTGTGGATCATCATTGCGTGACTCGATGAGGACCACCCTTAAAGCGTCCCGTCGTGGATCACCATCATGCGACCCTGTCTGGATCAACAATGGAACCACTCATTCATGGCTCAATTGTGGAAACTTCCTAATAGAATAAAATGATATAACATAAAAATAATCATCATTATTCTAAAACATTGAGTTGTATATCAGGTTTGAGCTGAGTATTTTACTTTGTGCCTTTTGATTGAGATTATGCTTTGTGGTTCTCCTTTGTGGAATTATAGGATACTTTCAAGGGTATAGGGGACCCTACAGGGTATGGTTATACTCACCCATACATGAGATTCTCTTGCACCTTGTTGTGTCTTCTGCAGACAACGATTAGATTATATGAGAATGTAGGAGCCAATCCTAGGTGGTTCATGGAGGTGAATGGTTGACATGGATTGTGGTGGAGAGGTGTTGTAACTACCCTTAAGTAGGATCCTCGTTGGATGATTTCATGAGCTATTTTTTGTTTTCTGTTGTACTTAAAACTTTTCATTTGGGATTGTATTCTGGCTCCTATAATTTTAGTACCCACATTTACTACTACAGTTTAACTTCTTGGTTGTGTCATGTTGTGTTCTTCGAATATGTGACTTTACAACTTTAAAAGAGAAATGACTTCCCATTTTAGGGAGATGCCTTTTCGGTGCTATTCCCCAACCCATGGCCGATGGAAGTGGGCTTTGTGTAGTCACAACACAGGCCCCGGGGGACGGGTCGTGACAAAGATGTATCAGAGGAGTCAGTTCTACCGATGAAATAGGACTATGATCTTCCGAATGGACAAATAGTGATAAGTGTTTTGAGTGTGGTTTTCAGCTAAGGGAGATCAGTGTTTGTGCGAAGGCCGTTGTATCCATACACCAGGACCCTGAATTCTAATTTCTGATTCTGTGCACAAAAACACTGATTGTGTGTGTTTTGTAAATGGTTTACTGTTGATCTCTTTTCTTTCAGCTCACAAGGTATAACTTATTAACCGTGTAACACATATTTTTTTCAGGATGCCACAACATAGTCATTCGTATAGGATTACATAAAAAGTTCTCTATGATAGCCCACCGAGTGATAAGGCCTAGGCACAGGGCCCTCTTATATCGATTGCATCTTTGGGTGGTGTACCATCAGCACCACCACCCATTGGGCAGCTGTTGTCCCCAACCCTAGTAGCGGATAGTGCACGCTGAATGAGCGCATTTCATGAGTTCCAAAGAAATAGGCCTCCGAGTTTTTGAGGTGAGACATATCTCTAGGTAGCTCGGTGATATTCACTAGCCTCTTGTACTACTCCATCGACATGGTATGAGACACTTTCATTGGGGCCCAAACCTTCGAGTCAGGTCTCCGTTTGGAGGTCATACCATCGATGATAGCTCTCAATATCCTAACCTAGGATGGAGTTATCGATCAAGCATTATATTTGGAGAGATTCTTAGCTAAAAAGGTGATGATGGAGAGATCCACCACCAGACAACAGGTCGCTGTTTCATCTACAGCAGGAGTAGGTAGATAAATCAGATGTACAATAAGACTAGACCTTATGGAGGAATACCCCAGGAAGTAGGTCGCAGGTGCAGAGCTCATGAGGTATATAAGGCTATTATAGGAGAATACATTGCTTCACGTACAGCAGGTAGGGCCACATGTCTTTCGATTTCCCGACCCGACATACCGATGATCAACAGACAGTCGATGGAACTCTAAGGTAGAAGAATAAATTCGAGTGATTAGGTCTATAGGGTGGCAGATGTGGCAGTGGATAAGGTCATACATCCAGCGGTGGGCGATAATTTGAGGTTCTACCACCACCACATCCTAGTGATCCACCCCGACCTCAGGGAGTAGGCATACATGGACGAGCACAAATTCATGAAGCTGAGGCCTATGACCACAGTGCTCCAGAGATGATTAAATGTATAATATTTGTCTATTATACTCTAGCTTCAGTACTTATTGACACAGGTTCATGTAAATCTTTCATTTCCATGGATCTCATTTTGAACAAGGAGATTCTGTGAGAGCCATTGGCTCAATACTAACATTTAGAGACTCCCAAGGGAGAGGATTCGATGATTACACACTCATGACCATGGTGTGAGAATAGTCTAGGAGGTGAGAGATTTGGCTGGTATCTCCTAGTAGGAGCGTCGAGGATTTGCGATGTCATCATGGGTAAGGACTGGTTATTCACGGTACATGTTATGATTTATTATTTTATCCCCAATGTGCAGTGTGTCCATAAGGATGGGATCAGGTTTCCTTAACCAATAAGAGGGGATCATTTGCAGCGGATGATGTAATTTCTCGGAGAAAGGTGTAACATATCAATCATCAGTTGGATAGCCATACCTTCAGAGCATTTAACGTTAGGAGTTTGTGTTATCCTATAATGGTGGACTAGTATGTTGATCTCTTTCATAATGATGTTCCAGGACTACCTCCTCAAAGAGTGGTATACTTCTACATCGACCTATTCCCCAGGATGACCCCAATATCTACACTAGCGTATCAGATGGATCCTACATAGCATTCTGAGTTGAGAGTATAGTTGGAGGACTTGTAGAATAAGGGGTTTATATGGCCCACTATTTCTGAATGGGAAGCCCCAATTTTTTCATTAAAAGGAATATTAGAGTTTGAGGTTTTGTGTGGACTATCGTTTCCTGAACCAGGTGACTATGATGAACATGTATCCACTTCCAAGGACTGATGATCTCTTTCACCAGCTGATGGGAGATCGATGGTTTTTGAAGATAGACCTTAGATCAGCCAATCATCAACTAGGGGTATGGGATGAGGATATACTAGAGAAATCCGTCAGATCTTGGTATTTCCACTCTGAGTTTTTGATGATTCTCTTTGGCGTAACCAACGCTCCGTTAGTTTTCATGGGGCTCATGAACATGATCTTCCAATAGTACCTTTATCTCTTCGTGGTATTCTTCATTGATGACATCTTAATATACTCAGCATTGCAGGAGGATCATGCCACACACCTGCATATAGTTATGGATACAATCCAATAGAACCTACATTATGGAAAGCTTTCATAGTGCATGTTTTGGATTTGGGATGTCCAATTTCGGGGTACAATATCTCGGATAATGGAGTTGAGTGGATCTGGCGAAGATAGAGGCAATGCTTTCTTGGGAACCACCCAAGAGTGTGATCGAGGTGTATTGTTTCGTAGGATTGGCAGTGTAATAAAAAATATTCATACCCAGAATTTCTAAAGTTGTGGCACCCTGGTATGCTTTGACAAAGAACGAAAAACCCATCGTGTGGATTGGAAGATGGAAGTAGTGTTTTCAAGAGCTTACATAGAGACAAAAAAGTGCCCCCATCTTAAGGCTACTAGAAAAGGGTGTTGGGTATGTAGTCTACTGCGAATCATCGGGAAGTGGACTAGGTTTTGTTATATTGAAAGAGAAAGTCATTATTACCTACGGATCATCGTAGTTGTGACAGCATGAGATAAACTATGCTACCCTTGACCTGGAGTTGGAAGCTGTGTCATTGCACAATGATGTGGAAACACTAATTTATGGGAGAACGTTTTATAGTCTACTTTGTTCAAAATATTCTTTTTTATATCTTATCACAGAAGGAACTGAACCTGAGATAACAGTGATGGCTAGAATTTCACTAGGACCACAACTTTGAGATAGTCTACACTCCTAGGAAGGGGAACGTAGTGGAAAACACACTTAGAAGGAGGTCGGGTCTACAGTTGCTTAGTGAGGAGAAAGATAATCTAGCTATGTTTCAGTTATCCTCCATAGATAATGATGGAGAAAACAACCTCCATTCTATGACAGTTGCACCCCCTATACTTCAGTGTGTCAGGGAGGAACAGCATGGGGATGTTGACTGCGAGGCCCGACGTGCTCAGATATCCTCGTGACAGGCTCCTGATGGATTTTCTAAAGGTGGAAATCAAATCCTCCTCCTTAGAGGTTTCACTATGGTACCAGTGATGATATTGGAGGAGATGTTGAGGGAGTTCCACACATACCTTGTAGCAGTACATCCTAGTGTGGAAAAGATGTACCAGGACCTCCACCGCGAGTACTTGTGGCCAGGGATGAAGAATGAAATGGCAATGTTCATATCATGATGCCTCACTTACTAGGAAGTTAAGGCTGAGCCTTATCTACTAATAGGATTTGCTGAGGTAAATGAGGTACAATAGTGGAAGTTGGATGTTATCTCCATAGATATATTAATAGGGTAACCATGTACATCCAAGTTCCACGATTCCATATGGGTGATCGTTGACTGACTCACCAAGTCAACCTAGTTCCTACCCATATGAGAGAAGGGATCCGTAGAGATAATGGTATGCCTCTATGTGTAGTATATTTTATGGATTAATAGGGTTTCATTGATTATTCTCTCAGATCACGATTTTTCTTTTACATACCAATTGTGGAAGGGATTACATGAGGTGTTCTGGAATCATCTACGCTTGAGCACTACCTTCCATCCTCAGATAGATGGTTAGATGAAGTGGACCATATAGAGACTCTAGGAAATTCTTCATGCTTGTGTCTTGGATTTTGGCCTCCCTTGGGAGTACCGCCTACCACTAGTGGAGTTCGCATACAACAACAATTTAACTCCACCAACGGCATGGATCCTTTTGAGGATCGGTAAGAGCGACCATGCTGATCACCTATATGTATGAGAGACCCAGGGGAGTTAGCACATATGGGTCAAGAGTTGGTATTGGATACCACTGAGAAGGTTCATTTCATCCAAGAGATTATGGAGTCTACACAGATCTGGAAAAATCCTCAGGTCACTGGTAGATGATGACCCTTGGAGTTTGAGGATGAAGACCACATCTTCCCACAGGTCTCACCCAGAAAAGGATTAAAGAGCATTGTACACGGTGGAATGAAACTTATATGGTTCTTTGGACCTTTCTAGATCCTCAGCAGAGTTTCAGAGGTGGTGTATCATCTAGATATTCCCCCACAGGTGCACCGGGTGCCTAATGCTTTCTCTGTGTCGCAACTGAGGAGGTACGTGCATGATACATCGTATGTTATCGACTGGGGAGAGCTAGAAATCGACAATGGGGTGACCATTGAGGAGTTCTATGTGGAGATACAAGATCGATAGGAGCATGTCCTTCATCGGCTGTTGATTCCTCTGATGCAAATTCATTGGAAGCATGTGAATCTCTAAGAGAGAACAGGGGAGTAAGAGACTCAAATACATGCTCAATACCCCAATATGCTTCCTTAGTTTTGTTGTATCTTTTGGGGAGGAAAATCCATAATGTTGGGATAATTCAATGAGACTGAAATTCCATAATTTTTTTAAAAAAATATTTTGGATTTTTACAAGTCTGTGAAAACTGACGACACTTGATTATGAGGGCTAGTGTGCCCAAAAATGAATTTATTACCTTTTTAAGGAACCTAATGTAATAAAGAGGGTGTAACTTCCTAACTTTTGAATCAGTTCCTAGAATTAAAATCTGAGGGCACTATTGAACTCGCAGTACCAAGATTCGCTTAAGAGAGGCTTACATTTGATAGTAGTAGGTTGGGAGGAAATGTTATTTTTTGGAATTTTTGAATGAATAATAAAATAACATATGAGTTATTGTATTTTTTGTACCTATACTTGAGTGATGGTGGTGGGGACCCCAGCAGAGGTCAGAAATTTAATTTGGGAAATTAATTTCTGGTTACACATTAATTGTGTAACCACACAATGTTTAATTAATGATATTAATTAATTAAACTAATTAATTTACCCTTATTTTAATGGTGGTTTAATCTCTTAACTCTCCCTTTAGTTATTAAAAACATGGGAAAATGGAGAGGGTGGAGGGATTATTGGAGAACTCTGATGAAAATCGTACAATAAACCCTCTAATGAAGAACTATGTTCTAATGACGCTCGTTGAGGGGTCGATCAAGAATCGACGAATTCTGGTGGCTTCAATGAACACATATTATCACTCTACAACTGAGACATCACCTCCAAAACCATGGTAGGGGTTGTTTTTAAATTTAAGAAATTATCTTGATTCTTTTCTTCATTCTTGAATTTTCAGGTGGTTTTTTAAGGAAATTTAAAGGGACTAAATTTATCTATGTAATGTATCTATTTAATTCCCTCTTGATATTATTCTAACATAGAGGGTGTAGGACAAACAAACAATTCTCAAACCCTCCGCCGCTTTGGTATATGTCACATTCTTCATGGGATAATTTTTAATTCAACTAACATTCGAATCTGGAATCCATGTAGTGATGACATCAACTCGGAAGGCCTGTTTGTGTGTTTGGAATGGAAGACAGACTATAAGAGCTCACATGGTGGCTCGCAGAATATTTGCTGGTGCTAGTGGCTGAAAGCGGTGACATGCATTGGATGGAAGTAGCAGCAGCAGGTGGCATGCTGTGGTGGCTTTAGGGGGTAGGTTAGCCCTTAGATGACTGCGTTGATGGAAGGCCGTGCGCCGTGGAGCGCCGCGGTGAGGAGGAGGCGACATCGAAGCCTAGACAGAAGGTGAAGGGAGACACGCATCGTGGATCCTGCTGATATTTTAGGTGACACGGCTTGTTAAAAAACATGAACGAATTTTCTTTTCAGAAAGGGGGAGTGATCCCCATGTGGTGACCATGCTGGTGGACTGTACCATCCATTGGGCTGGACCACTCGGTCGGCCAGGCTAGTCTGCAGCCCAGCGGGTGATGGCCATCATGGACTAGCCCACTCGGTCTAGCCCAGCCAGTTCGACCTAATCTGGGTCAGACCCGGACCGCGTTAGGTCATCCTGATCCAGGTCGGGTCACCCTTGGATGTGTGGGTTCGGTCGGTCTGATCGGGTCATACTATAACCAGACCTATTTTGGCCCATATACGATAAAAAGACTATATCTCGCAAACCAGACGTCTGTTTGACAAACCATCTACAAATATGGAATCCTAGGAATGAGACGGTTCCTATGAGATGCTCCAATAATGTTTGGAAAATGATTGAGTACGTCCGGGTTGGAGTGTTTTCAAAAACCCCACTAATACCATAAATCATAGGGTGTTAAAACCCCCTATAATGTCATATATTTGAGGGAGTTCACAACCACATCATATTTTATAAATTAGGAGGGGTTATAAACCCCCTCTAATATAAGTTATTAATGGAAGTTAATAAACCCTCTCTAATTTAAGACACTATAGGGTGTTGTGAAGCACACCTATTTCCTTTAAAAAAAATTCCATGTTAAATGTATATAGACTCTAATAAATAAATGAATATTATTTTTATAGTTCCAATAAAATCAAACAAATCATATCCAGACACAAAATGTTTTATTATTGGTGGTTTTGAAACAACCACCTCTGATGTCCAACATAATATTACAAAGAATAAATTATATAAAACTTTTATGAGGTTCTGAACCCATTCAATATTTGATGATTGGTAGGGGTTGTGCATAACCCCTCTACTAAACAACTACTAATATAATATTTTTAAGTACCTTTAGAGTGTCCATATTATTAAATTTATAAAAATTGGTTTCTAACCATGAATCAGCATCCCAAGAATCCTTTTACCCTCATAAGATAAGAGGATGCTGCTTTTGTAACTCATGTATTCAATCATTCATTGTATGTGTGGACTCTGGAGCACCTTGCAATGAATACACCAAGCATAGTAGAGTCTCTACAAAGAAACGATCAGTTCAATGATCACATATTTGTTTTTGTGCCATAGGTGGAACAATAAGGGGTAATAATGGTGGTTTAGGGGCCACCAACATTAGAGAATGTTCATCGCCACTCTCTCATCGCATGACTCGAGGACATCATGGAGCTATAGCTCTAAAATTCAAATTAAACTCCCCAGAAAAATATTAAAATGAATATAGGATCTCTAATGGAATAAACTCAAATTAAAATTGTTCACTATAAATCATACAGCTGCAAATACCCATATATAAGTTTATGTCATTCGAAATAATTCATGTTTTTATTAGTAGGGGTTATAATGTATTGCGGTTAAATTGAAATTTATTGAGGGATAAAATAATTATGTTTCATTAGGGATTTTCATTTATACTAAATGATATAAATTAAATTTCAACTTTATGTTTTGAGTTTCTATATGTTTATATTAAAAATAAAGGGTTTAGTTAAACGAATTTCCCTTCAACATTTATAATATCCAAAAAACATTATAAACATAGATGGGTACCCATGTAATTGAAATAAACCCAAAATTCAATCTCGAAATGTAACCATTATAATAATATTTAATGATTTGATTAATTAAACACTAAATTTTTCCATTTCCAGTAAGCAATATAAAATAAAATTAATAGTTTCACCATCATAGCCAAATTACAGCTCATGTAACTTGGGATATATAACATTCATGTAAAGAAATTGACTATTTTTATTCCACCATAAATTTATTTTAGAAAACACAATTTAGGTTGATGAAGTCATTTTAAACAACCAATTTTCATATCCTACAAAATATGTTAGTAGCATATGGATATACAACAGTTATTGCTCACTCAAACAATCATATGAACCACATGAAATGTAAGAAATGAAATGCACCTATATGGCATGGATTATGCATGAAATGTGAATAGTAGGTGCCTATAATGATTCATGTAAAAATTATCATCTCCATTCTAGTCAATTTTGTTATCATCATAATGAATATAAACCCACAATTCATGTACATCACCCATTAGTGAATGTTTATAAATTGTATTATGCGAAATATAGAAAAAAAAATTCCCATTTCAAGAGAACATGGTATTTACCAAAGATGTGGGTTAGATACTCCATGTAACTTCTTATAACCAAGTTTCAAAATTTTCCTAATATCTATTCTACATTTACCAAACAATATGGAAAAATAAACCAATATGATAACACTTTGTGACATCCATGAGACAGTTCACTCTGGAGTAACCGAACATATTTATCCCCACATCATCAAACACACCTCCCCATATTACAGAGGCTGAAAACTAGTAGTGTGGCCAAGGGTCTGAAAAAAGGGAGAATATTCCCTTCAGTCATAGTGGGCCACATTAGGGATATAAGATAAACAGTTAATAAATATATTTAAAATAATGAAATAGGATGAAAAAACCCATAAATATCAAGAAATGAATAATAATTTCAAGAGTTTTAATAATTATTTTTTACAAAATGATTATGTAATGACTCTATAAATGGAAATATTTCAGATATCAAATCAAATAGACTATACAATAAATTATATAAAAAAGAATAAAAAAGGTAAACACAATCCACAAATCCTAATAATGGTTTGATTACTATACCAACAAGCTCCCATCATAAACAATGCAAGTCGTGTTTCCAAAGAATTATACTCCAAACCTTTTACGCCTTTAGTTATTTAATCTAACCATGTAAAAGTATTGGACCAGATAGTGTGTGAGATAAATATTAGTAGAATAACACCAGTGGTGTATACAAAAATGTTGTCTAAGAATATATATGGATTCTGTGTTAAAAAAATAAAAATTATATAATCATAAAATAAATGACCCATACAAGATTCATCCTTATAAAGAACTGTGTATGGACACGTATTAATTTTTTATTATACATAGTATTTTTATATAATTTTCATGTAAACACTATCTAATAGAAATGATAATAATGAAAGGGGATCCATGGAGAACAAATGAATCCCAATTAATAAATTATGATTAAATTTAGAACAAAGAGATCATGTAAAAATACATTAGTAGATCTAGAATATGAAGTAATAATAACATAGGATCAATGGTGTACCCAATGAATCCATGACCTCTGGAGTCGATCCAACTCGTAGTAATAACTCATACAATCAAGATATAATTTCACCATGAGCAATCCTTGGGGAACATTTAGAGACCCAAATCTTGACATACATTGACATTACATTACATTTTCAGAATACTTAGTAAATAACAAAACACACACACAAGGATCGTAATAGTTTAGTGTCTTTGGAAACTCGGAATAAAATCTTCTAATCTTGGTGAAAGATCTTCAACATCTCCCGTAATGATCTTCTTTTTTTATACCTAAAACCTTTCTTTATATCCTGGGGAAAAGAAAACATAAAAGGGTGAGCTCAAATGCTCAGTAAGGGTAAACAAAAGAAATATCAATCACATCATATACATAAGAACATAGCTTTTAGAAATCTTAACCTGCAAAAGAGATCATAATTTCATAACATGGGATAAATCATGGCAGTGAAATGTAATCACAATAATAATAACATAAAACATTAAACTTTGTGGAATACACACATAATCATAGAGAATCATTTCTTGTTAGTCAAGACTCATTTCCAAGACTATCTTAGTGGACAAAGTCCCTTTCTGAACCGAGTCACCCTCGTTCCAGTCCTGTTTCACTGAACCGGTATAACCTACCATTCCAGCCATGTATATCTCATGAGATATAAAATCTTTACCCAATGCATTGGAGGGAGATATAGGTCCCACCCATCTCATAATTATACCATTCTTATGCGTGCCACAAAATCATAAATCATACATCATTGCACAACCCATGTAGTAAAAATGGGATTCTTAAACAACATGACATCATAAAACAATTCATATAAGATAGAAGAATTCATAAAAATAATTCCATCACAACATAATCAAATCAATGTAATAATAGGGATAAAAACCGAACCCTTTATTATCTTATATGGAAAATAATTTTGATAAAACACTTGAATTCCATTCTTGAGAAAAATATCCTTTCTTCTTCAAAAACATTTTTCCTTTCTTAACATGTCATACAACTTTAAACTAAAAGAAGTTGATTAAAAATAAACTTGAAAACTTGTAAAGGAAGCTTCTTGGAAATAATGTTTTAAAATCCATTCATGCATTATAAGTTAAAAAAACATTCTTCGCGTACTTTTGTCGGAAAAGTCAAAAAAGTACCTCGTACGAAAAATGAAAAAAGATTCCTTTCATATCTTTTACTAAAAACTCACCGAAGGGTAAAATAGGATTTAAACAATTGTATGTGAATGGAAATAATATTAAATATTGAGGAAACATGGATGTGGATGATAAAATACACCCCAGTAAATACTAAAGTATAAACAATCTCGGATAAAAATGAGATTGTGATATTTCCCTTACCTTAGGTCCGATTTGCTTCGTATGTGTCCAAACCTCCTGTATAATGATTTAAATAATGTCATTGACTTATTACAGAATCATATTCATTGTTATGATATCATATATGGTTCACTTATGACTTTATATTACCCGTTCATTTGTAAATTAGACGTTAAAGAAGCGTTTTGGGTAAAATCGTTTCATTTATCGTAGGTGTTTTGACTTGTTGTTCTTGAGATTATTATTACTTATATCATGATTTACTTACTTCCAGAATATAAAATATGTTTTATATATCATATATATTCATTATATATATATATAATATATATATAAATGAAATGAAAAACACCGTTCATGGAGACGGTATTCCGTACGTACGCATGAATGTTGTTTTCCTTTCCTTATTGTCTTGAATGGAAGTAAGTAGATGACATACATATATATATATATATATATATAAATACATTAGCTTTATAATGTCATATATTTCATTATTATTTCTTATATATACTTTATAATCATTCTTAAATGGTTAACATGGAGAATGAATCTCATCGTGTCGTGGAGACGGTAGTCCGTACGTACGCACGAGCGATGATATCGTTCCCATGGTCATGGAATTGTGTTTAAGTGTATGTATACTATCTCAGTATCAATATAACTTTATAATAATCATATATAGTTACTCATTACACCATTATACCCATCCAATTAATGTGGTGGCGGAAAATAGATTACACCACGGCGTGGAGACGGTATTCCGTACGTACGCACGCGCGGTGATTTCCTTCTTCCGTAGGATGGATAGAAGGTTAATTAGAGTTGTTTCATATTTATAATAATATATCAGTATATAATAAATACTTATGTTATTACTTTATCATGAAACAACTAAAGAAGAAGAAGTTGAAGAAGAAAGAAATTGAAAAAGATCGGTAATGGATATTATCTCTTTTTGACGCGCCTTTTCCTAGCCTCCACTTAAAGAATTAAGGATGGTATTTGAAGAATACCAGGACCTCTAGGATGATAATAGAGAAGTGGAGAAGATATTTTGGCAGGGTTTGGCCTAGCTTGAAGGCTCAAAGTTGTGTGAGGAAGAGAGGGAGGAGGTGCCCTTTTATAAGGGAGGAGAGGGGCACCTTAGGAATATCTCAAAATATTATTTTATATTAAAGTCAAAATCGGTTTATAATGGTTACAAAGGGTCTTATTTCGAAGATAAAGTGGGTATGGGTCGAAATCCTATCAACCAATATGATTTATACAAGTTTAGGTTATTATTTTAACCTTATCAATTAGATTTAACTCTAAGTTAAATAATTTAACTTTGACCATGTCTTTTGTTTTCTTACACTATATGGTTAATAAACATACTATAACATGCCAAACGAACCCCAAATTTTTTATTATTAATATAGATATCCTTATCTAAGTCATTTGGCCGAACCTTAGATTTTTAAGAATAAAATAACAATTAATAATATAATATTTGATTTAAAAACTATTTTGTGTCAATTTTGACACTATTTGATATATGATTTTTGTGATGGTCATAACAGAATTATATGTTCGAACCAAGTTGATTAAATCAACCCTAATATATCATAGTAACCTATAAAATTAGTGTAATTCACAAAAACCCTTAAATTACATTTATGTTGGTATTTATAATATCAATTATTTCAATATTTCATTAGTAAGATAATTACTGCATCGTCATTGTGTCATAAATAAATTAAATTACATGATGTTTAAAAATTACAAATAAAATACAATTATGTATGAAATCGTTTTAGCTTTCTAATTAATATTTACAATCAAATTTATCTTATGTATAACCCTATATTAAAAATGTTTTAGTAAATAAACTTTGATTTTAACTCTTTTAACTCTTCTTTGAATTAAAAAGTTATAAATGTCCTAATCTAATCCAAGTGGGACTAAATGATAATATTTTACACTTAAAGTTGTTTTTGGTCGAGATACACTTGTCCAATAGAATTAGGACATGTGTTAGGGTAATATTAATATCATTTTTACCCTTAATTACCCTATTTACTTTTAACCGTGGTAAATAAAAGTAAAAAAGTTACTATTCACCAAAAATTATTTTCATCTCATTGAACCACATTTTACTTACTGACATCAACCGTGTCTCTCAAATTTTTGAAATTCCATTCACAGATGCGGTAAAATTATGTTTTATGAAAAATTCAGTTTTTTAACTACCACTTAGTAGTTTCACTATTCATCAAAAATTGATGTTTTTCATAACAATTCCAAAATTTAATCCTAAGCTATATTTCATATTCCGAATTCAAAAATGAAGTCTATTTTACCAAATTCATAACATAGAAGTTGCATTAATTAATTTTATAATTAAATCCCGCTGTTAAAACAAATAGCGTGTTTTTAAGAAACAATATCTATCAAAAGATTGACACTTGATTATGTCTGGTTTAAATGTGAAATTAAATCCAATGACCAACATTGTATTGAATTGTAAAAATATATTCTAAATATACTTTAAAACCACTCAAATTAAAAATTTATCACTATTAATTATTTAGATTAAAAAAGTTGTTTTTAATTATAATTTAGTAATTTTCACTATTCATCAGAATATGAATGTTATGCGAAAATTACCAAAATTTCACCCTAAGCTAATTTTGATATTCCAAATCCAAAAATAAAGTCCATTTTGAAATATAAAATTTACAAAATTTCAAAAAGTGGTTATTACTATTCATAATGGCTAGTTTTAATAATATTTTAATAGCATATTGTTGTTTAATGTAACTTAGTATTGCGTACTACACACGCTATCGAGGAAGGTTACGATTAAGTGTAATGCAAGGCAAGTCAAGGATGTGTGTTGTGTAAGCTCCTTTTGGTGTAGCGTACAACACAAGACATTAATAAACATAAAAAGAATATTTTTCTTAAAATCTCGGGCTGTTACATTCTACCCCCCTTAAAATGAATTTCGCCCTCGAAATTCGTCGGGGTTATAAATGGTTTACTATTCGAAAGTTTCATTAATAGAAACCCACATCGTAAAAAGGAATACCAAAACCAATCTTTAAAAAGAAATGTATGAAACGTAACGGTTACCCAAATAAACTAATCATTGGGTTTCCACATAGGTGAAAATATGGATATAGAAGAAAAATCTAACCATCATGTTCTGATGGAAAGTGGTAGAGAACATGGCCATGGAAAATCCAACAATCACAAATCCATAAATTTGTGACGATCTAAGGTACCATCTGATTAATCAGATATAAGAGCACTAGGACAACATTTTTGGTTTTCAAGATCGTTTCCCTAAAGTTAAAGAATTCGAATTAGAATAAATACTACATTATTTTGGTACAATCTCACTGTTGTTTGTGCCTTGAAAAATTTCCATTTCATCTCATAAATATATGAAGTTGAATTTGTTATTCATGAAGTGTTAGTAGATCATGTGATAGAATGATGGGTCATTCCATCTGTCTCAAACAAAAGGTTAGCAAAAGTTATTAAATATACATAAGTCATTCTATAGTGAGATTAATCATATATGGTTCCTAAAATGGACTTATACATCATATATCATACTTCTTAATATAATAAAACTAATTTCTACTAAACAGGGACTTCCTGTAGGCCAGTGGTAGGCGATAAAGGCCAGTCGCACTTCGGTTGTGGGTTCGATTTCCACATCCTTGTCCGACGTGATGGGTTGTCGCCCGTCCTGCAGGTTGTCCTTTTTCTAAAACTACATTACTATAACATCCCATCAATAATATCAAAAAAAGAACTTATATCCTTAAATAATACTAATTTATGTCCAATATAATCCATTCTAGTCTTTAGGATTATCCATAATACTGCAGTCCACTCTCATAACATAGTGAAAACAATTACCATAGATTTAATACCATCGTTGATCCCCACATATCATAAGATATGTTTTGTTGGTCACATTCCAAACATTCAAAGTACTTAATCATGTATTTTCTTGAATACCCATTGAACCTTAGTGAAAACATGAATGTGGTTAAAAGTTAACACTTTCCACATACCAAAATCCTCAAAATTCTATATACTCAAACCATGATATCACTTAGTCCTTATATCAATCATGAGCTCATGAATACTGTTAAACATTTCATTTTTTCATTTTCCCTTCATTATGCGCATATCATCTTATTTCCAAAAATATCTCAATCACTTTGAATACCACATTAGACCAATACATAAATATTCCAATACATTATGATACAACATTATTTTGGAATCCCATTACATAAACACTTAATCATTCCACCACATCGTTGTCATATTCAACATCGCCAATGGTGATCGCATGTGACTTCCCTTTTTCCTTTGCCTTAAGCGGTTGCTCATGTTGATCATCACTAACCCTTGGATTAGGGAATTTATTAGCATAATGCCCCATTTCCTTGCACTTGAAGCATTGAAGTGTTGGTGGTCCGTTCTCTGCAGTGTTATCTTTATTCACATCATTAGAATCCCTTTTTCCATTACTTTGACACTCAGCTGCTCGATGACCTTCTTTTCCACACTTAAAACATTTTCTAGTACCTTTAAGACAATCTCCACCATGCTTCTTTCCACACTTTGTGCATAAGGAAACACTCATCTTCTTTTCACCATTATTCTGAGATTTCTCCTTGAACTCCATCTTTCGTTTCTTGTCAAAACCATGAGATGGATATGTAACACCAACTTCCATTTCTACCTTGATAGCACAACGCACAATTTCTTCATAGCTACTAAAGTCTCTTATAGCTAATGCCCTTCGAAGACTTGGTTTTAAGCCACTGAAAAATCGATCAACTTTACTTTTAGGTTGGATGATAATGCTAGATGCATACCTTGCAAGTCTTGTAAAATTTGCTTCGTATATACCAACAGATTCATCATCCTTCTGCTTCAGCTCAAGAAACTCCTTTTCCATCTTTGTTCGAAGAATACGAGGGAAGTACTTACTGAAAAACAAGTTCTTGAACTCGTCCCATTCCATGGACTCAATTTCATCTCTTTGCCTCGTATTCTTAATAAGATTCCACCATTGATCAACTTCACCTTCCAAACGATATACTGCTAAGATGACTTTATCATGTTCAGAACATTGAAGAATGGAAAATATCTTTTCAGTAGTACGGATCCATTATTCAGCAACAAGTGGATCAGAAGACACACTGAAAGAAGGTGGACGTTGCCTCATGAAGGACTCAATAGAATATTGTTCCCTTCTCTGCTCACTTGGAAGTCCAGAATGATTCATAGCTTGTGTAAGTATAGCAATAAGATTTTGAACTCCGTCTCCCATAACATTTGTTTGTTCTGGAGGACAATCATTACATTGTCCATTGCATTGATCAACACGGTTCCTTCGGGTTCCAGCCATCGCCTAAAACCCAAAAATAATAGTGTGAGAGGCAAAAATCATGCTAGGGAAAACAACATAATAAAGGGGGATTACCTTCAGTATCTAACATCTTAGGTTTAATTCTATGATCGTTAGCGTAATTCTAGTACTATAACCTATACGTATACTTAACCTTAGGGACATCCCTAGACATACCTTAGAAATATCTCTAGGGATCTCACTAACGTTTTCACATCCTAGTTTCCAAAGGTTGACTAAACCTTTCCTCTGATACCAATTGTAGAGACCAGAATCTTGATGTACATTGACATTACATTACATTTGCGGAATACTTAGTACATAACAAAACACACACACAAGGATCGTAATAGTTTAGTGTCTTTGGAAACTCGAAATATAATCTTCTAATCCAGGTGAAAGATCTTCAACATCCCCCATAAAGATCTTCTTTTTTTATACCTAAAACCTTTCTTTATATCCTGGGGAAAAGAAAATATAAAAGGATGAGCTCAAATGCTCAGTAAGGGTAAACAAAAGAAATATCAATCACATCAAATACATAAGAAGATAGCTTTTGGAAATCTTAACCTGCAAAAGAGATCATAATTTCATAACACGGGATAAATCATGGCAGTGAAATGTAATCACAATAATCATAACTTAAAACATGAAACTTTGTGGCATACACACATAATCATAGAGAATCATTTCTTGTTAGTCAAGACTCATTTCCAAGACTATCTTAGTGGACAAGGTCCCTTTCTGAACCGAGTCACCCTCGTTCCAGTCCGGTTTCACTGAACCGGTATAACCTACCGTTCCAGACATGTATGTCTCATGAGATATAAACTCTTTACCCAATGCATTGGAGGGAGATATAGGTCCCACCCACCTCATAATTATACCATTCTTATGTGTGCCACAAAATCATAAATCATACATAATTGCATAACCCATGTAGTAAAAATGGGATTCTTAAACAACATGACATCATAAAACAATTCATATAAGATAAAGGAATTCATAAAAATAATTCCATCACAACATAATCAAATCAATGTAATAATAGGGATAAAAACAGAACCCTTTATTATCTTAAATGGAAAATAATTTTGATAAGACACTTGAACTCCATTCTTGAGGAAAATATCCTTTCTTCTTCAAAAACATTTTTCCTTTCTTAACATGTCATACAACTTTAAACTAAAAGAAGTTGATTAAAAATAAACTTGAAAACTTGTAAAGGAATCTTCTTGTAAATAATGTTTTAAAATCCATTCACGCCGTATAAGTTAAAAAAACATTCTTCACGTACTTTTTTCGGAAAAGTCAAAAAAGTACCTCGTACGAAAAATGACAAAAGATTCCTTTCATATCTTTTACTAAAAACTCAACGAAGGGTAAAATAGGATTTAAAAAATTGTATTTGAATGTAAATAATATTACATATTCAGGAAACATGGATGTGGATGATAAAATACACCCTAGTAAATACTAAAGTATAAACAATCTCGGATAAAAATGAGATTGTGATATTTCCCTTGCCTTAGGTCCGATTTGCTTCGTATGTGTCCGAACCTCCTGTATAATGATTTAAATAATGTCATTGACTTATTACAGAATCATATTCATTGTTATGATATCATATATGGTTCACTTATGACTTTATATTACCCGTTCTTTTGTAAATTCCATGTTAAAGAAGCGTTTTGGGTAAAATCGTTTCATTTATCGTAGGTGTTTTGACTTGTTGTTCTTGAGATTATTATTACTTATATCATGATTTACTTTCTTCCATAATATAAAATATGATTTATATATCATATATATTCATTATATATATATATATATATATAATCTATAGATAAATGAAATGTGAAACACCGTTCATGGAGACGGTAGTCCGTACGTACGCATTAACGTTGTTTTCCTTTCCTTATTGTCTTGAATGGAAGTAACTAGATGACATACATATATATATATATATAAATCCAGTAGCTTTATAAAGTCATATATTTCATTATTATTTCTTATATATACTTTATAATCATTCTTAAATGGTTAACATGGAGAATGAATCTCATCGCGTCGTGGAGACGGTAGTCCGTACGTACGCATGAGCGATGATATCGTTCCCATGGTCGTGGAATTGTGTCTTAGTGTATGTATACTATCTCAGTATCAATATAACTTTATAATAATCATATATAGTTACTCATTACACCATTATACCCATCCAATTAATGTGGTGGCGGAAAATAGATTACACCACGGCGTGGAGACGGTATTCCGTACGTACGCACGCGCGGTGATTTCCTTTTTCCGTAGGATGGATAGAAGGTTAATTAGAGTTGTTTCATATTTATAATAATATATCAGTATATAAGAAATACTTATGTTATTACTTTATCATGAAACAACTAAATAAGAAGAAGTTGAAGAAGAAAGAAATTGAAAAAGATCGGTAATGGATATTACCTCTTTTTGACGCGCCTTTTCTTAGCCTCCACTTAAAGAACTAAGGATGGTATTTGAAGAAGACCAGGACCTCTAGGATGATACTAGGGAAGTGGAGAAGAGATTTTGGCAGGGTTTGGCCGAGCTTGAAGGCTCAAAGTTGTGTGAGGAAAAGAGGGAGGAGGAGCCCTTTTATAAGGGAGGAGAGGGGCACCTTAGGAATATCTCAAAATATTATTTTATATTAAAGTCAAAATCAGTTTATAATGGTTACAAAGTTTCTTATTTCGAAGCTAAAGTGGGTATGGGTCAAAATCATATCAACCAATAGGATTTAGACAAGTTTAGGTTATTATTTTAACCTTATCAATTATATTTGACTCTAAGTTAAATAATTTAACTTTTACCGTGTCTTTTGTTTTCTTACACTATATGGTTAATACACTTACTATAACATGCCAAAAAACCCCAAATTTTTTATTATTAATATACATACCATTATTTATTTCATTTTGCCGAACATTAGATTTATAGGAATAAAATAACAATTAATAATATAATATTTGATTTAAAAAATATTTTGTGTCAATTTTGACACTATTTGATATATGATTTTTCTGATTGTCATAACAGAATTATATGTTCAAACCAAGTTGATTAAAGCAACACTAATATATCATAGTAAACTAGAAAATTAGTGTAATTCATTAAAAGTCTTAAATTACATTTATTTTGGTATTTATAATATCAATTATGTCAATATTTCATTAATAAGATAATTACTGCATCATCTTTGTGTCATACATAAATTAAATTATTTGATATCTAAAAATTACAAATAAAATACCTTTATGTAGGAAATCTTTTTAGATTTCTAATTAATATTTAAAATCGAATTTATCTTATGTATAACCCTATATTAAAAATGTGTTAGTAAATAAACATTGATTTTAACTCTTTTAACTCTTCTTTGAATTAAATAGTAATAAATGTCCTAATCTAATCCAAGTGGGACTAAATGATAATATTTTACACTTAAGGTTGTTTTTTGTCGAGATACACTTGTCCAATAGAATTAGGACATGTGTTAGGGTAATATTAATATCATTTTTACCCTTAATTACCCTATTTACTTTTAACGGTGGTAAATAAAAGTAAAAAGTTATTATTCACCAAAAATTATTTTCATCTCATTGAACCACATTTTACTTACTGACATCAACTGTGTCTCTCATAGTTTTGAAATTCCATTCACAGAAGTGGTAAAATTAAGTTTTATGAAAAATTCAGTTTTTTAACTACCACTTAGTAGTTTCACTATTCATCAAAAATTGATGTTTTTCAGAATAATGCCAAAATTTCATCTTAAGCTATATTTCATATTCCGAACTCAAAAATGAAGTCTATTTTACCAAATTCATAACATAGAAGTTGCATTAATTAATTTTTTAATTAAATCCCGCTGTTAAAACAAATAGCGTGTTTTTAAGAAATAATATCTATCAAAAGATTGACACTTGATTATGTCTGGTTTAAATGTGAAATTACATCCAATGACCAACATTGTATTGAATTGTAAAAATATATTCTAAATATACTTTAAAACCACTCAAATTAATAATTTATCTCTACTAATTATTTCGATTAAAAAAGTTGTTTTTAATTATAATTTAGTAATTTTCACTATTCATCAGAATATGAAAGTTATGCGAAAATTACCAAAATTTCACCCTAAGCTAATTTCGATATTCCAAATCAAAAAATAAAGTCCATTTTAAAATATAAAATTTACAAAATTTCAAAAAGTGGTTATTACTATTCATAACGGCTATTTTTAATAATATTTTAATAGCATATTGTTGTTTAATAAAACATAGTATTGCGTACTACACACGCTATCGAGGAAGGTTGAGATTGCGTGTAATGAAAGGCAAGTCAAGGATGTGTGTTGTGCAAGCTCCTTTTGGTGTAGCGTACAACACAAGACATTAATAAACTTAAAAAGAATATTTTTCTTAAAATCTCGGGCTGTTACAGAACAACTAAGGCATTCTATAATAATAACAAGATGAGTATTACAAGGCACAATTTAGTGAATCCATGGTGCAACATATCCAAATACATTAAGACTGATACATGGAATGTATCAAAGTCATTATAATATTTGAAAATATTTTCATGTGGATCATTATTATAATTTTCACGCATTCACATAATATAACAATAAACATATATCATGGTGGTTATATCCCACATCAATTGGATTGATTTATCAAAATGGTGTCCTCTAATTAAAGAATGTATTCCCTCTGAAATATAATGTTTTCTCATGTATGTAATTACTATAAATAGTTAATGTTCCAAAAGGAGGTTGTACCTTATTCACATTTGAATTATTTACATATTTATTTATAGGCCATGTAATACTCATTCCATTTAATCATTCAATAGGTTCCTTCCATTACTGTTCATTAAAAATGGAAAGTAAATTTAGGTTATGTAACTAATATTAATCAAATTACGATTTCTAAGGACATATGATATATAAAAATATATTCATTACATAACATTGATTGATTGGTTTTTTAATTTATAGAAACAATTACTTTGGTAAAGGACATGTCCAATGTATCAAGACAGAGTGAAGATAATATGAACAGTGGTCACGAATGCATAAATGAGTATCAATCTAGATATGGGGTATAATTTTAGGATTAAACATAAAATTATGTCGTGATGTATAATGAGGACCACATAATAAAAATGAAGAAATTTAAATTAAAGAATATGAATTTTGGGGGAAACACCATATGAAACATTCATACAAAATCATGATAGTTTATATGATGAGATATATTTAGGGAATAGTAATAGATCATCTAATTTATTCTTATAGTAGATGAAATATATAGTATCAGTCGTTAGTTTGTCTTGGAATATAATAAATTTTAGCAATAAATGAATTCCTTGATAATATGGAATATATTCTCACAAGGGGATATCATCATCAATATGAAGAAATTTTAAAAGTATAATAAGGAATAAAAAAATTATGAGTGGCTATATAACATTAAATAAAACAATCAAATCAATGTATTTACAAAGAAAGAAGACTAAATCAATTCATTATCCTCAAAACAATACTTTTTTTGGGGATATCACTCATAAAATATAATTATTAGGGTGTTCTATTAAAATAATTGGTCCTTACATTATTTAAAAACAAATGAATAGTGAATTTAAAAATTTTGTAAACTATAAAAATAGATTAATGACCATACCCTAGGAGAAACACACTAAACACTTTTTAATAGTTATTGGAAATATAATTGAAATTGTTTATTTAACACACCCATACTATTTGTGTATAAATACTATATTTGTCCTATAGTCAGGTTGTAGCCCCATCATCCTTTACCTCAAAGGAAAAAAACAATGTGCCCTGAGGTACGATTATAGGTTTTATGCCATAATATGACTAGGGAGAAGGGATCCACCAAAAATACTAAAAAGGATCCAGAATAGAATGGAAATATAGTATCTTGAATTATTTCCCCTTTAACGGATCACATCTTTAAGTAGTTCTTCAATGTTTGGTAGAACATCATCCATGAAAAACCCCATCCACATATCTTATATATTGGTTGTAACATCTTGTTTTTTTGATTGTGTATGTCCCCCCTTTTCTAAGTTATCTTCATGTTTTAAAAATCCTTCATGTGCTTTTTCTAGGTTTACTATAGACTACAGAATAGGTACACACTATGTATCTAATGTACACATCATATACATGGTGTGAGTTTCATGCCATGTATGAGTTGATCATGTCATGAATGAGGAGATCATGTCATGATTTGGTACACATTGTGTACCTAAGGTACATGTTGTCTAGGAGTTAAATAGAAGATTTTTATCCTGAGTTGATGGGTTTTTTGTGTAACTTATCCAGAAAGGACTCCATGCCATGACTTAGGGTTACACACTATGAACCAGCCCCGCCTATGTTAAATTCACACATTTACTAGTATTTCATGTCTATTTATTTCTATACCTATTGGATCTCAGAACAGGGCTCTCCCGATGACATTTTCATAGGCCTTTAGCCTTACATATTGATCCTATTAGCATTAGATCTTCATTGAATTTATTCTACTTATCTATGGGTAAGTGATAGCTCTAGTTCATCTTTGTGATTTATTATCGTACCACCCTAACCATGAGTTATTAAATCCATTGATATAAAATGGTTGATCCTTGTCAACTTCTTCTAGATCTGTTGTGGATCTTGTCTCAATGGTCATTCATTGGCTGGTTGTGGTGAATCAGACATTCATTCCAGAGGAATATGGGATTTCTTCTATCTTCTAACCCCTTTTCATCTATTTTGAATCAATTCTTTTAGGTGATGGTTAGATTATATTGCCTTCTTTGATGGTGTTGTTGGGTTTCATTTCTTTTGTATTCTTTTGTGGGTGTGTGCAATCCAAACATTGAGGTAGGTGTAGCCTATGTTAATGATACTGATTCCCATTTCATTATAAATTTGTTTATTAAATTGAATGTATTTTTTGTGTGTTGAAATATGGTTTTGAAATAAAAATTGTTTTCTATGGATTTTGAAAAATTGATTTTGAATGGTTTTTATAAAATTTATTTTTTTTTTTTGAGAAATTGAGCACATTGGTTACCTTATTACTTAGGAGGAAGGTATATCTTGATGCCATCATCTATTGTTTGTGATTATAATGGAGTTTTGTCATGTTTATTTCATCTGTTTCCTAGGATCATTGTTCTAGGAGATAAATATTGGCATTTTAGGGGGATTACTCTTGGGGTTTTACTCTTCTTCTTGGGCATGTTGTTCTAGAATTAGTTTCGTGCACTTGATTATTTTGGTACATGTAGTCTACTATCAGGACCTGTAGTATTCCTTGGTTTTTGAAACCTATTCTCTTGTTTTGTATTTAATGGATTTCTTTGTTATTGATATGTATTTTTACACCTCTCAAAAATGATATAGAAAATGTGATTGGAAACTGATATATCAACTTTTTTTAGAACTGTGGAAAAGGTAATGTTTACCATGTTTTCTATAAAACATATTCATAGTTTATAATACCATATTTTAAATTTTAAATTAGCATACATGTTTTTTATAATGATAATTTCTATGGAACACCCAGGTGGGATCCTACTTAGCATATTAGCTCACACCCTGCACACTACTTTTGTGGTTCGTAGAGATTTGTTTGTCTTCTCGAGCTTGGAAAGGCAATGTGCTACAGTGAGTTGGCAGGTTTTTTGTCATCAAGGATGGTTAGCTAGTGGTGAGCTGGTTGGAGTTCATCCATGCCCTCATTGATGTACACATATGGTTTTGAGTCCCTTATAGTCAGAGTGGTATTTTGGAGTTTCTATCTACAATTTCAGTTGTTCTATTTCCACTATTTTCCCTAATGTTATGTAATAAATAAATGTTAGTGTTTCAATATTCCATAATTTTTCTATATTTGTATTCCAAGTGTTTGTTCAGTTTGGATGAATGTGTTCCCTGAGTTTTGTGTTTGATGCTCGAGTGCGTGTCACCAACCCGTAGGGATTCTGAACTCACTTCAGGTATGTGACTGATCGGGTTAGGTTCTTGGTTTGACAGAAACCTAGGTCAGTTTATTAAATTTTGGTATAAGAGGGAGCTTTGACCCGAAGAATTTTTTCTTTGGTTATTTGTTATAATGGAGATAAGATTTTCGTTACTTGAGAGGTATGATGTGATGAGTGTCTTGTCGGATCATTTCATAACATGACTCAAGTTTCAATGGGATGTCGGTATATGTGTCTCTATTGTTTGTTTTTTCTCTTAAGAATATCAGTTTATGATTACGAGCTTTGTAGTTTGAACTGTGATTTGTTTGGTATCTTATCGTTGTGATGTTTTGGTATGCTACAATATTCATCTGAGACGTCTTCCAAAGGATCCTCATTAAGGTATATTTGATACACCTCAAGTAATTATACATATGGATTACAATGTCATCATGACTATCGTACGGTCATTCCATGCAATCAATCAGGATGTGGCACAAAATTTTAATTTAGTGGTTGATGTATAGCCAAAAGATAGAGGAGAAAGAGATCGATCGCGAGAGTTCTTGTGTGAGAATAAACCATCCATTAATGGGATGACTGAACCACAAGAGATGGATGAATGACTACATAGGAGTGATGAAATATTAAACATCGTAGGGACACCTAAGAATATCAAGGTGAAGTGGAAACTGTTCAGACTCAGGGGTTCCGACAAGCATTTGTGGGACTCTGTGGTCCAGTATTACAAAAACATGGGCTTGGATTAAAAGGGATTCAAAAACCTGTACTTTATGAAGATTTTTCTGGAGTCTCTATTGATGAAAAATCACTAAAGTCCGTATCGTTGTAGCATGGAGAGATTTCAGTGTCAGCCTACACCAACCTGTTTTTTGATCTTTTCATTTTTAAGCCGGACATGGTATGGAATGACTTAGAGAAGGTGACGATGTACTTGTAGGGTTTGCGATAGGATAATATATCAGTGGTTTTCATATTGATGTTCTCTACATATGTGGAGACAGTGGATAGAGAAATAATGGAAGATATGTACATGGAAGTAATGGTCATATTTACCTCTTCTTTTCTTCACATTATTGATTTCATTATTGGTTTACATTGGAAGAAGGGGATGTGGCGGGATCTTCGCAGAAGTGGGGGAGGTGGGTCTCAACAGTAAGACTCCTCTGCATTGTCCATTGCAAATGGAAGTGTGCCTATGAATTTCTACCAAAGCATCATGGGAGGTCATAGCAGACGTTATTGTCCTCTACCCGTGAAGACATGAAATAGTTGTGGACGTTTTTGTCATCTAAAATATTTCTATCAGGATTTTAATATGCCTCTTTATGACCAAGCTTTGTCAACTCCAATGGCTACTACCATGAAGTAAAAATCTTCAAATAATAAATGACACTAGACACATGACTCAGGAGTGAATCATTTACACACTGTAGGGAATTTTCCAATAAACATTGATGCATCCCTGGTAACCATGAGAGGTATGCTTCATGTTGCAGCATTAGTAGATTCTTTATTTTTTGATACTGGTGCCTCCCACTCATTTAAATCGGTACATATTTTTTAAAATTCTTAATCATCTAACTTAGATTATTCCCTTTATAATGGAGTTCACGACACCACATGTAATGAGTAAACAGGTGGGGATCTGGTGTCCTTCTTCTATGTTCCCGATAGTTGACATGGGTTTGGTCTGGAATTTTATAATTCAAGATATGGATATATTTGATTACATCATCGGTGTGGATTGGATTTTTTCTCAATGAGCTGAGGTTTATTTTTTATCATCAGTGTCTTTTGTTTCTTGTTTCTAAAAGGGGTCTCATGCGTTTTAGGGGGTATGGGACCTAAGGTGTGGTCGTGAATGACCGTCTTTCCCATAGGGAAAGGTTTTTTGTTGTTTCATTTTAGCCTGATGATGTTTCTTCTATTGGGGAACTTTCTGTTGTTGTTCGATACTTTCATGGAATTTTCCTTGATGAATTCAAAATTATTCTTTCATAGAGTGTAGTAGAATTTACAATTGACCTAGTGCCATGTACATAGAACTTATTGATGCCTTCTTATCGTATGGTACTAGAAGAGTTTAAATAACTTAAGATTCAGTTGGATGAACTACTAGAGAAGGGTTTTGTTCTCCCTAGTGTTTCGACATGGGACTGGAATGTTCACTTTTCCAAGAAAGAGGATAGTTAACTTTGGTTATATATAGACTATCATAAGTTAAACTGGGTAATGGTTAAGAACATATGTCATTGGCCCCATGTGGATGATTAGTTTGTTCATTTGAAGGATGAAAATTGGTTTAAATGATCGATCTTCAATCAGTTTATCATTAACTCTGTGTCTTGGTGTCAGATATAATGATGATTGCCTTCAGAAGCAGATATGTCCATTTTTAATATCTTGTGATACCTTTCGGTCTGAATAAAGCACATGCAGTTTTTATAGCCACGATGAATCTTATATTCCACCAATATCATGAAAATGTTTTAGTAGTTTTTAGGGCTTATATTTACGATTATTAAATGTTTGAGTGTGAGAATGAGACTACTTGAGTTTGGTTCTGGAGATTTTGAGAAATCGCCTTATCTATAGATTGATTTCAAAATATAGTTTCTGGATTGGTGAAGTGAATTTATTAGGGCATGTTTTTTAAGATAATGGATAATTAGTTGAACTAGAGAAGGTAAAAGAAGTTTTATCCTGGAAGGAACCACAAAATTTCTTTGAAATTCAAAGCTTCCATGGTGTTGTTGGATACTACCGACGATTCGTCATGTATTTATATAAGCTAGCATCATATTTGAATACTCTAACCATAAAGGGAGTGAAATTATCATGCGATGAAATGTGTCAATCCTATTTTGAAGAACTAAAATGACTTATAACATCATCACTTTTTATGATCTTACCTAAGCCTGGAAATGGGTATGTGGTGTTTTATTATGTATCTAGTTTCAGTTTGGGATGTGTGAAAAATCATGATGATCTCATGGTAGAATATGGATTTCATAAATTACAACCACATGATAATAACTACCCTATTCATGATGTATATCTTCCTGCAGGGATGTATGTTCTTAAATGTTGGTGGCACTATCTCTTTTTAGAGAATTCATATTTTTCTCTGATCATAAGAGTCTGAGCTATGTGTTTTCTTAGGAAGAAATGAATATTATATAGAGATAACGGATAGAATACCTTATGATGTTTGAAATTAACATAGCCTAAACTCTGGGTAAATAGAATGTAGTTTCAAATGTATCTAGAAGGAAGGTATCATCACAAGTTATTCTAGAATCAACGGTTTAGTGGAATATTATTGGCTATTTCACATAGATTCATATAGATTCTTGGGATGGTTTTTAAGGATGGTTCTGACCAACTTTTAGTTATCATTATCTATCCTGGTCTCTATCATTAAAATACAACAAGAATATGATAAGTTTCACAAGATTCAGGAAAACCATTTTGGTGGGGAGACTGTTTTCTATTGGTCTCTTTCTTCAGATGGAATACTTTACAATGAAAATCAAGTTATCATCAATGCATCTATGAGAAGATCATTTTTGTTTCATTTCCATATCTCTTCATGGACCATTCATCCAACAACAAAAAAGATGTATTATGACATGAGATGATGGTTCTATTGACCAGGTGTGAACTGTGACATTGTGCACTATGTGTCATAATGTTACACCTGCCAATAGATAAATTAAGTGAACTGGAATCCATCTGGTATTATTAATCATTTCCCAATGTAGGGTTGGTTGTGGGATGAGGTGACCATGGATTTTTTTTGTTTCCACATACACCTTGGGGAAAAATATTATCTGGGTTCTTATTAACCAGTTGATAAAGTATTCTCATTTATTTGAGAATAAATACACCACTAATGTTTATTATTTGGGTAATCTATATGTGCAGGAGATCGTGAGGTTGCATGGGAGCCTTCATCCATTATTTACAATGGGGATACTTGGTTTACCTAAAGGTTATAGAAGATTATTAATGAGGAAATGGAGACTCATGTCATGTTGAGTACGACTTACCATCTATAGACAAATGTCCAGATAGTGTGTGTAATTCAGATCCAAAAGAACATGATTTGCGCCCAAGTCTTTGATTTTAGTGGATCGTAGGATATCCATATGGGATAGGATAATTTTTTTACAACAATAGTTACCAGTGGTCAAACAGAATGGATTCTTTTTAGGTATTGTTTTCTATCTTGTTCATATCACATTTTTTTGGGAAGCGGTGGGTGATGTAGCATTGGTTGGACCAAGTCTGATTCAGAATATGTCGAAAAATATTGAAGAGGTTCAATGAAATATAGTTATAGACTAGAGTCGATATAAAAATCATTCAGATCGATGATACAGTCTTTTAGATTGTTTCCATTGGTGATTGGGTTTTCATGAAAGTTTCTCCTTAGTTGGGTCCCCATCGACTTTGAAAATAGGGAACGTTGGCCTTGAGATATGTAGAACCATTTGAGATCATTGAATGACATGTGAAAACTTTTTATCGGATAGAACTATCCATTATTTTGATAAACATTCATGATTTTTTCCACATATATCACCTCAGGAAATATCACCCCGATCTCACTCACATTCTGTTTTTGGAAAAAATTGAGTTATAACCAAATTAATTTATTTTGGAGAAACCAATTGAGATCCTTGAATATCCAGTGAAATTTATTCGTGGGATGTGGATTCCATTGGTTATTGTTCTATAGAAACAAAGATCAGATTCTCATGATAAATGGGAATGTGATTCATTGATGAGGGAGCAGTGGCCTCATATTTTTTCCTCGATTTCATCTTCCATGAGACTTCCTAGGGACAAAATGACTATATGTTGGGGAGTTTTTAAAATGCCTATAACGTGATCCTGTATATTTCCCATTATTCTATGTTCCCTTATGGTTTGAAAATTCCATTATATTATTTTTCTAGAATTACTATTGACTATAGAATATGTGCATTTCATGTACCTAAATTACGTGTTATGTACATGGTGATGGTTTCATGTCATGGACTTGGAGATCACATTGTGAATGAATAGATCACATCATGAGTTGGTATATGTTGTATACCCATGGTAAACATTTTATAGGAGTTAGATAGAGAATTTTTCATCCGAGAAAACATGTTTTTTACGTAACTTATCTAGAATATACTACACATTGTGAACAAGGGGTACACATCATTACCCGACACGTGCCTAGGTTAAATTCAAATTTTTATTAGTTTATCTCATTTATTTTTTCCATAAAACATGGATATCGGACCAAAACTCTCCCTAGGAATTATTTATAGGTCCCTCACCATCAGGATCGATCCGAAAGATGTTGGATCTTTGTTGAATTGGAGTTGTATCTGACCAGGTACTTATTTTCTCTGATTCATCCTTTTGATTGATCGCAATAGCGCTATAGCCTTGTATTATTAGATCTGTTCTTCCATGATGGCTGATCCATGTCATCTTCTTCTAGTTCGATTTTGAAATCTTGTCTCAATGGTCGTTCCTTGGCTAGTTGTGGTGAATTATACGTTCTCTCATGAGGTACATTAGCTTTCTTCTATCCTCTAACCCCTTATTCTATTTTGAATCAGACCTTTGTAGTTCTGGTTTGATTCTAAGTATTCTTATATGGTGTTTTTCGGTTTAATTTCTTTTTGATTCTATTCTATGAATGTGCAACCCAAACATTGAGGTAGGTGGGTCTGGCTCTAGTCTATAATAATGAACCTGGTTGTAATTTCATTTTAAATAGATTAATGAAATTTGTATGATTGTTGTGTGCGTTGAAAATTTTTATTGAACAAAAAATGGACTTCTCTGGAATTTGATAAATGGAATGTTCAATGGGTTTTGAATGGTATTCAAAGAATTGAAATTTATTAGTGAAATTGATCACATGAGTTACCTTGGGTACATAGGTTGATGGATTAGTGTGAGGCCATCGTCCATTTCATTGTGATTATCAGGGTGGGTTGTCTTAGGTATTTTCTCTATTTCCATGGCTCGTTGTTCAAGTGTAACAATATTGTCATTTTGGGGGTATTAATCATGGGGGTTTCCTCTAATTCTTTTTCCCATTTTCCTAGGATTTTTTTTTAACATGATTATTTTGGTTTAAGTAGTATATTTCCCAGACCATTATTATTATTATTTTTGTGATACATATGCTTCTATTTTGTATATCATGTATTTCTATAATATCCTTGATATTCATTAATATGGTTGTGGAAAATGATATGGAAAATGTTATTTGAAACTGATATACCAGTTTTGGTATAAAACTATGGAAAAGGGAATGTTAACCTTGATTTTCATAAAACTGATTCACTACTTATCATGCCATGATTCGAATTTTAAATAATCATACAAGAACTGTTATATATACATTCAATGGAACACATGGGTAGGATCCTAGTGATCCCCGTTAGCTCACCCCCTACTTACTACTTCGGTGGTGTGTAGGCCATTATTTTCTACCATTATATGGATAGACAAGGATTTATAGTGAGGCGAAGAAGTTCATGTCAGCTGGTATGGGTAGCTGGTGGTGAGATGGTTGGAGTTCATTCAAGCTATCATTGGAGTTGTTGTTTGGTTTTGAGTCACTTATAGTCAGAAACGTATTTTATAGTTTCTTGATAGTAATTTAGTTTTTCTATTTCAGTTGTTTTCCTTAAACTTTATAGCATGTATAATTGTTATTATTCCATTGTTTCTTTCTTGATTTATATATGAATTTCATGTGGTTGTTCAGGATGGGTGAAATTATTCTCTTGGTTTTTGCGTTTGATGTATGATGCTTGTCGCCAGCCCATAGGGATCCGGAACACCCTTCAGGCGTGTGACATATTGCATCGGGTGCCGGGTTTCAGGGTAACCCGGATTAGTTTGTTACATTGGACCCTCATTCCTAGGTCTTATCACGCACACATCTATGCTTCCATAACACCCATTCTAAGGGATATACCTTCCGTGCTAAAACATCATGCTCAGATCAATGATTTATATGGGATACTCATCAAATGATGTACTGAAATCAAATTCTACAACCTCATGATAAAAAATATGATACATGCCATCATTGAAACAGTGATGCAATGAATTATGGGGGATATAGTACATAGAATGGTACTATATTTAAACAATTAAATAAAATATTAATATCCCTTAATCCGAGATATCTAATGGTAATAAAAAACATAAACATTAAATTTATTGATTCAATTATGATAAATGTTATCCAATTTCATACAACATAAATAGAAGTATTGGATAAATTAAATAGAAATGAATTTTTTAGGATTAGGGTTTTCAATAAGTAGGTGAAACTCTTAACAACATGTATTCATAAACAACTGGTGTATGAGGATCAACAATATCACCCACTATAACTAGAGCTTCATATATCTCAATATGTAATCAATATAGTTAATGTGAAATCATTCAATACACAGTTCCTTTAATGTATTTCCTCATTACCTAGTTAAAATAAACAATAATAAGGAAAAGTTTAGATACTCAGTAAAGGTAAAAAAGGAGATATTAATGAATATAAAAGAATAAAATTTGTATAATTGAATAAGAATATGAACAAAACAATAAAAAATATACCATGTATATAAAGGACCATCTTATTAAGTCATGGAATTAACCATGGATGTTCATAATATATAAATTAGAAAATAAAAAAACATTATCCTTTAGGGAATAAAACATGACCTGAAATTGTGTAATTCATATAACAATAGAAAATAATTTCCTTATTATTCATGGAACATTTAAAAAACTTCCATATTATAATGGGTTCACTCACCAAACTATCATAATATTCCAGATTCACTCAAAAGACCATTATATAGGACAAAGTTCCTTACATATATTTTTGAACTCTCATTATTATATTGCATATCAGAAGGAATATATATCACTACCTAACACATTTGAGAGATATATAAGAAACACCCATCACATATTGAAAATTATACATATTTGTTCCCCTCAAAAACAAATCAGTCATCACATCAGAACCCATGAAAAGAAATGGTTTTCATAGACATTTCATTATATCATAACCTTTTCAAAAGAAATGTGTTTCATAAAAATCATTATATTATAACAATAAAGACACTAGAAAAATAGTGTGGATGTATCCTTGTACTATATTCACACTAATTATTATGTATCATAAATAATGTTATCTTATGATTAAAATGATTTTTATTGAACACTGTAAATAAGTCATGAGTGAATTCCCATCCTACTAAAAAATTATTTTCCATTCAAAGTCATGAAATTATAATGTAAAACCAATTATCTTGGAAAAAAATTTAAAATTATAAATGATGCTTCAAAGCATTATGGTTTCATGTTGGTGGGATTATTATCTCATTTCGTGAAAGTTAAAAAAAATCTACATTTAATTTTTTTATAAAAAAAGCCAAAAAGTGCCTCATTTAAAATACCATAAAAATATTATTATAAAACATGTTTTAAAAGAAAAAAATTTGGTAATAATTATTTTTAAACAATTTTAAGAGAATATTAGAAATATTTATGTAATATTTTTAGAAAATGTAGTCATTGGTGATAAATACTACATAGTGGATACTTACACATAAACAATCATGAATAATGATGAGAATGTGAAATAAAACAATAATATGTTGGTAATCCTTCAATAATAGGCCCCAAGAATGAAAGAACCCTAAATGTTTATGTAAAACAAAATAAAATTTATTAGGATAATGACATAATATAATTTATGGGAATAATTTTCATTACACAAATTAAACAACATGTGAGTATGGCATGTCACCCACATAAATAAAAGTGAGACAACAATCCCTTACCTCAAGTATCTATATTAATTGTTCACATTAAATCTTATTTTAAAATAAATATGTATTTATTACAAAATAAATTTAATACCACATATATAAAAATTTATTATTTACTTTTCAAATATTACAACATATTTAAGAATAATTTTTAATTGAAATCATTATTATCGGTGATAACAACTTAGTTTTCAAGGAATGCTTCTGAATGATAGTCAAGATACATATAATTTTATCATGGTCACATCAATTAAAAAATTTATATCATGGATGAAATAATATATTTTCGTTATATTCATATTTATAATCATTAAAATAATATAGAAAAGTTAATTACATAGTTCATTGATATGGTAGGTCGTACATATGCAAGACCTCTATTTTGATTTTTAAACAAATGGAATGAATGATAGTTAAATAATAATTAATATTTATAGAATCATTGTTGTATAAAAAATATTATACACATTAATCATATTCTACATCATTACCATCTATTTGTAAAATAAAAAAACTAATCAAGTCTCATCAGGGAGATAGTAGTTCATACATACAAACAAGAGACATTATCAATTCCAAAAATATATGATGATATTCCGTTAAAAATTATATAACCAAGGAATAAGTATTATTATATCATAAATAATATATATAAATATTAATCCCACCATGATACACAACTATAATATATGGTGATGAAAATATGTGTATTGATACATGAAGATGGTAAACTATATGTATGCATGAGAAATGCATGAACATATTATTCGTTGGTATTGTGGATGTATAATGTAGTTATAATAATAATAACATTGAATAATATTTAGTATTATGAATTGATTAAGTTATCATAAATATATATGATTTGTTGGAGTTAAATAAGTGTATAAAAATAATGTCATATGCTAGAGTAATAATATACTCTTTATATAGACTACATTATATCTCCTAAAAAGGGATATAGGGTTTGTGTTTTGGGAAGAAAAAAACCCACATATTGTATATAGGTAAGTTTATGTGATAATTTAGAAGTGTTTTTTTAACTAGAAGATTCAATTTTCTATAATGAATTGGGTGTATATGTTCCCTTTTATAATTGTGGTGAATGTCTAAAAATATTAATAAATTCAATGTCAATCAAAATAACCCAAAAACAATAGATTATAAGATAATATATGAAAGGGTTTTAATCTCATAGAAAAATAGATTTTATACATTTTTTTAATTTAAATACTTATCATTGTTAGAATCCCATAATTAAGATAGTTTAATTTTAACTACAGTAATAGTTTTTTACAATAATAAGAAGTTATAATTTTTATATAAAAGGTGTAAATTAGATTATAAAATTTCAAATTATGGTATCATAGACTGTAAAATATCCCTTTTATCATTATTTAATAATTTTATTAATTTTAGATAATATTAAAAAATATTATATTCATAAAATATCATTATTTTTAATTTTGGAAAAATTCATTAACGCAACATTAGAATTATAAATAGAAAATATATGTTAAAACAAAATATATTAATACATTCCAAATTTTTGTTATTAATTTATGAAATTCATCTATCACCTTATTAATCTTAATTTATATTTCTCTTAATTTTTTAAATAACTTTATTTCAACTTTTCTATTTAATTAATAATTATTGTATAATAATTTTGTAAAAATTTGAGTTATAATTTCTTCAATAAACACTAAAAATAAATTAACATGACTTAGATAATTATTTTAAATTTACAAATAAGTTATAAAGTGGAAATTTAATATAGATAGATTCATTTTAAAGACAATAAAACCTATTAAAAATAAGAGTGTGGAATGTTTGAATTTTATTTAAATAAAACACTATAAAGGTCATATTATAATCCATGTTCCAAAAAATTTCCTAATTTAGAAATATTTATCATTATTATTTATATATACATAGAATATAAGATTAATTTAAGTATTTGGTTCATTTATTGGTTCTTATCATTTAATATTTATAGTCTTTAAAATAATTTTTCTTATATTTCTTCTACTTTAACAATAATAACATCATCAGTGCATAAGAATTTAATGTAATGCATTCGCATTTAAAAAAAATATGTTTCTACCATAAAAATAAATAATTTATTCTTGATGTACTCCTCTATATTCGTTTATTATTTATACTTATTCCAATCCAGGTCATGAAACCTTATTTAATTTGTTATTTTGACTTTTCTAGCCGTGGGAAAGCATTACAAAATCATTTGAATATGAATCATGCAATATATGTAAGAAATTAATATTATTAGTTCACATCATCATTAATATATTATATTTAGTAAATTGGTAATGTAAAGTCTTTATCCATCTCAATTATTAGTTAAAAGGCACCAAATTTGACTTTTACAGTACTGTGAGAAACTCCATAAGCACTACAAATAATTTTCAAATTAATCATAAAATAAATTATAATTTTAATGTTATGAATTATTCTTTAATGTATTTATATTATTATATCATTAATAATTTGTTAAATATGTTTAATATATTTTTTTATCATAAATATTTATTTACGATGTCAAAAGAATATACATTATTTTTAAAAAAACATTTATTATGGAAAAAACATAAAATTATCAAAATTTCACAATAGATTAATCATTATACTATGATTTAAAAAACTTGTGTTAATTTTTGAATCAAAGTTTCAAAAACATTCAGAATTAATTGAAATATCCACCCATAAAATGAAAGAATTCCACTTTTTAAAAAAAACAAATTTATAGAGAATAAAATACATTTACTAAAACCATTATTTTATTATTTTGTATTCAGTAAGAAATATATTTATATTTAGTAGGATATGGATATTTATTTAATAAATCATTTCTTCATATTCATACCCAAAAATTTAACATCATGCTTCTAATGGTCATGTAAAAATATTTTATTGTTCGTTTATGCTCGGTGTGGCAGATATTTTTCACTATTAGACAAAATCATTATTTGTAAAATATTGCGATATTACATTCTCCCATATATAATAAATTAATCCATAATATATTCATTAATTTATCATTAACTAGGTGTAGAATTCACAATATACATTTTTGGAGATCCAACATCATAAAAAGGGTAAATAAAACATACATATAAAAATAGTGAAAGGGAATTGATAATTTCATCTTGAGTAAAAAATATTATGTTTCCATATAAGAAAACATTTATTTCATGTGAAAACATTGGTATTGAATGAAATAAAAAATTAAAATTACTGATGTATAGTGATAGAGAACGTGTTCATGATAAATTGAACCATCACAAAATAGTAAATCTATAATTGGTTAAAAGGTCATTGTTTTCTCAGTATGAAATGGTGATGGATAATGTTTTTACTTCCGGATCCTTATCCTAGTGTTTAATAGTTCCCTTAAATCCTAAATTAAGAATATAAGGGAATATATATACATGACTATTTTAGTTTTATAATTTAATTAATTACAACCACAGACTCATTTTTCCTCTAAATGCGAAGTATGATATTTTCATAATTGAATCACATGAATTAATTTCGATAGAAAAATATTCCCCAAAAGGATAATTAGTTATTCCACTTAACTTTATACATTAAAATAAATAAAAAATTTTATCAATGGATATGTTTATTCAAAATGAAAATGATAATCAATTATATAAAGAAACCTAATTTAGTCACCCAAAATAAATAGTAATATTTAATGTTTGAAATAGCTCCCTGAATGAATAACAATCCCTAAAATTTATCAAAATAATAAAGACAAATATTGAACCCAAAAATATAAAGGAATTAATAAAAAAATATTTAAATATTATTCTAATATTAATCTCTAAATAACCTTAATTTCCCTTAAAGATCCATACTAAATATATTTTATTTGACAATCATATAATCTCCATGGTAGGATTATCATACCCATAAATGACCCGAATCATCAAAAAACCATTTTAAATTCACATATAATTCTAAAATATAATTAATACTTTATTTCTAAAATAAAATCGTAGATGAATCAATTTAAATTAACTAAATATGGTTTTAAAAGTCAACAGAATTAGGAAAATTATGTCACATTAACCTGAAATATCAACGACCAGTAGTAGGTGATGCACACTTATAAACATTTGGTTCTTGGTTGAATTTTTATGGCCTTTCCGAATGATACATGTTTTTCTCCATCACGCGGGAAATGTGACTCTTTATATTATAATACATATAACATTCAAATACATTTTGAATACATACATGAATAAAACATATAATTTTCAACTTTAATGAAATTTTTTTTATTAATGTAAAACTCGTAGATTTTATTATTCATCTTAGAAATGTATTAACACATAATTAACGAAAAATGAATGACTACATAACCCCTAAATGGGATATAATAATTTATATATAAGTTCAAAAAAATAAAATATAACTACTACTAATATATTTTTTCATATAATAAACTAAATGGGTGAATATTCATCAAACTTAGTATAAAAGAATCCCAAACTATCATTACTCACCTTAAAACTAATGTCATCCTAAAAAGGGGGTGAATAATACATTAATCATATGGTCACCTATAATCTTATTACCCATCATGGTATCTATATCACTTAATATATCCTCAAATTATATCATCGCAATCGTCAATGTTATCTAAACTCTACTCTGATACAAATTATTAAGGCCCTAAATCCCAGACTTCTGGATTCAAGTAAAATAACATAAATATTAAATTTCATGGTTTAATACTGTTAAATAGGACCCAATTTCATATATCATCAAATGAAAATTATTGATCCCTTATATACATAGGAATATTCATGTTTAGGGTTTTTTATAATTAAGGAAATATATTAATAACATGGGTTTATAAACAGCTGGTTCATAATGATCGACATTATCTCCCAATATATTAAAATGTTCTTTTATAACAACAGGTCATAAAAATAATCCATGTGAAATTGTTCTAGACATATTTGATTTAACATCGTTCCTCGTAACTTGGGTAAAGGAAAACATATGATGGGAGATCTTAGATTATTTTGAATGGTAAATAAAAAGGATATCAATGATTACATAATCATAACATGACAATAAGTGTATAAACATAATAAAAATAACAATTTAATATTGTTACATATATGTCAATGATCATTATCTTTAGTGAACAAATAAATATTTTAAGATCTTTACATATGAATCAAGTCATAATCAAAGATCATAATCCATGATATTATAACAAAAGAGAGGAAATTGTGGCCTACAAATAATTATATAAAATCATTTAGATAGTAATAAAGCATATTTTACAATAATAGAATATTTTTTGTGTTGAATAATAAAACCATCGTAGTTGTCAAATTTCACTCCCAAGACCGTAATATCATAAAAATTCAATTATGAAACTGAGTTTACTTCACATTACAGTCACATCTATCTAATGATATAAAAATCATTACCCATTCAATTAGAGGGAGATGCATATTTATATTATGAAACGTTTATAACCATATATATCTGTTCCATAGGAATAGAAAATCATAATCATATTATAACAAATAATAATAAATGGGTTTCATTAACATTTCTTCATAACATCACCTATGGAAATGAAATATTTTTTACAAACTTCAAGCCATCATAATCATAAAACAATCAAATAATTTGTGAGGATGGTATATATAGATGAAATTATTAATAAATACTAATTAAATAAAAATATTATCTTTTATGGAAATGATTTTCAAATATCACTTGAAATATTTATCAAGCGAAATATCCATTATATATTTAAATCAATTTTTTTTGAAACAATCAATGAAATTATAAATGGTAAAATTTTAACTGAAAATATTCTTTTAAAATTGTAAGGAAATATTAAAATAATTAGGTGTTCAACATTGTTTGAATTTTTACTCATGTCAAATAAGTTAAAATAAACATTATAACTATATTTTTTGTTGAAAAATTCCCAATGATACTCATTAAGAAAATAAATATATATATATTACAAACCATTTTTAAGAATGTTTAACATTTTTATAAAAGATTTTGAAAAATTTAGGAGAATATAGGAAACATTTTTTAATGTTTTTTACAAAACATGGACCTGAATGAAAAATATTCCATAGTATAGGAATAAACAGAAATAGTCTCGAATAGCGATTCCAAGGATATATAAACCCTAACCACTTTGGTATCATTATAATCATAATTCCCATGAAATAATGAACAAAATTTGGATATGTAAACTCACATAAAATTAATAAAAATAATCATAAATGAAATTTCATATTTATTATATAAACAATATGAACGAGATAAGTGTCGAATATTCTATATGTCTAACAAAAATTAAAGTTACATGAAAATCCATTATCACAAGTCTCACATTACCTTGTTCACATTAAAACCTAACGTATAATAAATATCCATCAATTATTAATTTATTCTAAAACAATATATATAATACCATGTATGAAACATTTATAAAATATTTCCACCAATTCATTAATAATTGTTTTATTAAAATCAATATGCTGGGTGTTAACTACTTTTTTTTTAATTATGTTTCCATTTGATAGTCTTCATCAATATAATTTGATCATGGTCTCAGTAATACCAGAATTTATATCATAATATAAAAATAATATAATTTCATTATATACATATTTATAATCAATCATAACAATTATATATATAAATTGAATTACACTATTCATGAAGATGGAAGGGTGTTGGAATGCATGGATATTGTTCTGATTTTTTTACTGAGGGAAATAAACAAAGATGAATAATAATTAAACATTATAGAATCATTAATATACTATATATTTAATATATATTTTTAAAATTCATTTTTATTAGAATCCATGTGAAATATTAATGACAAAGGAATCACATTACATCGTGAAGATTACACTCTATATATATACACATGAGACATTTTAATTCCCCCTAATATTGGATAATAAAAAGATGTAAATGATATTATAATTAAAAAAGTGTAATTAAGTTTTTAATTTTATATATAAATATTAACCCCTTCATAAAACCCATCTATAAAATATGGTGATGAAAAATGAATTTTATCGCTATGTGGAGATGGTCAGCTGAATATATGCATGAGAAATATATCAATTTTTAATAAGATAAATAGGGTGTATAAAAATGTTATATTAATAAAAATAAAACTTTATAATATTGGATATACATAAATTATTATTTAATGATACATATCATAAATTTACATGAGTTCAAAAAATAGTATTACTATAATATCAATAGTTAGAAAGATTACTACTTCGTCAAAATGACACATTTAGATCATCTATAATGGGCTATATGTTTTGTCTATTGGAAATAAAATGAGGTCTATAATGTGTCTAGGAATGTGTAGAGGATAAGTTTTCTAATTATGGTTGATCTAAATGGCTCAAATTTGTGTACTGAATTGATGCAGATGATTTACTTTTATAATTGAGTTGAGGGACACCATTGGAATTCATTAAAATATTAATAAATTCAATTTTAATGAAATGAAAAATATTAATTTTCATAGATTCAATTATATTTTGTGTTATGTTTTCAATCCGATCATCCAATTGATTATAGACCTTTCCATTTTTATTAACCCTTTGTTACCCTATTTTTTTAAATACAATAATGAAAATTTAGTATCGAACATTTGTAGTTTTTACTAATAAGGTGTCAATTGAACTATAAATATAAAATTTAAGAGATTTTTTACCCTAAAGTAACCAGTTTTACTATATTTAATATATTAGGATTTTGAAATTATTTAATAAAATATTAATTTCAGAAAATATCTTTATTATCAATTTCGACTCTATTCATTACATTGATATTAAAAATATCTAGAAAAAATATAAATTAAAATTTTTTCATACATCCATAATATGTAATATTAATATAAATAATTTTTGGATAACCATAATTTTAAAAATATATTTTTTTAATATTTTAAATAATATTTATTTTGATTTTCACAATAAATGAATAATTACTACAATAATGTTTCATAGGAATTTAGGGTAACTATTTATTAGATAAAAATTACTAATAAATTATATTTTTATATATTTTTTTCTTTCTATATAATTTTTATTTTAAAAAAAAATCATCTAGATAACATCATATTAAAAAATTTAGAATTATTTAAAAGTTGAGTGTGGAATTTTTATCTTTTATTTATATAACATTTTATAAAAGTAATAATATCATAAATGGGGATCAAAAAGTCATATATTCGAACCAAGGATGATTTTTGTCAAACTATACCCATAAATAAGATTTTTTCAATTTTTGGGTTATTTAATGGTTTTTACCATTTAATTTGTAGAGTTTTAAAATTATTTTATTTATTTATCTTATTCTTTTACAAGCACTAGTTCTATGTTGCATAATAATATATAGATATTATTTCGTATATAATAATTATTTTTAAATTACGATCCAACAAAAAAATAATTATTCATAATAAAATTCATTATATTCATTCATTATATATATTGAATCATATCTATGTGATAAAAACATATATAAATTTGTTTTGATATTTCGAGAGTTGTTTAATAATTAAAAAATTATTTGAATATTATTATGATTATATTAGTAAAAAATTCAGAAATCATTTATAAAAACTGTTATTTATATATTAAATTTTAAAAAATTAATTAAAATACATTTTATGTCAAATATTTTAGATATAAGACCAAAAATTTGACTTTATATGTGCTGCACAAGAACTGCTTCTCCCTAGGAATTATTTAGAGGTCGATCACCATCTGGATCGATCCGAACAATGTTGGATCTTTGTTGAATTTATGGTGTATCTCACCAGGTACGTATTCTCTCTGATTCACCCTTGTGATTGATCGTGATAGCACTATAGCCTTGCATTATCAGATCTTTTGTTTCATGATGGCTGATCCATGTCATCTTCTTGTAGTTCTGTTTTCAAATCTTTTCTCAATGGTCATTCCTTGGCTAGTTGTGGTGAATTAAATGTTCTTTCATGAGTTATATTAGCTTTCCTCTATCCTCTAATAACTTATTCTATTTTGAATCAGACCTTTGTAGTGCTGGTTTGATTCTAAGTATTTTTAAATGGTGTTTTTGTGTTTGATTTATTTTTGATTCTATTGTGTGAATGTGCAACCCAAACATTGAGGTAGGTGGATATACCTCTAGTCTATAATAATGAACCTAGTTGTAATTTCATTTTAAATAGATTAATGAAATTTGTATGACTGTTGTGTGTGTTGAAAATTTTTATTCAACAAAAAATGGTCTTCTCTGGATTTTGATAAATGGAATGTTAAATGGGTTTTGAATGATATTCAAAGAATTGCAATTTATTAGTGAAATTGATTACATGAGTTACCTTGGGTACATAGGTGGATGGTTTAGTGTGAGGCCATCATCCATTTATTTGTAATTATCAGGGTGGGTTTTCTTGGGTATTTTCTATATTTCTATGGGTCGTTGTTCTAGTGTAACGATATTGACATTTTGGGGGGATTAATCTTGGGGTTTTCCTCAACTTTCTTTTCCAATTTTCCTTGGATCGTTTTTTTCACATGATTATTTTTGTTTAAATAGTATATTTCTCATACCTGTACTATTATTTGTTTTATGATACATATGATTCTGTTTTTTATATCTTGTATTTCTATATTATCCTTGATATTCTTTAATATGTTTGTGGAAAATGAGATAAAAATGTCATTTGAAACTGATATACCAGTTTTGTTATAAAACTATGGAAAATGGAATGTTAACCTTGATTTCTATAAAACAGATTCACTACTTATCATGCCAGGATTAAAATTTTAAATAAGTATACAAGAACTGTTATACATATACTTTTAATGGAGCACATTGGTAGGATCCTACTGATACCCATTAGCTCACACCCAACTTACTACTTCGGTGGTGTGTAGACTATTATTTTCTCCCATTATATGAATAGGCATGGAGTTTTAGTGAGGTGAAGAAGTTCATGTCAGCAGGGATGGGTAGTTGGTGGTGAGATGGTTGGAGTTCATCCATGCTATCATTGGAGTTGTTGTTTGGTTTTGAGTCCCTCATAGTTAGACATGTCCTTTATAGTTTTTTGATAGTATTTGAGTTTTTCTATTTCAGTTGTTTTCCTTACAGTTTATAGCATGTATAATTGTTATTATTCCATTGTTTCTTTCTTTATCTATATATGAATTCCAAGTGGTTGTTCAAGATGGGTGAAATTTTTCTCTCAGTTTTTGCGTTTTATGTCTGCTGCTTGTCGCCCACCCATAGGGATCTGGAACACCCTTCAGGCATGTGACAGATTGCATCGGGTGTCGGGTTTCAGGGTAACCCGGCTCAGTTTGTTACATTGGACCCTCATCCCTATGTCATATCACACACACATTTTTGCTTCCAGAACACCCATTCTAAGGGATATACCTTCCTTGCTAAAACAACATGCTTAGATCAATGATTTATATGGGATACTCATCAAATGATGTACTGAAATCAAATTCTACAACCTCAGGATAAACAATATGATACATGTCATCATTGAAATGGTGATGCAATGAATTATGGAGGATATCGTGCATATAATGGTAATATGATGAAACCATTAGATAAAATATTAATATCCCTGAATCCCAGATATCCAAAGGTAATGAAAAAACATAAACATTAAATTTATTGACTTAATTATGATAAATTTTATCCAATTTCAAACATAAATGGAAGTATTGGATCACTTAAATAGCATTGAATTTTTTAGGATTAGGGTTTTCAATAAGTAGGATAAACTCTTAACAACATGTGTTCATAAACAACTGGTGTATGAGGATCAACCATATCACCCACTATAACTAGAGTTTCATATATCTCAATATTTAATCAATATAGTTAATGTGAAATCATTCAATACATTGTTCATTTAATTTATTTCCTCATTACCTAGCTAAAATAAAAAATAAGAAGGGCAAGCTCAGATACCCAGTAAAGTTAAAAAATGAGATACTAATGAATATAAAAGAATAAAATTTGTATAATTGAATAAGAATATGAATATAAAAATAAAAAATATACCATGTATATAATGGACCATCTTATTAAGTGATGGAATTAACCATGGATGTTCATAAGACATTAATTAGAAAATAAAAAAAAACATTATCCATTAGGGAATAAAACATGACATGAAACTATGGGATTCATATAATAATAGAAAATAATTTCCTTATTATTCAAGGAACCTTTAAAACACTTCAATATTATAATGGGTTCACTCACCAAACTATCATAATATTCTAGATTCACTCAAAAGACCATTATATTGGACAAAGTTCCTTACAAATATTTTTTAACTGTCATTATTATATTGTATATCCAAAGGAATATATATCACTACCTAACAGATTAGAGGGATATATAAGAAACACCCATCACAAAATGAAAATTATACATATTTGTTCCCTTGAAAAATAAATCAGTCAACACATCAGAACCCATGAAAAGAAATGGGTTTCATAGACATTTCATCATATTATAACCGTTTCAAAAGAAAAATGTTTCATAAACATCATTCCATTATAACAATAGAGACACTAAAAAAATAGTGTGGATGTATCCTTGTACTATATTCACACTAATGATAATGTATCATAAATAATGTTATCTTATGATTAAAATGATTTTCATTGAACACTGTAAATAAGTCATGAGAGAATTCCCTTTCTATTATGAAATAAATTTCCATTCAATGTCATGATATTATAATGTAAAACCATTTATCTTGGAATTTTTTTTTAAAATTGTAAATGACGCTTCAAATCATTATGGTTTCATATTGGTGGGATTATTATCTCATTTTGTGAATGTTAAAAAAATATACATATAATTTTTTTGTAAAAAAGCCAAAAAGTGCCTCATTTAGAAGACCATAAAAATAATATTATAAAACATGTTTTAAATGTAAAAAAATTTGGTGATAAATATTTTTAAAAATTTTTAAGATAATATTAGAAATATTTATGAAAATATATTTATAAAATGTAGTCATTGTAAGGAAATACGACATAGTGGATACTTACACATAAACAATCATGAATAATGATGAGAATGTGAAATAAACCACTATTATGTTGGTAAATTTTCAATAATTGGACGCTCGAATAAAAGAACCCTAAATGTTTATGTAAAACCAAATAAAATTTATTATGATAATGACATAATACAATTTACTAGAATAATTTTCATTACACAAATTAACCAACTTGTGAGTATGGCATGTTTCCCATATAAATAAAAGTGAGATAGTAATCCCTTACCTCAAGTCTCTATATTAATTGTTCATATTCAATCTTATTTTAAAATAAATATGTATTTATTATAAAAAAATTTAATACCATATATATATCAATTTATTATTTACTTTTCAAATATTACAACATATTAAAGAATAATTTTATTATTGAAATCATTATTATCGGTGATAACAACTTAGTTTTCAAGGAATGTTTCTGAATGATAGTCAAAATCCATATAATTTTATCATGGTCACATCAATTAAAAAATTTATATCACGAATGAAATAATATATGTTCATTATATTCATATTTATAATCATTAAGAAATATTTAGAAAATTGAATTACATAGTACATTGATAAGATAGGTCTTACATATGCAAGACCTCTATTTTGATTTGTAAACTAATGGAATGAATGATAGTTAAATAATAATTAATATTTATAAAAACATTGTTGTATAAAAAATATTATATACATTAATCATATTCTACATCATTACCATCTATTTGTAAAATAAAAAAACTAATCAAGTCTCATCAGGGAGATAGTAGTCCGTACGTACAAACAAGAGACATTATAAATTCCAAAAATAAATGATGATATGCCGCTGGAAATTAGATTACCAAAGAATAAGTATTATTATATCATTAATAATATATATAAATATTAATCCCACCATGATACACAACTATAATATAGGTTGATGAAAATATGTGTAATGCTGCATGAAGGCGGCAAACTATATGTATGCATGATCAATGCATTAACATCTTATTCTTTGGTATTGTGGACGTATAATGTAGTTATAATAATAATAACATTGAATAATATTTAGTATTATGAATTGATTAAGTTATTATAAATATAAATGATTTTTTAGAGTTAAATAAGTGTATAAAAATAATGTCATATGCTAGAGTAATAATATACTCTTTATATAGAGTACTTTAGATCTCCTAAAAAGGGATATAGGGTCTATTTGTTTGGGAAGAAAAAAACCCATAAATTGTATAAAGTTAAGTTTATGTGATAATTTAGAAGTGTGTTTTTAAATAGAAGGTTCAATTTTCTATAATGAATTAGGAGTATAAGTTCCCTTTTATAATTGTGGTGAGTGTCTAAAAAAAATAATAAATTCATTATCAATTAAAAGACCCCAAAAACAATAGATTATAAGATAATGTATGAAAGGGTTTTAATCTCATAGAAAAATATATTTTATACATTTTTTTCATTTAAATACTTATCATTGGTAGAAGCCCATAATTAAGATAGTTTAATTTTAACTACAGTAATAGTTTTTTCCAATAATAAGAAGTTGTAATTTTTATATAAAAGGTGTCTATTAAATTATAAAATTTAAAATTATGTTATCATAGACTATAAAATATCCCTTTTATCATTATTTAATATTTTTATTACTTTTAAATAATATTAAAAATATTATATTCATAAAATATCATTTTTTTAATTTTGGAATTATTTAATAACGTAACATTAGAAATATAAATAGAAAAGACATGTTAAAAAAATATATTAATACATCCCAATTTTTTGTTATTAATTTATCAACTTCATCTATCACCTTATTTATCTTAATTTATATTTCTTTTAATTTTTTAAATAACTTTTTTTCAACTTCTCTATTTAATTAATAATTATTGTATAAGAATTTTGTAAAAATTTAAGTTATAATTTCTTTAATAAAAACTAAAAAAAATTAAAATGACTTAGATAATTATTTAAAATTTACAAATAAGTTATATAGTGCAAATTTAACAAGGATAGAGTAATTTTAAAAAATATAAAACCTATTAATAATAAGAGTGTGGAATGTTTGAATTTCCATTAAATAAAATACTATAAAGGTCTTATTATAATCCATGTTCCAAAAAATTTCCTAATTTAGAAATATTTATGATTATTATTGATATATACATATAATATAAGATTAATTGAAGCATTTGGTTCATTTATTGGATCTTATCATTTAATATTTATAGACTTTAAAATAATTTTGCCTATATTTCTTCTACTTTAACAATAATAACATCATCAGTCCATAAGATTTTAATGTAATTCATTCACATATAAATATCAAAAATAAGTTTCTACCATAAAAATAAATAAATTAGGCTTGATTTATTACTCTATATTCATTTATTATTTATAATTATTCCAATCCATGTCATGAAACCTTATTTAATTTGTTATTTTGACTTTTCTACACGTGGGAAAGAATTAAAAAATCTTTTTATTATGAATCTTATTATATATGTAAGAAATTAATATTATAAGTTCACATCATCATTAATATATTATATTTTTGTAAATTGGTATTGTAAATTCTTTATCCATCTCAATTATTATTTAAAAGACACCAAATTTGACTTTTAAGAGTACTGTGAGAAACATCATAAGCACAACAAATAATTTTCAAATTTATCGTATAACAAATTATAATTTTCATGTCATGTATTATTCTTTAATTTATTTATATTATTATATCACAAATAATTCATTAAATAAGTTTAATATATTTTTTTATCATAAATATTTTTTAACGATGTCAAAAAAAATTACATTATTTTTTTAAAAAAATTATTATGGAAAAAACATAAAATTATCAAAATTTCACAGTAGATTATTCATTATACAATGATTTAAAAAACTTGTGTTTATTTTTTGAATCAAATTTTCAAAAACATTCAGAAATTAATTGAAATATCCACCCATAAAATGAAGTAAACCCCCTTTTTACAAAAAACATATTTTTTTAGAATAAAATACATTTACTAAAACAATTATTTTTTTTATTTTCTAATGAGTAAGAAATATATTTATATTTAGTAGGATATAGATTTTTATTTAATAAATCATTTCTTCATTTTCATACCTAAAAATTTAACATCATGCTTCTAATAGTCACAAAAAAAATATTTTATTGTTCGTTTATGCTCGGTGTGGCAGATATTTTACACTATCAGACATAATCATTATTTGTAAATTATTGTGATATTACATTCTCCCATATATAATAAATTAATCCATAATATATTCATTAATTTATCGGTAACTAGGGGTTGAATTCACAATATGCATTTTTTGAGATCCAACATCATAAAAAGGGTCAATAAAACATACATATAAAAAGAGTGAAAGGTAATTGATGATTTTATCTTGAGTAACAAATATTCTGTTTCCATATAAGAAAACATTTCTTTCATGTGAAAAAATTGGAATTGAATGAAATAAAAAATTACAATTACTAATGTATAGTGATAGAGAATGTGTTCATGATAAGTTGAACCATAAAAAATTAGTAAATCTATACACTACGAGTAAAATGGGTATTTGCGATGGGATATTTGCGACGGGGATAAATCCCGCCGCAAATAGTCCCGTTAGAAACTTATTTGCGACGGGGGAATTGCCCCGTCGCAAATAACTACTTATTTGCGACGGGTTAGCTTCCCCCGTCGCAAAAGGACTGGCACGCTTTGCGCGCCAAATCGCGGGAAACATATTTGCGACGGGTGATTACCGCCCGTCGCAAATAACCGGCGGCGGTAAAATCTATTTGCGACGGGAATCTACCCCCGTCGCAAATAGTATGTCGGCAGGTTATTATTCGCGACGGGACCCGTCGTGAATAACTATTTAACTGTTGACTGTAATAAATGAGGGCTAAGGTATTTGCGACGGTACCCATCGCAAAAAATACTATTTGCGACGGTATACCTGTCGCAAATAGACCCGTCGCAAATGATCTAACCTATAAATACCCCCAATCTGTTTTTTTCATTCATTCTCAAACTCAATCTTCTCCTTCTCTCAAAATTCTATTTTTAGATTTCTGCGTTTACTTCAGTTTAAATTTTTTTTCCGGAGTTGATATTGAAGTTTTCAACAACGATCAGGGATCAACCTCGGATCAATTTTAAATGTATTTATGTTCTTTTTAATTTAATATTTATTTTAAATTTTTTATTAGTTTCAATTATTCTTAATTAGTTGTAATTTAATTATGTTTACATTGTTTTGTTACTTAATAAATTTAAATTATTAGTATTCTTTGTTCATAGTTAATGGTACTTAGGCATAATTAGTAATAATTTCCAATAATTAAGAATAAATGCTAATAATTAGTAATAAATATCAATAATTAGGAATAATTAGTAATAATTACCAATAATTATCAATAATTAGTAACAATTACCAATAATTACCAATAATTAGTAATAATTACCAATAATTACCAACAATTAGTAATAATTAGTAATAATTACAAATAATTCGTAATAATTACAATAATTAGTAATAATTTCCAATAATTACCAATAATTAGTAATAATTTCAAATAATTCCAAAAATTATTAATAATTAGTAATAATTACCAATAATTAGTAATAATTAGTAATAATTAGTAATAATTAGTAATAATTAGTAATAATTAGTAATAATTAGTAATAATTAGTAATAATTAGTAATAATTACTAATAATTAGTAATAATTACTAATAATTAGTAATAATGACTAATAATTAGTAATAATTAGTAATAATTAGTAATAACTAGTAATAATTACTAATAATTACCAATAACTAGAAATAATTAGCAATAATTACCAATAATTAGTAATAATTACCAATAATTAGTAATAATCACCAATAATTAGTAATAATTACCAATAATTAGTAATAATTAACAATAATTAGTAATAATTACCAATAATTTGTAATAATTACCAATAATTAGTAGTAATTACAAATAATTATCAATAATTAGTAATAATTAAAAATAATTATCAACAATTAGTATTAATTACCAATAATTATCCATAATTAGTATAATTACCAATAATTATCCATAATTAGTAATAACTGCCAATAATTATCAAGAATTACCAATAATTAGTAATAATTACTCATAATTTACCAATAATTAGCAATAATTACCAATAATTAGTAATAATTACTAATAATTACCAATAATTATCAATAATTAGTAATAATTACCAATAATTAGTAATAATTACAAATAATTACCAATAATTAGTAATAATTACAAATAATTATCAATAATTAGTAATAATTACAAATAATTATCCATAATTAATAATAATTACCGATAATTAGTAATAATTACCGATAATTAGTAATAATTAGTAATAATTACCCATAATTAGTAATAATTACCCATAATTAGTAATAATTACCCATAATTAGTAATAATTAGGAATAATTACCCATAATTAGTAATAATTACCAATAATTACCAATAATTACCAATAATTACCAATAATTAGGAATAATTACCACTAATTAGTAAAATTAATAATAATTACAAATAACTACTAATAATTAATAATAATTACCAATAATTAGTAATAATTAGTAATAATTAGTAATAATTACCAATAATTAGTAATAATTACCAATAATTAGTAATAATTACCAATGATTAGTAATAATTACCAATAATTAGTAATAATTACCAATAATTCGTAATAATTACCAATAATTAGTAATAATTACCAATAATTACCATTAGTTAGAAATAATTACCAATAATTATCCATAATTAGTAATAATTTCCAATAATTATCCATAATTAGTAATAATTTCCGATAATTATCAATAATTAGAAATAATTACCAATAATTACCAATAATTACCAATAATTAGTAATAATTGGTAATAATTAGTAATAATTACCACTATTTAGTAATAATTAATAATAATTACCAATAATTAGTAATAATTAATAATAATTACCAATAATTAGTAATAATTACCAATAATTAGTAATAATTTTTAATAATTAGTATTAATTACCAGTAATTTTTATTAATTATCAATAATTATTAATAATTACCAATAATTAGTAATAATTACCAATAATTAGGAATAATTACCACTAATTAGGAATAATTTCCACTAATTAGGAATAATTAGCAATAATCACCAATAATTACCAATAATCACCAATAATTACCAATAATTACCAATAATTACCAATAATTACCAATAATTACCAATAATTACCAATAATTACCAATAATTAGAAATAATTACCAATAATTAGGAATAATTACCAATAATTAGTATTGATTCGTAATGATTACCAATAATTAGTAATAATTTTCAATAATTAGTAAGAATTACCAATAATTAGGAATAATTATCAATAATTAAGAATAATAACATTATTACATTATTAGTATATTTTATTGTTAATATTAAAATAATATAATTTTTTAAATTATATACAATTCTCCTTTCATCTGTGTGTTTTCTATCTCCACATGTAATATTTGTCTGTGGAGACAGAAAACACACAGATGAAAGGAGAATTGTATATAATATAAAAATTATATTATTTTAATAGTAATAATAAAATATATTAATAATTTAATATTGTTGTTATTCCTAATTATTGGTAATTATTACAAATTATTGGTAATTATATGAATAATTACCAATAATTATGAATAATTACCAATAATTAGGAATAATTACCATTAATTACCAATAATTACCAATAATTAGGAATAATTACCAATAATAAGGAATAATTACCAATAATTAGGTATAATTACCAATAATTAGGAATAATAACATTATTACATTATTAGTATGTTTTATTATTAATATTAAAATAATATAATTTTCTATATTATATACAATTTTCCTTTCATCTGTGTGTTTTCTGTCTCCACATGTAATATTTGCATTCTTTTTCAAAATTATCAACCTACTCACTAATGGAGAGGTGAAAGTGAATGCAAATATTACATGTGGAGACAGAATGTTAAACACGCAGATGAAATGAGAATTGTATATAATATAGAAAATTATATTATTTTAATATTAATAATAAAATATATTAATAATGTAATAATGTTATTATTATATAATTAATATTTATGAAAAAATAATATTATTACTATGAAAATAATAAAAAATTTATATAATATTAAAATTATCAATATTTGTAACAGGTTTTGCTTTATTCTCAACATATTCAATTCTTAAAGGGTAAATTTTTTGGTCTATCTCAGTAAAAAGTTTGCGTCAGTCGTGTATGATGTAAACTCTATAAGTATCCTTGCATGAGTGTTTTTTCTAACAAATTATTCAAAACCAGTAATGCTTTTATATTTTATTGAAAAATATGGAACAACGAGGTCGTCAACAGTCATTATTAGGTGATCGCATATCGATAAATCAACATAGAAATCCAAACGGTTCTGGTTTAAATCCAGTATATGTAGAGGGTGTGGAGACTTTTTTATCATTTGTGGCATCAAATCCAGAATTTGTTTGAGAAGTAAAAATAAAATTCCCTTGTAGAAAATGTGCATTGAGAACGTTTGACACGTTTGACAAAGTGGGGGGACATCTCTTGCGTTTTGTTTTTCAACCAGATTATGTTTTTTGGTATCAACACGGTGAACGCAGTTCCAGAGCAGGTGATACCAACTTGATTCCAGATCCATCTTTGTTTCATGATTTATTACATGATGTTGCAGGTTCATCTGTTCAACATACAGAAACTCCGGCTGATATAGCTTCAAATCCTGAGTTGGCACCGTCTAAATTTTATGAGTTGTTGAGGTCTGCTGAGGATGCATTATATCCTGGCTGCAAGATGAGAAAATTAGAAGAATTTGCAAAATTTATGGCTATCAAATCAGATAACGAAATTTCAAACACCTGTTTTGACCAGATATTTTCTTTACTTAAAAAACTGTTACCCGAAAGAAATGATTTGCCTGCAAATTACTATGAGAGCAAGAGGTTGGTTCGAAATTTGGGACTTACTTGTCGGAAGATTCATGCATGTTCAAATGACTGCATTTTATATTCTTGGGAAAATGAGTCGTTGGATAGTTGTCTCACATGTGGGCAACTGAGATATAAAGAAGGACAACATGGGAAGTCTGGTTTGATTCCTGTAAAATAGTTGAGATATTTTCCGCTTACATCCAGACTTCAGCGTTTATTCATGTCTAAGAATACAGCGACAATGATGTCATGGCATAAAGAAAATATTTCAACCGATAAAAGCATGAATCATCCAGCCAATGGTGATTCATGGAATCATTTTGATAATGTGCATCCATCCTTTTCTTTAGAAGCTAGAAATGTTCGACTGGGCCTTTCCACTGATGATTTCTATCCGTTCGGATCTTATGGTAGTCAATATCCATGTTGGCCTATTTCTTTAACTCCGTACAATTTACCTCCATGGATGTTGATGAAGGAGCAATATATCTTTTTGACTTTACTAATTCCAGGACATCCGAAGAAAAATATTTATGTTTATTTAAAACCATTGATTGATGAATTAAGTTTATTATGGAGTACTAGTGTCAGTACATATGATGTTGCGATGAAACAAAATTTCATACTGAGAGCAGCATTGATGTGGACAATTAGTGACTTCCCGGCTTATGGGGTGTTATATGGCTGGAGTGAACATGGTCAGAAATCATGTCCTTACTGTATGGGAGAGAACAAAGCATTTATGCTCATTCATGGAAAGAAACCTTGTTATTTTGACTGTCATCGCAGATTTCTTCCAGCTGATCATCCTTTTCGCATAAACAGATCTCATTTCAGAAAAGGAACAGTTGAAAGGGATGGACCTCCAAAAATGATATCAGGTTCGGAGTTAAAATCAGTTGTATTTTCATTAGCTCCCATCACTTTTGGTCCCACAATAAACCAACAGAAAATTTCTGGTTTTGGGAAAGAACACAATTGGATTAAACGTAGCATATTTTGGGATTTTCCATATTGGTCTGATTTGTTGGTCCAACACATGTTAGATTTCATGCACATTGAGAAGAACTGTTTTGATAATTTGTTTCATACAGTTTTGGATATGCCAGGAAAGAGCAAATACAATTTAAATGCACGTTTAGATCTTGCCCAAATTTGCAGGCATCCAGAACTGGAACTGTTTGAGAATGTCAAAACAGAAATGTTACTGAAACCAAACGTAGCTTATACACTGTCTAAAGAGAACCGTTTATTATTTTGTCAATGTATTGTAGATTTGAGACTTCCAGATGGCTGTGCTTACAATTTTGGTAGATGTGTAAAGAATGGTCATATTACTGGATTAAAAAGTCATGATTGTCATGTTATAATGGAAAGACTTCTATCCATTGGATTAAGAGGTCTGTTGAATTATGTGATTTGGGATTCCATAACAGACATTTCCCATTTTTTTCGGGAAATTTGTGCAGCTACAATAGATTATGATGCTCTATGCAAACTTGAAGAAGATGTTGTTGTAATTATATGTAAACTGGAAAAAATATTTCCACCGTCTTTCTTTGACTCAGTAGAACATTTGATGTTACATTTGCCATATGAATCCAAATGTGGAGGTCTAGTACAGTTTCGATGGATGTACCCATTTGAAAGATGCATGCGAAAATTGATAAGAAAAGTACGTAACAAAGCATCTGTTGAAGGATCTATTGAAGAAGCTTATTTGCAATAGGAAATATTGTTTTTCTGATCCCATTATTTTGAATCTATGTATCCTTCAAAACACAACCAAATAGGATGGAACGAGAGGAATATTGATGAAATTGACAATCAATTATCTGATTTCAACCAGCCAGAGCTTGGTTTTGGTGGAGTTTACGAACGCTGGATTTCGGATGATGAACATCACAGAGCTCATACGTATGTTCTGCTCAACTGTGAAGAGATGACATCAGTTGTACTATAAGTGTTTATATCACTTATTCTATCATTTATGTTACAGTAAATAACATTGGTTTTTATAGGTTGTATGATAATCATATTAAGAAACAAATTCCACAAATTACAGCATCTTCTCTCGAAGAACGCCGACTGAAAAATTTCTCTCAATGGTTTCAAAAACTAGTAACATAAATTATTTATCTTTTAGCAACTCATTCAATGTATAGTTTACTATGTTGATAATTATTTCAGAAATTTTCAGGTGTCTCGACATGCTGATAAAATTGACAAACTGCTGTTTATATTGAGTAACCCACCTTCCAACCTTGTTAAAACTAATAATGCATATGTGGTGAATGGATTTTGATTTCACACACATGCATATGGGGAATCAAAAAAAACAATGAATAGTGGAGTTAGCTTGAGAGGATCTCATCATCGAGAAAATGAAGTTGACTTTTATGTCATACTTGATGAAATCATTGAACTATGTTATCTTGGACAACATTACATAACCATGTTCAAATGTCGGTGGTTGGATATAGAGAGAGGCGTGTGTGTTCATCTGACTCATGGAATCATCGATATTAAATGTAAAAGTGTTCTCGCAGTAAATTAAGCATTCTTATTGGCTCAACAGGCACATCATGTTTATTACGCAAAGTACTGTGCTACATCAAGAGACTTGACTGATTGGTGGGGGGTAATAAAAATCAAAATTGGAGACATTCAGTTTAGTCAAAGTGAATGTGCTTTCACTGATGTGCAAAGAATTGAAGTTTTTCAAGAGGGTCATCAAAATCAATCTTTTTTACAAAGAGACATGAGTATCGATGACGACACCCCACATTTAAGAGTCCGTGATGACGATGATGTTAATGATGTCACATATGAATTTGAAATGGTATGAGATGAAGAAACTGGAACTCGAATGGATATCGATGATGTTGAGGAGGAATATGAAGATGACATTGACATATATGAAGATGATGATGAAGATGAACACTGATAGAATTCTATGGTAGTTATATACAATCATAATATATATATATATATGTATATATAATAGTAATTATCAATTATTTTCTAACAACATTAACATTTTATATTTCAGATGGACGACGAGACATTTCGTGAGTTGGCGGATGCTGACCTGCCTTTCGATGCAGATGAGTTGCTGGAAGATGACCCTCAGCCTGCAGGTGCTCCAGGGAGTACGCGGAGGGGGCGCGGTCTTGCACGATTGATGATTCTTGACCCCGTCCCCGAGCGACGTCCATGTCTTGGTTTTGATCCACGCACACGGAGGTGTGATAACCTGTGTGATAATCTGTGGATTTGACTAAGATTTCATTAATCTATTCACATAATAAATGTATATTATTTTTACAGTATTCCGCATATAGCAGTCGGACAGGGCAGCACTATTTTGCGCAACTATTTCTCTCAGTCGTGGACCACATGTGAGAAGATTCCCATTGATGTGTAGCAGGCCATGTTTGGCCATTGGTTGGTACGTACGTAAATAAATAATTTTTCTTTTGAAAATTATTTCATTTCTAACTTGATATTTTGATTTATTTGTAGGGTTTATGGTATCCGATCGAGTATACCATGCGCGACGCCATCCACAAGGCATGGGGGGTGGCCATGCGTGATCGCTTTCGTCAGTTTTTGCACAAATTAAGAAAAGCTGCCACGAAGAAAGCAGGAGTGTCATATTTTGACGAGTCATGTAGAGCACACCGACCAGAGTACATTTCATCCCATGTATGGGATGGATTATGTGCGCACTGGTTGAGTGGTGCCTTTCAGAGGAGATCATCGGTGGGGAGGCAGAATCGGGGGAGATAGGAGGTGACTCATCGAGCTGGGAGTCGTTCTTTCAGTACTCATAGATAGCATCTGGTACGTACATTATTTATAAATATTTTATATAACTATAAATATTAATAGTTTATTTTATATTCTTATTGGCTGTCGAGCACCCCGATATTACGGAGTCCGACGTATATCAGAGGATGTATAGTGATCCTGCTACTGGGGACCTCATAGGTGATCATCAGCAACACATCGTGGTCAATATTATTTGCTTTCAAGTTTAAAAATTAACTACATATAATATATTCACAATTTTAATTTTAAATTGCAACTACAGGAGTCATATGAGGCCACATCATCACAGACCCGGCCTGAGAGTCAGGCCGAGTCATCAAATCAGACCACTGGCCGTCAGTTTGATGAGGCGGCATGGATGCAGGCCACCCAGTATGCCTTTGAGAAGGGCCGGGTAGTTGGTATTACCTCTCGACTGTCTCCCGGAGATTATTATGGCAGTGCTGCGATGTCGGCGTCCAGCTCGAGAGGAGCTCGTGCATCTTCTTCTGCTATACAGTATGAGGATCAGTTGCGATCTCAGACTGCACTGATAGAGAGTCTCCGACATGAGCAGGAGCAGATGTGTCAGCAGAATCAGTAGCATGAGGAGGAGCGTCGACGCCAGCAGCAGCTGTACGAGGAGGAGATGAGTTGGTGGCAGCAGCAGCACCAGGAGCAGATAGAGTACATGCGCCGACTCACACATGCTTTAGGGATGAAATTTCCTCCACCAGCATCTGCAGACCCCCTCCCTCCTCCTTCAGATTACAGTTTGTTTTTATGTTATAAAGTTTGTTAAATCAAAATATGAATTTTTTTATTCGTAGTTTCTGTCTCATTATAAAATATTAATAATATTATATTTTTAAATAACAATATTAATATGAATAATAATATTATTTATATTTTATAATATTAAATTTTATATATATATTAAAATTTAATAATATTATAATTTAATTATATTTTTTTTTAATATTTGAATTATTTTAATATTTGAATGTAAAATAATTATATTATTTTTATATTAATTAAAATAAATTATTAATATTTTTTTTATTTGTGAATTATAATTCTAATATTATTATATTAATTAAATCATTTATTAATATTCTATTATTTTTTATTTTTGAATTATAATTCTATTATTATTATATAAATTAAAATAATTTATTAATAATTTATTATTTTTATTTGTGAATTATAATTCTATTATTATATTAATTAAAATCATTTATTAATATTTTATTATTTTTTATTTTTGAATTATAATTGGATTATTATTATGTTAATTAAAATAATTTATTAATAATTAATTTTATTTATTTTTTTTATAGTATTTGCGACGAGATACTATGCCCTTCGCAAATAGTATTATTATATCCATTAATATAATGTAATAATAGTTTTTAATTTTTTTAAAAAAACGTATTTGCGATGGGGCCCTTCGCAATTCGTATTTGCGACGGGCCCGTCGCAAATACCTGTTGCGACGGGACCCGTCGCAATTAATATTTTAAAAGTTTTTACAAATATACGGAGTAATATTTGCGACGGGAAGGATCCCCATCGTAAATCATATCAATAGCGACGGGCCCATTGCAAATAATTGTTGTTGCGACGACGTTTTCCGCAACGGGCGATTTGCGACGGACCCCCGTCGCAAAAGGCCATTTTCGACAGGATCCCGTCGCAAATGACCCGTCCCAAATACCTATTTTTCTAGTAGTGATAATTGGATAAAAGAAAACTGATTTCTAGGTATGAAATGGTGATGGATAATGTTTTTACTTCATGATCCATATCCTAGTGTCTAAGAGATCCCTTACACCCAAAATTAAGAACATTTGGGAATATATATACATGAATATTTTAATTTCATAATTTAATTAATTACAACCACAGACTAATTTTTCCTCTAAATGTGGAGTATGATATTTTCAAAAATGAATCACATGAATGAATTTCCATAGAAAAATATTCCCCAAAAAGATAACTAGTTTTTTCAATTTTCTGTATAAATTAAAGAAATAAAACATGTCATCAATGGATATGTTTATTCAAAATAAAAATGATAATCAATTATATAAGGAATACTAATTTAGTCACCCAAAATAAATAGTAATATCCAATGTTTGAAATAGATCCTTGAATGAATAAAAATCCTTAAATTTTATCAAAATAATAAAGAAAAATATTGAACACAAAAATCTGATGGAATTAATAAAAAATATTTAAATATAATGCTAATATTAATTTCTAAACAACAATAATTTCCCTTAAATTTCCATACCAAATATTTTATATTTGATAATCATATAATCTCTATAGGAGGATTATCATACCCATAAATGACCTAAATCATCATAAAACCATTTTAAATTCACATATAATTCTAAAATATAATTAATACATTATTACTAAAATAAAATTGTAGATGAATCAATTTACCTTAACTAAATATGGTTCCAAAAGTCAAAAGAATTAGGAAAAGTATGTCACATTAACCTAAAAATATCATAGTCCAGTAGTAGGTGATGCACTCTTATAAACACTTGGTTCTTGGTTCAATTTTTATGGCTTTTCCGAATGATACAGGTTGTTCTCCATCAGGTGGGACATGTGTCTCCTTATATTATAATACTTATAATATTCAAATACATTTAGAATACATACATGAATTAAACATACAATTTTCAACTTTAATGAAATTTTTATCATTAATGTAAAACTCATAGATTTTATTTTTCTTCATAGAAATTTATTAACCCATAATTAACTAAAAATGAATGAATACATAACCCCTAAATGGGATATAATAATTTAAATATTAGTTCAAAAAAATAAAATATAATTACTACTAATATGTTTTTTTCATATTATAAACTAAAGGGGTGAATATTCATCAAAATTAGTAAAAACGTATCCCAAACTATCATTACTCTCCTTAAAACAAATGCCATCCTAAAAAGGGGTGAATAATACATTAATCATATGGTCACCTATAATCTTAAGACCCTTCATGGTATCTTTAAAAATTAATATAACCACAGATGATATCATCATAATCTTCAATGTTATCTAAACCCTACTCTGATACAAATTATTAAGGCCATGAATCCCAGACTTCTGGATTCAAGGAAAATAACATAAATATTACATTTCATGGTTTAATATTGTTAAATGAGACCCAATTTCATATATCATAATATGAAAATTATTGATCCCTTACATACCTAGGAATATTCATGTTTAGGGTTATTTATAATTAAGACAAAATTTTAATAACTTGGGTTTATAAACAGCTGGTTCATAATGATCAACATTATCTCCGAATATATTAAAATGTTCTTTTATAACAGTAGGTCATAAAAATAATCTGTGTGAAATTGTTCTAGACATAATTGAATTAACATCGTTCCTCATAACTTGCGTAAAGGAAAACATATGATGGGAGAGCTTAGAGGATTTTTAATGGTAAATAAACAGGATATCAATGATTACATAAGCATAACATGATAATAAGTGTATAAAAAAAATAAAAATAACAATTTAATATTGTTACATATATGTCAATGATCATTATCTTTAGTGAACAAATAAATATTTTAAGTTAGTAACATATGAATGAAGACATAATCAAAGAACATAATCCATGAGATTATAACAAAATAGAGGAAATTGTGGCCTACTAGTAAGTATATAAAATCATTTAGATAGTAATAAAGAATAACTTACAATAATATAATATTTGTTTGTGTTGAATAAGAAAACCATCATTGTTGTCAAATTTCACTCCCAAGATCGTAATATCATTCAAATTCAATTATGAAACAGAGTTTACATCACATTATAGTCACATCTATATAATGATATAAAAATCATTACCCAATCAATTAGAGGGAGATACATATTTCAATTATGAAATATTTATAACCATATATATGTGTTCCATAGGAAAATAAAAACATAATCATATTAAAACAAATAAAAATAAATTGGTTTCATTAACATTTCTTCATAACATCACCTCAAACTTCAAGCCATCATAATCGTAAACCAATCAAATAATGTGTGAGGATGGTATATATGGATTAAATTATTAATAAATCCTAATTGAAATAAAAATATTATCATTTATGGAAATTATTTATAAATATCACTTGAAATAATTATCAGGAGAAATATCCATTATATTTTGAAATCCAAATTTTTTTTTGAAACAATCAATGAAAATATAAATGGTAAAATTTTAATTGAAAATATTCAATTAAAATTATATGGGAATATTAAAATAATTAGGTATTCATCATCGTTTGAATTTTTACTCATGTCAGATAAGTTAGGATAAACATTACAATTATATTTTTCGTTGAAAAATTCACAACGATACACATTATGAAAATAAAAATATGTATATTCCAAACCATTTTTAAGAATGTTTAATATTTGTATAAATGATTTTGAAAAATTTAGGAGAATAGAGGAAACATTTTTGAATGTTTTTTACAAAACTTGGACCTTAATGACAAATATTCCATTGTGTAGGAATAAACAAAAATAGTCTCAAATAGCGATTCCAAGGATATACATACCCTAACCACTTTGGTATCATTTTAATCATAATCCCCATGAAATAATGAACATTACTTGGATATGAAAATTCACATAAAATTAATAAAAATATTCATAAATGAAATTTCATATCTATTATATAAACAATATGAACACGATAAGAGTCAAATATTCTATATGTCTAACACAAATAAAAGTTACATGAAAATCCATTATCACAAGTCTCACATTATCTTGTTCACATTAAAACCGAACGTATAATAAATACTCATCAATTATTAATTTATTCTAAAACAATATATATAATACCATGTATGAAACATTTATAAAATATTTCCACCCATTCATGAACAATTGTTTTATTAAAATCAATATGTTGGGTGTTAACTACTTTTATTTCAATCATGTTTCCATTTGATAGTCTTCATCATTATAATTTGATCATGTTCTCAGTAATACCAGAATTTATATCATAATATAAAAATAATATATTTTCATTATATCCATATTTATAATCAATCATAACAATTATAGATATAAATTGAATTACACCATTCATGAAGATGGAAGGCTGTTGGAATTCATGGATGTTGTTCTGATTTTTTTACTGAGGGATGGAAAAAAAGATAAATAATAACTAAACATTATAGTATAATTAATATACTATATATATAATATATATTTTTAAAATTCATTTTTATTAGAATCCATGTGAAATATTAATGAAAAAGGAATGACATTACATCGTGGAAATTACATTCTATATATATATACACAAGAGTCATTTTAATTCCCCCTAATATTGGATAAAAAGAAGGTGTAAATGATATTATAATTAAAAAATTGTAATTAAATTTCTAATTTGATATATAAATATTAACCCCTTCATAATACCCATCTATAAAATAAGGTGACGAAAAATTAATTTTATCGCTATGTGGGGATGGTAAGCAGAATATATGCATGAGGAATATATCAATTTTTAATAAGATAAATAGGGTGTATAAAAATGTTAAATTAATAAAAATAAAATTTTATAATATTTAATATAGTTAATTTATTATTTAATGATACATATCATAAATTTACAAGAGTTCAAAAAGCGTATTACTAGAATATCATCAGTTAGAGAGATTACTACTTCATCAAAATGACACATTTAGATCATCTATAATGGGCTATATGTTTTTTCTATTTGAAATAAAGTGAGCTCTATAATGTGTCTAGGAATGTGTAGAGGATAATTTTTCTAATTATGGTTGATCTAGACAGATCAAATTTGTGTTCTGAATTGATGCAGATGATTTACTTTTATAATTGAGTTGAGGGACACCATTGGAATTCCTTAAAAGATTAATAAATTCATCTTTAACGAAAAGAAAAATATAAATTTCCATAGATTCAATTATATTTTGGGTTATGTTTTCAATTTGATCATCCAATTGATTATAGACAATTCCATTTTTAATATTCCTTTGATACCCTATTTTTTTAAATATAATAAAGAAAATTTAGTATCGAACATTTGTAGTTTTTACTAATAAGGTTTCAAATGAAATATAAATATACAATTTAAGATATTTTGACCCTAAAGTATCCAATTTTACTATATTTAATACATTATTATTTTTAAATTTTTTAATAAAATATTAATTTCATAAAATATCTTTATTTTCAATTTTGACTCTATTCGTTACGTTGATATTAGAAATATCTAGAAAAAAATATAAATTAAAATTTTTTCATACATCCATAATCTGTAATATAAATATAAATAATTTTTGGATAACCATAATTTTTTAAAAAAAATTAATATTTTAAATAATATTTATATTGATTTTCCCAAAAAATGAATAATTACTACAATAATGTTTTATAGGAACTTGGGGTAACTATTTATTAAATAAATATTAAAAATAAATCATATTGATCTATATATATTTTTTCTTTCTATATAATTTTTATTTTCAAAAAAATCATCTGGATAACATCATATTAAAAAAATTTAGAATTATTTAAAAGTAGAGTGTGGATTTTTTGTCTTTTATTTATATAACATTCTATAAAAGTAATAATCTCATAAATGGTGATTAAAAAAGACATATATTCGAACCAAGGATGATTTTTGTCAAACTATACCCATAAATAAGATTTTTTTTCAATTTTTGGGTTATTTAATGGTTCTTACCATTTAATTTTTAGAGTTTTAAAATTATTTTATTGATTTATCTTCTTCTTTCACAAGCAGTTGTTCTATGTTGCATAATAATCTATAGATTTTATTTCATATATAATAATTATTTTTAAATTATGATCCTATAAAAAAATAATTATTCATAATAAAATTCATTATATTCATTTATTATGTATATTGAATCATATCTATGTGATGAAAACATATATAAATTTGTTTTGATATTTCGAGAGTTGTTTAATAATTAAAAAATTATTTGAATATAATTATGTTTATATAAGTAAAAAATTTATAAATCATTTATAAAAAATGTTATTTATATATTAAATTTTAAAAAATTCATTAAAACACATTTTATGTCAAATATTTTAGATATAAGACAAAAAATTTGACTTTATATGTGCTGCACAAGCACTACTTCTGCACCGAAAATGATTTTCCTTTTTAACATAAAATAAATGATAATTATTTTGTTATAAATAATCCATGTATGGAATTTATATTATAATATCATTTTTGAGTCGTTTTATGAGTCTAATATTTTATTATATCATAAGTATGTCTTGATTATATCTTAAAATCTATCATTATTAACAAAAAATGTATTTTTTCTATTCAAAAAATAAAATTTTTATTCAATTATAATAATATATCACTTTATTTCAATTCTGATATTTTATTTATAAAAAATAATGTTAATTTTCTCGAATAAAATTTCTCAAATATTTAGAAAATATTATGAAAACTCACTCATAAAAATCAGGAATATCCATTTTTTGATGAAAAAGTATTTATGAAACGAAATATTAATTTACAAGAAAAATTGAATTATTTTAAAATAATTTAAAAATATATTTTACATTTATATTATATATTTTTTTATCATAAATTGGTAACTATTATTCATACCCTCTAATGTAATTACTAGATTATAACTATCACATAAAAATATTTTGTTGCTTCTTTCATCTTACTATTGTGTATCTTGTTCACTATATAATATTATCATTTCTAAAAAAATTGATTTATAAAAATAAACATGGTGTTTTTTTGGATTTTTTATTTTATTATATAGACACCATAAACTATGTTTAGAAATTTTCATAGAACTCAACACTTTTTTATAAATACCTTATAATCCACCCCCTCCTCTTCTCCGAAAATAAATTATACAAAATATTACAATTCATATACTTCTCTTAATCCCATAATAGTTTTTCCCCAGTGTTTGTGAAAATCATACCATGATTTTATAATCTCCCTATAATGGTATGTTACTCTTTCATCTTCTTTTAATCATATTATAGTAATTGTACTGTGCATTGTTGATTTCAAAATTCTCAGGTTTTACATTCTATTTATGCATACCTATAATATCATTATGACTCCCATGTAATGAGATTCTAACGATCACAATCATTCAACCCTTAAATTAACCATTACGAACACATGTTATGCTTTTTATATTATTCTATTATATTTTATGCCAGGTATTTTTGTAGTGTATGCCCATCAACATTCCCACTCAAGGGTATTAACCGATTTGTACCTACCAATCATTAAATGGGTAATTTTTTATATGGTACCCAAATTCCAAATAATAGGTTTTAAAGTGACAAAATGTGTTATTATGTTGTATGATCGTTATGGGGAATAAATTCATGTACATTAAATAAATTTGATGGAAAGGCACAAAATTTTAACCCTCTCTACTACATTGTTAAATGATTATATCTCATGGGATTTTATTTTGATTTAACATGAGGTTATAAATATCACATTATAATATGAATTCAGGGATGATATCCTTAAATTTTACATATGATTCAATTTTTATACTATTTCCACATTTATATATTTCCTTGATGTCGTCGTTTTACAACATGATTTTATGATCTTGTTTATTATTGTAACGACATTTATTTCACAATGATATGACTCTCCACTGATATGTATTATATTCATCATATTTTGATTAAATTAATTTCTTATTTGGAATTATAGATCATCATTTTAATATGTACATCTCTAGATTATCCCATTCCACATTAGAAGACCAGTTTAATAATAGGGAAGTTAATAAAATTTTTAAATAATGTTGTCATTATCATTTTTCATGTTAATTTGTTATATACCTCATTTCCAAAAGACATTAGGCATCCTAGTATTGAATTATGTTTATCTTTATGAAATAAATGATGAATTGTTGTGTAGTATGGATATGGGTTGGTATAGCTAGTATCAAATCAAATGAATTTTATTTTATGTAATAATGTTTAGAAAAAAATATTCAAAAAATTAGAGATAACAGAAAACATTGTAAATATTACATAAATAATTTTAAAGTATATAGTATGTTATTTCTAAGAAAAATATATATCCATTTTTTTGATAATATAAGTGGGTGTGGATGTGTATTAGCTGTAACTAAGGCTAACAACCTAGAAAAGTTCACATTATGAATTTACATAATCATCAAGTAGTTCATAAAAAATGGCTATTATGACCCCATGGATATAAAATATTCATGATATGATCTGGTAAATAGAAATTTTATTTATAAACCATTATTATGGGAGAAAAAATGACAATAAAGCTTACTGTTTTGAAATATACCATTGATAATGTATATTGAAACCTAAAAATTCATCAATATGAAAATCTATATTATTTTTCATATATCCATTCTATATTCATTTTTTCCCATTCTTTTGAATAATATTATTAAATTTATTATCCATACTTCTCTTTGGGGTGAATTAAATTATTACTGATAGAATAAACTAGTCAATTTTATGATTATCATCCATGGTATTATAAATTAATTCATGTAACACATATGTAGTAGAATTATCCATATTGTACTAAAAAACATGGATGTGAAGATATTAATGAAAATATCAAATGGTTTAATTATTGAAATGAAAGTATATTACTATTTCCATATCAATATTTATAGGTTAAACTACTGAAAAAAGCATTATGATACTCTCTATAAATGAAATTAATACCATTATTGGTATGGATTGGATTTATATATATAGATAAAATATTATTATATAATGGAAAGAAATCACCCTGCTTAACAAAATCATTCTTTTATTCTATAAATGATATAGGAGGTCGATGAAGATCAATTTATATAATCATATAAATAGATGGATGTTATTGAAATATGAGAAAATATATCATTCTCAAATGATTGAGAATATAAAAAATATTATCCTAGATAACATTCCGATTATATGGGAATATGGTGATGTGTATTCCCAATAATTTTTATATCCTCCTCCAAGATATGTGATTGATTTATCAAACAAACTTTTAACTAGATCATTCAATATTACCAAGAATCCATATATAATGTCCATAATTGAACATGATGTGATGAGGAACAACATGGGATTTTAGATAAATGGTTTATATACATATTTTATTCTCCTTGGGGTGTGATTTACCTCTTCATTAAGATTAAATATGAGATAATACACCTCTATATTTAGTATCACGAACTCAATAAGATCAATTTAATGAAAAAGAATCGTATTCCATGGACTTTTGACATATTAGATCAGTTATGTGTAGAACAGTACTTCTCTATGGTGGATCTTCAATATGGATACTTAAATGTAATTGTGATGAATTATTATATCTCCAAGAATGATTTTCATATGAGGTACGAGTATTACAAGTTCATAGAGATGTCATTTATACAAAATAATTATCTAGCTATCATTATAGACATAATGAATACTGCCTTTAGGGAGTCCCATGATAAATTTATATTTATCTTTATTGGATATATTATTATCTACTAAAAATGAATATAGGAACATGAGGACAATTTTACTAAAATAATTGTAAAATATAAAATGAATAATTCTATATAAAGTATAGTAAATTTGTGTACTGGATGGTGTGAGTAACATTCCTATGGAATTTTTTTTAACATAAAATTTATATATGTGGATCTATAAAAAATATAAGAAATATAATAATTGTCCATAACAAAATCTATGATGTATATCCATATATTTTGTTGATTAACTATTTTATATTATATTTGTGTGAAAATTATCATGATTTTTAATCCCACGATTAAAATAAAATTTGAACAGGTGATTTTTTTGGAATGATAACTATTTGAGAATGCATTAGTGTGTTAAAAAAAGGGATAATTAGTAAACCAATTATCAAATTACAAACCAATGGTTAATGGTTTTTCATATACATGGATGAATCCAAAAAATGGGTTGGTTTGTGTGGTTTAGTAAAATTAACAATTGATAGATTAGGCATCACAATAATTAAATATCTATGAGAAGAACTACCAAATGTATGATTTGAATTATCTATAGTGGTATTGGAATTTATGATTTGATTAAAATAATTATTTGGTGTAAAGTGTAACAAAAATAAGAATTAAATAGTATCGTCTTTATATGCACGCAATATTAGCACAATACAAACCAATGAAGGTGGTTAGAGCTGGTCTAGGATTAAGAGTGATTAATCAATTAATATAAAGTGATGGAACAAATTTTTTAAAATGATCTATGTAAAAGGATCGTAAAGCCTTATCCACAATTAATAGTAAAATGGAACCAATATTCATAGTCTTGTATAGAATGTTCATAAGAATAATAACATTTTATTAATTCTACCTTAAAAAAATAACTTTCCTAAAACACATTCTTGAAAGGATAATGGTGGATTGGAATGATGTTGAGGTGAAAATTGATAACGAATTTAATATTAAAGTGGCTATTATTTCTATAGATGGAGTTATAAAGATTGTATAACATACATTTTTCAAATACCATAGTTAAATTGGTAATATCATTATTAGGAACACACCTTATCAAGGTGTATTCACAAATGATGTACTAAGATGTATATATATTTATATTACTATTTTTAAAAACACAAATAATGACTATTGAAAAAAAACTAATTATAAATGCATAGAAAGAAAAAAGGGAATTAATAAATGAAAAAAATAAACAAAATGATGAAACATTGACCATACCTATATGTAAGTGGGAAAAAATTACCACAGATATTTTCATAGTACTCCCCATGATATATAAATCAAATAACACCATATAGGTGGTGTTTGATCTCCATAAAAACTCAACACATTTTATTGATAACAAGGAAGATTTCTCTCTCGAACAACTATCTATGATACACGTAATTGAAGTTGTAAAACTAAACAGTGTACTAATATACATTATATTTGAAAAACATAGTAGTTTTACCATGATGTTTTGGATAAAACAACATTGGGAACTAGATGCATTAGTGAGTTTTAGTACTGATTATCAACCTTATTAGGATTTTAATTATGATTTAAACATTTAAATAGCAGAATATATGTTGTGATACTATTCATTGAATTTTAATTTTTTCCGGTATCATAAGCTTCCACATGTGGAGCTCAAATATAATAATTGTTTCCATTCTTCTATTAAAAGTTCACCTAATTAGGCTTTGTTTATTAATAGGTTTCACATTTCAACATCTTGGAATAATGTTTGATAGAAAAAGATAATGAGACCTAGTACAATCTATGAAACTAAAGATTAGTTACAATCCAATGAAAATATAAAAAAATGTTAATTGAATAGATATGATGACATTAATCAAAGAGAGTAAGACTATGAGGTCAGTTGGAAGTGGTTACTTCAAATCTCGCCATAAAATAAATTCATGAGGCTTTGGAAGATTGGAATGATTGGTCTTAAATATTTTTATCCCCTTGGATGTTCTTGATCATATCATAGTGATTAAATATCAAATATAACTCCCACCAAACATATCTCAAGCACATTATGTGTTCTAAATTTCCCTGTAGAATAAGTACATGGCAGACCCATCACATGTAAATAATCCACTACCAAAACCAATATGTGATGATAATTTATATGATGATTCTCTAATTAAGAAGTTAGAACATAGATAAAATGTTTTAAAAAATTGGACATCTCACATAGCCATGGTGTCATTATCGAACCATTGGATTTAGGACACATCATGGGAACGAAATGTGTCAATGAAATGAGAGTAACTTATTATCCTTTAATTTATTAAATAACAATTTTGAGGTTTAAACTTTTTATGATGGTGGGGGGAGAATGTGATGACCCAAAATTTTATAAACAAAATAACCATTTTAATGAATAAATTCTTATTATGTGTATAAATCACATGTAATAATTTGGTTATCTTGGACCAATTATAAACAATAGATTTTTAGATTTAAACAAACACTAAGAATCATGACCATTGATAATATTTTTATTGTAGAATGACTATTATGATTAGTAAATAATTGTGAATATGATAAATTACAATTGACCTTGGTGGAATTAGCGATTGTCTCATCCATTATATTTATACCCTATGGAGCCCATTTGTCATAGCAACCAAGTGAAATTAAATTACTCTACTTTTACATAGACCATTCCAAATTTGAGATTCAACAACATAAGCTTGTGTGATGTTTATTTTGGGAGAAATTAAATATTATTGAGATCATGACCAAAACTGTGTTTACTACACCACCCCAAGAATGAGCCACCATCACTCCCATTACCATTAGGGAATACATAGTTTTAATAAGTGGTCATGTATCTAATGATATGAAATTTTTATGTTTTAATTTTAATTTAAATAATTGTTAAATTTAGTAATTTTTATAAATAATTAAAATTTATTATAAAATAAATTTGGTAATAAATATATTTTAACACCACGAAGGGAATTTTTTTTGGGAAATATATAATATTCATTAAGATAGTTTTTAACATTTCAATAAATTTTAAATAAATATTTCTTTCAGAAGATATTATTATTAAATATTATTATTTAGAATATAAATAATAATATATTTTAATGAAGTCCGATGAAATTTTTATAAGGTTCAAAATGAGGTAAATTTCATATGAACTGGGATTTTTATGTGTTTAATGATTTTTATTTAAAATTGGAAATTCACATATACAAAGAAATGTTTTTCTAAAATAAATTTTCTTGTTGAAAAAATATTGTTTAAATTATCCTATAGATAATTTTTTGGATTTTCCAAGATACTTTACTTTTTTAGGTAAAAATTATTAAATCTATAAATATATGGTCCCTATTTTGAAACAATAATGTAAAAATGATTTAATAAATTCCATCCGAGTAATGAATTAAAAATAATAATAATTTACCAATTAAATTTATTAGTTATTAATTATATAATCCTTTAATAAATCTTCTTGTATTTCTAATATATTTAATGTTGTCAAAGATGTTTCCTTTTGAACATGACTCAATTAGACATCATTAATTGTATTACTTTAATAATTTTGGTTCTTGGAATAATAAGATATTTAAAATAACTAGAATTTTTTTGAAAGAAATAGTAAAAAGTATGGTAACATTTTTGGTTTGTGTTATTTTATCATATATATTGAAAACGTTTTATTATGAAATTTATAAATAATCCCCCATAGTTTTATCTAAATATCCAAACATCCATCCACTCCTATTCAGTCAAAAAAATATTGAGCATTTTGTTACTCTCACTCTTCCTCTCTAAAGCCCTCTTAACTTGTTCCCATGATATTATAGATCTCTTCAAAATCTTTTTGAGCTTCCCTATCAAGGTAATGGTCTCTCTCATATTATTATTATTTAATGTAATTATTTTAATAATATATATATTTTTATAATTTTACATTTTTAAATTTGATTTTAGAAATTTTGTTCCCATATTTATGATGCCCATGTAATGAGGGACCACACATAACTATCAGATGACCCTACTATAAACCATTATTTATAGCTATTAGGTAGTTATAAATATCTTTCTAATTTCCATTTGAATCATTTGCGTAGTTACAAACCATCGATATTTACAGTCAAGGTTATTCAATTAGTTGTACATATCCTTAATTTATTGGGGACTTCCATGTACCTAACTCTCACTCCTTCTTCATAGGGTAAAAAGTGATAAAATTCCTTCTTATGTTGTTGGATCTAGGTGGACTTAGAATTCTTGTACATGACATTTAATCTGATAGGGATGCCTATAATTATATATCCCTATAATTCCATGGGTTATGATTTTATCTTATGAAATTCTATGTACATTTCAGGAGATGTTATCTTAAGAACATTATGTTATGATTCCTTTAATGTTATCCTTGGCCTATTCATAAGATTTCATGTTTAATATCATTTCCACATTCATATGTTTCTTTGATGTTATCATATTATATCATGATTTGAAGAAATATTTTACAATTATAACCCCTTTATGTCACATTGAGATTACACTTCATTAACTTTTATTATATTCCTTATGTTATAATTTTTATTATTCCTTTACTGAAATTCATAGCTTTCCGTTTTCTTATATAAATCAATAGGAAACCCCATCCAGTATTAGAGGATGGATGTAATATAAGGTATTTTTTCATAGGTTGAAAATATATTTTTTTAACCATGTTTCACATTAATTACCTATGTTTATATCTTCTCAAAGCCATTTGGCCGCATGACCATTTAGTAAAATAATATCTCTATATTTATGTAAAAAACCATGAATAATTCAATATTAGGAACATAGTTTTCCATAATTATTCTGAATATAAAATATATTTTAAAATAATAAATTTATCTATGTATTGAAAATTTATATTCACATTAGCACATGTAACACGTTGAAAACTATTTTTAGGAGAATTTTATTTTATGAATAAATATTATGCTTAATAAAAAATTATAATTATTGTCTATTTTAATGTAATTAATTGATAAATTAATTAGGGAAAAAAAGATTTATCTGAATTTATATAAACTCTAAAACCTAATTTAACTATTTTAAAACATAATATAAAGGTAAATACTAAAAATAGGTCTTATTACTACCAATTCCATAATTTACTAAATGTTAAAAATGAGGTTTTCGAAATAAAAAATATTATTTTTAATGGAATCATTTCACTTCATAAATTTAAAGATGATCATGAAAAAGAATTTATATGTTTTATATCCACACTTAATTTATCATAATGAAATAGAATAAATTATATTTCAATAATGTATATTTTTCTCTATTCACAGAAAAATTCAATTTCTTAAAAATATATTAAAATCACCATTTAAAAAATATATAATTTTTATTTCAAAAAATTACTAATTTTTATCAAATTTTATTTTAAAATTTTACTGAGAATATTTTAATATTAGAGAAAAATATATAAATATTTCTGAATAAAAAATATTATATATAAATATATATCATTTGTGATTGTTTCAATGTACATTTTAAAAATGGGTGACATCTATGTGGACACACTAAATCAATTTATATAGTATAATAGTCTTTAATAATACTTATAATAATATATTCTTAAAATTTATCATATTTTTGTGGTTTAATGCTACGTATAAAACAAGATTTTCAATATATAATTTATTTGAAGAAGAATTAAATACTCAAACATCAAGAGCCTATATTCGCCCACATATAAATATATCACAACCAATAAATTTTTATTATTAATTACACATGAAAATATATAACTATTTATACATGATATATAATCCTCAAGATAAAATTTCTAATAAGATATCAGTCTCTATAACTTAAGTGAGATTAGAATTCTCATATACTCCTCCGAAAATGTAATATCTCTAGTATTGGGATTACTACCAACTATTCGAGCAATTTGTACATTTTTAGTCAATATAAAGATTTATATTATATAATTTCCTAACAAATAAATTTTAAAATCATCCATATGTTAACAGGAAATCATATGTTGATATGAAATCTAATTTCTTTATTCTGAAAGTCAATTTTTCCTATCTTTTAAGGGAACCACCCCATTTCATAAATCACATTAAATTCATCTAAATAAAGAAAATATGTTTTCTGGTAGGAATATTCACACAAAAACTAATTTTTGTTACAATAATCAAACAAATAGATGTTTTATCTGATAATTCAACTAAAACATAATAGGGTTATGATTTAATATTCTTAGATTACTTTTTAGATATACTTAGGTTTTTAGAATGAAAATAAAATATGTTATCCAGAACTCAATATGAGATGATAATTGAACCTTAATTATAATGATCCAGTTCATAAATTTTAATATCATAGGAATTTCCATTTTACATTATTCTGGGTGGTTTATTAGGCATATCATCTTATATAATCCATTGTTTAGGGAATAAAACTGGATAATTGACAAGTTTGATTCATCATGTTAATAAAATTCTTCACAAAACCAATTAAATTTTCATCTCTTAATGATTTTTCCCACAGATAAAACCTATTCTTGTGACTTCCAGATATTTCCATAGGTGTTTGTTCACACATTCTTGATATATAGGAAATTGAAAATTTATTAATTAATCACTAGTGTCTCATGAACATCTATGGGATTCATTCATTCTCTTCATTTTTTTGTCTGAAAATTTTAGCTAGGATAATATTTTTAATCATAATTCATGTTTTTTTTCTTAGCCAATAGGTTCCTCGTTCTACAATTTCATTAATCATATATTATGTTAAATCACTACATTTCTAACTAAAACCATTATTGTTTCTATTGTCATTCTTCTTGACATTAATTACATACGGGAAAATATGTGTTGGATAATGTTAATAATGGCATTAATGGAAACAAAAAAAATTTAAAAATTGATTCATATAATCATTTTATAACCGATGTTATGAACTTATAGGCTTCAATCTATTTTAACCATAGTAATACCAAATTAATATAACTAAAAAAACTATATTATAATTACCTATTTTTGTTAATAGACACCATACAAATTAACCAAATCATATCCTCTATATTCTCTAAAATGGTGTCTAGTCTTTATAACATCCATCATCAACCGATTGTTGATTGATGAGATACATATCTGACATTTTTATGTTTGATTGTCCTTAATCAAATGGGAGAAATAGTTTAGACCACTATATAGCTTCTATAGAGAGATGTAATCGGTACAAGAATACAAAATTATCTCATTTACCCAAAAGCAAGATTCATTACATTTAATTATTACTAGAGAATTCATGAAATTTATCTCATCCAAATTCCAAATTAATTATATGTTACCCCAATTCACCTAAAAGGTTTCCAATACCTTTTTACTTATTATGATCCATAAAATACTAATAATTGATTAATTCTTTAGTGATAAATTATAGATAACTTATTACATTATTATATCTAATAGTATAAAAATTTTACTATCATACTAATAATGATAACATAAATTTTACTATCCTATAATTACATGATTTATAGAAAATATTACACTATAACGATTCCCATAACCTATTAATTTTATTGTTTTTGAGAATTAAGAATAATTATTAACAAATAAATCCCATGTAATTCTCACTAAAAATAAAATTTCTTCCTATCTTATTGAAAAAACAATCCATAATATGTCTATAACGTATATATTAAATTATAACACAAGATATTCTTCTAGATGTATCAAGTATAATTATTTTTATCATATCATGTGGAAATGGAAACATAATATGGGTGATCTCAAATGATTAGTATGGGAAATAGTATACCATAATCTACCATAGATTACACATTGTATGAATAATATGACATGAAATAAATGATAATAAAGTAATTCCATATAAATTATCACATGATCATTAAATAAATACATAAATGAAATGACATTAAAAATAATCACATGGTTAACCAAAATGGATTTATATTGATCATATGAACTTTTTTTACATTATAATCATTCTTTCATGGATTCTTGTACTGATATTTTACATGAATTTGTATGTAAAACAAAAATTCACTTGAAATATAGTCTCATGATATTTATCGATGCATTGATGATATTTTTTTAGCATCTCCCTTTACTAGATACATCCAATTTATTCATTCTATGATGGAGTGAAAACATATTAAAATTTATAAAAAAAATAACATAGTAATTACTAAACATATGTATTGAAAGATAATGTATTCAAATTATAAATAGATACCTAATTAATAAATGTGATATCTTAAAATGCATGAATCCCACAAGAAAAATAGTATCGAGTAAAAGGTATAAGTTTTTGTCAATAATTTTAGTGATAGATAAATTGAATTATATGATCATAATCCATCCCAATAATTAAGGCTGATAAAGACATTAGGTTATATCAAAAGTGAAATGAAAAGTCGTTGAATGATGTTGGCATATCTTAAAAACCATCTTCCAAAAAGAAAACACTGAATCGAATCACATAAAAAAATATAAATAATTAGATCATTTGATAAAAAAAATTTAATCCCAAATATTGAATATTTCATTATATATTTTAATGGGAGAATAATTACATCGACACTCTATTTTTTTACACATCCAGTATATTTTTTTTAAGATAGGAAACATAATTATTATAAAAATAATGGATCCAAAGTATTAGTGTCCTAGAAAATTTAGGCACACACCTAAAATTTTCCTAGTAAAGCATAAATGTTTTTTAATTTTATATTCTTTTCCATCATTGTTCCCTCATGTTCTATTTTTTACAAGTAGTCACATAAGTATATATATTAATGAAATTGGTGAGAAAAAAACACACTTAATACGATAAATAAGGGACATGAATCAAAATAACCTTGGTGAGAATAATAATAATCACCATAACATAATTATTAGATCATAATCAATACAGTTTTGGAAACATGTGATAATGTCATGAAATGTGGTAACTCGTAAATATAAAAAATCTTGTCCTAGTGGTAAATTACCACACACAATTTCATGGAGAGATAATACTATGTTCATCTGTATTATATGTGGAAAATAATAACATCATCATTATGAACAAATCCAAAATCATTATATGGAAAATTACACATCATCTCATGATATACAACACTTTACCCAATGCATTTTAGGGCTATATTATTATAGTACCACTCATCACATCATATTATTTACATTATCATGCATGCCACATATAATGTATTATAATCATAGTAATGAATTATCCTATCAGTTTCATATTGGTTTCATTAAAAATTATTTAATTAAAAATCCCATGAGATTCATAATGAAATGGGAAAAATATTATTGGTATATCAATAATCAATTTTCTGTAAAGAATAAATAACTCAAGATGAGTTAAAGTATTGTTTTGTAAATAATAATACTTTTGGAAATTCATTGTATTTTTCATAAAATCATGTTAGTAACATGTATATCCCCTAAACTAAAAGTGTAAAATAATTAAATAATATTTAGGGAACATTATATGAATATTTTTACCAACTATATCATGAAATAGAGATAATCCAATGAGAAGGTGTTGTGTTCGAGAATCCCCTTACCTAAATTAAAGCTTTTATATTTCTACTTTTCCACCTATATAATAATAAACATATATTTATTAATAAATTGATCAAGAAGTAAATTATAGTCATTTATAACCCTATTTATCATTTATAATAATTTCATTCATTAATAAAAATATATATTGATGAATTTTAAGTGATTTAATATCATGTTTTTTCAAAAGAAAATTTTGTTTCACTTTGATTTATCTATTTTCATTCAAATGGAATAGTGAAATAATATAATTATCTCAAAAAATAAATATAATTACATTTTTATATATAATATATATTATAAGATTTCCATCCATAATTATTGTTATATGTGTTGACATGGAAATGGCTCCATAGGTGGATAACCAACAATTAATGGGATATTTTCGAAAGAGTGGCAAATGTAAGTATGAAATTTATATTTATCATAAACTATATAATTTAATTTGGATAACCTAATTAGTATAATTTTACTTAATTAATACTTAATTTTGTATAATATTTTTTTGAAGGAATTGTGGAAACAATAACAAGAAGAAAAGATAGGGTAATGTTAGTTGATTCTTACTCTCTCCTGAGTGCATCTTCTATAGTAGGACACTACAACTCCCATGCTGATTAGAGTTGGATTGATCCAAAATGTATCTATGTATTTCATGGATCTCTATAGGGAGGAGTTTTTGAAATTATTTCCCATTATAATGGGATGGAGGAGTATTTTGGTAATGGGATGGAGATGGGTTATTTATTCTTGAGGTGAGGTGTATTTTTAGAATAAAATATTAAATAAAATGTAATATAAAAGCTAAAATGTGTAATGGTTAATTTTTTAAAATATAAGTCATATATAAATATAATATAATGGGTTTATAAGACTATATACCTTTTATAATCCATATTAATTAGTTTACTAAAATGGAAACTAGAAAGAAGTAATCATTATTGTTTTAAATAATCACTATTGAATTTTGGTTTTGGAAAGATAATTTTTGTTTTGGAAATTAATTAATTCATATTTTTATGGATAATTAAATAAATAAAATAAATAATTTTCAAACATAAAGTTTTCTGGTGGATTATTTAATTATTACTACATTAATGATGCAATTTAAGATTCATTAATTATGTAAAAATCTATATTCTTACTATTCACCCAAAAATTGAAGTATTTCATAATGTACAAAAACATCACCCTATGAAAATTTTCACATGATTATTTTAAAAGTGATATTAATTTTATCAAAAAAAAGTTAAAATAAGTAATTTTAACACAATTTTTTTTCTTATGATGATCCTTAAAATATTGTATATTAATAATGTATTTATCTTTTATTTGAGTTTTTAAGTAATTATTTTTATTTTTTGGAATTATAAAATTTATATTTACACGAATTAATCATGATAAATTTTATTTATTTAAAAATTATTTATTTTTGGGAAAATTACTATTCAAAAAATTAGGTCACTCATTCAAATGGTAGTTTACTATTCCCAATGATATGGTTACTATTTGAACGATAACATTACCTATTATATATATAACTATATTATTTAATTAAATATTATAATAAATTACTATAAAGGTTCTATATTTCCCTTTTCTATAATATTTTTTCATTTACTAACATTTTTCCTATTATCTATAGTATTGGATGTGGGGGTAATAATTCTAGTAGATTAGGTCACTCCATATTTTCCCATTTTAGGTTTTTTATTTTTATTTTTTATTGTTGTAATGTTTGGAATATTAATTAGATTAATTTCTGAATAATTTATCATTATTTATTAATAATGTTTTTGTTGGTTTCCATGTATATTATTTGTTTATAAAATTATATTATATAACTAAACACCCATTAATTCTGGATCAAATATTACATATAAACACTGGGTCATTTCATTAATCAATCTATAATTAAAAAGAGATTAGAATTATATATGAAATGGGTAAAATTTAATCCAAACCATAAATATGTTTATGAAAAGAATATTTATCATAGTTGAAAATATTGATGTTGTGCGTCACATTAAAACTAATTTTCTTTAAAGATATATTGAATTTAAAAAATAAAATTTAAAAGTAATCTTAAATAAACTATATTTTAAAAAAATAATGTTACCATAATATAATATAGAGTGAAATATAAAAATATGAACACTAAATAAAAAACATGTAATGATCCTTAATCTAGTAACATGAATTCAGTCCCTACTTTATTAAATTTATATATATATATATAATAGTATAATTCACAATAGAACAATTAGATAAATAATTTTTGGAGAAATATATATAGATATAATACCCCTTTTATAATTTTAAATTAAAATAAAACTTAAAAATACAAATCCCCGATAACCATGAATCACATTAAAAGGATTCATCTTACTAACCTTTTGAAAGGAGAAACAATAATGATGAGATCATTTAATTTATAATTTTCTTAAATATAATATTCTATCATGAATCAATTTAGTATTATAAATAAGAAAAAATATAAATGAACACACACTCCATTTAATCAGTAACATTTCTATAACAGTTAGATAATTCTTAATCAATATGGAATAGTAACTTACTCAATAAAATAAAAGAAATAAATAAATGACAATGAAATTAATCATGAGGTAATAGAATTTCAAATTCATCAGGGATAATAAGAATAATTTGATTTTAAATGAAGGAAATTATCAATTACTAGACTTCATTATCTGAGACATTATTATTCCTCTACAATAATTTCCATTAAATAGATATTTTAAAATTGTCTATTAAATCCTATCTGATTTGGACAAATTATTTGTCTCATGACAACTCCCATTGAATCAAGGGGATATATATAACTAGGACCCACAAATAAAATTATCCCAAATAATTATTCATATAAAAATAATTGATATAATTTCTAGATATATGTGCCTTATAATCCAATATCTAGATTCAGTAAAAAATATAGATTTATCAATATTTTACAAGTTAATTAAATAAATTTAAAATAAAAATTCTATGTAATAATGGTATATAGTTTAAGAAATAAAAAATACATTCTAATATAGTATCAATATTTCAAAGAAATTTAGTGCCTAATTAGAAATGATGACAATAATGTGATTGGTTTAAGATAAAGAATACAATGAAGAAAGAATGTGACACTATACATATAAGTACCTGACCTTAAACATTACATAATCATTAATTAAATGAATAATTCAAATTCCGTATATTTTTAGGTTTAGTGTTTTAGAGAATTAGGCCATACCAATTACGTATCAACTTGAATATTAAAAAGTAGACACTTCTACTATAACCGATTTATCACAATAATAAAACTCCTTAAAAAAACAATTGTTCTTCTCTTGATATAAATCATCTTGAATACTTTCTTTCTCTTACCCTTCATTATAACCAGTGAAAAACATTTCAAAACATGAGATGAGCATTAAAATCTCAGTAAGGGTTATAAAATAATGAAAGGAAACATTAACAAATCAATAAATAAAAATCAATGAAATCAAAATTTTCAATCATAACATTCCTTCTGAAATCATTATATTTTTGAATATCACATAGTAATCATCAATTATAAAGGTAACATGAGGCATCCATACGTACATACATTGTAGCTATCACAGCTACATAGGGATTCACATTTGGAATACCCATCACAGTATATTCCCTAAATCTATTAGGAGAAACTTTCACATTTACATCTGTCATGTTACCCAATGCATTGGAGAGTTATCTCAGGCTCACCCACCCTAGGTTTACCACGGAACAACCCATATACGTAAATAATTCCCAATAGACATAAAATATTTACAACCCATAAAACAAACATAATGGAACGAGAATATTTCCACATTGAAATCACTAAATATCATTTAAAAATATTGACAAAATCAAAGATTTTATCATTTCATTTTCAAAACCATTTAAAACATTTAGGAAAAATACTTTTGAATCAAAGTGTCCCATACCAATTTGAAAATTTTAAAGGAATTAATATTTTAAAACATTAATATCCATATTAATAAATTCTTAAAACCATTTCTAAAACATGGATATTAATGAGAAATATTTATAAGAATAAATCATTAAATCATTTAAAATAATATTTGTGTTAAATAGTTTTTAACAAAATGAGAGATGCTTGAATACAAATAATTGAGGAATAACACTTAATCAGAACATAATAATATCGTGAGAATAAAAGGATTAATGGTATAATATGCCAAAGGATAGTATATACACCATATAAGAGTGAATTGGTGGATAACAACAATGAAGTCTTAATGGATGTGTAAATTGAGATGAAATCCCTTATAAAGATGATATTTGTAGATTAATGATAAATCAATTACATAATTATTTATGTAAAATATAAACACACTCAATATATATGAATATTAGGGTCAAACAAATCAGTGGTTATTCACACATATTCATAGCATGACATAATCATGAAGTATATGTTTAACCCAAAAACATTGAAATTGGGTTAAGGGGTTTCTTATAGAAATTCTATAGCTTAATGGTGTTACATTAAAATTCAATACAAATTTGGTGATATGGAAAAACATATCTCATCAGTTGGACATAAAATTTACATAAATAAGGATATATAAGAACATATCCCAACATAGGAAGATTTAATTTAAAGACATAACAAAATTAAGTCTTTTAAAAGTAGGAGGGTGATTGGTTCCCTTACTGATTTGGTAACATACGAAACACACACCCATTGAAAGAAAGATCACAAAATGAATATATAAATACCCATAAATTAATGTATATAACTCAAATAATACAATCATGGGCAGTACATCCACCACATCAAAGGAAATAGTGGAAAATATAGATGAATCTCTTGAGAATAAAAAGTGAGATGAAAATCCACAACCATGTTGTAATTAATCATGTCATATGACAAAAAGTTAATAACTACCAAATAATACATATAATTCGATGAATATAAAGATAATAATGATAATATATATCAAATAGCATTATAAAATACACCACATGCATGAAATAAGTTGTGAACAATGGAAATATAATGGAATTAAAAGTGAGATAAAAAATCCATTACCTCGAGTCCAACTTCTCTTTTATTTTCCTTTTTCTTCCTAAATAATAAACATATGTTAATTTATTATTTATTATAAAAAAATTTAATGTTTAATTTTAATTATATATCACTTATTACCTTTCAATAATAGTCAGTTAATTACTTGAGTTCATGTCAGACATTTTGTCGATGATCAAAATTTGAGTTAAAAATGAACTTGTTATAATTACAATTTTTACATGTGGTCAAAATTCCATTATCTCCAGAATTATATTAATGATTTATATATAATATATATAATATATATACAGTATATATATATATATGTATTTATAACTGTACATAACATTTGGATATAATAAATGAAATTCACCGTTCATCGAGAGGGTAAGACGTATGTACGCATGAATGCTACTTTCATTTCAATATCATATTTATTGGAATGAAAACATAATGATACATTGGTATATTAAAATGAAATTATAATATCATATGATATATATGTTACATAATTTCATTAACTCCATCCTTTATACGTTCAATGAATCTCTTGAATGAATCATATAACCTTTAGGAGGCGGTAGTGCACACTTCCTCAAATGAAATTATCATGTATACACATATTGGAAAGCATAAAGGTATGTTTGTAAATAAAAATAACATAAGAATATGGAAAAACAAAACATAATATATATCATATATAAATACAGTTCCATCATAATGGCCATCATTAGAGGCGATTGGAGATATTTGAACAATCAACATTTCCTGAGGCGTTAGTTTTCCATCCATAGAAAAAGTATGTTTTTCACGAGCCATCCCAAGGGGACCCGAGCCGCAACTCCCCAAGCCCGCCTCCAATAGGCTAGGGGCTGGTGACTAGCACCGAGTAGGAAGGCTACTAACATGGGAGGCTTTTCCTATAAACTTGTACGCTTGCACATACATCTCAAATCCCACAAAGAAGAAAAGTAAAAACTACTAAATGGAAAAATATGCATGCATACACTAAAACCCAACCAAAAGAGTATGACAGGAAAGTAATGTATAGGAAAGTAAAATATTGGGAAAAAAGTACAAGCCCACCAAAAAGAACGTTTGTATCAAAGTCCAACCTATAAGGAAAGGTACTGGGACTGTAATCTGTAGCCATGGGAACCCACCTCGGCTCACCTGATCTCACTGAGCATCGTCCAGTCCTGGTCCACCTAGAATCATGTCAAAGGCTCGCTCGTCTACACAAGACACGACACGTGTGGGAAAAGCCTGTGCAAGGGTGATTACAACAATACCCAATAGGACACCCCGAAACCACAAAGGAAATACAACAAGGGAAAACTACCATAAAGGAAGATACAGTCACCTCTACATAGTATATGTCTACAGAACATATAATTAGAATATCTAGATATACTCACACATGATTGACTATCGCAAAACCACCACTAAGGCCTAGCTCGAAGATTCCACTAAGCACATAAAAAGGATAACACACTTCTAGGTCTGAAGAGAGATGCGAATTACTTGTTCTGGGAGAACACACTCCACGAGTTCTATGAGAAGATGATGATCATATGAGGATCATGGCCAAGTCATGGGGTGATTTCGACAACTCAGTCTGAGCTAATCTGCTAAGCAGAGGATCGGCGCCCAGGTAAAGTTGGTCACATTGATACCAAGAACTCTACCTATGGTTCTAAGAATGAATAGAGGATCCGGCTCTAAGTCTCACAGAGGGGATTCCAACAACTATTTTCAGGATGTCCTCCTGAAGGGATCATACTATTGTATAAGGAAATGATACCAGAACCCTTAGGGAAAAGACCAAGGGTACGAACCCTAAGGAAACTAGTCCAAGTCACAGAAAACAAGTGGCTCAAGCCATGAAGAAATGGATACACAGTGTTTATTATGGTTAAACGACGTGTTCCTTGTCCCCTGGTACTACCTGTGTAAACGGCCCATGTCATCTGTCCAAGCTGTGTAAAACTAAACTACACGGCGTGTAGAAGAATCACACGCCTTGTTCTTTGACTCTGGGTATTTTTCGTGTAAACGGCCTATGCCATTTGTCTTGTTGGATAGAAAGAAACTAAAAAATGTGTAGAAGGGTCACACGCCATGTCCGAGCACCTAGGGCTTGCTCCGTGTACGCTGTCCATGTGCATGTACACGACCTCTATCAGTGTCCATGTCTCCTGCCCGTGTACCAGTACATGGGGTATCCCGTGTATCTAGCCAGGTCTGGTCGGGGAAGAGTATACAGGATATGTACGTGGACGTGTAACCAAATCATGTCCGTGTACTCCCGGAGTACACACCAGGTGGTTCACCAATGAACACACACCATGTAGCCCATACTACATGGCTTGTAGTAGGGAAATTTCCAGATATGTCGTCTTATTCCTTGTGCTTCGACCAATCTTCGGGATCAGGCTTCTTAGGTCCGTTTTCCGTGAAACTAAATATCAAGGGCCGCCTCGACATCGCGATGCCGAATATGTGGGTTTAGGGCCTTCTATCGGCTCCGAAATATAATTCTGGTCACCCGTGTAAAAATCATTCGAAGAACGATATCTTACAATCCGCTTCGATCTATTGGTTGCCACCGCAGTCGCACCTACATTTGGTTTTACCGACGCCAGATCTTCAATTTGGGATTGTGTATCGCACAATGGGTGTGCAACGATTCGTTATTCATATCCCCGTGAAGAATGCGTAGAACGTAGAGAAGAACGTGAGAATTTGGGGTAGAAAAACACAACAAATCTAGAAGGATGAACATCGATCGATGTTCATGTCGATCTTGGTCCATCACCGTTAGAAGGTTGAACAAAACCAAAAAATTTCAAGAATCAAATCCTGACGATTCCCACAAAATCCCATCCCGCAAGAATGATTGATCAGAAGGCTATTCTTTATGTGGATTAGTCCTCGTTAATCGTGAAAAAAAAAACGGGGTAGAAATCATCAAACAAACATCCTACCTGGATTTGTGGAATTCATTGGCGAAGATCCGGTCGTCGCGTCGTCGCCGTTAAAGCTTGTCAAGAACAATATCGCCGTGTTGGGAGGTTTTACTCCAGAGCCTCCGTAGGAAAATCCGGCTTATGGGAATTGTAACCCTGATCTCCTATGAAATCTCTATTTAAAAATAAAAAAATATTTCACTGCAATAAGGATTAATAAAATATTTTAATTAAATATTTTGTTACAGTTACGTCCAAAAACCATGTTTCACCACCGACTTGCGATGGCCGATGTTAGGCCTTGACCAAGGTAAAATCGCTGCTCTGAACGCAACGGTGCCCTCATATTTCTGATCTGAGTACCCATTCAAGATATATTTCACTTTTTCAGGAAAATCGCACACGTGTGTTATTTAATTATTAAATTAAATTCAAACATTTTTTCTGGACTCAACAGGCCTCAGAACAGCACACCGTCTCAGAGCCTGGTCTTGAAATAATTCTCATATAATATTTAAAATAATACAAGGAAAAAATACGGGACATTACATCACACCCACCTTAGGGATTTTACGTCCCTGAAAATATAAAACAACCGCTACTCAAAAAGCTGTGGGTACTTCACGTGAATCTGATCCTCGCGCTCCCACATGCTCTCTTGGAGATTCCTGTGTAGCCACCGAACACACACCAAGGGAATCGCACACCCATGAATGATATTCTCCTACCAATCCTCGATCTCTACTGGGTACTCAGAAAAAGTCACTCCATCATTGATGTCCAGCTCTCCCTAGTCAATGATGTGCAATGGATCATGCACGTACCTCCATAGCTGTGACACATGGAAGACGTTGTGTACCCAATCAATCTGAGGAGGTAGATCCAAGAGATAAGCCACCACTCCAACTCTACTCATAATCTGAAAAGGGCCAATGAACCTCAGAGATAGCTTGCCGCCTCGACCAAATCACCATAATCCCTGCCGAGGTGAGACCTGAAGGAACACATGATCTCCTTCCTTGAACTCCAAGGGCCTCCGTCTCCTATCAGCATAAGACTTTTCTCGACTCTATGAAATATTCATCCATTTCTAGATGACTTGCACCTTCTCTGTAGTAGCCCTCACCATCTCTGTGCCCATGAGTGCTGACTCTCCTAGGTTAGTCCAGCAAAGTGGGGACCTGCAAGGTCGCCCGTACAAAGCCTCAAATGGTGCCATAATAATAGTGGAATGATAACTGTTGTTATAAGGAAATTATACCAATGGTAGGTGATCCTCCCAGCTACGACCAATGTCATGTATGCCAGCTCGAAGCATATCCTCTAGAACCTGAATGGTCTGCTCTGTCTATCCATCCGTCTGGGGATGAAACGCTATTCTCAAGCATAGCTGATTCCCAAAAGCTTCCTGCAATCCCTTCCACGACCGAGATATGAAACGAACATCACAATCTGAGACGATCGTCGATGGCACTCTATGAGGTCTAACTATCTCCTTCTCATAGAGGCGTCCCAATCTCTCTACTGAACTCTTCTCCCATATGGGTAGGAAGTGGGCCGACTTGGTGAGTCGATCAATGATCACCTAGATGACATCGTGCCCCCGGGACATACGTGTTAAACCCATCACGATGTCCATGGATATCCCTTCCCACTTCCACTATGGCACCTCAAGGGGTTGAGTCAAGCCTACTGGCACATGTTTCTCAGCCTTTACTTGCTAACAAGTATGGCTCTGAGAAACAAACTCTGCCACACAACTCTTCATTCCTGGCCACCAGAACTGACGTCGGAGGTCCTGATACATCTTTTCCATGCCTGGATGCACCGCCAAAGGGGATGTATGGAACTCCCTTAGAACATCATCCCGCAACGTCACTGGTACAACTGTACACCCTCTAATACCACTCTGTATCCCCCCTGTGAAATCTCTATTTAAAAAGAATAAAATATTTCGCTGCAACATGGATTAATAAAATATTTTAATCAAATATTTTATTACGGTTACGTCCAAAACCAGCTTTCACCACTAACCTACGCTGGCCGATGTTAGGAATTTCCTAAGATAAAATCATTACTCCGAACGCAACGGTGCCCTCAGATATCTAATATATGCACCCGTTCAGGAGTTATTCCACTTTTTCAGAAAAACCGCACACGCGCCTTATTTAATTATTATATTAAATTCAAATATTTGTTCTGGTCTCACTGGGCATCAGAACTACACGCAATCTCAGAGCCTGGTCTTGAATTAATTCACATATAATATTTAAAATAATACATGGAAAAAATCTGGGACATTGTAATGTTATTAACAAATTAGATGGAGGTGTGTGTTTGTATAGTTATAATCCTTATTATATAAACATCCTAGTATATTGAGGATACTAGTGTTGTTATAAAATAAAGGAATAAATAAAGCTTAGGTTTTAGAGAAGTTAAATAAAAAAATAAGTTAAGAGAAACTATTACCTTTAATTTGGGTAACTCCCATTGGTTTGAACCAAAAACAATTATTGAAGTGCCTTCTACCAAAAACTATTCTTTTCTCCAATATATGATTATTCAAAAAGTCATGGTCACATAAAAAGAAAAAGAATCAACTTCAAGAAAAAAACCTAATCCACAAAAAAGTGATATATATTTCCCTTTTTTTAGACATTAACCAAAAAAATGGTTAGTACGAGATCATATAATCTCCAAAAAGGATAAACCTATATAAAAATAAATACTACACTTAATTTCCAAAATTCATCAAAATGTACCCAAAAATCATGAAAGACCATCTAATACATAACTATCCTTAAAATTTTTCAAAAATATCCCAAAACTAAGAAGGATTTAATCCCTTAGTTATCCACAGTAAATATTAATATTTTACTCCCAAAACATATACTACTATTAAAGTCTCATTCTGAAGAATAATTAACAAAATTACATATTCTCAATGATAGGTTAATCATTTCCATAAATAAACCAAATTGCAATATGTCCATAATAAAAACAGTTGTTTTTCCGAAACAAAATTCCACCATTACTTGTAAATTGAAATCCCAAAGTATTATATTTTCCATAGGCATATAGTGTTTCCCCAACATAGAGAACATCTTACAAAATAACCTTTGTCACATAATCACCAAAACATTTTCCAACATTAAGCATATCCATTTAATAAAACAAATGTTCCCAAAATAAACTTATTATTGATCCATAAAAGCATTTAACTAAAAACATGAATTCATACTAACCAGGGACTTCACATAGTCTAGGGGTAGGTGATAAATCACAATCGCACAATCGTTGTGTATTTAATTCCCACATCTTTGTCCGATGTGACAGGTTTTCACATAGTTTTCATGTTTTTCTTTTTATAAATCTAAAAAATATCCCTAACATGTTTTATCCTCAAATGGGTTCTTATACCTTTCATTTTGATTAAAAAACATTAAGACCTCATCATATTATATATTGTCATTTTTTCACCTCTATATAATAAAATAAAACCATTTGAAAAATAAATAACATCATACTTTGATCATGGTGTCCATATGGTTTCATCGTCATCTTGTTCACATAGGTAGAAGGTCCAAGAATTGCAAAACTGATTTTGAGATGCTTCAAAATCATTTTCTTACTTCATACAAATACACCTTATACAACTTGGGTCATAAGGGTGTCCGCAGAAAAATAATTCTGGGAAATAATCATGTATAACATATAATTTCAAAACATCTGATGAAACTTTCTTTTTATAAAATAGCCTGACCGAATTTGAGTTGAAAATTTCAATTAATGGTCCTTTTAAAATACCATTAGTATGTGATGAGATACTGTATTGTAAAATAATATATAAATAGGATGTGCAAGGGTCTCCTTTTTTATCACCTTTTTCAGAATCATAATATGCTTAAAAATATTGTGGCATGGTAAAATATTTGAAAATTCCTTGATAATATTTACCTTTCCTGAGAATATGAGATTATTATGAAAATAAGACTTGAATAAATACAACCAATGATCCATGATGAGAAAGAGGTATAGTGGTTGTGCTTGATATCTCAAACAATTACTTTCAAGTTAGTTTTATGCTATAAATAGTTTCAAAATAATCTTCATATGAGGTTGCAATAATTATTGCAAGAAAGTCATCAGGAAGAGATGGGAATGCCATTTCAGACCCTCCTTCCATTTGTAACTGACTTTCCTTGGCCTGAAAAAGTTATAAAACAAGGATTTAATTGAAATAATAGACATAGGGACTAACCATGTGTCTATCAAAAACTCATAATACCTAAATTTGTCTAAATCGAGCTCTGGTACCAAATATAAGGACTAGGCGTTAAACATTAGATAATCATGAATTAAATTAATAATTCATATTGAGGATATTTTAATGTCTACTGTTTTAGAGAATTAGGCCATAAATATTACATACCAACATGCATACTACAAAGTAGACACTTATATAATAACCCATTTATCACAACAATAAAACTCCTTAAAACAAAACAAGAGTCCTTTTCTTGATATACATCTTCATGAATAATTCATTTCACCTACCCTTCTTTATAACATGTGAAAAACATTTCAAAACATGGGATGAGCATAAAAATCTCAGTAAGGGTTATAAAATAAGGAATGAAAACATTAACCAATCACTAAATAAAAATCAATGAAATCATAATTTTCAATCTTAACATTCCTTCTGAAATCATAATTTTTATGAATATCACATAGTCATCATAAATCATAAAGTTAACATGAGGCATCCATATCATACTTAAATCGTCGCTATCACAGCTATTGAGGGAGTCACATTTTGAATACCCATCACAGTATATTCCCTAAATCTCTTAGGAGAAACATTCACATTTACCTCCACCATGTTACCCAATGCATTGGAGAGCTATCTCGGGCTCACCCACCCTAGGTTTATCACGGAACCACCCATATACGTAAAAAATTACCAATAGCCATAACATATTCATAACCCATAAAACAAACATAAAATAAATATAACATTTCCACATTGCAATGACCATATATCATTTCAAAATATTGACAAAATCAATTCTTTTATCAAACCATTTTCAAACCCATTTAAAACATTTAAGAAAGTGATTTTTTAATCAAAGTATCCCTTAACACTTTGAATATTTTAAAAGAATTAATATTTTAAAACCTTAATATTCATATAAATATGTACTTAAAACCATTTTGAAAACATGTATATTAATGAGAAATATTTATAAGAATAAATCTTTAAATAAATTAAAATGATATTTCAGTTGATGTGTTTTTAAAAAAATGTGAGATGATTGAATACAAATAATTGAGGAAAAAAATTAATCAGAAAATAATAATATCATGAGAATAATGGGTATATGGAAAAGGACAGTATATTCACCATATAAGTTTGAATTGCTACATAAAAACAATGAATACTCAATGGAAATGAAAATTGAGACGAAATCCCTTATAAAGATGATATACATAGATTAAGGATAAATCAATTACATAATTATGTGTGACAAATATAAATATACTTAGTATAAGTAGATATTAAGTGCAAAACAATCCGTTTTTATTCACACATATTTATAGCATGACATAATCATGAAGTAGCTGTTTCACCCAAAAACATTGAAATTGGTTTAAGAGGTTTCTTATAAAAATTTGATAGCCTAACGACGTCACATTAAAATTCAAAAAAAAAAGTGATGAGAGGGAAACAGATATCTCATCACTTGGACATAAAATTTACATCAATAAGGATATATATGAACATATCCCAACATAAGAAGATGTAAATTAAAAGTCATAACAAAAAGAGTCTTTTAAAAGTATGAGGGTGAAAGGTTCCCTTACCGATTTGGTAACATACGAAACACACACCCCATGAAAGAAATATAACACAATGAATATGTAAATAAGCATAAATTAAAGTATATTACACAAATAATACAATCATGGGTAGTTCATCCACTATTAAAAAGGAAATAGTAGAAAATATACAATGAATCTCATGAGAATAAAAAGTGAGATGAAAATCCACTACCATGTTTCACTCAATCGAGTCATATGACTAAAAGTTAATAACCACCAAATAAATAATTAAATACCATGAATATAATAATAATAATGATAATATATATCAAATTGAAGTAAAAAATACACCACATGCATGAAATAAGTTGTGAATAATGGAAATCTCATGGAATTCAATGTGAGATAAAATATCCATTACCTCGAGTCCAACATGCCTTTTGTGTTCCTTATTCTTCCTAAATAATAAACATATGTTAATTTCATATTTCTTATAAACAATTTTAATGTCCATTATTAATTATATATCACTTATTACCTTGCAATATTTTTTATTTAATTATTTTAGTTCATGTCGGACATTTTCTCGATGTTCGAAATTTGAGTTAAAAATGAACTTGTTATAATTAAAATTTTTACATGTGGTCAAAATTCCATTATCTCCAGAATTATATTCATGATTTATATATAATATATATAATATATATACATTATATGTATATGTATGTATTTATAACTGTACATAACAATGGGAGATAATAAATGAAATGCACCGTTCATCGAGACGGTAAGCCGTATGTACGCATGAATGCTATTTTCCTTTCTATCTCATATTTATTGGATTTAAAACATAATGATACATAGGTATATTAAAATGAATTTCCAATATCATATGATATATATGTTACATAATTTCATTAACTCCATCCTTTATATGTTCTATGTATGTCTTGAACGAATCATATAACCTTGAGGAGGCGGTAGTGCTCACTTCGTCAAATGAAATTATCGTGTTTACGCATATTGGAAAGCATAAAAAAATGTTTTTAAATAAAAATAATATAAGAATATGGAAAAATCATAATATATATCATATATAAATATAGTTCCATCATAATGTTCCCCATGAGAGGTGGTTGGAGATATTTGAACAATCATCATTTCACGAGGCGTTAGTTTTCCATCCACAGAAAAAGGATGTTCTTAACCAATTATATGGAGGTGTGTGTTTGTGCAGTTAAAATAGTTATTATTTAAAAATCCTAGTATATTGAGGATACTGGTGTTGTTATACAATAAATTAATAACAATGTTTTGGGTTTGGAGAAGTAAAATAAAAAAAGAAGTTATGAGAAACTATTACCATTAATTTGGGTAACTCCCATTTGTTTGAACCAAAAACACTTATTGAAGTGCCTTATGCATAAGGTAAGGCTTCTTGGTGGAGTAGAGGTATCTTGAGAGCTAATTTGGGTAGAGTTTTGACGATCCAAGAGTCTTTAGAGGTGTGAATAATGGGTTATAAGTGATGTCCTTTAATAAAGGGGAGGAGGGGCTCTTTTGGAATGTTTAAATCAATTATTTTATGATAAACTTATCATCAGTTTCAAAAGGTCCAAAAAGCATTAAAGTAGATGATAAGATGACTCATGGTCTAAATAAAATCATCCTTTAAGAATTATACAGGTTTTTTCAAAAAAAATTTAATATTTATAATCTTATTTATTTAAATTATTTATTAATGAGTTAAATACTACATCATTATTGTGTCATAAATAATTTAATTTATTTGATATCTAAATATTATAAAAAATTACCACGATGTTGGAAATATTTTTAGCTTTTAAATTAATATTTATAGTCGAAATGATAACTTATATAACCTAATGTAAAAATTATTTTACTAAAAAACCATGTGTATATCATTTTTCCCTTCACATTAAGTTAGAAAAAAAGTGACATTATCACACTTAAGTGGATCATGGAGTCCCAGAATCTACCCAAATATTACCATGGTTGGCCATTACACATCCAATAATGTTAGGATATGTGTTAAAGGAATTTCATATTATTATGATATTCTGTTTACCTTGAATTACCCTATTTACCTTTAACCGCGGTAAATAAAAGGTACAAGTCACTATTCACCAAAAATTATTTTTATCTTATTGAACCACATTTTACTAATTAATAACATCCATGTATGAACGATTTTATAAATTCAATTTATAAAAGCAGTAAAATATCATTTAAATGAAAAAATCACATTTTTAACTACTACTAAACGGTTTTACTATTAATCAAAAATTGATGTTTTTTAGAAAAATACCAAAAATTAAGCCTAAGAAATATTTGATATTACGCATTTTAAAATTATGTATATTTTATAAAATTAAAAAAATAGAAGTTTCGTTATTTAATTTAAAATTAATTCCCATTGTCAAAACAAATAGCGCGTTTTTATGAAATAATAACTATCAAAAGATTGACACTTGTTTATGTCCAATTTAAATGTGAAATAAATTCAATGACCAAAATTGGATTAAATGGTAAAAATATAATTTAATTACAATTTAACACCTATTAAAAATATAATCAATCCATATAATTAATTTATATTAAAATGAAGTTTTCAATTATAATATAGTAATTTTCACTATTCATTAAAAATAAATTTTATCAGAAAAATACCAAAAATTTACTCAAAGTAAATTTTGATGTCCCTAATCTAAAGAAGAATTTCATTTTGTCATAAAGAACATATAAAAATGAGTAAAAATTGATTTAAATAGGGTATGTCATTAAAAGGTAGTAAACCAACTTTTTAATGAATATTAGAGTATTTATGCTTAAAATTAGATTCATTCACATTTTAAGACTGTAACTTTTATTGGATAAATGAAAAAACATTTTACAAACAATTATAATCATATTGTAGGTAGTTCTGTTTATTTCCACCATTATAATTTCTTGGTGTTAACTACCATTTAAAATAATAATATAATATTATTATTGGGCAACATATGATTTCAGAGAAACCCATTGTTGTGTATCGGGTATGCCATCGAACATAGAATATCATTTAATGTAAAATTAATATTTAATTCACTAATATTAAAAAATATGAAAAATATCATGTTCTTTATTTACCTGGTATTTTACATCCATCACCCCTTTTGGGAATTCTGTCCATGCAATTTTAATACTGGTCTTGGAAACTTCATTTAGTGTCCTACATGGGAAAAAGATTAAATAAAACTATCACTTTAAAAGAATGAAAAATAAACGCAAATGTTACCCAAGATATCCTATAATAGGATCCCATGTACGAAAATATGGATATAGAAGAGAAAAAACCTTCAAATTGTGATGGAGAGTGATAGAAAACATGACTAGGTGAAGGTTAACCTTCAGAAAATCACATACATTTGATGTGTTAAGTGGTATTTTATTACCCATTATGACACATAAACTGATAATGTTTTTGTTTTAAGTTCCTTTTCATAATTTTAGGAATTCATTTAATACATTTAATATGAACATAAGAAAAAATACTTACCTTTGAGTAGAGTTTCATCCTTTAATATGTTTCTACAAAAAAACTATTCTTTTCTCCAAACTATGATTATTCAAAAAGACATGGTCACATCAAAAGCACAAGAATCAACTTCTAGAAAATAACATTATTCACAGAAAAGAGATATATATTTACCTTTTCTTTAGAGAATAACCAAAACAAATGGTTAGTATGAGATCATATAATCACCAAAAAGGATAAACCTTTATAAAAATAAATACTACTCTTAATTTCAAAAATTCAACAAAATGTACCCAAAGTTCATGAAAGACCATCCAATACATAACTGTCCCTAAAATTTTTCAAAATAACCCAAAATAATATTGAAACCCAAAACTATAAAGGATTTAATCTCATAGTCTTCCACAGTAAATCTTAACATTTAACTCCAAAAACAGAGTACTCTTAACGTGTCATACTGAAGAATAATTACCAAAATCACATATTCTCAATGATAGGTTAATCATTTCCATAAATAACCCAAATTTCCATATTTCTACAACAAAAACAGATTTTCTTCCAAAATATCATTCCACCATTATTCCTCAATTAAAATACATAGTATTCTATTTTCTATAGGCATATAGTGTTTCCCCAAAATAGAGAACATCTTCCAAAATAACCTTTATCACTTAACTAACAAAACATTTTCCAATATTATGGAGATCCATTTAATAACACATATGTTCCCAAAATAAACTTATTCTATATCCATAATATCATTTAACTAAAAACAATAAGTCATACTAACCAGGGACTTCACATAGTCTAGGGGTAGGTGATAAATCCCAATCGCACTGTCATTGTGCATTTGATTCCCGCATCTTCATCCGACGCGACAGGTTGTCACACAGTTTGTGTGTTGTCCTTTTTATAAAAATAAACAATAACCCTAACATTTTTCTCCTCAAATGGTTTCTTATAACGTTCATTTTCATCCCAAAACATGAAAACCTAAACATCTTATATATTGTCATTTTTTTCACCTCCATATAATAAAATAAAAATATTCCAAAAAGAAATAACATCATACCTTGATCACGGTGTCCATATGGTTTCATCATCATCTTGTTCACATAGGTAGAAGGTCTTGGCATTGAAAAAATGATTTATATTTCCTTCAAAATCATTTTCTTCCTTCATACAAATACACCTTGTACAACTTGTGTGATAAGGATGTATACAGAAAAATAGTTCTGGGAAATAATCATTAAGGATATATAAATACAAAACATCTGATAATTTTTTCTTTTTATAAAATAGTCTGATCAAATTTGAGTTGAAATTTTCAATTAATGGTCCTTTTCAAATACCATAATATTGTTATGAGAGACTATATTGTAAAAGAAAATATAAATAGGTTGTGCATGGGAATCCTTCTTCAGCACCTTTTTCAGAACCATAATTTGCTTCAAAATATTGTGGCAAGGTAAAATATTTGAAAATTTCTTGATAATATTTACCATTATTGAAAATATAAGAATATTGTGAAAATAGGACTTGATTAAATAAAAACAATGACCCACAATGACAACGAGGTATAGTGGATGTGTTTGATATCTCAAACAACTACATTCAAGTGAGTTTTATGCTAGAAAATGATTCACAATAATATGATCATGACGTTGCAATAATTATTGCAAGAAAGTCATTAGGAAGAGATAGGAATTCTATTTTAGATCCCCCTTCTTCCATTCATAACTGACTTTACTTGATCTGAAAAAGATATAAAACAAGGATTTAATTTAAATAATAAACATATGGAGTAACTATGTGTCTAACAAAAACTCATAATCCCTAATGTTGTCTAAACCAACATCTAGTACCAACTATAAGGACTGGGCATTAAACATTGAATAATCATGAATTTAATGAATAATTCATATTGAGGATCTTTTCATGTCTAGTGTTTTAGAGAATTAGTCCATAAATATTACATATCCACTTGAATATTACAAATTAGACAGTTCTATTATAACCGATTTATCACTACAATAAAACTCGTTAAAACAAAACAAGAGTTCATTTCTTGATATACATATTCTTGAATAATTATTTTCACCAACCCTTATTTATAAACTATGAAAAAAATTTCAAAACATGGGATGAGCATAACAATATCAGTAAGGGTTATAAAATAAGGAAAGGAAACATTAACCCATCACTAAATAAAAATAATTGAAATCATAATTTTCAATCATAACATTCCTTCTGAAATCATAATATTTATGAATATCACATAGTAATCATAAATCATAAAGGTAACTTGAGGAATCCAGATCATACATACATCATAGCTATCATAGCTACATAGGGAGTCACATTTGGAATACCCATCACAGTATATTCCCTAAATCTCTTAGGAGAAACATTGACGTTTACCTCCCTCATGTTACCCAGTACATTAGAGAGCTATCTCGGGCTCACACGCCCTAGTTTTATCACGGAACCACACATATACGTAAAAAATTCCCAATACCCATAATATATTTAAAACCCATAAATCAAACATAAAGTAAATATGACATTTCCACATTGCATTGACAATATATCATTTAAAAATATTAAAAAAATCAATGTGTTTATCAAACCATTTTCAAACCCATTTAAAACATTTAAGAATGATATTTTTTAATCAAAGTGTCCTTTACCACATTTAATATTTTAAAGGAATTAATATTTCAAAACATTAATATCCATATAAATATGTCCATAAATCCATTTTGAAACATGGACATTAATGAGAATTATTTAGAATAATAAATCTTTAAATAATTTAAAACGATATTTTAGTTGAAGTGTTTTTAACAAAATGAGAGATTATTGAATACAAATAATTGAGGAATAAAAATTATTCAGAACATAATAATATCATGTGAATAATGGGATTTGTGATATATATGGAAATTTATAGTATATTTACCGTATAAGTGTGAATTGGGGCATAACAACAATGAAGTCACAATGGAAATGTAAATTGAGACGAAATCCCTTATAAAGACGATATCCTTCAATTAAGGATAAATCAATTACATAATTATGTTTGAAAAATATAAGTAAACCAAATATAAGTGTATATTAAGTGTAAAAAATAATAGTTTATTCACACTTAATCATAGCATGACATAATAAAGATGTAGAAGTTTAACCCAAAAACATTGAAATTGGGTTAAGATGTTTTCTTATAGAAATTCGACAGCCTAACGACGTCACATTAAAATTAAGAAAATAAATTGACAAGAGGTAAAAGCATATATCATCACTTGGAAATTATATTTACATCAATAAGGATATATAATAACATATCCCAACAAAAGAATATGTATATTAAAAGACATAAAAAAAGTCTTTTAAAAATAGAAGGGTGAATGGTTCCCTAACCGATTTGGTGACATACAAAACATACACTCAATGAAAATAGATCACACAATGAATATGTAAATACCCATTAATTAAATTATATTACACATATAATACAATAATGGGAAGTACATCCACCACAAAAAAAAAGAAATAATGGAAAATATTGCATGAATCTCATGGGAATAAAAAGTGAGATGAAAATCCACTACCACGTTGTAATCAATCGAGTCGTATGACCAAAGGATAATAACCACCAAAATAATCATTGAATACCATGAATATAAAGATAATAATGATAATATATATCAAATGTTTGTACACAGTACCCTAAATGTATAAAATAAGTGGCGAACAATTGAAAACTCACAGAATTAAAAGTGAGATAAGAAATCCCATACCTCGAGTCCAACTTGTCTTGTGTGTTCCTTTTTCTTCCTGAATAATAATCTTATGTTAATTTATAATTTCTTAATAACCTATTTAATGTTTATTATTAAATTTATATCACTTATTACATTCCAATAAGAGTAGGTTAATTATTTGAGTTCATATTAGACATTTTGTCGATGTTCGGAATTTGAGTAAAAAATGAACTTGTTATAATTACAATTTTTCCATGTTATAAAAATTATATTATCTCTAGAATTATATTCATGATTTATATATCACATATATCATATATATACAGTATATATATGTATTTCTAACTATACATAATATTTTGAGATAAGAAATGAAATTCACCTTTCATGTAGACGGTAAGCCATGTGTATGCATGAACGTTACTTTCATTTCTATTTCATATTTAATGGAATGAAAACATAATGATACATAGGCATATTATAATTATAGTATAATATCATATTATATATATGTTATGTAATTTCATGAAATCAATCCTTTATACATTCCATGTATGTCATGAACGAATCATACCACCTTGAGTGGGCGGTTGTCCACACTTCTTCAAATGAGATTATCGTGTTTACACATATTGGAAAGCATAACAATATGATTTTAAATAACAATTAAAGGGGAATATAGAATAAAGAAATATAATATATATTATATATAAATACAGTGCCATCATAATGGCCACTATGAGAGGCGATTGGAGATATTTGAACAATCATCATTTCGTGAGGCATTAGTTTTCCATCAAAGGATACAATATGTTCTTAACCAATTAGATTGATGTGTGTGTAGGTGTAGTTAGAATCCTTATCATAGAAAAATCTTAGTATATATTAGGGGACTATTTTTGTTACAAAACAAAGGAATAAAATGGTTTTAGGGGTTGGAGAAGTAAAAAAAGACGTTAAGAGAAACCATTACCTTTAATTTTGGTAACTCCCTTTGGGTTGAACCAAAAGGACTTCTTGAAGTGCCTTATGCCTAAGATAAGGATTCTAGGGGAGGATATGGATCTTTAGAGCTTATTTGGGCAGGTTTTTGATGAGACAAGGGGCTTGAGAGGTGCGATAAATGTGTTATATGTGGTTTCCTTTTACAAGGGGGGAGAGGGGCTCTTTAGGAATGATTAAAACAATTATTTTATTATAAACTTATATTTGGTTTCAAAGGGTCAGAAAATAATTAAATTCAAAGATAAGATAAATAATCATAGAAATACAATAATAAAATAATCATTGGATAGGTTTTGGATTTTTTTTAATATTTATAATCTTATTTATTTAAAATATTTGTTATTGAGGTAAATACTACATCATTATTGTGTCATAAATAATTTAATTTATTTTCATATCTAAAAATTATAAAAACACATGATGTAGGAAAGCCTTTTATATTTCCAATTAATATTTATAGTCTAAATTATAACTTATATAACCACATATAAAAATTAATTTACTAAAATAAATTTGTTTATATTATTTTTTCCTTTACATTAGATTAATTAAAATAAAGAGCCATTAAAACTCTTAAGTGGCTCCATGGGGTCCAAAATTCGACCCAAGGATTCCCATGGTTGGCCATTACTCATACAACAAGGTTAGGATATTTTTGAAGGTAATTTTGTATTATTATGATTTTCTTTTTACCTTGGATTACACTATTTACCTTTAAATGCGGTAAATAAAAGTCAAAAGTTCCAATTCACCAAAAATTATTTTTATCTTATTGAAAAAAAATTTACTTAATAATAAAAACGAATATGTTTGATTTTGGAAATTTAAATCATAGAAGCAGTAAAATTTCATTCAAATGAAAAATTCAGTTTTTAACTACTACTAAGTGGTTTCACTATTCAAAAAAAATTGATGTTTTTCAGAAATATAAAAATATTCAGCCTAAGCTATATTTGATATTAAAAATTTAAAAATGATGTCTATTTTACCAAATTCAAAACATAGATTTATCATTAAATAATTATAAATTAATTCTTGTTTTTAAAATAAATAGCCTGTTTTTTTAAGAAACAATAACTAACAAAATATTGACACATGATTGTGTCCAAATTGAAAGTGAAATTAATTACAATGACCAAAATTGTATTAAATGGTTAAATATATATTAATTACACTATAAAACGAATTAAAATGTTAATCTATCCATATAAATAAATTAGATTAAAAGGAAATTTTGAATTAAAATACTGTATTTTTCAATATTCATTAAAAATGAATGTTATCATAAAAATACTAAAAATTTACCCAAGTAAATTATGATGTCCCTAATATAAAGAAGAAATTTCTTTTGTCAAAAATAACAACTAAAAGTGAAAAAACATATTTTTCAAGAGGGTTCATCATTAAAAGGTGGTAAATTGACCTTTTAATGAATATTAGAGTATTTTTTCTTAAATTAGATTAATTCACATTTTAAGACAATAAAATTTATGTGATAAATGTAAAAAAATTTAAAAAACATGTATAATCATATTGTAGTTAGTTCTGTTTATTTCTGCCATTATAAAAGCTAGGCGTTTACTACCATTTAAAATAATAATATTATATTATTATTGTGTAACATAATATTTCAATGAAACCCGTTGTTGTGTATCGGGTATGCCATCAAACATAACATCCCCTTTAAAGTAAAATTAATATTTATTTCACAAATATTAAAAAATATGAAAATGTTAATGTTCTTTATTTACATGGGATGTTACAATACAATGAATTGTTTAAATATTTTGGAACATATACTTTTATCCCCTTGAATAATAAACCTGAAATATATAATTAATAATCACGAATAAGTATGTTTTAATTTTAAATAAATCATTTTTTAGAGTAAAAACCAAAATAAAGTGTATGTGTGTAAGATGACAATTAATTCTCATTGAAGTTAACACTGAGACAATATCCCTTACCACTTGGTAATGTTCAGAGAAAATAGTATTGGAAAAAATAATATGAATTGAAAAATAAAATACCATGAATCATGAAGGGTTAATGATATTTTATGTAAAATATTTCATATATTCACTATATAAATGAATTTAATTTCACAATAATAAAATAATCCTCAATGAAGGGATGTTTGGGTGATGTGAATTACCTCACAATTTCCTTTATTTTAAAATAATCTTACCTTCATTATAATGGTTTTATGGTTGTTATTTATTTATACCATAATATTAATCATATTTAATGTATCATATATGATTATATTATAAAATATTACCACATTTTTCTTAATAATATTTTATCAATTATATTGTAGTTGGTGTAATTATCCTTGATTTATCAATCCTATTTTGTCATGAATATTCCACCACTCCATCCTATGATTGAAATAAATCATATGCAGAACCATAATTAATTTATAATTATAATATTTACTCATTAGATACATTATTTTAACTACAATTTACTGTTGGAAATGGAAAATTAGTCTCATTGATTAATGTAAATTGTATGTTGTTTGTATAGATGAGGATCATATCATTCCATTAATGGGTGAAAGTGTAAGGGAGTGTATTATATATTAATTTTATTAAATTTTTATAATTTCATATTTTTCACATATATTCAATTAATTTTTTTATTACATTCTATATAATGAATATTTGAATGGCGAATCAAATAGTCTCAGGATGCAGTATTCTTCCTTCCAAAAGACTGACATTATCATATTTTAAATGAAATGGAATACATGATGAAATATTTGATATTATAATTATATAAGTATAACTTTATCATGACTTTTATAAATAAACACTATATATATAATTATATTCAACAATGATATGTGTTGATAGAAAAATAGTAATATCGCTTTGCGAGGCGGTAGTCCATCATACACCCGATTGTGTCGAGCAAGTATTTTCTCAACAATACTCAATAAATCTTATTGATTTTTATGCTCAAAAATGCCTTTGTTTTTTACTAATGATCTCACTTTTTTGTATTTAACGAAATTTATATTATTTATAATAATTATATTGGAATTATATTCAGGCATATTAATCATTTTGAATATTCTTCAAAATATTTTGAATTATCTTATGTATATTCTGGATATAGTGTTCATACCATACATTGAAGAAAGTAACATAAGAAAAAAATACTACTTTTTTATTAAACGTTATGTTGGATATTCAGTGTGTATGTTTAATCAACCCTGCATTGAAAAACATTATGGATAATGAACCATACATTTGTATGGAACCTTATGTTTAACAATTATAAAATGTATGGTTACAGAACCATATATAATTATGGAACCCTACGTTTGAGAAGAAAACGTATGGATCATCAACGGTACATTTTGTGATCAATATTACATTGTCAAAATTATTTGTCAAAAATATGCTCATAGAATGAACATTATGTATTTTAATCCTAAGTTATGTATTTTTTAGTTTTTTGAAGCTTATGTACGTTAGACTTTTCAAATATCATAGATTTGAATTTACCATTTCATCAAAGTTTCTTGAAACTATCATTGGGGAATTTCAGGCTAATTTTGAGATCATTTTCAATGGATTCTATGCTCAGTATGATCGATTCAAAAAAATTGAAATCATTGTATAAATTCTCTCCTATTTATAAGGGATTTTATAACTAATCTGATATGTCTTATGAATTTGAATTCCCTTCATTTTTTTTACTTTAATTTCATTGATCTGAAATTTTGAAGAAGGTTATCTTCTTTATTTATTCTATTGTAGTATTTTTTTAAATATATATTTATGTTTCTATGTGTTTCAAATAAGATACACAAATAAAGATATATATTACAACACATATTGTGATACACAGTTTTCTATTTCATTATTGTGATGTTATTTTATAGATCTACTGTAATAATCAACTAGAATCTGTTATCTATAGAAGAGGATACAATTTTCTGATATACAAGTTTTTAAACTTATATTTGGTGTATGTATACTATTTCAAATCATTTCTTCTTTTATTCAATGATATATTTCTATAATATTACATCAAAACTCCTCCTTCGTGAAGAAAATAGTTTTTGAAGAACAATATCCATCTACTATCTGTTCTATTACAAATGTGAAGCTAAATTGTAACCTTTTATATCAATTTCTTTTTTTAGAGTTTCTACTACTCGTACACAGTTGTGGTGGAGTAAAAGCTTCATGGTCTAAGATGTGGATATTCAAATCTCAGTTAAAGAGCTGTAAGGATATGTTTTTAAACTTATTTTTAAATGTTTCAGCTAACCGCATTCAGTTGTGGATTTTTCTTCTGATACGAGGGCATGACTAATGATGTTCACCAAACTCACTATGAGAGTAATTAATGGAGTGGACTAGGGGATCATTGTGCCCCAAACCACTATATTAATCCATGTTCACTAATTCTCTTTTATCCACTGATCATACTTTTATAATGAAGATAAAAAATTATTATCTGCAGAATCTACAGTTGACATAAAATGGAAGAATTGTAAAATGTTTTAAAAAGACAAAATTCACCCCCTCTTCTGTATATTTTTATTTTTTATCCTAATAATTGATATCAAAAGATACATTTTGAGAAAATCTGTAACGCCCCGACCCTAGTTACCCAGAGTTGGTGCATTATTACATAACATTGGCATGATCACAAGAAAGATCAAATCTCGAAAGACCGATTGGTTTAGTAGCCTTGGAAACACTAGATATATTCATAAGTTTTACATTACATCATAAAATGAAAAACTACTACAACAACATAATGTCTCCACAGTCCACACTATTATCCCCTCATAATATCCCTGCAGGTCATTCATAACTTACTTCTTCACATCCTGGGAAAAATAAAACATAGAAAAGGGGTGAGCTCAAATGCCCAGTAAGGATAACAATATAGCGGAACATTCAAAATAAGCATAAATATTTAAGGCAATGCATTACTAAAACAAAAGCCTTTTAAACTTGAACATCAACATAGTATGGAAAAAGTAAAATGAAATAATGACATTTACTTGTTCATATGGATATTCTACTAATCGAATAATCACATGCAATATCAATAACCACTTTCATAATGTTGGAATGCATAATGCCAGACTGTCATAACCACATAGCCAAGGCCTCGGGCCAAGACTACAAATAATATTTTGTCAAGGACTTGTTCCAAGACACTAGTTTGTCTCATGAAACCTACCGATGCATCGAGGAGCTATAGCGGGCTCTACCCGTCACATATTAAGTCCAATGCATTCCCATATGAAAAGGTTTAAACATAACATAAACATTCGTATTAAAACTAGCATACGAAATGTTAATAATTTCACCATAAACTATGAATGGTATAAAAATAGCACATCCACAGTCAAACATATCACAAAACCTTCAATACAATATATAAGTTTTGTATCATAATGAATCAAGTTCAAATAAGCGTAAAATCCATCAAAGGATGTTGACATAGATGAAATCAAAACACTTTTTAGAGAAATATCTCTTTCTATTTTTGAAATCATTTAAGAGCCATATAAAATAAAACATTTTCTTGAAAATATTCTTATAAGCTTGTAAGGAAAGCTTTGAAGATTTTATAATGGCAGAAAATAACCGCACCCATCGTATAAGTTAAAAAAACATTCTTACCTTAATTCTGTCGAAAAGGTTAAAAAGGACCTTGTTTTGAAAACGATGAAAAGATTCCTCTTAAAAAATCAAACAAGGGTATAAATGACTTTAACCCATATTATCGTAAATAATAAAAATGTTTTGAAATATATTTTTAAGAAAACATGGATGTGGATGATAAAGAGATCCCGGTAGATTATTACATATAAACAACCTCGGATAATGAAGAGATTGTGAAATAACCCTTACCTTGTATTTTTCGATTGTTGGGGTAGGATAACCTTCTGTATAATGGTGAAATAATTGTTATTAAACTATAAAATAATCATATACATTAATATGATAACATATATGATCTTTTAATATTTATTTGATAATAATATCTTAGTATTATCGTTGTTTCAGGTGTTAACTTACTTGTTTTCTTTTATATGTTTTGTTACGTAAGACAGGTTTATAATGTATAGGTTGTATATTATTCATATCCAGAATGATATCAAGTCCTTAAACATCATTTTTAAAACATAAAATGATAATTATACTTGAATGGATACGATGGAGATTGAATCTTATCACGTTCGTGGAGATGGCAGTCCGTACGTACGCACGATCGACATTATCATTCTTTTGATATTAAAATAATATATAAATGGTTGTTATATCATATATACATAATCATTAACATGTTATATTTATTATTTATATGAGTTACATATCATTATTATACCCATCCAAATAATAATATATTGAATAACAATTACACCATGACGTGGAGACGGTAAGCCGTACATACGCACGTATGGTGACATGTTCTTCAAAGGGTGGATAGAATACTGAATATGGTTGTACCATATTTATAATAACATCACAGAATATATATTATAGTGGAGTTATTATTTTAGAATGGTAACAACAAAGGAAGAAGAAGTGGAAGAAGAAATGAACTTGGAAAAGGGTGGTGAAATCATTACCTCTTCTTCGGGTTCTTCCTTTTGATTTGATCAAAAGGGCTCCATAGGTTGGCTTTCCAATCAAACTAAGGCCTCTAGGTTGTAGTGAAGGATGTTGGGAGAGTGTTTGGGCAGATTTTATCCGAACCAAAAGGCTTTTATGGTGTGAATAAATGAGAAGGAGGAGTGCCCTTTTATAAGAGGGGTGAGGGGCATCGTTGGAAAAGCTAGAGATATTAGTTTATAATAAATTCACATTCGGTTTCCAATTGCTTGAAAGTTTATTATTCAAAGGTTAAGGTGGGGATGGGTCTATAACAACTTAACTAATAGAATTTAGACAGGTTTGGGTACTTATATTAACCTTATCTTTAAGTATTAACTCTAAGTTAATTAGTTTCACTTTTACAATGTCTCTTTGTAGTTTTATATAATATGGTTAATAAACTTACTATATACATCCAAGAGACCACAAAGTGGTCCATTAATGATGAACCTATCATGATATAAGTCTCTTGGCCGAACCTTAGATTTTTAGGAATTTAATATCAATTAATAATATAATATTTGTTTTAAGAACTCTTTTATGTCAATTTTTACACTATTCAATAGTTGATTTTTCTGAAACTCATAACAGATTGATTACTTCGAAAAAAGTCAATTAAATCAATCCTAATATATCATTTTATCCTATAAAATTAGTTTAATTCATTAAAAGTTTCATATTATATTTATTTGGGTATTTATAATATCAATTATTTTAATGTTTTCACTATTATAGTAATTACTACATCATCACTGTGTCATAAATAAATTAAATTATTTAATGTCTAAAAATTATAAATAAAATATCATTATGTAGGAAATCTTTTTATCTTTCTAATTAATATTTATAGTCTAAAATCCAACATATATAACCCTATGTAAAAATTGTTTTTCTAAAAGATATATGCTTGTGTCATTTTTGTATTCATTTTAACTTAATTAAACAAAATTGTCCCTATCACCTACAAGTGGCACCATGGGGTCCCAAAATCAACCCAAAGATGCCTATGGTCGAACATGTATTTTAGGGTAATTTAGTATTATTATAATATTATTTTTTAACCCTTATTTACCAGATTTACCCTTAACCATGGTAAATAAAATATTTACCACAGTAATTATTCAAAATGTCTAAAAATAAAAGTTACCTATTTACACAATTTGGACATCATGATTCCAAATATGTAATCCATTTTTCTAAATTCAAAATACAGAAGTGGCAGAAATTAATTTAAAATTAATTCCTGCTGTCAAAACAAAAAGTGTGTTTTTAAGAGATAATAACTATCAAAAGATTGACACTTGTTTATATTCGGTTTAATTGTAAAATTATGTCCAATGACCAATATTATATTAAATGGTAAAAATATATTCTAAATATACTTTAAAACCACTCAAATTCATAATTTATCACTATTAATTATTTTGATTAAAAAAGTTGTCTTTAATTAAAATTTAGTAATTTTCACTATTCATCAAAATATTAAAGTTATCCAAAAAGTACCAAAATTTCACCTTAGGCTAAATTTGATATTCCGAATCCAAAAATGAAGTCAATTTTGAAATATAAAATATATATAATTTCAAACGGTAGTTATTACTATTCATAACGGCTAGTTTGATTGGTTATGATGTGTTAGAACTCGGTGTTGCGTACAACACACGCTATCACATTATTCAAAGAAAAGCGTACCGTAGAAGCTTGGGGTGTTACATTCTCCCCTCCTTCAAATAATTTCATCCTAGAAATTTCTGGAATACTACCGCATTAAAAGACTCGGGTGGTTCTTCATCATATGTTCCTCGGGTTCCCACGTTGCCTCTTTCATCTTATGGTTTCTCCACAAAACTTTTACCAGACGCGTCGTCCGGTTTCTCAGTACTTGTTCTCTCGTATCAAGAATCCTGACGGGCTCTTCACATTAGGAAAGATCGGTTTCCAGTTCTAATTCCTCATAGGTGAGTACATGTGTTGGGTCAGGCATGTATTTCTTCAACAGAGATACGTGGAACACATCATGAACTTTGGAGAGACTTGGCGGCATTGCCAATCGGTAAGCCACAACCCCAATTCGTTCTAGAATTGCGAAAGGTCTGATGTACCTGGGACTCAATTTACCTTTCTTACCAAAATGTATGACTCCCTTCCATGGTGATACCTTCAGGAAAACATGATCACTGACTTGAAATTCCAAATCCTTCCTTCGATTATCGGCATAGCTCTTCTTCCTACTTTGAGCTTCTTTGATGTGATTTTGGATTACCTTCACCTTTTCCACCGTTTCCTCCACCAGTTCTGGGCATACAAGTTTTCTTTCACCAACGTCATCCCAACAGGTTGGTGTACGACATCTCTTTCCGTATAATTCTTCATATGGTGCCATATGAATACTCGAATGGAAGCTATTGTTATAGGAAAATTCTACCAGTGGTAAATATTGATCCTACATACCCTGAAAGTCAAGTGAGCAAGATCTCAACATGTCTTCTAAGGTCTGAATAGTCCGTTCTGATTGTCCGTCTGTCTGAGGGTGGTATGCAGTGCTCAAATGAAGTTCAGTATCTTGGGATTTATGAAGAATTTTCCAAAATCTTGAAGTAAAATGGGGATCACGATCAGAAACAATCGATAGGGGTACTCCATGAAGTTTTACAACTTCATTAATATATAGTCTTGCTAGACGTTCCAGGGGTAGATCTTATCTTATAGCATGAAAATGTGTTGACTTTGTAAGACGATCAACAATAACCCATATTGCATCGTTCCTTCTAGGAGTCTTTGGTAGCCCCATGAAAAAGTCCATCGTAATATTTTCCCATTTCCACTCCAGTATGGGAAGAGGTTGCATGACTCCTCCAGGCTTTTGCCTTCCAGCTTTCACTTGTTGACAAACCATACATCTTGACACAAAATCAGCAATCTCTCTCTTCATGTTGTCCCCCCAAAAATGTTCCTTCAAATCTCTATACATTTTGGTGCTCCTAGGGTGTATTGAGAAATTGGAACTATGAGCATCATCCAGCAATTCCCTTTTTAGATCAGGTATATCGGGAACACAAAGTCTCTTCCCGAATCTCAAAATTCCATCTTCATACACAAAGTCTCTCAATCTCCCATCATTCACAGCTTTAATCTTCTTTTGAAATTCTTCATCATCGGTCTGAGAACTCTTAATCCTTTTTAGTAAAGATGGTTTGGCAACCATTTGAAAAACAATTGATGTTTCGCCTTCCCTGGTTATTCCCATGTCCATCTTCACTAGATCCATGAAAATTGGATCCCTTTCAATTCTCATATTGTTCAAAACTCCATGGTCTTTTTTACTCAAAGCATCTGCCACCTTGTTGGCTTTCCCCGGGTGGTAGTGTATCGTGCAATCATAATCCTTGAGTAATTCAATCCATCTCCTTTGCCTCATGTTGAGTTCTTTTTGTGAGAAAATATACTTCAAACTCTTGTGATCAGTATAAATCTCACATTTTTCACCATAGAGGTAGTGCCTCCATATCTTCAAAGCAAAGATCACAGCTGCTAACTCGAGATCATGAGTAGGATAGTTTTGTTCATGAATTTTCAACTGCCGTGATGCATAGGAAATAACTCTATCATTCTGCATAAGTACACAACCAAGTCCTTTCTTTGATGCATTACTATAAATAACAAACCCATCATTCCCTGATGGTAGAGTCAATATAGGAGCATTGACTAATCTTCTCTTCAGTTCTTTGAAACATTCTTCACACTCTTTTGTCCAAACAAATTTAACCCCTTTAAGTGTGAGCTTCGTTAATGGTTTAGCCAATCGGGCAAAATTCTGGACGAAACGTCGATAATAACCTGCCAAACCAATAAAACTACGTACCTCAGTTATACTTGTAGGTGCTGGCCATTCTTGGATTGCCTTGGTCTTATAAGGATCAATAGAGATTCCATCTTTAGAGACAATATGGCCAAGAAAAGAAATCTCATGAAGCCAGAATTCACACTTGCTAAACTTCCCATATAATTCATGCCTCCTCAGAGTCTTCAAGATAACGCGTAAGTGATTTTCATGATCTTCATAGGATTTGGAGTATACCAAGATATCATAAATAAATACCACCAAAAATTCATCGAGATACTCCTTGAAAACCCTATTCATCAGATCCATGAATACATAGGGTGCATTAGCCAATCCAAATGGAATTACAGTAAACTCATAATGCCCATACCTGGTTCGAAATGGTGTTTTCGGAATGTCTTCCTTCTTCACACACAACTGATGGTATCCAGATCGAAGTTCAATCTTTGAAAAGTATTGAGCTCCCTGCAGTTGGTCAAATAAATCATCAATACGAGGTAGGGGATACTTGTTCTTTATCTTTATAGCATTGATCTCCCTGTAGTTGATACATAACCTCATAGAACCATCTTTCTTTTTAACAAAAAGAACAGGGGATCCCCATGGAGAAACACTAGGGCGAATAAATCCCTTATTACTCAATTCCTCTAGTTGTTTCATTAGTTCAACTAATTCTACAGTGGCCATTCTATAAGGGGTCTTCGATATAGGCCTTGATCCAGGAATCAAATCAATGGAAAACTCAACATCTCGTTCTGGAGGATGTCCAGGAAAATCTTCTGGAAATACATCTACAAATTCTTTCACAATAGGTACATCCTCTATTTGAACATTCTTTTCCTCACCGACAGTTATTTCATTCTCTTCCTCCCCAATAATTGAATTAAGTTGAGCTACTGGGGGTGGATCTAAATAAGAATTATGTGGTGACGATTCTTCTCTAAAGATAAGGTGTTCCTTATCATTATCATCAAGAATCGTAACCTCTTTCTTCTTACAATAAATCTTCGCATCATAGTCCGAAATCCAGTCCATACCGAGGATTATATCAAACTCAATCATAGGTATGATGATGAGATCAGCAGATAAAGAACATTTATGTGCTCTAATGGGGACTGAATCACAAAACTTTGTTGCAATGATATTTCCCTTAGGATTTTTAACTGACAACTCCCTTATTAAATCAAATTGGAAATATCTAATTTTCTTAGCAAACTGGGAAGATATAAAATAATGCGATGATCCAGAATCAAATAATGCATTTCCTAAACTTGAGAAAACCATTAAATTACCCGCCACCACGTCTTTCGGAGCTTTTACCTCAGCAGTAGTGATAGCATAAGCCTGGCTTTGATCCCTTGGCCTTTTCGGAGGTAAGTTCACCTGACGCTTAGGACATTCATTTTCATAATGCCCCATCTCCCTACAATTGTAGCACTGAACGTTGGTAGCTTCCTTCTTCCCCTTGCAATCACGAGCATGGTGGCCTTTTTCACCACACTTGTAATAGACTCCCATTCCCTTCAAGAAAGTACCAGGATGTTTCTTCCTGCATTTACCACAAGATGGATATTCAACATTTCCCTTCTTCCCCTTATTTCCATTCCCAGATTGATCAGCAGGTCTCTTCTTCTCTTGCTTTGTTTTAAAGTCATAAGACTTAGAGAATTCCTTTTCGGTCTTGATAGCACATGAGACAATGTCTTCGTACGACGAAAAGGATTGTGAGACTAATGCTCGATGCTGAAATGGTTTTAACCCATCAAAGAAACGATCAATCTTACTTCTTAGGTTACGTATATAATCTCCAGCATACCTTGCTAACCTTGTAAAGTTAGCCTCATACTTTGTGACATTCTCATCCTCCTTCTGTCTCAAACTCAGAAATTTCCTTTCCATATATGCTCGATGGTCGCGAGGAAAGTATTTTTCTAAAAACAGATCTTTGAACTCCCTCCATTCCATATTTAATACATCATCATCTTCCTTTGTATTTTGAATCAATGACCACCATTGATCAGCATCTCCAGTGAGGCGGTAAACTGCCATGATAACTTTTTCCCTTTCACTGCTCCCCAAAGCCTGAAATATTTTCTCTAGGAAATTTATCCATTGCTCAGCTACTAAGGGATTTGTACTCCAATTAAACGTTTGTGGTTGTTTTCTCATGAATCGATATAACATTGATCCTCCACGCTGTGGATCAGGGTGCTCCATACGGGTAAGGTTATTATTCATAACCTGAGTAAGTTGTCCCAGTATGGTGATTAGCTGATCGGCACCAGTTGCATCACCAGCCCCACTATAATTATCTTGAGCAGGAGGGAAATCCCTACATGGAGTGTGTGCATTGATACAGTTTCCATTTCTTCCACTAGGCGCCATTTATAAACAATGGCATAAACTAGATCAGTTTATGAATCAAAATACATAATCCCATACTTATAAAAAACTTAACATAAATTGAACTATTTATGGATATAATCCATAATCATAAAAATGTTTTCTTTGAGGAAGTATATACTCATAAACCCTTCATAATGATTTGTAAAGAAAATGAGAGTTATCCTAAGCATATCCCCCAGGAGTGTTGTAACCAAGAGTGCAGCAAGGCCCGTTGTCGTGCACCAGTTCCCGTTCGAGTCTAGCTCAAAGCGGTGTTTTCGGGTTTTACCCCTAGGTACATCTGTGCCAGAGCCGCTTCTACCTGCTCGTATCCAGACAAGGATGTATTTCTCGGAAAACTCACAAAATATCTACAATACCAAAATTCTAGGAAGTTCTTATATACTAATCCTCAAAGTTCATCATAGGTCTACGTGCTCTAATCAGAGTTTATCTAAATCTAGCTTCCAAGGTTTGTACTAAACTTCCTCTGATACCAACTGTAACGCCCCGACCCTAGTTACCCAGATTCGGTGCATTATTACATAACATCGTCATGATCACAAGAAAGATCAATTCTCGAAAGACCGATTGGTTTAGTAGCCTTGGAAACACTAGATATATTCATAAGTTTTACCTTACATCATAAAATGAAAACTACTACAACAACATAAAGTCTCCATAGTCCACACTATTATCCCTTCATAATATCCCTGCAGGTCATTCATAACTTACTTCTTCACATCCTGGGAAAAATAAAACATAGAAAAGGGGTGAGCTCAAATGCCCAGTAAGGATAACAATATAGCGGAACATTCAAAATAAGCATAAAAATTTAAGGCAATGCATTACTAAAACAAAAGCCTTTTAAACTTGAACATCAACATAGTATGGAAACAGTAAAATGAAATAATTCCATTTACATGTTCACATGGATATTCTACTAATCGAATAATCACATGCAATATCAATAACCACTTTCATAATGTTGGAATGCATAATGCCAGACTATCATAACCACATAGCCAAGGCCTCGTGCCAAGACTACAAAAAAGATTTTGTCAAGGCCTTGTGCCAAGACAATAGTTTGTCTCATGAGACCTACCGATGCATCGAGGAGCTATAGTGGGCTCCACCCGTCACATATTAAGTTCAATGCATTCCCATATGAAATGGTTTAAACATAATATAAACATTCGTATTAAAACTAGCATACGAAATGTCAATAATTTCACCATAAACTATGAATGGTATAAAAATAGCACATCCACAGTCAAACATATCACAAAACCTTCAATACAATATAGAAGTTTTGTATCATAATGAATCAACTTCAAATAAGGGTAAAATCCATCAAAGGATGTTGACGTAGATGAAATCAAAACACTTTTTAGAGAAATATCTATATCTATTTTTGAAATCATTTAAGAGCCATATAAAATTAAACATTTTCTTGAAAATATTCTTATAATCTTTTAAGGAAAGCTTTGAAGATTTTATAACGGCGGAAAATAACTGCACTCGCCGTATAAGTTAAAAAAACATTCTTACCTTAATTCTGTCAAAAAGGTCTAAAAGGACCTTGTTTTGAAAACGACGGAAAGATTCCTCTTATAAAAAGTCAAACAAGGGTATAAATGACTTTAACCCATATTCTTGTAAATAATAAAAATGTTTTGAAATACATTTTTAAGAAAACATGGATGTGGATGATAAAGAGATCCCAGTAGATTATTACATATAAACAACCTCAGATAATGAAGAGATTGTGAAATAACCCTTACCTTGTATTTTTCCTTGGTTGGGGTAGGCTAACCTCCTATATAATGGTGAAATAATTGTTATTAAATTATACAATAATCATATACATTAATATGATATCATATATGATCTTTTAATATTGAATTGATAATAATATCTTAGTATTATCGTTGTTTCGGGTGTTAACTTACTTGTTTTATTTTATATGTTTTGTTACGTAAGACATGTTTATAATGTATAGGTTGTATATTATTCATATCCAAAATTATATCATGTCCTTAAACATCATTTTTAAATCATCAAATGATAATTATACTTGAATGGATACGATGGAGTATGAATCTTATCGCGTTCGTGGAGACGGTAGTCCGTACGTACGCACGAGCGACAATATCATTCTTTTGATATTAAAATAATATATAAATGGTTTTTATATCATATATACAGAATCACTAAAATGTTATATTTATTATTTACATGAGTTACATATCATTATTATACCCATCCAAATAATAATATATTGAATAACAATTACACCACGACGTGGAGACGGTAAGCCGTACGTACGCACGTATGGTGACATGTTATTAAAAGGGTGGATAGAATACTGAATATGGTTGTAACATATTTATAATAACATCATAGAATATATATGATACTGGAGTTATTATTTTAGAATGGTAACAACAAAGGACAAAGAAGTGGAAGAAGAAATGAACTTGGAAAAGGGTGGTGAAATCATTACCTCTTCTTCGGGTTCTTCCTTTTGATTTGGTCAAAAGGGCTCCATAAGTTGGATTTATGATAAAACTAAGGCCTCTAGGTTGTAATGAGGAAAGTTGGGAGAGTATTTGGGCAGAGTTTAGCCGAACCAAAAGGCTTTTATGGTGTGAATAAATGAGAAGGAGGAGTGCCCTTTTATAAGAGGGGTGAGGGGCATCTTTGGAAAAGCTAGAGATATTAGTTTATAATAAATGCGTATTCGGTTTCCAATGTCTCCAAAGTTGATTATTCAAAGTTTAAGGTGGGTATAGGTCGAAAAAAACTCAACCAATAGAATTTATAAAGGTTTTGGTACTTATATTAACCTTATCATTAAGTATTAACTCTAAGTTAATTAGTTTCACTTTTACAATGTCTCTTTGTATTTTTATATAATATGGTTAATAAACTTACTATATACATCCAAGAGACCCACAAGTGGTCCATTAATGATGAACCTATCGTGATATAAGTCTTTTGGCCGATCCTTAGATTTTTAGGAATTTAATATCAATTAATAATATAATATTTATTTTAATAACTCTTTTATGTCAATTTTGACACAATTCAATAGTTGATTTTTTTTAAAACTCATAACAGATTTATTACTTCGAACAAAGTAAATTAAATCAATCATAATATATCATATTATCCTAGAAAATTATTTTAATTCATCAAAAGTTTCATATTATATTTATTTGGGTATTTATAATATCAATTATTTTAATTTTTTCACTATTATAGTAAATACTACATCATCATTGTGTCATAAATAAATTAAATTATTTAATTTCTAAAAATTATAAAACAAATATCATTATGTAGGAAATCGTTTTACCTTTCTAATGAATATTTATTATCTAAAATCCAACATATATAACCCTATGTAAAAAATTGTTTTTCTAAAAGATATATGCTTGTGTCATTTTTGTATTCATTTTAACTTAATTAAACAAAAGTGTCCCTATCACCTACAAGTGGCACCATGGGGTCCCAAAATCAACCCAAAGATGTATATGATCGAACATGTATCAACCAATAAGGCTAGGACACGTTTTAGGGTAATTTAGTATTATTATAATATTATTTGTTAACCTTTATTTACCAGATTTACCCTTAACCATGGTAAATAAAATATTTACCACAGTAATTATTCAAAATGTCTAAAAATAAAAGTTACCTATTTACACAATTTGTACATACTGATTACAAATATGGAATCCATTTTTCTAAATTCAAAACACAGAAGTGGTAGAAATGAATTTAAAATTAATTTCTGCTGTCAAAACAAAAAGCGTGTTTTTAAGAGATAATAACTATCAAAATATTAACACTTGTTTATGTTCGGTTTAATTGTAAAATTATGTCCAATGACCAACATTATATTAAATGGTAAAAATTTACTCTAAATATACTTTAAAACCACTCAAATTCATAATTTATGACTATTAATTATTTTTATTAAAAAAGTTGTTTTTAATTAAAATTTAGTAATTTTCACTATTCATCAAAATATTAAAGTTATCCGAAAAGTACCAAAATTTCACCTTAGGATAAATTCGATATTCCGAATCCAAAAATGAAGTCCATTTTGAAATATAAAATATATATAATTTCAAAAGGTAGGTATTACTTTTCATAACGGCTAGTTTGATTGGTTATGGTGTGTTAGAACTCGGTGTTGCGTACAACACACGCTATCACATTATTCAAAGAGAAGCGTACCGTAGAAGCTTGGGGTGTTAAAAAATCTATAACAATATCAATTTTTATGTTATATACAACGATGGAAATTACTGATAAAAGAGAAGAAATGTAAATGGTTTTTGATACTTATTTCAAGTGTGAAATTATTGATGCTGTAAATCCCAAATTATTATCTATTAGAAAAATTTGGTATTCAATTTATACTCAAAGTTCATTGATCATTATATAATTCTTGAAAAATCATAAAAATTTGAATGCTACTATAGAGGATGAGTATGAAAAAAATTATAAAGATAAAAATTCTATTATATGTGGTCTTGGACTAGATGAATTCAATCATATCTCACAATTTCATACTACTCATGAAACGAGGAAAAACAATGCAGTTTCCTATGCAAGAATAGATAATTTATGAAAATTGAGGTATGTAATACAAAAAGTTAGATTTAATATGTTTATAATGTTTGATGTAGAGAGTATCAATGGGAATAATGGATGGTTTATTGAGGTTATAAATAATATTACAGCCTTAGGTGATTCAAGTAATCAATTAGATCAATAATTGAATGTAAAGAGAGTACTACCAACTAAGTGGAATGGGATATCAGTTGGAATTCAACAATCGTCACCTATCAAAAACCTTAAAATGATTGAATTAATAGGGATATTATTTATTTTTGGAGATGAAATGAGAGATGAATCTAAAGATCATAAAGTCATAGTGAAAAATGAAAATATTTCTCAAAATGTAACATCTCAAAATAAAATAAGAATAATAAAGAGATATATTAGAGAAGAAAAAAATTCAAATACATCTAATTCATAAATAGAACGTGATCAATTATCCATAATGTTTAGAAAGTTCTAAAAGATGTTAAGACTATTCCTAAAACCCTACAAATGGGATGAGAATGACTCGATAAAGTTTATATGCTATGAATGAATGAAATTGCTTCATATAAGACATGATTGTCCTCACCTAAAATTTTAAAATAGAATTTCTGAAAAGAAATATCATAAAAATGATGATTATGAACAAAAAGGAAAATGAGAAATGAATTATACATGGAGTTTCTTTAATTACTACAGTAGTTCATCGAAATCAGATTCATAAAAGGAACAATCAAATGTGAAAGCAAATATGTGCTTCAGGGTTGAAGAAGATAAGGTAACAAACTATTATTCCTATAATTTAGATTCTAATTCTAGTTGTTCAAATGATAAATTATCTTCCTACTTCACAATGATAGAAGAAAAATATAAACATTTATTAATTAAGAAGAACCCTTTAATGAATAATCACAATGTTGTTTTAGGATAAAGGGGTACCTTACATAATCAACATAATAAGTTAATTGAAAAATATTACTCATCTACCAAAAATTGTACTAATAATGAATATAAGATTAAAGAATTACAAGATAATGTATAATCTTATAAAAGTTATTCTCTATTATTTAAATATAGATAAAATACTCTAAATGAAATTCTTCATACAAATTTATTTTAAAAGGAATTATTTGGTATAGAAAGTAAGCCTCAAAAAATAAAAACTATAAAATTATTAGTTTGTTCCAAATTTTAAAAATGTTATTTTTCGTTTTTTGGTATATAAAGATATATAACAAAATAATATTATTTTAGAAATCATCAAATATGTGTAATTAAGAGATATCTTATTTCGAAAAATTTATATAAAGAAAATGATATGACTTAGGGAAACAAAATGAAAATCTAGATTCTCATATCACTACTATCTATCATTATTAGACCCAAGAGGATATTGTTACTAAAACAAACATTTGAAAAAATTGACATAGAAGGAAAAAGGTAAACAAAAGAATATATATATAGTATATGAATAGTTTATACTCTAGGGATATGACTAGAAACTCATAAAACATCAATGAACTGACTGTAATAGATGGAGGTCTCATCACTCTTGATAATAATTCCAAAGGAATGATAATTGGACATGGAATAGTTGGACATACAAAAACATGTCTCAATAAACAAAGTATTATATGGACATGGAATGAAGAAACACTATATAAGTATCTAACCACTATCTTATGATGGATATTATGTTCAATTTTAAAATAATTAAAACTCTCTATTTTAAGATAAATTGATTAGGTTTAGAGCACCATAAACTAAAAAAGTTTATATATTAGATTTAAATTCCTTCTGTAAACAGATAGTGAATTGTTAAACTGGTAAGATAAATGAGTCATGGATCTGAAATATTAGAATTGTTCATTTTAATATTTATTCTTTACATAAATTCTCTAAGAATCAATTCGTTTCTTGATTTACCCTATCTTAAATTCGATAGTGGGTGATTCTATGATTCATTCAAAATTGGCATGAAACCGAAATCTTCCTTAAAATATATTTAAAAAATTGCTAGATAAAAACATCTAGAACATATCCACATGGATATGTTTGGACCATAATGTGAATAATGTTTTGATGTAAAATTATATGTATATATTTTATTGGTGATTATTCTAGATTTAAATTGGTCTTTTTTCTACAATGGAAAAGTGAAGATTATAATGTTTTTTTAAAGACTCTATAAAATTATATAAAATGAAAAATGTTTTAAGATAATTTCATTAAGAAGTAACCATGGTGGATAATTTTATAACCATGAAGTCAATTCATTTTATTCAAATCTGGGTATTAAACAGACCTTCTCTGCACCAAGAACATGTCTACAAAATGTAATTATTGAAAGAAGAAATAAAACTATTCAAGAAATGCATAAGACTATACTGAATGAATAGATTCATGTTATATACTTATTGGAATAAGTTGTAAGCACAACTTTATATATCATGAATAGATTTTTAATTCAGCCTTTTTTCTAAAATAAAATATATGAACAATGGAATAATCAAAAGTATAATGTGAAGTAATTTAATGTTTTTGGATTCAAGGTGTATATCTTGAACACCAAGGAAAATATTTGTAAGTTTGATCCAAACTCTTATGGAGGAATATTTTTATCATATTTAAGTACCTTTAAATTCTATAGAGTTTTTAATAAAAAGGAAAAGTTTGATGAAGAATTAGTTCCTGTGATGATAGATTAGACTGACCTTTTTATTAAAGGGAAATATCAATATGATGAAATTACTAACTCTTTTGACAACATGACACTTTAAAAAATGAAAATTTATTTTGAAAATAATATAAATAAAATTCAAATTAGGTTAGAATAAAATGACACTGATAATCCTAAATTTGTTAGTCTAAAACCCTAAATAATGATCTGTTAGAAACTGTTATAGGAGACCAAGATATTTGAATAAGATATAGAATAAATTCAAGAAACCTAGATGAATTATTTACCATTATTTCTCAACTATAACCTAAATCATTTGAATAATCCTTTTAAGAAGAGAGTTGGATACTTGCAATGAAAGAAGAGGTCAAAAAATTCAAAATAAATGATGTTTAAGAACTAGTTGATAGAACATAAAATAATCTAGTCATATGAACTAAATGAGTCTTTAAAAATAAACAAGATAATCAGGTAGTTATATCTACAAACAAAGATAGATTAGTAGCTAATTGATATATTCATAAATAATGTATAGATTATGATGAAACATTTTCCCCTATACCTTTATTCGAACCATCTAGAAAGCTTTTTTCTCATTCATCTCATATAAAAAATAAATTATATTATATGGATTTTAAATACTCCTTTTTAAATAGATATTTATTGAAGGGTGTTTTTTTTTGAACAACCTCTTGGATTGGAAAATTCTCAAAAACAGGTAGTTTTTATGCACATGTATTGTGGATAAAAAACACAATAATGGAACTTGTAGTAAATTTTAATTGTACACATATTTTATGTGATACTAAAATTTCTATAAATATTTCAAAAAATCCTATAAGACATTCATGAACTAATAATATTGTTATTTGGAATCATTTTCTAAGAGATCATGTTCTTAAAAAGGATATATCTTTATAATTTGTCAATACTAAATATGAACAAGATGATATTTTCACAAAACCAATTCCCAATGAATGTTTTGATTTTATTATGGAGGAGTTTTGTTTATTTAAATTTTAAATAAATGTTAATATTTATTCTATCTATTTCAATTCTTTTTATTTATTTATTTCTTCTGATTTACATATGTTAAAAATATTATCTAAATAATTTATATGTGATATATTTTAATATTTATTTAGTTTTGATATATATTTTAGTTAATTTATAATATTTAAATTTACTTGAGTCATATGTTTTCAAAAAAATCATAATCATCTTCCGTAATTACATGAGAAACATGGTATTGTAAAAACAAAGTCAAATTCCATTACCTTTTTGCCTATTATACCATTTTTTAATACCAAACCCTTCTTCTAACTTTATCTTCCTATGTAATTATTAGAAACACAACAACCCTAGATCCTTAGAACATTCATTTCTCAAAAACGAAATAAATGGCTAACCTAAGAAGGTGAAGCCTGCGATCTGAAGCGACAACAAGTTCGTGGAAGAAATTTTATTCAAGGAAAGGAGATAAATTTTTAATGGATCTACCAATATAATCTACTCCTGAAATAGGAGTTAATATTTAATGTATTGGAATTTTTTTTCAATGAAGAAAACTCATATTTTCTCTAGGAGGTATAATGGAACATTTCTCTAAAATATCATACTGTTTAGTTTTAGTGATTATGAAGATACTATTTTCACAGGAATTGATCGTAATGATTTTTGAATTTCTTTAAATAAAATTTCCCAAATATTATACTCTCCTCATGAATATGATTTTAAGTATGATCTACAGTCCATTTTGGACAAGGATCATAAGTCTAAAGACCTTATGTATTTTATTTTTAATTCAATAAACATAAGGAAGATGTTTTTCAAAGGTCTTGAGGAAGACCACATAATTATGGTCAAGTTTTTTCAAACATGAATTTCTCCAAGGATGGATGAAATGGAGAAAATTATATATCCATAAATTGATATCATGTTTCTATTCATAAGTGATATAATGCTGAATTGTCCACGATATATGTTTAGACATCATAAATACCAGCGTCATCCAGATGTAAGGATAAATTTTTATCATTTTAGAAGGATAATTTCATGGATTTTTTTAATGAACAGTATGATTTGACTAATTTATTCTCGTATAAGGTGCCATCATAGTAAAGTAATAAATTTGAGAGATCTATAGATGTTACATGTTTTTTGGAGTACTGTGAAAGGAAAATTATTACAAATTTTTGTTGATGAGAAATATTGTTTGAAGCATTTTCTCATCAAGAGAAACATGTTATTGGAAATGAATGAATTGGAGAAAGTAATGGAGAGGGAATTTTAAAAACTACCCAAAAGAAATTGTTTTATTGAAGAAGAGGAAGAGAAAAAAGATATTTTTTTGGCAGAATTTGTTATAAAACTATGGAATAGAGTAGGTCCACCTACTGAAAAACTAGTGTTCGGTTCAGGTGAATCTAAATGTTCGGATCATTTAGAAGAATTTATTTTTGAGGAGGAACAAAAAGTTGAAAGTGAAATTTGAGATTTTTATAGTGTTGTTATATCGGTAGATCGGGAAGAAGATTCAGCTAATCAAGAAGAACAAATGATCCTCAAATAATTAAATTTGGCTACTAAAATAATTATGAATATTGTTTACTCAGTTTTTGATCATTTGGATGATAGAAATATATAAATTAATGAAACAAATTTAATTTCATGATTTTATATCTTTTTCAAGTGAAAAATATATTGAAAACTGAGTTGATATGTCTGTGGAGATGATTACATCAAGATATTTATAATTCATGGAAGATGATTAGTTATATAATCCATATGAAGGAAAATATGATTCCTTGACTAATTAGGTTAATGATCTTGTAATTAAATTTAACTAATATCTGGATGAAAATGTCAATGTTCAGAAAGATCACAATATTGAATGGAAAATGTTGAAGGATCTGAAGAAAAATTTAGTTTCCAAAAAAATATAGATGATTTCATGAGAGAATTTTGGAATGAGGTGGAATAGATATTGTCTAATGTTTTTTCAAAAATTAGACATGGCAGATGTAGTGGTAGTTAGGGTGAACATTTGAGTCAATGAAAAGTAGTTTCAGTCATACCAGTAAATCTACCTAAGATATTAGTTCCTCTCCATATCTGATTCAAATGTTTCAGGAAATAATAATACCTAGGGATTACAAGAATGATCATCTATAAAAATACACTGAAATAGTGATACTTTGTGGGCTATATTTGACAATAAAAAATTTAGAGTGTACCAACATTCTCAGAATTAAAAAGGTATCATATTTCTACTGAACAAAATCATAGATAATTTGGACCATTTTATGATTCAAGATATGATTTTTCATGGCATTTTGAATTTCAATCATGTTGAAAATTTGAACAATAGTAAATATTCTAGAGTTTTAATTATCCCTTTGGGATATAATCATATGAAAGAGTTACAGTTATAGATATAAGAGCTGAAAGAAATGTTTCAATCCTCTCAAAATACTACGTAATGGCATCTATCCTAAACATATTAGATGAAAAACCTATTTCCCAGTCACACTAACAATTGTACTTATAAAATTTTTGATCAGTAAAATATCATTATTCTTATTTACAGTAAATTATTTTATATTATTTTATGTTTATGTCTCCAGAAAAAAATTGAATCATATTTATTTAAATAGATTATTATAATAATGACATAATGATATGTGAAAAAATAAACATGTTGTCATATTTTTCTATACATTCCTTTTGATTTCAAAAAGGGGGAGAAATTTTCATTAACAAAACATTTATTTTTCTCAAAATAATTTTATGAAACTGAATATGGAATTAATTTCTATTAATTTTTTTCAAAATATTAAATTCAATTACTAATATTATAAGTTTTTGATCATCAAATAGTGGGATATTGTTGGGAATGTACTGTCTCAACAATACCCAATAAATATTATTGATTTTTATGATCACAAATACCATTGTTTTTTCAATAATTATATTAATTTATGTGCTTTTCGATAAATTAATATTCTTTACAATATATATTTTGGAAATATATTCAATCTTATTATTCATGTGGTATATTTATAAAAAAAATTTAAATTCCCTTAAGCGTATTATGAAAAGAGTGTCCATTCCCTACGTTGATGAACATTAAGTAAGAAATAAACCCTATATTTGTATTAAACCTTATGTTTAATGTTCAAAGCGTATGGTTAATAAACCCTAATTTTATAGAAATGTATATATAAAGAACCTTACATTTGGATGGAACCTTACATTTAACAGAGATAAAAACTATGGTTAAATAACTCATTGTATGTATGGAACCCTATGTTTGAAAAGAACGCATATTGATTATCGACCTTACTTTTGTGATCAACCTTATGTTGTGAACCATGCATTCAGATAATGAATGCTACATAGTTGAACACTGTGTTTTGTATTATTTTCATTTTATAAAGGAACTCTATGTTTGAATTTTTAAACATCAGATACACGAATATACAATTTTATAGATGTTTTGTGCAACAAACTTTGAAAATATTCCAGCCAATATACCGATCATTTTAAAAAAAATTGAAATATAATTATGATTTATTTAAAAAATAATACTCATTAGATAATTTTTACCGTATTATTAAGGGATATTATGACTACTCTGAGATATCTTATGAATTTGAATTATCATGATTTATCAGACGATTTTATTGGATTTGAAATTATAAAGAATGATCTTTGGTTTATTTATTCTATCGTTGTATTTGTTAAATATATATATATATCTATGTGTGTGTGTGTGTGATTCAAAGAAGATACGTATATAGTGATATATATTACAACAAATATTGAGATACATATTTTTATTATTACACCCTTTTGAAGATATTTTATAGATATATTTAAACAATCTGTCAGACATTTGTTTCTACGGAATAGTCTAGACTTTGGAGATCAACATGTTTTGAATATTGTATTTGATGTAATTCGATTGCTGATAATAATTGTTGTTTATTTAAATACCTATTGTAGCCAGCTCGGTTTATAATTAATCCTTCTTGAAGAAATTATTTTCTTGAGAAAACAATCTATCTACTATCAGTTGTTATTACAACTCTGTAGTTCAATAAGATCATTTTAGATAAATATCTTTTTATTGATATTTTCAATTGGTTGTACTCATTTTTGGTGGACTATCAGAAACTCAATATTGGATGGGGATATTCATTTCTCTATTAAATAACCAGAGGGCTCTATTTGTATCATTATTTGTAATGTTTTCAAACAACTGCACTCAGTTTTGGATTGGTCTAATGATATGAGGGACTGACTAGTAAAATTCACCAAACTCATAGAGATATTAATTGGTGGTGTGTAATAGGGGAACTTTGTTCCATGAAACACTATAAATATATGTTTTATGTAATTATTTTTTATCCACTTCTCATACCTTCATGTAGAAGATAAAAACTACCTATCATCATAGTCTATAGTTTCCACTAAAAGGTAGAATTGTAAATGAGTTTGAAAATACAATATTCTCCCCCCTATTGTTTATATTTAAATATTCCAATCTAATAGATTGATGTATGTTTTTTATGCTAGTAATGATGGATATAATAATTCACAATAATATAATAACATCTTGTTATATCTAATATAATAGTGATATTATATTATCTTGATTTACAATTATGTTATGGTGTTGGAAGATCAAATAAAATGAAAATTATCTTTCAAGAAAACTACCTCTTCCATAGAGAACATCATTAAGTTTTCCAAAAAATGTTTATTATGATGGATAAATGATAAATATATCGATCTAAGATATTGGGTGGATATTAAGGTATGTTTATGTGATATTAATTGAAACACCAAACAACTTTGGATGTTTAATATAGGTAACAGAGGGGTTTAATTTTTTATGTAGCGGAGAGGAAACACATGGAATATTTGAAAGGAATCAATTAATATAAAAATTTATCATTACATTATCCACCAATGTGGGAAATTATAAAAAACATAGAGGTTATAATGTATAAACATGGACATCCAATGTTTTCTGGACAAGTTTATTGGCTAATTTAACCATTTTCATTTTTGTTTAACCCCAATAAATTAGTTTTTACCCTAACCAGAGTAATTAAATTGTACTTATTTCCATATTCATATTGCTAAAAATATCATTGGCCATTTTAGATAAGTTAAATATTGAATGTATTTTTTCATGTAAAATTCAAAGAATTATCAGATCCAATTTTAATATTTACTTACATATGTGATGAAAAAGATTCTTTATAGAGAGAAAACAACCATAAGTATAGATAGTTTTATTATAAAATTTCAAAATGAAATTCATTCCAAAAATAAAAATTGATTTAATTATAATAATATTCATCTAATTTTACATTTAAACTAATTTAAAATATAATTTATCTTTTAAAATAATTTAATAAAATCCATTTTATAAAAAACATATTTTTATCTATTTATAAAAAATATAAGCATTGATAAGAAACACAAAAATTCACACAATTGTAAATTTTTTATTATGATTCAATAATTAAATCAATTTTATCATATAGATTTTATAAATGAGTTAACAAATACATTTAAATTGTGTTTACAATGTGTGACTAAGCCATATTTTATAAAAATACATTTTTATGAAAATATTCTTTTTTCATTAATGATTCATATTTTACTTCTAATAAATTTAATGCCAAATTAGTTTTTTATATATGTATAAACCATATAATTTTTATACTTTTATTAAGATACATTCCAATCAACATAACATATATATTATAATAGTTTTTTAAAAAAATTAATATTGTTTTATGCTTCATTTAAACCTAATATTCTGTGAACCACATGTTGTTGATGAGATTTAATTTATTTATTTAGAAAAAAAAATAATTCCTAAAGGTGTGAAATTATTCCCAAAATCACAAACATAAATCTAAATATTTGGGGGACATTAGATTTTAAATATTAGAGCGTATTTATTCTTCATAGAATCCTATAGTTCCCACATTAATTTATGAATTTTATAACTTCCCCAATGTTTATTTACTAAATGTGTTGTATGATTCCCCAAAACAATCACTATACTATCATGAATATGTATTGGTTCTAAATAGTTATATAGATCATGTTTCTATTACATGTCGTAAAAGGTGATTACATGTGTTGGGTCTACAATGGACTTCATTAACAATTATATATTGAAAACACAATTTAATTTGGAGAGACATGGTGGAATTTAAAAATGATATGGAATAGATGAAATTCAATAATGTATTTAAAAGGTTTATATGTACATGGGTATTAGTTTACCTTTCATAAAAAATCATATGAAACCCTTACTTGGAGGAACTGTAAAGAAATAATGACACCCACCTGAAATTTTAAACCCTTCATACGATTTTTTATAAAACTATGATGGGATTAATTATGCTGCTGATTAGTATTTAAGATTTTTTCACTCTTTAAAAAGTTCTACACCAAAATTTTTCCCTTCACCAAATTCATCCCAACATGTCTTAGTATAAAATATCATGGAATATGATGCTTCATTTGACACCATTTGAATTAATAAATTCAAACTATTGTCATTTGAAAACACTACAAAAAGTGACTGTCTGTTCCACGTACCTTGATAATAAAGTGATCATGATTAAATGGTTCCCTCTATTGTTTGAATAGTTGTTCAGGACCATCAGTCAGTTTGAGGATTCTAGACAATGCTGGCAGTATGCTTTATATAATGATCCTAGTGAAAAAATACACTACTGGAAATCCAGCATTTCCCAACGGTTTAGAACCGTTGGGAAAGGCTGCAGAACCGTTGGTATATGTTATACCAACGGTTCTGCAAATCGTGGGGAAGTAAGCTGTTGGGAAAGGCTTTTCCCAACATTTTACAAAGAACCGTTGGGATAGGTTAGAAAAAATCAACCTATCCCAACGGTTCTGCCAAACCGTTGGGAAAGGCCTTTCCCAACGGTTTGGCCCGTTCGGTAATCAACAGATAATTTCCTTTCCCACCAGTTTAAAAACCGTTGGGAAAGGTTTTTACCAACGGTTTCACACCGTTGGGATAGGGTGTTTTTACAAACGGTTCCTTGAACCGTTGGTAAAAACAGCTACATAGAGCCTATTCCAACGGTTTGAAAACCGTTGGCATAGTCTTTGCTGTGAAAATTGCACAGGAGCCTGCAATTTGCATAGCAAGTCTGGTTTTTGGGTCGGTTTCAATTCAATTTTTAATCCAATTATGCCCTCATTTTCAATTCATTTTTCAATCCAATTATTGTACATGTAACACATATAATGCATACATATAGAGAACAAACCAACACATAAAAATAATGAAAACCAACCAACCAACACATACAATGCATCCTAAAAATATACACATCCATAATTAATGTAGAATTCATAACATAATTATAAACATACATAATTCATTTAGAATTCATTTTAAAATTTAGATGACAATCATATGTGGAATCCGGAATTCAATTCATAATTTGATTGGTTTTTCATATACCATATATTTTTAATAGAAATGATATCCATTTTAAACAAAATACATACATCTGGAATGATACCGGTCACATCGTGCCTCTGATTGAGGAAAGGTTAACTCTTACACATCACAAATGACTCATTGATCGTTGTCCTAAAGTATCAACATATTCCGAAATCGTTTGGTCGGTTTTCCGTATATCAGTTGTTGTTTTCAATTAAAATGAAGTGTTTTTTAAATAAAAGAGAGACACTTTGAATGGTGTCGGCCACACCGTGTCTCGGATTAAGACAGGGTTGACTTGTACACGTCACATATGACTCATGGATCATTGTGCAAAAGTATCGATAGAATCCGAATGTGTTTGGTCGTTCTTCCGTATGTCAGTTGATGCCTTTCACTTAAAATGACGTCCTTTTGAAACAAAAGAAGGACACTTTGAGGGGTGTCAGCCGCACCACATGTCGGATTGAAGTGGTGATGATTCATACACGTCACATATGACCCATGGATCGTTCTCCTAAAGTTTCAACGGAAACCGAATCCGTTTGGTCTTTTTTCCGTATGTACTTAAAATGGTGTCCATTTTAAACAAAAGAGAGTCACTTAGACTTATCCTGGCCACACCGAGACTCAGATTCATCCCGGGTTGGCTCGTAAACGTCACATATTACCCATGGATTTTTGGGATAAATTGTCAATAGATTCGGAATGCGTTTGGTCGGTTTTCCGTATGTCAGTTGATGCTTTTCACTTAAAATAACATCCTTTTGAAACAAAAGACGGACACTTTGAGTGGTGCCGACCACAACACGTCTCCAGATTGAGCTAAATCCACCGTGCAACATTCTAATTATTATTCATGACGTGTACGCATAGACGACACGTCAATCGGATGTGCGGTTTGCGCGGTACGACTCAATATTCGTGTTTTAAGTGATGTGTGCGCTTCGTAAACGCGCGTGAGGGGGGTCCAAATGGGCCGAACGAAGTCGGAATGGCCTTAAATCAGATGAAAAATACGGGAGAGTGATTTATTAAGTGGAAGAGCAGACGACACGTCAATCGGATGTGCCATGTGCCTGCGGTGACTGACAACGCGGTTCTGGTGTCATAAACGGCCAAAACGGGCATCCAATGGTCAAATTCATAGCATACAACCTTAGATTGAGCTGAAACCACCGTGCAACATTTTAATTATTATTCGTGACGTGTACGTGCAGACGGAACATCAATTAGACGTGTGGTTTGCGCAGTACGACTCAATATTCGTATTTCAAGTGATGTGCGCGCTTCGTAAACGCGCGTGAGTGGGGTCCAAACGGGCCGAACGAAGTCGGAATGGCCTAAAATCAGACGAAAAATACGTGTGAGTGATTTCTGAAGTGGTCGAGTAGACGACACGTCAATGGGATGTGCCATGTGCCCGTGGTGACCGACAACACAGTTCTGGTGTCATAAACGGCCAAAACGGGCATCAAACGGTCAAATTCATAGCGGACGACCTCAGATTGAGCTGAAACCACCGTGAAACATTCTCATTATTATTCGTGACGTGTATGCACAGACGGCACGTTAATCGGACGTGTGGTTTGCGCGGTACGGCTCAATATTCATGTTTTAAGTGATGCGCGCGCTTCGTAAACGCGCGTGAGGGTGGTCCAAATGGGCCGAACGATTTAGGAATGGCCTGAATTCAGACAACAATTACGGGTGATTGATTTATGAAGTGGTCGAGTAGACGACACGTCAATCGGACGTGCCGTGTGCCCGCGGTGACCGACAACGCAGTTTTGGTGTCATAAACGGCCAAAACGGGCGTCAAACGGTCAAATTCATAGCGGACGACCTCGGATTGACCTGAAGACACCGTGAAACATTCTAATTATTATTCGTGATGTGTACGCATAGACGGCATTCCAATAGGACGTGCAGTTTGCGTGGTACGGCTCAATATTCATGTTTTATGTGATGTGTGCGCTTCGTAAACGCGCGTGAGGGGGGGTCCAAACAGGCCGAACGAAGTCGTAATGGCCTGAAATCAGACGACAAATATGGGTGACTGATTTTTGAAGTGGTCGAGCAGACGGAACGTCAATCGGACGTGCCGTGTGCCCTCGGGGACCGACAACGCAGTTCTGGTGTCATAAACGGCCAAAACGGGCGTCCAACGGTCAAATTCATAGCGGACGACCTCGGATTGAGCGGAAAACACCGTGAAACATTCTAATTATTATTCGTGATGTGTACGCACAGACGGCACGTCAATCGGACATGCGGTTTGTGCGGTACGACTCAATATTCGTGTTTTAAGTGATGTGCGCGCTTCGTAAACAAGCGTGAGGGTGGTCCAAACGGGCCGAACAAAGTCGAAATGGCCTAAAATCAGACGTCAAATACGGTAGAGTGATTTATGAAGTGGAAGAGCAGACGGAACATCAATCGGACGTGCCGTGTACCCGTGGTGACCGACAATGCAGTTCTGGTGTCATAAACGGCCAAAACGGGCGTCCAACAGTCAAATTCATAGCGGACGACCTCAGATTGAGATGAAACCATCGTGCAACATTCTAATTATTATTCGTGACGTGTACGCGCAAATGGCATGTCAATCGGATGTGCGGTTTGCGCGGTACGGCTCAATATTCGTATTTTAAGTGATGTACGCGCTTCGTAAACGCGCGTGAGGGGGGTCCAAAGGGGGAGGGGGTTGTCCAGGGTCCAAGAATGAGGGGGGTTGTCCAGGGAGTTCACAAACACAAAACCACTAAAAGACAACAACATCCATAAAAACAGACAATATATAAAAATAACTCAACTCCAATACTATACTACGAGTCTAGATAAAACCAACAACTAGAATAGATTAAACATCAAATCTCAGTAATATAAGTCAAAAATGTAACGGATCAATATGTCCTACATCAGCATCACCATCACCATCATCATCATCATCATCATCACCCTCGTCATCATCCTCCTCATCGTCCTCACCCTCTACAGCGCCTTCCTCCTCGCCTTCGCCCTCCTCCTCGCCCTCCTCATCTCCCTCCTCTTCCGCATCAGACTCCTCGCCATCATCATCTTCAAGCTGGACATCGGCCTGACCACCACTGGAACTGCCACCTGGTGCACCATATATATAATGTATCTACGACATGTATTCATCAATCGCTGGGCTGGCCTCTGCTGGAAGTTTTGGACGTAGAACCTCAATAAATTTCATAAATGCACTGTTTGCCCTAGCAGACTGTTCTGCCGTCTCTGTGGCCCTTTTCTCAGCCTGTTCTACCTGTTCCCTAACTTGCTGCAGCTCGGTGGCACTATAACTCGTACCTGAGGCAAGCCAATACCTCGTCGGGGCTATCCTAGGTCGGCAGCGTACTCTGCCAGAATGATCCTCTCCCAACACCTGATGTAAGTGATCAGATGGCCCAAAATTGTCTGCTTCTTGGGCATCGAGGGCCTCTAAAGCATCCTGTTACAAATATAAATATATTATTATGTTACTAAATAGATATTAAAATATAAAATCAACAGATTAAAACATACAATTTGCTGCTAAGTCGCTTCGTTGATCGCACTTCCATCCTTTTTTCGTCTACTCGAGCAAAACAGTTTTGCTCGAGGCACACGTCCTTCAATATTTTTTACATGCCTCTACAATGACATTGAAAACAAAAGTTATATAAAAACTTTATCAAATGATTAAATAATTGAGGAAACAAAAGAAAATGTAAGTCGTAAAGAAAACTTATAAACAATTGTCATACCTGCTGCCTCTCATGATCCGGCATCGTCGTGCGTCCTAGTGTATGGAGGAATTTTTTTGCATCAATGTTTTTTTTATTTTCTCCAGATGATTACTAAATAAAATTTGATAATGCAAAGGATAATATTAATGCAAAACTTGAAAGTTATTATTTAAATACCTCAAATGTAATTCATACCTTAAACTGGGTATTCATCCAATGAGTAATCATCTGAAGATACTGCTCTATAGGACAATCATCCATGACTGGTACCACCTCTAACTCAGTACCAACTCTAGCACGCCAGCCAATATACAGTTCATGCTTGTAGGCTCTCCAAAGCTTGCCTAAATTCTTTAGACGTTCCAGTCGTGCACCCTCACCATCAGGAAAATTAAATCGAAGCTGAAATCAAAATATTAATTCATATAAATACAAAAATAATTCATGGAATTAAATACAACAGATTTTTTTACCCATATCTCTGCCCAAGCTCTATCTTTAACCTCATGTGGCAAATTTCTCCACGACAGTGGGATGACGAGAATGATGTCGGAGTATTTGGCAAGCGTCGCCAGAAAACTCCGACATTGCTGCCCTGTTTTCTCAACCATCTGATTGTCTTCATTATATTCCACCATAACCTGTGTGCGACGGTTCCACACCGAACGCATGCGTGTACATCCCCGCCCCCGCCTCCTGTCAGTAGATGTATCTGTCATGATAGAAAAACAAATATTTTATCAAAACATGTTATAATGAAAATAAATATTGCTATAAAAATTTGTTAGGGTTTTATAAATATAACTACGCTAGTCTGATCAATGAGTGGCATCGGATCCACAGAACCTGATGGAACACCCTCTAGTGGAACAGGAGTCGAAGAAGATGGAATATAAATGCTCGGAGAGACAGAAGTAGAAGGAAAAGAAGATGGAACAGCTGTATGACCTGATGCTGACTGGGGAGTGGGAATCATCATGGGATGTGAAAATGATGGGGCAGAAGATGCAGAAGGTAGCGAAAACATGGGAGGTCTAAATACCCCATGGGTCCCTAATGACACACCGAGATCAGAATGTGGGAAGGCTGAAATGTCAGTGGGAGGGGCAGGGTTTAGTCGGGCACGCGCAGCTCTACGTCCACCTCTGGTACGAACCCTCCTCGTACCACCGGCCTGAGTACTAGGACCAGTACTAGGCTCCTCGTCGAATAACTGGCGACGTAATGGTGGATCCTACAAAAAAGTTTAAAAAAAATTAATCACATGACATTATATATTCTGTAAATATATATATATATATATATATATATATTTGAAATAAAGTACTCACTATAGGCACTAATGGTGGAATGCCCATCTCCTCCATCCGACGATTGTTCTCCACCATTTTTTTCTTCGTCTCTCTTCAACTGGCTGCATTTCCTGCATTTGAAAACAAATATGTAATTAATTAGAAAAAGAAAATTAATGTGTAAACCAAAAAACTAAATATATGAGGGAATTAGGGGATTCATTGGTAATTTAGCTATCAATTGTTTTAGAAGAGCTTGAATGAATTTAATAAAACATACAAGTTGTAATGTTCACCAAGATAGAAATATTGTTTGATTTGGTTTGAATACAGTTCAATTCCAAATTAGAAAATGCAATTCAAATAAAACAGCAACCAATAAACATTGAAAATTCACATAACGGTCAAGTCATCTAAAACATATTTTTGATCAATACTAAATAAATATGAATATTACCAACCTTAACAACCCAACTCTAGGTAAACAAAAAGAATTGAGAACATGGATGAATGATTCTATATATTTCCAACCACAACTTCAGGTTCATAATCAACTCTGACAATTGAGCTATTGGAGTCATCAAAAGAAATAAATGGATTGGTTCCAATGGCAATAGGGACAGTGTCAATTCCATCATCAGCATCATCAAAAATATGTCTTGGAATTACTTCAACTATGACACCAAATTCAGGTTGAAGTTGATCATTGACATAAAAAACTTGTTTAGCCATTGATGCCAACACATATGGTTCTTCGGTTGCAAGAGTGCGGGTCATATTAATTACTTGAAATCCACAATCATCAATAAATGTGCCATGTCTCGTCATCGAATCAAACCAATGGCATTTCATCATTCTGACTCGTCCATGAGAGTAATAATCCAATATTATTATTTTCTCAACGACTCCATAATAACCCACATTTTCAAGTCGCGGTCTACTATCTGATGCAATGGCATAAAAATCTGTTGTGGCAGTAACCATAATACCATCATGTTGTGTTCTCATGTTTTTGGCTCGTTCAGTGACAATAAATCTGTACCCATTGATAACAATTGATTTACAGTCACGAACCACGGTATTAGGACCAAAAGACAAAGATCTTATTTCCTTAGAGATAGAGTCAGCAGACAAACTCAATACCTGTAATATAAATGACAGTTGAACTTAAGTAAATATTGAAATAATTAATTTAAACAGTAATATTTTTACCTTCAATTTTAACCAAGCAGAAAACCCTTTTCTATGCAAAGTCTCTCTCCTTCTCAAAGATAAAGAACGATGCTTCCTATTTATCATTGTTTTATGTTACCTATAGATAAAAAAATATTAATAGTTTAACAGATATATATGTAAGATATACATATTCAATTTTGTTACCTGATATAGTCATCAAAAAAATCACAGTTGAACAAAACTGTGCGATGTGCCATCTCCCGCTCTTCGTGGCTTAATGTCTTCAATGTATATGATCCAGGAATTCCTCCTGTTTGAGGAAGTGATGGAAAACTGGGTTCAATTTTCTCATATTGTTCTTCTTCATTTCTCATTGGTATGTTCATTCTTGTAGTAAGATCAGACAAATACATTGAACAGAAATCCATACATTCTTGATCTAAGTAACCGTTCACGATAGAACCTTCTGGATGATTCTTGTTTCGAACATAAGACTTTAATGTGAACATATTTCTTTCAGTTGGATACATCCAACGAAAAGAAACAGGTCCTCTGAGAAGTATTTCAGTTGGAATATGGACAGTCAGATGCATCATGCATGTGAAAAATGATGGGGGAAATATTTTCTCCAACTCACACAAAATTAATGGGGCATCTGTCAACATTTTTTGCAAGAAAGACTTGGACAACTTCTTACCACAAAGATCTCTAAACAAATGGTACAACCGAATAACACCCACCCTTACATTATTGGACAAAAGATTACGGATTGCTATTGGAAGCAACTCATGCAGTAGAACGTGATAGTCATGAGTCTTCAAAGTTTTTTGTTTCAACTCTCTTCTGTTGACCAATTTAGATATGTTGCTTGAATTGCCATCAGGAACTCTAATAGTCTCTAATACTTCCAAAAATTGTTTTTTTTTTCAGTAGGTGTCATCACATAAGAAGCACATGGAAGTTGCCATTTATTTTCACTGATACGCACAAGATGCAATTCTAGTCTGATGCCCCAATCCACCAAGTCACGTCGAGATCGTAAATCATCTTTTGTCTTCCCCTTGACATTTAGATAAGCTGAAAGCAACATTTCACATATATTCTTTTCAATATGCATTACGTCTAAGCAATGACGTAGCAAATAGGTTGACCAATAAGGCAAATCAAAAAAGATACTCCTCTTCCTCCAATTGTAACAGGTTTCTGTGGAAACATTCTTTCTCTTTCCAGATTTCATTTGACCCTTCCCGAACGAAAAACTGAAATCTTTCAATTCATTAAGTACATCAGTTCCAGACATACGCTGAGGTGGATCATCAGTCTCTATAGTATTATCAAATCTTTGATGATTCATTCTATATGGATGATCCTTTGGAAAAAATCGTCGATGTCCCATAAAACTGAAACTACAACGATGATTCAGTCTTCTGGATCGTGTATTCTTCATACAAACTGGACATGACAGTTTTCCCTTCGTGCTCCATCCAGACATCATTGCATAAGCTGGAAAATCATTGATCATCCACATAAGTGCAGCACGCATCTGAAATATGTCTTTTGAACATGCATCGTATGTGCGCACACCCACATCCCAAAGAAGTTTCAACTCTTTTATTAAAGGTTCCATGTATACATCAATATCAATGTCGGGATCAGAAGGACCAGATATGAGTATACTCATGAAATTGAAAGATTTTTTCATACACAACCATGGGGGAAGATTATAAATGTGTATAAAAACTGGCCATGTGCTGTGCGAAGTAAGCATCTACCCAAATGGATTAAAACTGTCGCATGAATGACCCAACCTCACATTACGCACGTCAACTACAAAATCAGGATGTCGAGCATCAAATCTCTACCATGCAAATCCATCTGCAGGATGAACCAACTCATCATTAGTCTTCTTTCTCTCAGTATCATGCCATCTCATTTTTATTGATATGTCATCAGACATAAAAAGATTCTGGAGTCTGGGGATCAATGGAAAGTGCCACATTACTTTCTGTGGAATGCGGGATGGTGTTCCATCATATTTTGACTTCCAGAGGGATGTGCCACATTTTATACATTCATTTCGTTTAGCAGTTTCTTCCCAGAATAAACTGCAATCTTTCGGGCAAGCATGAATTTTGTTTCTGGAAAACCCAAGTTCTTCAACTAAATTCCATGCCATATAGTGGTTTGAGGGAATATCTGCATCATCTGGAAGTAAATCCTTCAAGAGGGTAAGAATGTAATCGAATGTTGTATTAGAAATCCCATACATAGTTTTTCCATGAAACAATCGGATTAAAAATTCCAGGTTTTTCATTTTATCGCATTGCCGATATACTGGAGTCATGGCAACATCATTCAATTTTTTCACCCTATAAATATCATCATTTTCACTAGATGCATCAGTTGTCCTCATATCGACGTCTTCTTGAGTCGAAATCCTTTATTTTTCATGATAACGAATAAACGGAAACCGATCATCTAACAAATTCTCCATTCCAGTTCTTTCATTTCGATCATCACCAATTTGATATTTCATTTTCTCCCCATTGTGATACCAGACAAAGTAGTTTGCTTGAAAACTATTTTTGGTTATGTGGTAGCTAACTTCTTCATGACTCAACCAAGGTCTACTAACACAATTGGAACATACGCAGTGTATGCGACCACTATCTGAAGCATTGTGAAATGCAAAATCTATAAAGCTCTCCAAATTGTTTTGAAAATCGCTTGAGATACGATCAGTTTCATACATCCAACTTCTATCCATTCTGTAAAAAAATTCATATAAGTCATTTGTTCATAAACAATTCAATAGGATTGAACTTTAATAGAAAATACATTTAAGTAAACAATAAAGGAATAAAATAATCATGGTATCAACTACACATGTGAAAAAAACATACTAATGTGTTATTGAAAAAATGTAAAACCAACAAGAAGTTAATGTGTTATCACATCAGAGCATGCCTCATCCCATAACCATATTAGTAGGGTACCCTCGTGGATAGCCCCGCCCACCCCCGTGGACAACCCACCCACCCCCGTGGACACCCCCTACCCCTAGACATCCCAACCACCCCCGTGGACAGCCCACCCACCCCCTCGACACCCCTTCTCCCTATGGACAGCCCCCACCCCCTTGGATAGCCCGCCCACCCCCCTGGACACCCCTACCCCCTGTGGCCAGCCCACCCACCCCCCTGGACAGCCCGCCCACCCCTCCTTGACAGCCCGGCCACCCCCGTGGACAGCCCGTCCACCCTTGTGGACAGCCCGCCCACCCCCGTACCCCCCTGGACACCCCGTACCACCCCCCCCCCCCGGGATAGCCCTGCCCACCGTCCAAAACAGCCCACACCCCATCCCCTACAACCCCACCACCACCACCTAGACATACCAACACCCCTGGACACCCCACACACCCCTCCCCCACCAGGACACCCCACCCAGTCCACCAGGACAGCCCACACCCCTGGACAGCCCCGCCCACCCCTGTGGACAGCCTTTCCCACCCCTGTGGACAGCCCCGCCCACCCCCGTGGACAACCCACCCACCCCCGTGGACGCCCCCTACCCCCTAGACAGCCCAACCACCCCCGTGGACAGCCCACCCACCCCCCTCGACACCCCTTCTCACTATGGACAGCCCCCCACCCCTTGGATAGCCTGCCCACCCCCCCGGACACCCCTACCCCCCGTGGCCAGCCCACCCACCCCCCCTGGACAACCCGTCCACCCCTCCTTGATAGCCCGGCCACCCCAGTGGGCAGCCCTTCCACCCTTGTGGACAGCCCGCCCACCCCCGTACCCCCCTGGACACCCCGTACCCCCCCTAGATAGCCCCTCCCACCCTCCCAAACAGCCCACACCCCCCTTCCCTGCAACCCCACCACCACCACCTAGACATGCCACCCCACCTGGACAGCCCACACACCCCTCCCCCACCAGGACACCCCATCCAGACCCCCAGGACAGCCCACACCCCCTGGACAGCCCCGCCCACCCCCGTGGACACCCCCTACCCCCTAGACAGCCTAACCACCCCCGTGGACAACCCACCCACCCCCCTCGACACCCCTTCTCCCTATGGACAACCACCACCCCTGTGGATAGCCCGCCCACCCCCCTGGACACCCCTACCCCCCGTGGCTAGCCCACCCACCCCCCCTGGATAGCCCGCCCACCCCTCCTTGACAGCCCGGCCACCCACGTGGACAGCCCGTCCACCCTTGTGGACAGCCCGCCCACCCCGGTACCCCCCTAGACACCCCGTACCCCCTGGATAGCCCCACCCACCCTCCCAAACAGCCCACACCCCCCTCCCCTGCAACCCCACCACCACCACCTAGACATACCACCCCCCTGGAATTTGTAGAAATAACATAAAAATACATGATATATAGATAACACAAAATACTCAACCTATGGGTTCACATTAACTACATAATAACACACTTCACTACTACCATAAAACACATAAACCACACCACCACCACACAAGACGCATAGCATTTCTCACATTCATTTATAAGCCACTTCATTCACACTTACATTGTCCATTCATTTAATGTTAAATTAATTAAATCCATTTACCACACATCCATTTATATTCCATCTCATTTATTTAATATCTTGTTTTTTTGTTTTAACAACATAATTTATTCCATAGATAACCAGGAAACTAATAAAACCACCACACAACAACTCACCATCTCACAATAACCATCGACACCATGTTACATCGACCAACCATCTCACCAAAACAACCACATATCACAATAAAAATATTGCACATCACAAACCACCGCACAACCAAAACCACCTCACCACATTATACACCACAACTTCATCACACAACACCTCCACACGACACAAGACCACCACACATCATCACTATCATATAACTTCACATGATACATCCATTCCCACTAACCATCACATTACAACCCCACATATCACAAAGCCCAACTGGTCACCTCAATCCCCATAAAACATCCTACAACATACAATGAAACACAACAAAAAATCTCTAATAGAGGAAACATACCCCAACTTCCACAACTTATTTATTCAAGGTCTTTTATTACATTACCCCTTTATTTAGCATGGACATTATAACACAACTGATATTCCAGGGGAAACTAATTAATTAACAAAATATTTATTCATTTCCCTATTTTACACGGTGAAATCACATCAAAATCCAAACTTAAAACTAAAATATTAGTTCAATAACAATAAAAACAAGGCACCATATGTGTATAAAGAAAAAATTACTTTATTTGAGATGATTCAAATGGGTTTTCAACTATTCGGATGGGGGATTTGGAGAGTAGCAGAGAGCTGGAAGGGGATTGGTAACTTAAAACTAAAATACTAAAGCAATAACAATAAAAATAAGGAAGTATATGTGTATAAATGAAAAGATACCTGATTTCAGATGGTTTTCACCTCTTCGGATAGGGGATTTTGCGAGAGGAGAGCGGTGGAGCAGATGAAATTAGGTTTCTGTGCGAATGGGGGAGAGCAGCCCCGTGGCTGGATTTGGGGGAAATAATTCCCAACGGTTTTTATGAATAGTTGGGAAAGAGATGCTAAGGTCCCCTTTACCAATGGTTTGAGGAAACCGTTGGCAAAGGGGTGACCCTTTCCCAATGGTTCAAGAGAACCGTTGGCAAAAGGTGATTAACACACCCCTTTACCAACGGTTTGTTGGCAAAGGGGTGGCTTTTCCCAACAGTTTCAATGAACCGTTGGGAAAGGCTTTCTTAATCCTTTAAACCCAACGGTTTTTGCAAACCGTTGGTAAACACCTGTTGGGAAAAACAGCATTTCCAGTAGTGATACAATAATTTCAATGAAAAATGGGGATCAAAATCAAAAATGATAAAAAAACATGAGTGACATGATGTATTATAACTGCCTTAATATAGACCCATGTTAGGATATCAAGAAGTTAATCCTCTCTTATATAGGGGAAATTCACTTATTATGTTTAGATATCAACAATAACCAATATTGCATCATTCAATCAAGTATATTTGGTAATTTAATTACAAGGGTCATAGTAATGTCATCCCATTTACATATTGTATTTGGAAGTGTTTGTATGTCACCTCTAGGATATTTTCTATCATCCCTGACGTATAGAATATATAATTTTCATAAATAATGAAACATGTCATAAAAAATTGAAATCATGAATAATTAATCATGATCCATGACAGAATTTCACAATCATAACATATTACATTTCATTGTAAAAATAAAAATATAAAGTAAATTTAATATTTGAAGCTATCAACTAATTTATGATATTTCATAAATACCCATATTGTATTTGATTCACTGCTCATTACCACAAAATTATATGTAATATGTTATGGAAATAAACCATGAAATTCATCACAAATTATTCCATGGATAAATACTTTTGAACTATATTAGTCTTGGTCTAATCCCATGGACCCTTTTAAATTATAAAAAATATTATGTATTTTTTTGATATCATTAGTTATATTACATTACATAAAATATTTAAGGGATATATTGGACTCAATTTTCAAATAATGATTAACCACTAAAATAAATTCTTTATGAAATTATTAACATCTATTATTTATTCATAGATTTATTACCCATGGGGAAGAAATGGGTTTTATAAACTCTCATTAAAAAATATTTATCCAAATCCATAAATAAAATTTACGTTTGTCTTATCATAAGATCCAATACATAGTGAAACATATCAATCAATAATGTATCTTCACATGGATCAATAATACTATTATAAAATCATTAGAAATTAAAATTTTAAAATAATAGAGAAAATAAGTTATTCTTGGAACCATTTAAAAAAATAAAAACACCTAGATTAATGGGATTAGTTTTTTCATTGAGAATAAATTGAATCATTTTATGTAAAGATCATGATGATGAACGAACATGAGAATGGGAAAATAATTACATCACTTTGTTTATATGGTATACTTTTCTTACACATCTGTGATGTTATCATTTTTCAATGGATTGAAAAAGGCAAGGTAAATATTAATTTCTCATAAAAATCATAATTATATTATAAAAAATATATATATTTGAAATATAAATCTATTCAATCATCATTGTGTGGAGATGATAAAATATGTATTCAAATCCTTCATGGAGGTGAGAGTCTGCGGGGACTAGAAGTGGGGATTTAATTTTTCCTTTGATGGAAAAAAGATATAAAATTGTTGTAACATTAATTTAAAAAATATATTTATTTTAATATACTAGTTGTAACACCCCAGGTAAATAAAGAATATGAAATATTTATATTTATCCATATTTTTGAATAAATTATTTACATTACTTTAAAGGGAACGCTATGATCGATGGCGTACCCAATACGCAACAACGAGTTTATTGGGAATCTAACGTTGCACTCTAATAATAAAATAATATTATTTTAAATGGTAGTTTATTCCTAGCCATTGTAATGGCGGGAATGAACAGAACTAACTACAAAATGATTATATATGTTTGTAAAATATTTTTACCCTTTATAATAAATGTTAGAGGATTAAAAATGTGATTGAATCCAATTTTAAGCGTAACCATTCTAATATTCTTTAAAAGGTCGATTTACCACCTTTTGAGGGCGAACCTCTTTAAAATCTACTTTTTGACAATTTCATGTGTTATATTTGACAAAATAAATTTCTTCTTTAGAATCGGGACATCAAAATTTACTTTGTGTAATGTTTTGGTATTTTTCCGATAAAGTTCATTTTTTAATGAATAGTGAAAAATGTTGTATTTTAATTCAAAACCACTTTTTAATGTTATTTATTTATATGATTAGATTATCTTTTGAATTGGTTTTAAAGTGAAATTAGAATATATTTTTACCATTTAATCCAATAGTGGTCGTTGGAATTAATTTCACTTTGAAATTGGACTTAAACTGGTGTCAATTTTTTGATACTTATTGTTTCATAAAAACACGCTATTTGTTTTGACAGCGGGAATTGATTATAAAATTAATTAATTCAACTTATATGTTATGAATTTGGTAAAATAGACATCATTTTTGAATTCGGAATATCAAATATATCTTAGGTAGAATTTTTGGTATTTTTTTGAAAAACTTCAATTTTTTATGAATAGTGAAACCACAAAGTGGTGGTTAAAAAATTTGATTTCTCGTTTAAATGGGACTTTACCACTTCTGTGATTTGAATTTCAAAAATCCAATTTAAAATATTTTAATTGTTAAGTAAAATTTGGTTCAATGGGATGAAAATAATTTTTGATGAAAATTATCTTTTATGTTTTATCAATCGCGATTAAAGGTAATTAGTGTGATTTAAGGTAAAAATGATATTATAATAAAATGAAAGTATCTTGACACTTGTCCTAACCCTATTGGATGAGTTATGGCCGACCAACAAAACCCATGGGTCGATTTTTGGTACCCCATGGAGCCACTTGGGTATGATAATGACATTTATGCCTTTTATTTAAAGTTAAAATAAAAATGACACAAACATGAGATGTTTTACTAAAACAATTTTTACATGGGGTTATACAAGTCATATTTTTTACTATAAATATTCATTAGAAAGATAAAAATATTTTCTACATCATGATAGTTGTTTTATAATTTTTAGACATTAAATATTCTAAATTATTTATGACATCATGATGATGCGGCGATTACCTCATTGATAAAGGATTTCAATAAAATGAAAAGATAATGTAATATCTATTCCCTACACAAGTCCAAAACCTATTTAATGGGTATATTTCGAACCCTTATCACCTTATCCTTGAAACACATCAATGTGGGACTTTTAAAATCCGAAACTCATTTTAAAATAAAGTAACCTTTTATACCTTTCCAAGAGTTCCCCTCCTCTCCTCTTATAAAAGGCCCCCACATCTACCTCTTTACCCACACTTCCAAAGCCTTTGGTTCGGCCAAACCCTGCCCATTTCATCTCTCCACATCCCTCTCTTTATAATTGAAGCCTCTAGTTGGGCAGAATTCTTTTCTATGGAAGCCTTTGAGCTTAAATCCAAGAGAGTTACCCGTTTTAAAGGTAGTGTTTTCTCTTGTATTCTTATGTTTTATTTTGCTTCTCCAACCCCCTAAACTATTTTTATTAATTTATTTTGTAATAAATCCTGTATCTTCAATATATTAGGATGTTTTTATAATAATTATTCGAGCTACACTTACAAACACCTTCATCTAATGGTTAAAGAACATACTGTTTCTGTGGATGGCGAATTTCTGCCTCACGAAATGATGATTGTTCAACACTCATATAACACCTCAAAGGTGTCCATTAAGATGACACTATGTTTATATATGATATATAATATGTTTATGTTTTACTTAATCTTCTGTATTTTTCATTTATGACATACCTTTATGGCTTCCATTATGGGTATACACGATATCTTCATTTTAGGAAGTGCGGACTACCACCCCCTCAAAGTGATTTGATTCATTATTACCGTATGTGGTACGTATAAAGGATAAATTTAATGATATTATATATGATACCATACTGGAATTAAAATACTATTATGTATCATTATGACATTCCATTAAATATTAAATAGAAATGGAAGTTGCGTTCATGCGTACATACGGCTTACCGTCTCCATGAACGGTGCATTTCATTTCTTAACTCTAAATGTTATGTAATATTATAAATGCATGAATATACTGGATATATATGATATATATGCTATATAAATCATGAATAAAATTCTGGATATAATGGATATTTTACCACATGAAAAACTTGTAATTATAAAGAGTTTATTTTTGACTCAAGTACCTATGATCGTTAAAAAGACCGTTATTAGCTTAAATAATAACATAGTGTTCATGACATGGTAATAAGTGATATAAAAGGAATAATTAACTTGAAAAAGGTTCTTATGGAAGTAAAATTTGACTCAAGTTTATTATTGAGGATATTAAAAAATGATTGAGTCAAGTAGGACCCGAAGTAAGGGATCCTACTCCTCTCTTTCTTTTTAAGTACACTCTTTTATGTCATTCCTTTTAAAGCTCATCTTTCTTGTTATTGGGATGTTATTTTATATTACTATTACTGTAATTTTTATGTTCACATGATTATAGGACCTCTTCTCTCTCATCAATCCATTTTGGAAGTTTTCAGTGGCGCCGTTAGGCTGCCGAATTTTCGTAAGAGATCTAACCTCTCTCTTTCTTTTTAAGTACTCTCCTTTATGTCACTTATTTTAAGCTCCTATTTGTTATGTTGTGGGATGATCTTTTATATTCCCCTTTCTGTAAACTTTATGTTAATATTATGAGATACCGTATTTGATCTCATCAATCCATTTTTGTAAGTCTTAAGTGGCACCGTTAAGCTGCCGATTTTTCGTAAGGGATTTTTCATCTCACTTTTATTCCCGTGAGATTTATGCTACATTTTCCAAAATTTCCATTGAGTGGTGTATGTACTGCCCATTAGTTTACTCATTGTGTAATATACGTTCATTTATGAGTATTTACATCAATGTTGTATTGTCTTTCTTTCACGGTGTGCATGTCTCGAAAGATACCCATGTCGGTAAGGGAACCTTTCACCCTCCTCTTTTTAAAAGACTTATTTTGTTATGTCTTTTAATTCACATGATATTATGTTGGGATATTTTCTTCTATATCCTTATTGATTTAAATTTTATGTCCATGTGATGAGATACCATTTTTACCTCTCATCAACTCATTTTCTGAATTTTGTAGTGATTCTGTTAGGCTGTCAAATTTTTGCAAGGGAACTACTTAACCTAAATTTGATTCTTTGGGATAAACTTGTACACCTTGAATATGTCATCCTATGAATATGTGTGAATAACCTCTGATTTTTTTACACTTAATATCCACTTATATTTCGTGTATTAATTTGTCACACATAATTATGTAATTAATTTATCCTTAATCCAAGGATACAGTCTTTGTATGGGACTTCGTCTCAATCTCCTTTCATTGAGGAATATTTTGTTTTATACACAACTTTCTTTTATATGGTGTATAAACCCCTTTGAATTTTACTATTATTCAAAAGGAATCTTTTTTTATACGAAGTGTTTACTAAACGAAAAAGGGAATGTTTTTTTTGTCGTACGTATGCGGCGACAACAACCTCTCAGCCGCCGTGACCATTATTTGAGTTTCTGCTTCCTCTACAAGCCATACCTTTTTTTTAAATAAAAATAAATACCATTTTTTAATTTTCTTTTATTTTTGGTATTGAAAATGGTTTTCATAATGTTTTTATATCAATGTGTTGTATTGATATCTTGTGACTAAAAAGTGGAAATGTTATGTTTCCTTTATGCATGTTTTATGTGATACGATTATGTTATGGTTCTTGGGAATTATTATGAAGAGGGGTGGTTCTGTGATAAACTAAGGTCAGGTGAGCCCGATATAGATCTCCAATGAATTGGGTAACGTGAAGGAGTGAAACGTTAAGGTTTCTCTGAAGAGATTTAGGGAATATACTGTGGTGGGTATTCCAAACGTAACCAAGAGGGTTACTCCCTAAGTAAGAATGTTATGAATGCCTCAAGTTACCTTTATGTCTTATGATTTCTATGATTTATTCATGATTTGATGAGGAATGTTAAAGTGCCTATGTTTTATGGGTAAAGTATGATTTCATTATTATGTATATATGAACTCATGTTTCATTTCCATATTTTTTTAACCCTTACTGAGCTTTTTATGCTCATCCCACGTTTTTGAAATGTTTTTCATAGGTCAAGGGAAAGGTACATGATTTGATGATAGTGTAAAGGATGTGTCAAGAAAGAATCCATGTTTTATTTTAAATATTTCCGTTGATGGGAAAAATGAATACTGTATTTTATGTAACCACTTTGTTTAAATGTGTAATGTAATGCAAGTTTCATGATCTAATTCTCTAAAACTCTAAACCTGAAAAGATCCTCAATGTGTAATCTTGTAATAACTCAAGATTAAGTAAGGTTTAAGTCTAGGGCCTTATTGTTGGTATCAAAGGTCGTTTTTGACAACTTTAGGGATTAGGAGTTTTTGTTAGACACATGATTAGCCCCTATATCTATTATTTCAGTTAAATCCTTGTTTTATAACTTTTTTTAGGTCAAGTAAAGTCGGTTACGAATGGAAGGAGAAGGATCTCAAATGACATTCTTATCTTTTCCTGATGACATGCTTTCAATAATTATTGCAAAGTCAGGTTCGGATGATTGTGAAACTTTTTCTAGTATACAACTCACTTGCAAGCAGTTGTTTGTGATATTAAACACCTCCACTATACCTCATTATCATTGTGGATCATGGGTTGTTTTTAGACAAATACTATTTTCACAATATTCTCATATTTTCAAGAAAGGTAAATATTATCAAGGTATTTTAAAATATTTTACCATATCACAAGAATTTGAAGCATATTATGATTTTGAAAATGGTACTAAGGAAGGAGACCCTTGCACAACCTATTTATATTTGCTTTTAAAATATAGTCTCTCAGCACATACTTATTGTATTTTAAAAGGACCAATAATAGAATTTTTCATCTCAAATTTTGTCCGACTATTTTATAGTAATCATGTTTTATTAGATTTTTTGGAATTATATGTCATACATGATTATTTTCCAAAACTGTTCTTTTGTGAACACCCACATGACCCATGTTGTACAAGGTGTGTTTGGATGGAGGAAGCAAATGATTTTGAAGGATCTCTAAATCATTGTTGTAATGCATGGGACTTCTACCTATTTGAGCAAGATGACGATGAAACAAAGTGGACACCATGATCAAGGTATGATGTTATTCATTTTGGGAATCATTTTATTTTATCTTATGGTGGTGAAAAAAGACTTCAAGAATTAAGATGTTGAGATCGTAACGAATTTGGATGAAAATGAGAGGTATAAGGAAACTATTGAGGTTAAAACATGTTAGGGTTATTTTTGGAGTTTTATAAAAAGAACAACACGCAGACCGTGTGACAACCCGCCGTGTCGGACAAAGCTGTGGGAATCGAACCCACAACCAAAGTGTGACTGGTATTTATCGCCTACCACTGGACTACGTGAAGTCCCTGGTTAGTTTGACTGATTATTTTTAGTTAGATGATTTTATGAATTATGAGTAAGTTGATTTTTGGTTATCTGTGGAAATTTATTAACCTATCATGGAGGATATGTGATTAGGTTAATTAATTTTCTATGTGAGACTTTAAGAGCAACTGATGTTTTTTGGAGATAAATGTTACGATTTGACATGGAAGACTATGTGACTAAATCCTTCAAATATTTGGGTTTCAATCTTAGTTTGGTTTACATTGAAGAATTTTATGGACAAATTGTTTATCGAATGGTCCTCGTTGAACTTTGGGTTTTGTTGGAAAAATTTTGGAGATTAAGAATAGATTTTATTTTTATAAAGGGTTATCCTTTTCTGGATTATCTGATCTTATAATAACCTTTTTGGTTTTGGTTTTGGTTAGAGTCTAAAGACATGGGAAGTATATAGTTCTCTTTTGTGGATTAGGTGATTCTCTAGAAATTGATTATAGTACTCTTAATGCGAACAAGTCTCCCTAAATACTCATCTTTTGGAGAAAATATGAGTTTGATTAAGGAATATAGTAAAAGTTGAAAGTCTACATTACAAGTAAGAATGTTTCATTATGATTTAGTTAAGCTCAAAAATAAATTTTTCAATGAAAAGTAACTTAAAACAAAAATGTTGTCTGTTAACTATTCCTGCTGGGGAATCGAATACCGTTTAACTCATCATAAGATTGTGATTTTCTTATGGTTAACTTTCTCCTAGACATGTTTACTATCACTATCCATCAGAACATGACCCTATGTTTTCTCCTCCATGTCCATGTTTTCCTACATGGAATTTTAGTATGGGTTAACTCAGGTGACCTCTGTACTTATCTTTCATTATTTTAAAGTGATTTTTTTACTGACTCTTGTTCCAATGTGGGATTTTCAAGGAAGTTTCTGAGCCCAATTTTAAAATTTTGAGGATGCAATTCCCAAAAGGGGGGAAGGATGTAACAACCCAGGTAAATAAAGAATATAAAATTTTTTATATTTATCCATATTTGTGAATAAAATATTAACATTACATTAAAGGGAACGCTATGCTCAATGGCGCACCCAATACGCAACAACGAGTTTCTTGGGAATCTTACGTTGCACTATAATAATAATATAATATTATTTTAAATGGTAGTTAATGCCTAGCCATTGTAATGGCGAGAATGAACAGAACTTACTACAAAATGATTATATATGTTTGTCAAATATTTTTACCCTTTACAATAAATGTTAGAGGATTAAAAATGTGAATGAATCCAATTTTAAGCGTAAACATTCTAATATTCTTTAAAAGGTCGATTTACCGCCTTTTGATGGCGAACCTCTTTTAAATCCACTTTTTGACAATTTTATGTGTTATATTTGACAAAATAAAATTTTTCTTTAGAATCGGGACATCAAAATTTACTTTGTGTAAAGTTTTGGTATTTTTCTGATAAAGTTCATTTTTTTAATGAGTAGTGAAAAATGTTGTATTTTAATTAAAAACCACTTTTTAATCTAATTTATTTATATGATTAGATTATCTTTTGAATTGTTTTTAAAGTTAAATTAGAATATATTTTTACCATTTAATCCAATAGTGGTCATTGGAATTAATTTCACTTTGAAATTGGACTTAAACTGGTGTCAATCTTTTGATACTTATTGTTTCATAAAATCACGCAATTTCTTTTTACAGCGGGAATTAATTATAAAATTAATTAATGAAACTTCTATGTTATGAATTTGGTCAAATAGACATCATTTTTTAATTGAGAATATCAAATATAGCTTAGGGTGAATTTCTCGTATTTTTCTGAAAAATTCAATTTTTTATGAATAGTGAAACCACAAAGTGGTGGTTACAAAATTTGATTTTTTGTTTAAATGGGACATTACCACTTCTGTGATTTGAATTTCAAAAATCCAATTTAAATTATTTTAATTTTTAAGTAAAATGTGGTTCAATGGGATGAAAATAATTTTTGAGGAAAAGTAACTATTAAGTTTTATTAATTGCAATTAAAGACAATTAGTGTGATTTAAGGTAAAAATGATATTATAATAAAATGGAAATATCTTGACACTTGTACTAACCCTATTTGATGAGGTATGGCCGACCGAGACAACCCATGGGTTGATTTATGGTACCCCATGGAGCCACTTGGGTATGATAATGACATTTATGCCTTTTATTTAAAGATAAAAAAATAACACAAACATGATATTTTTTACTAAAACAATTTTTACATGGGGTTATACAAGTCATATTTTTTACTATAAATATTTATTAGAAAGATAAAAAGATTTCCTACATCATGATAGTTTTTTTATAATTTTTAGACATTAAATATTCTAAATTATTTATGACATCATGATGATGCGGCGATTACCTCATTGATAATGGATTTAAATAAAATGAAAAGATAATGTAAAATCTATGACCTACACATTTCCAAAACCTATTGGATGGGTATATTTCGAACCCTTATCACCTTATCCTATAAAAACATCAATTTGGGACCTTTAAAATCTGGAAATCATTTAAAAATAAAGTATCCTTTTATACCTTTCCAAGAGTGCCCCTCCTCTCCTCTTATAAAAGGCCCCCACCTCTACCTCTTTACCCACACTTCCAAAGCCTTTGGCTCAGCCAACTCCTGCCCATTTCATCTCTCCACATCCCTCACTTCATCATTGAAGCCTCACTTTGGGAATAATCCTTTCTAAGGAATCCTTTGAGCTTAAATCAAAGAGAGTTACCCGTTATAAAGGTAGTGTTTTCTCTTGTGTTCTTATGTTTTATTTTTCTTGTCCAACCCCCTAAACTCTTTTTATTCATTTCTTTTGTAACAACTACAGTATCATAAATATACTAGGATTTTTTTATAATAATTATTCGAGTTACACTTACACACACCTTTATCTAATGGTTAAATAACATTCTATTTCTATGGATGGTGAATTTCTGCCTCACGAAACGATGATTGTTCATCACTCATATAACACCTCAAAGGTGGCCATTAAGATGTCACTATGTTTATATATGATATATAATATGTTTATGTTTTACTTAAGCTTCTGTATTTTTCATTTGTGGCATACCTTTATGGTTTCCATTATGGGTATACACGATATCTTCATTTTAGGAAGTGCGGACTACCGCCCCCTCAACGTTATTTGATTCGTTATTACCATATGTTGTATGTATAAAGGATATATTTAATGATATTATATATGATACCATACTGGAATTAAAACACTACTATTTATCATTGTGTTATTCTATTAAATATGAAATAGAAATGGAAGTAGCGTTCATACGTACGTACGACTTACCGTCTCCATGAACGGTGCATTTCATTTCTTAACTCGAAATGTTATGTAATATTATAAATGCATGAATATACTAGATATATATGATATATATGATATCTAAATAATGATTAAAATTCTGGATATAATGGATATTTTACCACATGAACAACTTGTAATTATAAAGAGTTTATTTTTGACTCAAGTACCTATGATCGTTAAAACGGCCGTTATTCGCTTAAATAATAACATAGTGTTCATGACATGGTAATAAGTGATATAAAATGAATAGTTAACATGAAAAAGGTTCTTAAGGAAGTATAAATTAACTCAAGTTTATTATTCAGGAGATTAAAGAACGATCGAGTCAAGTCAGAGCCGAGGTAAGGGATCCAACTCCTCTTTTTCTTTTTAAGTACACTCTTTTATGTCATTCCTTTTAAATCTCATCTTTCTTGTTATTAGGATGTTCTTTTATATTACTCTTACTGTAATTTTTATGTTCACATGATGAGATACCCTATTCTCTCTCATAAATCCATTTTAGATGTTTTGAGTGGCGCCGTTAGGCTGCTGAATTTTCGTAAGAGATCTAACCTCTCTCTTTCTTTTTAAGTACTCTCCTTTATGTCACTTCTTTTAAGCTCCTATTTGTTATGTTGGGGTATGATCTTTAATATTACTCTTTCTGTAAACTTTACGTTAATATGATGAGAAACCCTATTTTATCTCTTCAATCTATTTTTGTAAGTCTTAAGTGGCGTCGTTAGGCTACCGAGTTTTCATAAGGGATTTTTCATCTCACTTTTATTCCCGTGAGATTTATGCTACATTTTCCACAATTTCCTTTGAGTGGTGTATGTACTGCCCATTATTTTACTCATTGTGTAATATACTTTCATTTATGAGTATTTAAATCAATGTTGTATTGTCATTCTTTCACGGGGTGCATGTCTGGAAAGATACCCATGTCGGTAAGGGAACCTTTCACCCTCCTCTTTTTAAAAGACTTCTCTTGTTATGTCTTTTAATTCACATGCTATTATGTTGGGATATTTTCTTCTATATCCTTATTGATTTAAATTTTATGTCCATGTGATGAGATACCCTTTTTATCTCTCATCAACTCATTTTCTGAATTTTTTAGTAACGTCGTTAGGCTATCAAATTTTTTCAAGGGAACTACTTAACCCAAATTTGATTCTTTGGGATAAACTTATACTCCTTGAAAATGTCATTCTATGAATATGTGTGAATAACCTCTGATTTATTTACACTTAATATCCACTTATATTTTGTGTATTAATTTGTCACACATAATTATATAATTGATTTATCCTTAATCCAAGGATACCGTCTTTGTATGGGAATTCGTCTCAATCTCCTTTCATTGAGGCATATTTTCTTTTATACACAACATTCCTTTATACGGTGTATAAACCCATTTTACTTTTACTATTATTCAAAAGGAATCTTTTTTATACGAAGCGCTTACTAAATGAAAAAAGGGAATGTTTTTTTTGTTGTATGTATGCGGCGACAACGACCTCTCCACCACCATGAACATTATTTGAGTTTCAGATTCCTCTACAAGCGATGCCTTTTTTTTAAAGAAAAATAAATACCATGTTTTACTTTTCTATTATTTTGGTATTGAAAATGGTTTTCATAATTTTTTTATATCAATGTGTTGTATTGATATCTTGTGATTGAAAAGTGGAAATGTTATGTTTCCTTTATGCATGTTTTATGTGATACAATTATGTTATGGTTCTTGGGAATTATTTTTAAGATGGGTGGTTCCGTGATAAACTAAGGGCGGGTGAGCCTGATATAGCTCTCCAATGCATTGGGTAATGCAAAGGAGTGAAACTTTAAGGTTTCTCCGAATAGATTTTGGGAATATACTGTGGTGGGTATTCCAAACGTAACCAAGAGGGTTACTCCCTACGTAAGAATGTTAAGAATGCCTCAAGTTACCTTTATGTCTTATGATTTCTATGATTTATTCATGATTTGATGAGGAATGTTAAAGTGCCTATGTTTTATGGGTAAAGTATTATTTCATTCTTATGTATATATGAACTCATGTTTCATTTCCATATTTTTTTAACCCTTACTGAGGTTTTTATGCTCATCCCAAGTTTTTGAAATGTTTTTCACAGATCAAGGGAAAGGTACATGATGTGATGATAGACTCAAGGATGTGGCAAGAAAGAATCCATGTTTTATTTTAAATATGTTTCAATTGATGGGAAAAATGAATACTGTCTTTTATGTAACCACTTTGTTTAAGTGTGGAATGTAATGCAAGTTTAATGATCTAATTCTCTAAAACTCTAAACCTGAAAAAATCCTCAATGTGTAATCTTGTAATAACTCAAGATTAAGTAAGGTTTAAGGCTCGGGCCTTGTACTAGTATTATTATATTAATATGGTTATTTAATTTTCAGATTATGTTTTAGATTAAAGAATCATGAATATTTATTGTAATAACATATACCTCTTCCTTGGATAATATCTATAATAACATGCTTTAAAGATTATTCTAAAGGTATTTTTTGAATATCCAAACCTATAGGTAATGAACCGTTTTATTTAATGTAATTATTGTAGAATATGGTAAATCTATCACTCTCATGTGGTGTTACTAATTTAAAATATGAGGTTATGTTTAATAAGTGATGGGAGTTAAACCCTTGTTAATATTAATAACTTATAAACATAAAAAAAATTATATGATGGTGTGTGGATAAAAAATATATTATTCTGAATATAAGGTTAATTAAGATTATATCAATAATCCCAACAAAATTATTGATAAGGATTAGTGATATAATTATGATTGTTCATTTATTGTTACCCCTTTATCCATTTTTTACTACTACAATGGTGAAAACAGTTTCACCAAGGAATTAGATTTTTTTTAAAAAAATCAACATATATCCCAATGAGGACATGATGACCCAAAAATTTAATCTATTTTTTTAAAATTAAAATTTCTATATATGATGAATTTATTCTTATATCTACACACTATCACGACCCGCCTTCACCAAGATGAGGGAAAGAAAAGAAGATTTACAGACCCTTCCTTCTTCAAGTTGAAGGAGAGATAATGACCCCTTAGACCCGCCTTCAATAGGCCCCAGAGTGCCGACTAGCACCAAGGGTATAGAATCAAACACAATATGGAAGGAATTACCCTTTTTATTTAATAGTATTGGGAGATAAGATGATGAAACCCAACAACGCCAAAATTGGAAGTAAAAGTAGACCAAGAAAACCATTCCCATATGCATGCTGCAAAAGTAAATACCAGAAAGTACAAGGAGACTATAGGGTAAAGTACCAAAAGAAAGAAAAAAAAGTAATTGCAACTATCCCAATGTCAGAGAAAGTATATCCCGACATGATCCATGAAGTCCTCCTAGAAACCTGAAAGTAGTTTTTATATACATAGGGTGAGAATACAAGTATACTCAGTAGGGAAAAACCAAAGACTCTCGTGCACAAGTGGGATGGCATACTAATGCCTTGTGAGAAATGTGTTAACCAAATCACCTAGCAAGGAAAACTAACCACCCCAGCCTCACCAATGCACACTCCACAAATAACTCAAGTCAAGTAATGTATAGTAATCAAACATCGACATTTGGGTACCCCGCGCCACATTCCCACTGGTTATTGAATACATCCTGCGTATCGAACCAATCCTGCCATTCTCACCGCAGTCCCACTGCCACACCCTGCCCACACACACCTATGCCACAAACAGGCATCCTGCCCATGGACACCTGGGCCACAAAAACCACACATAACCAGGACCGCAAACACCTAGGACAGAACAACCACAACCTTGCCAGAAGACACCTGGCCCAGAAAGCTACTGTCACGCCCGAAGACACTTGGGCCTCATCCTGAGGATACTTGGGAACAACCTGCCCGAAAACACTTGGGACAACCACCACTACTACCCTGCCCGAAGATTCATGGGATAATCATGGACTTCAGGCCATCATAGGATGCCTGAAGATTCTTGGGCTACTCGGTAAAGGAGCAGAAAAGGAGCTAATAACCAGCCACTCATAGGAGTGTTGGCAAATAAATCCTCCCCCATGAAATGGGGGTTTTCAGCACTTAGTTCTCAAAATGGGTGGAGTGCGAATAATAAACATAAGAAAACTACAATTATATACATAGGTAACAAGCACTCATCCCATCCTAGGGTTTCCAAAGCCAAACTCAGCACAAACACCCTCCTTAATATTCATTCATAAAAGAAAGATACAACACTCACGGCCAAGTCACAACTCGTCCCAGAACCAATTTCTCGTCTGACCCATTCATTTTTTCATGTTCAAATGATCCCATTTAAGTAAATTCTACACTAATGGGCAACAAGAAGGCATAAACACAAGTCATGGGGGAAACTACAGCCAACTAGCCATTTAAAAATTCACACCCGGTTCTCTTGTAAATCCACAACATGAAAGAAGTTAAATTGAGATCCCTCCAAGTATTAGAACCACGGTAAGACTCAAAAATACATCCCCACATCCCCAAAAACATGAACCAATGATTTCCAATAGAATTGAATTCCACCCCAATTCATGTTACAAGAAGAGCAACCACACCATTTCAGATTCCCAACCAACAATCGCCCCACAACAGAGGATCCCATCCTCACCCACTTTCTCAAAAAATAATCTAGCAGGAAACACACCCAATACCAAAATAGAGTTTGGAAACATCCAGGTTCAGGGACATAATTCATTATTTACTTCTTTCGGTTGGTTATCAGGGGTGATCACACAAGGATTTAAGTTTGTTGGGAATCCATTTAACCATCTTAGTTTAGGTGATTATACAATTTCGATGTTATAGTCATTTATTAATTACAGAAGACAAGGTTTATAAGTTCACAAGGAAAGACCACCAATGGAAATGATTTTCAGTGAGCATAAGCCCAAACAGTTCACAACATAATAATTAAGGATGAGGAGAAAATAGAACAATAGCACAACAATCAAACCCCTCCCCTTCATTCTTTAATAGTTCGTTTTTATCTTCATTAAGGTTTTGATTCATCCATCCCACAAAAACAGTAGCGTACGCACCCCACATGATTCACAGAAAGGAGAGATGAAGGAAAATCCCTACTTGGTTGATCAAGGATCGATGTTTTTCTCCACACGCTAAGAACAGGGGATGCAAAAATTGTAGGGGAGAAACTCTGTGGACTCCAAGATGTGCAGAAAGCTCCAGCAGAGGTGCACTATAAGCCACGGGAAGAGAGGACTCCAAACGGTCAAGGAAGAAAAGGATACTAGCCAAGAGGAAGAAGAAAGAAACTATAGCGTGATATATAAGGATGAGATCCAAAAGTTATAGGATATGTAATTATGAAGGACTTGAAAGTAGGATCGTGGTTCTACAATGTGGTTGGGTGGTTACACACGATAGAATTAATTTTTATTAAATACCTCTCATCAGAAAAAGGGTGGTAACAACTGTGACTTTAATGGATTTAATATTAACAGAGGGCATACTACGTGGGAATACAGCTGGGTAAGTTGAGGGTCACCCCACTCTTAGGAATTTAGACATATATTGTGGGATAAAATGGACTTGAACCACTTTAAAAAAGGTTAAAAAGGCCTAAAAGAGGCGTCACGGGAAAAACTATAGAAGAAAAACCCAACATGGCTGGGTGACACCAATCAGTCACACCGATCGTTCATGCACTGATTGGTTGTGCGCTGATCGGTCACACCGATGGGTCGTGTGCCGATCGATTGCATCGATCGGTCACACCGATCGGTCAGGCACCGATCAGTCGCCCCGAACGGTCGCGTGTCGATCGGTCGCACCGAGCAGCTGGGCACCGATCGGTCACATTGAATGGTCGTGTGCTGATATATCGCACCAATCGACCGCACGCCGGTGGGTCGCACTGATCGTCCACTCGCCGTTCGGTCACACCGATCGGTGGCACACTGTTCAGTCGCACGAATTGGTCGTGCGCCAGTCGCTCGCACGGATCGGTCACGCATCGGTTGGTCGCACTGATCGGCCGCGCGCCGGTCAGTCGCACCGATCGGCCGCACACCAGTCGATCGTACCGAGCGGTCTCACACCAAAATGGAGTCCTACCACCATGGTGCAACCCTTAAGATCCTGAATTTGGAAAAGGGATGGACCATGAGGGTCTGTCCCATCACACACACAATATCAAAAAATCAATTTTTTGATTTTTTTTTTTCAAACATAAAATTAATTTTATTCTATTTTATGATTCCTATAATCCATTATACTGTGGTTAATTTATTATATTTAATTTATACTATGAATAATTTATAAATTATATTTTAAAACATTGATTTTTCTTTTATACTTATATAATTTACTTAGTTCTCAGAATTTTTTTAAAAAAACAATTTATTTTCCCTTACAGTGATTTTATTTTTATTTATACCCTCTTGATATTTATATTTTTAATGGTTGTTTACATTTATAAACCAATAAACAATACCGTTAAATCTTTTTTTTAAATATAGAAATTATATTTGAAATAGAAACCAATATAAATACAACAATGTGTGTAAACAAAACAATTTTCTTTTGTCAAGAATTATTATATTGGTATTCCATATCATTGCACTAATAGATAAGGGATTCAATTAAGTTTTTTGATAATTAATTGATAATTTTTATGATTACATTTTTCATATAATTTAGAATATAAATAATTTTAAAAAAATACAAAATTCAACTAAAGTTGAATAAAAATCTCTCTTTCGAGTCAGTTAGATATAATTAAGTGAATATGATCTCAATGTAAATTTTTAACCACTTTTACCGAAATATTTAATATTATATTTCAATTAAAAATAAGAAAATTGTATTCACTTATATTCAAGGTATTTTCAATGAAATGATATAAAAAACCCAAATTATTATATAGAAATATATTATAAAATAGTAGAGGGTTAAAAAATGTTTATCATAGTTAATTTTTGAAATATACAACATTAAAATTATTAATGTATACTTTTTTTGTCTAACAAAACTTATTAAATAGTATGTTGATAGGATTCTTTTATAACTCAATTTAATAGTGTAAATTCACCAAGTGTAATTACATTACATGAATATAGCGATAATTGAAATTCAGTTGAAGTTAATGTAACAATAATAGATAATTGAGAGTATCCTAATGGTTCTGAATATGTTTATCTATTATATGGAAGAAAATATTTTTATTAAAATGATATATAAAGTAAATAATTTCTATTATGGTATGCATTATCATGTAATATAGTTATAACTTTCTTAATGTTTATTTTTTAGTCAATTGGTATTTGGGATAATCATGAAATTGAAATTTTTTGGGATCCAAGATTCATTTAGAATCTAGATGTTCATGGAACAATAAATATTTTTTTTCATTCTACAAAACTATAATAAAACAATATTTTTGAAAAAGGGGAGAGAAGATATAACATAATAAATAATTTTTTTTAAATGGGAACCTTTTTTTAAGAAGATGGCGAATATATGTCTACAACGAAACAACCATAGTTGTATGTATTTTAAAAATGTAATATATTTCTTCATTTAATGAGATATTTTACGTCAATTTCATGATATTTCATTTTCTTTTTTTTAGTTTTAGTTTTTTTCAAAAGGACGATTGTTTTTAAAACACATATTGGAAAACCTCCAATCATTGCAAGTCACTGTGATTTGTAAAGAGAGAGAAAGGTGATTATAGCAAGTACGGAGGACGATGTGGGTAAACTGTGTGATAATAGGTGATTACCTAATATTATTTAATGGGTACATGTAGGGTTGTGGTGTGTCATTTTGTAAACCATATGATCAAACCATATGGACATGGATTTAATTTTAAATTGGAATCTCCAAATTTGCAACATGGCTTAACAAACCTTGTAAGCCAAATGTGAATGATTTTAAATCACACTAAAAATTATATTCATAACCCAAACCCTCCCTCACAATAAAAAAATCTTTGCCTATGTTCCATCACTCTAAAGATAATTGGATGACATACTTGATTTTTGTGATTCACTTGTTACAGAACCCATTCTCTTGGAATTATGATGAGTTGTAACTATTGATGAAATTTTCTGATTCCAAAAATCTTTCTCAAATTTTAGCATTTCATTTTTCTAACCATAAACTGTATTACAAGGATTTCATTATTGATTATTTTTTATGGGTTTTTTTAGGTGGTTTGGATTAAATCCATCTTCAAAGATTAAAGTTGTCTCATATCAATAAATTTTTGGTGTGATTATTTTGGATAATATTGGTTATGGTTAATGGATTCTCACACACTCTACTTCTAGCATTAACTTGATGGATTTTATTTCAAAATTTTAATCATTATTACCATTATTAAAAAAAATTGATAAATCTATTATATGTGTTATCGTGTTATTTAGTATTTGAATATAAGGGTTTTGGATGACTCCTACATCATGTTTGATTATATATAGAAGAGGTATATTGTTTTTAATAGTATATATTTTTATGTATAAACTGACCATTTTCATGGGTTTTTTACCATTCAAGAAGAATATAGATGTGGAATTTCATGATAGAATTTTAATTCCATGTTACATTTTGTGCGCACTTGACTGTATGAATATGTGATGGCGTAGATATGAGGGAAATTTTTTGTACTATTTTGTTAAGGTCATTCATTTAGTCTCATATAGTTTGTTGGTTCATTGGTTTCCTGATATGGAACTCATAGTGGAGGGTTGGTTCATGAAATGAGTGTTGTTTTATGGTATTTCTGTGCATTGATGTGTGTGTTTCTTAAGATAAATTATATATATATATATATTAATTGTTTTTATGTTATACCATGATTTCATGAATTTTTAGATAATATTTTATTCTCCATGTTGAATTTGTTGGATTTATTTAGTGTATTTCCAATTTGGATGTATACAGATTCCATTTATATGAATCATGGATCATAAGAAGTTGTTGATTAGAATTATTCATATAATTGGATGATGTATTAAATTTATATAATAGAACCATGATGTTGTTTTCATGGTATACTATGGATGGATCATGAATGTGATCATTAGGTGGATTTTGGTGTTGTGCAACGTTCCAAATTATTGCCCCCTTTCTTAGTTTTTGGTCTTGTAGATTAATTATATATCATTACTAACTTCTATAAATGTAGTTATTATTAAGTATTTTTTTATCTTGAATGTTACATCATGTATCTTAATCAATACATAATTACATGATTTATAACCAATCATGAACTTTATTAAAATTTTTGTATAGTTTATGTTTAATGTTTAAGTGAATTTAAAAAAAAGTATATTATATATGAAATATTGAAACACAATGTCAAAATTTTCAATAAAATGGATTCTTATATTTCTACAACTATTTCATTAAAAAAATTCCTTATCATTTAATAAAATTCACTAAAGTAAAAACATAGATATGGAAATAGTTTCTACAAATCGATATATCCTTTTAGAAACTTTTGAAAACATTGGATTAGAAATACAATCCGAGTAAGAGTTATAAAAATAATGGAATATTATTGGACTACTAAGAATACAAAAACACAATATTACGTTTTCCTTTTTCAAAAACAAACATTGATTATATTAATATAAAATATCAACCTGACAAAATAATTCTTTTCAAAAATAAAAAATTTAAAACTAATTATCAGGAATAGAAACCCCCAAAAAGAAATCGTATATTATTTTTGAAGAGAAGAAATTTTTTATTAAAAAAAATTGACCTAAAACAATCCTGCCTAGTGAAATTAAAAAATTAAAAACAAGTATATTCTTCCAAGATTAATATATATAATTTAGAGGATCAATGTTTTATCATGTATCATTCAATTTTAGGCCATGTTATTTTAACCAAATCCCTATTAATTGAAATTGAGTAACCTACCAGGATTTCTACCTCATTTTTTACCATAAAAAATATTCATTTCCCAATTCATTAGAGATCTATATCATGTTTACATAGTTTACTAAAACATATCGAAAGCACTGCCCAATATCAATAATTCTCATGCAACAAATCATGATCAAATTTGATTATATAGTGAATATTTTCATCATAAAACCCTTGAAAACTTTTTTTAACCCCCTAACAATGTAATATCCATTTTCATATAATAAAAAAAATCCTTTTTCAATTATATCTTTTTATAGTAAAAAAATCTCAAATGATCCAGAATAAAATATTATCTAAAATAAAATGTTAATTGTTATAAGAACCTTGATTATGAATAATTTCTATAATGTATAAAATTTGATGAGTTGTTTGAATAGAGAGGAAACAACTCACTCTATAGGTCTTCATAAATTCTATTCAACCATTTATTAGTAGTGTCTTCAACTAGAGAAGTTATTGTCAACATTTTTAGGTTGCAGTTATCACCTTCTCATGGTGAAACTAGTTCCATCAAATGGTCCAATTATAGGGGATAGAGTCTTGGTGATTTAGTCCTTCACGGATTTTCTTTTTGGTCCATATGTTTCTTCTATTATTTTACTAAGTATTCTATCTAGAAGTACTGCTTCTTATTGTGTTTATATGGTGGATGGGAATTCAACAATGGATATTTATTTTATGAACGTAAATAATTTTTTGTCTTCTGTAACAAGACATTAGTGGATAGGTTCATCTACAAGAAATCACCCGATATTTATTTATTCTATTTGTGGATTTGTGGGAACTTGAACACACTTCCATAGTATCCTTCCATAAAAGTTTTTATTTATGTATTCATCTCTTCTCTCGATGCGACACTCTAAGGGTGTTTTTTATAGAGGATCATCAATATAGAGCATGAATGTTCCCCTTATATTATTTTCATAGGACACCCGTTATGTGAATGAATTATTACTGGATGGAGTGTGGGTCAGGTTACCTATGATACCACTACCACATCATAATACTTGTATTCTTCTTATTTTTGTAATCAAAAATGGGAAAATACTGTGTTCATATGAGGAGATGAGGTGTTTTTAGTTGGCATCATCTCATCTCATTATTATTGATGTGGATGTTACTACAACACCCCAATTCCTTGCTATGGTCATATATTGTTATGGATTTATCACATGGATGGGTTTTTTCAAATAGGAACATCATTTTTTTTTAATGTAGTATCACATTCTAGGGAATTTAGTAGATGTTTTTAAATGGTGAGATCTCAGATTCAATGTTTCTAATCCTATGGTGGTTACCTATTCGAGTGAATCTTACCTTCTATTGGTGAAGTATATTGTGGAGGATGATGATCCTACGTAACTGGACATGGTCTTATTTGTACCTCATACCTCTTCACCGGGTTGGGATATTGGATTTCCTATTGAGGTGGTTCTTTCATATTGGATATAAACACCACTGGATTCATATGTGAGAATCTATGAGGTATTTTTTCCACCCTTATATTTATGTGTGGAATTAGCCCTCCAGATCACATAGTCCCATGTCTGTAATGGTGGTGGTCTTTTGACATAAAATATTTAACCCTCTCTCAAATATCATATGTTAGGGGAGATCTCATTCCATGTACTCTTAGTCATTCTAAAATACATTCCTTCAGTGTTATATGTATCCAAACATTATAGAAATGGGTTGATCATGAAGTTCCTTCTAGGTGGTGGTGAAACCTATTTTTTTCTATTTAAAAAAATAGTCACATACACAAGAACATATCTGGTACAGAGGATATTGTGGGTTCATGTTTTTTAGAGTGCTAGTAGTGAGATCAATTTTCTTTGAATGGGGTTTATTTGGAATCACAGTGTCCACATGTATGCTCTCTCAAAACTTTTAAGATCATTTAGGTTTCAAAATATCCTATTGGGTTCCAATATACATGGACCCCATGGACGAATGTTCAAAACTTTTATTAATTTCATCAGTTAAGTGCGGTTTTCACTATATTGTAGAATTTGGAGAGTATTTGGATAATAGTACAATAGTAATTTAAGGTCCCACTATAGGTCACAATTTCATGAATATTAAATCCCAATGAATTTTATTACCATCTGGAATGATAGGGGATTGAGATCAGAAGAAAAAAAGTTCATTCATCCATAATGAAGGATGAATATAGAATGTTTTGTTTTTGTTGTTTTGGGACAATATAAAAATTTGGATAACATTTTTATGTTTTCCAAATTAATAGGACATTAATCCATAATTCGTCCAAGTAAATGAAATTAATATATTTTTGTTTTTTTTTATGTTTAATGCATATATGGATTTAGTTAATGTGTCATCCCAACATGTCTCATCGAATGTAAGTGGAAAAGGTTTATAATTTATCCCCACTTTTGTTTATGCAAATTAAGATGTCTTGGATAGAGTGGATTTATGGACGAACTATAATAATTTAAATTATGAGGTTTACCATGGTATATTTGAGATGAATTTTACACTATTACTGATATGAATTGGAAAAGAGGTTGAGAAGATTTTTCTAGCATGACTAATTTTGAATTTAGTGAATTTATGGCATAGAATGGACTTATAGACATATGGTTCTCAATGAGTGGGTTATCATAGTTCAACAATAGATGAGTAAATTAGAGACATGGTTTATGATGGATCATATCCTTCTTATCTTTAAATCCACTGTTTCCTTTTCCATAGCAACCAAAACTCTTTTTCTTTTGAATGGTGTTGTATAACCCACCCCATTTTGGTGCTCCATAGGAGTGTAGAATATGATCCATCAGTTTCTACTATCCAATAACTTCACTTGATCTGAACGATTTTAAAACATAAATAGGCCTTCAAGGGAATAACTAGATGAAGAAATGTTGTGGGATATTTTATCTATGCACATAAAAATTTAGAAATTTTACATAATGGGGTGGAATAAATCATTTATATAGAATGAATAAAATCCAAAGGATACAAAATTATAGATTGAGATGTTAAAGGTTACGATTTAAAGATATTGGAATAATAATCTATTTTTTGATACAGTTTCTCAAAAATACCATGTTGGTGAAAATGATGGAAATTGAAAATGTGTCTATAAGGAGATAAAAATAAACTTTTCTTGGTGAGGGGGAAAAGAACATGGATTATTTCCTTGAATGTGTGATGGAAGATTAGGGTTTAGGAGACTCATCCTCAAACATCATGATGGATCATATAATTGATCAGATTAATTTGTAGGGAATATGAATTCGGATCATCTGAGTCCCATTTTATAGGATGGTATAGGAACATTGGAGGAAGGTATTCATTGGTAAGTTGGGATGGAATTATTTTTGGCTTTATTCCATGGTTGGTGGAAGATAGAGATTTTTGGATCCAAAATCCATGTCTTGGAATAAATATTCAATCGAAAGAGAAACATTTCCAAAAAAGGGGCCACCCCACAAACCACCTACATAGAGAATCCAAGGACATAAAGATGCAAAGCCACATGGATGTCGCCTCTACAACTACAATAGAGGATGAGAAAGACTCCTTTGAGAGTACGAATAACTTTAAGGGAGTTTGGGGACTCTATAACCACCATAGAGTTCATGAAAAACTCATCTTTGAGAACGAGGAACTTGACGGGAGTCGGGAGCCACTGTGATCTCTATGGAGGGATTTCCAAGAACCTATGTGAATTTGAAAAACGTGATGGATTGAGATCCGTTCGTGATGTATAAACTGATTTGTAGTGAAACCCCAGAACAATGTTCCCCATGGAACCAAAAAATATCCCACTCCCCGTACTCGAAAGTGGATAGACACATGCCTTTCACCTTCCAAATTATTGAATCATGAATCATCATCAACTCTACGATTCATTGAGAAAATTAATCTTCTCATGTACATGATCATTTCAAAACCACTTTATTGTTCAACTATTTCACCTCCACATCAAGTGGGGATTCCCTTCATGGTGCCATTTGGACATAAAAATGGATGGAGAACTCTTTGGGTACATCGATGATCGTGAATCATGCCATCTTCATGAAAAACCATCCAAGCACATGTAGACTTTTTTCCAAGACTAGGTCACTATTTCTCATGAATTACTATCATTCATGAAGCCTGTTCACATCATGATGCACCAGAGATTTTCAAATCCCCTCTCTATGAGGCCTTCTTTTTCATGATCCATTCTTCTGTGCGGCCCACCAAGCAAGTACGTAGTGATTTCACAGTTCACCATGTGGTGCATCATGTTGTGTTTCGTATCCCCATTATTATTATCATAGGAACTCTAATGAATATTTCTTATTTCAATATCCATGATAACATGGAACATTCCATGGGACACTCCATAACATTGTTATTCAATGGCATCATTGGTGCCCTCATTTCACTAATTATTAATGTGTTCCAGTTATGTAAGTATTTGGGGTGAGGAGTGAATTGTCATCATCCGAGCTTCAAGATGTTATACTACCAACCAACCACATGTCATCAACACATGATGTTAAACTATGATCATGACATAAGTGATAATCCCAAAGAAGATAGTGATGGGAATGGTCACTAGCTCATTCACACCCCCTCTCATATTGCGCATTGTCTCCACATGCACCCCGTGTATCCTCTGCGTATTTTCCAACAAAACTAAATTAGGTGATCCTTGTATTATATATATATCCTCCTCATACATCTTCCCATCCTCCTCAACCTTACCTCCAGGGTAAATTCCCAATCTTCTTTTCATGGGCCACACAATAGTAAAATTCCCTTCTCCACTTCTCAAAGATACTCCTTTCATGATGTGATCTTTGGGTCTTTTGTTTCCACTTGATTCTCACATAGAGTATGACTCACATGGTATAAGAGAAAGAATCAACTATAACATACTCTATAGACCACCATAGTGTATAAACCCTATCTCATATTGACCAAACTATGTGAGTTTTGATCCATTCCCCTTGCCAATAAGGGTACCTAGGAAGCCTCTTTGAGGTTCAATACCATCACCTTCTAGCCCCGACCACTACAAAATGGTCCACCGTCATCCCACATGACATTAAACTATACACATCCTTTCATTATGCATGATGTTAAACTGTATCCTAGAAAACTCGGTGGGTTGAGATCCCTGTCTTCTAGAAAGGGTACATAAGAAGCCTCTATCACGTTCAACCCCAAACACTGGTAATATTCAATAACCCATTGTTGGGACCCACATCCTTGGTCCACCCACTTAGTGGTCTCAAACTAGTTCTCGGGCATCATATCACATGTAATCTCCACAATCATCAAGTAATCATCCATCCATGAGTTTCCCTATTGCGATGGCATTATAACTTCATGTAAGCCCGACATGTCTTTGGGTTGATGTCCTTTTTAAATACCCTGATTCTCTACCCCATTTCTTAACTATGTGGTCTTTGATATTTTCACATTTTGAGAAAGGTATGTAGGAAGAATCTATGATGTTCAATCCAATCTTCCATGTCCTATCCTGGCCTCTCCCTCTAGTCTGTGTGCCTTAGAAAGATCATGCCTTAACCAGTTGGTTCCATTTCCTTCAGGTACCCATCCAGGTGTCTATTTTCCTGATTCACCTCCCAGGCAACTTATCACCACATCATATATCTACATGAACTTTTATTCCCCACCATGGGGATACACATCCTACTACATCTAGATAAAATCATTCCATCCATATTGGCCAATAACTATGCACAAGCCCTAACATGCTCTCGAGTTGTTGTCCTTTCTTTACACCCTGATTTCATACCCCACCATTTCCATATACGGGGGTACTGATCTCTATCTTCTACATGAGGTACATAAACAGCCTTTATGAGGTTCAATCCCATCGGATAGTAAACATTGGAATCCCCTTTTCTAGGTCCCACTATCCTCTGATCCACCCTTTATGGTATCCAAATCATTGTTCACTGTGTAAAACAATCCCTTTTATGGAACACACCATATGGGGTCCATCCTTATAGGGAATTCTAACATAGCTAACCTGTAAACATTCTTGGTGCCCCCTCATAGGGACACACTAATATGATCCACTCCCATTAGTGTTATGATCAGTCAGATCTATCTCTGATAGACAATAAACTCACTGCATACCACATGTTAAACACGGGAAGCTGAGAAAAACAGCAGAGACAAGAAACAATCATATAATTCCCCACATTTGACGTGGGATTATACAGTCTTCCAATCCATTTAGAATCCCTCTATGAATGGAAAATATTGGTGTACTATTGTTTAAGTGTCCAAACATGCCATTGATTCCCCAACATGACTACTCTCTTGACCAAAGGTTGGTGCACTGACATAACCCCATGGGATTTCCGGAAAGAACAAGTGTAATTAAAAAAATTTCACAATTATATGGTGTGAGGAATAGTTTCATGGATATCATCTTAATCTTTAAGGGAGACTCATACTAGGTAAAAAATTATGAGGAGGAATCCATAGAAGGTGAGACTGACATCTGGTCATCCCATTTTGATCATGGTGAAAACATTTTTGAAGAAGTAATTAATGTTGAAAACTCTACAAACAAGAATCTGAGGAAACTATCAACACATCCCTATAGAGGAAACACGCCCTGGTGAAAGAATTGGTAATATAAATAGTGAACCCAATGTGAAACTCTTCTCCACAATATGGGGATTATTAGCATTCAGGACATGAGAAGATAATATTTTCACCAGATCCATCGTTTTGTCCCCAGGTCCCACCATGAAAATATTGAGCCTCCCATAATATTCACTAGGATTTGGGGTTGTTAATCATTGGGCATCCCAATCAGTGACATTGAAAGTCTGGATCTTTCTATCGATCCATGGAAGATGGGGCAATGCTTTCCAACTATCTATACTAATGGATAAATTCTTCTTATTTACTGGATCGAGGGTACAGCTTCTGGAAACCGATCACCTCCCTCCCATAGACATAGGGGCATGTGAAATACAAAGGCTGCAATCATGCATGGATTCACCTCTTCTGTTACAACCTCTATAACTATAGCAATTGGGAACCCATACCCCATCTTACCCTTCAAATATATTCAATGGAATGTTATTAATACTCTTGTTTGTATTAAAAATAGTAGGGGTCATCCCGATTATGGATATGTCATGTAGCTATTTGGAGTCTTTTATGGCTCACTAATTCCTTAACCTCAAGGGTTACATAGGGATCCACTGCTCCCCACTCTGATTTTAAATAAATTAGAGAGTATCACCATGAAACTCCATAAATACCCAGTTTTTTTATGCCCAAAATGTAATGGATTTCAGAGTCCTCTCACGCATAACTAAATCCAAGGATCCTTCAAGAAGGTCTCCCAATAGACCACGTCAGCTCCATCATTGAGTTCCATAGACCATAGAGTGCGTGGAAAATACCCCATATGCATTCATCCCATGATTGGATGACTTTACATCATCATTGGGCATGAGATCAATAGGAATCATGCTAGTGGAATCATTTTTTGCGGCTCCAGTCATCGGAGCCACCACCGATGTGTACAATAACCTCCTTATTGATATAGACCAATGGAATCTCTACACCTGATTGGGATTGGGGCATCAACTAACTGAAAGGCAGGATGGGTTGACATCCTCAGTCATTGTTGAAAGTATCATCCATTATATGCTAACATGTTGTGATGATATTCATTAAAGAGTCCCTCCCCATACCACCATCTACCGGAGTGGGAGTCCTTCCAACTCTTATTTTCAGTGTGGAGGTCTTCCTCAAGCTACAATCATCAGTCCAGGTGGAGGTCCTACTCATCATGTTCAAACCCGACATGAAGGTCCTCCTCATGCCCAAGGTATCAGTGATTGAGGTTCTCCCCATATTTCTGGCTATCGATGCTAATCTACTCGTTGATTCATCACCAGCTAAAGTGAAGGCCGCCCCCGTGGTGGAATCAACAAAAGAGAAGGTCCTCCCCTCCCTATCATCCATCATAATGGAGGTCCTCCCCATATTCTATTATTAATTTGTTTTGGTTCCCCCATTTCATCAGCTTATCCGTGTGGGAGTCTTCTCCACTCTATCATCAGCTCGAACGAAGGTCCTCCCTGTGGAAAAAATATTCGATGACCTGAAGTAGTCCTCTTTTCAGAATCTGAATAATAGTTTGACTTAGTGATGAAACCCTCACCCCAATCCTATTTATCATGGTTTAGGGTTTAAATTAGGTTCCTATGCTTTACCCTACATGAAATCGAGATGCACCAGATCCTTGAATACATTCACAGATTCGTACAGGAGGAGGAAGATGTGGATCACTTCCATGGTCTTGGTGTGAAGTCCTTCATATCATCATCGGGGTCATTCTCTATGTCAACAAGGGATCATATAGAATCATTTTTAGGGACTTGTCGATGATAAGCACCATCCTGATCCACCACAAATGACCTCCCCTAATTTGCGTTAAACATTGGATAGCACCCAATTCTATTGGGATGTGGTGATGTAGTCAGAACCATCCCCAGGAAGCATCCCAAGATGTATCATTTTTTTGGCTCGTGAATTTTACTCTACACTGACAATCACACCATTAGAATGGCCTATTCTAGTACTACTACAAGTCCCCACCCACCCCCAATCAATGAGTGTGGATACGAAGGGCCATATCGTGAGTCTTTGTGGAGTTGTTTATGTGATATTCTCTTAAAATACCATCTCCCCAAAATTTTCAGGAATATATCAACTAAAAGATAAATACTCAAGATACCCTCAACCAAGAAGAGGTTATGTGTTTCCACCAAACCCTAGGGATAATTAATTTCCTTCTCCATAATCTACTGTTAGCTTTCCATATAATTTTGGAACACTTAGACGACATTGTACAGTAGTTCTGCCTTGTTGAGTTTGATGCACTCCAGTTTTCTCATCGCCCTTTTCCATTTGGTTGTCATCGGAAAATCCAACAAAAATTCATTCAGATATTTCTGTTTCTCTATAAAGCTATTAAGAAGGCTTCCCCACATGTCTAGATCCATGGATGTGGGTAGTATGATGCCCTGCATTTTAGTCTAATACAACGCCAACCTTGTTCACCTACTTATATCGAGGATATTCATTTGGGTTTCATCGCAATAAACATGTTCATTCTTAGGATATACCTAGAAGGGGCACTAACACATGAGGTAGAGAAGAGGAATATATCATTGGGAAGGAAAACACATGCTAGACCCAGCAGGGGTCCACACTCTCCAAAAATGGAAGCTGCGTGGCCTTCCGGAACCTTCGTAGACATTCGATCTCAGTCGAGACCCTAGTAAGGGTAAAAATAATACTGGGAATATAAGAACATGGATCATCATTTCATGTGTGTACATAAATTTCTGGTTTTTATAGCAGAAAAATAAGAAAAGGTATTTTTATGTATATGTCATGTACATATGAGTACATGTTGTGTACCATATTTCCACATACAACCATGTACTATCTGTTTAATGGCCAAATTCAGGGCTCTATGATGACCAATAAGACCACTTATGTAAGGGGACAGTTAAGGCTACTACACATCATGTACAACTAAGGAACACACTGTATACTTTTCTTTTAATTTGATATATTAGAGTGGGGTGACGTCTCATGTCAAGAACCATCTTATTCTTCACGTATATTGCATAGGAGTTCTTGGGAATGATGATTGATGATAGAACCTCTGATTCTCTATCTGACCTCTGCTTGGTACGTTGTTGAGTTCTTTAGAATCCCACCTTTGATTTATCAATTCCACTAGATCCTTTCGTACTGGTTCTTCCTTGATTGTGAGTTATTCATGTTTTGGTGGTTTTTATGTTTTTGTATATCTACATGGTTTTAGGCTAATTAAAGGGCCGATGGTCAAGTATATTGATCATGAAGTATCGAGGTAGGTGGTTTGTTCCCCGTATTATTCTCCTTTGAATTATATATTCTAAAATTTCTGTATAATGATGTTTTGGGTTTTTCCTTTTTTAGATTAAACCATATGTATTACCTATTATGGTTTGGTTTATTTATAATGGGTAGTTCCATATGCATAAGGTTAAATACCTAGGTTATGGGACACATCCTGGGTGGGTTTCCCATGATTGACTATTAATGGACATTCGGTCTAGGTTTCCTTTTAGTCTTGACTAGTTTTCCAAGACTTCTTTGGTAAGGATGGAGTTACTAATTTTTTTAGATGCTTTCGATATGTATTGTGATGTTTTAACCAAGGAGAATGTGATAGTGAGATCATCTTTAGGTAGGGTCATTTATGTATGTTTTACTGATATTTTGACTTAGGGGAATAGACCATGAGATCTACCAGGTGTTCATCGACCAAGGGATTTATACAGTAATAGATGCCAAGGTGGTTGTTTATAATTTATGGATGATATGTTGGCCAAGGGGTTTTGACTGTGAGAGATGCTTAGGTGGTAATTTTTAAATAATTAGTGCTAAGTTAGACCCAAAAGCTTATACCATGGGAGATTACTAGAGGTTTGTTATTAAATGAATTGTTGTTATGGTATACCAAGTGGATTAGACTATGTAATCATTTCCAAAGGGTCTTTATTGAATAAATTAATGACTAACATGACTCTCCCAATCCAAAGCACAATCTTAGTCTATGTCTTACATAATGTGTTTAGAGAGACTTGTGATACATTTGTTTTTTTACCATTATATATAGGGATATAGAGCATATTCAAGATCTCGAGATTCCATGATTCAAATTACTAATAATAAATATAAATGAATTTAATTTAAAACTATAGGTTTGTTTACTTTTGAGTACTTTTTAGTTTATAGATTTATTTCTTCATATTGCATGCTCTATATATTCATAGACAGTTAGGCACATATCTTTTGGTGGTTACCTATTAGGAACCATATCACACCATTCATAGGTAATTTTTATACCCCAAAACATTATATGGTTGCAGGTATAGACAAGGGAAAGCACCCTTATTCATTGGGTTCTTGATTGTGGTTGGAGCTGGAGATCATGGGACCAACCTGAGTCTTACAATAGAGCAGGAGTTTGTTTATTTCTTTTATACATTAATAAATGTATAGTATTTCTTGAATTGTGACTTTTTTTTATATTTCCCTAGATACATGTGACATCAATAACATATATATGTATATATATGCTATAATTGTTTTATTACTATTAGTCGTCAACTGTTTAATTCCGTTGTATGGTTTTACTACTTATTCTATTGTTTACTATTTATTTCTCGGTGTGTATACCCTACCAATGTGGTCATGACTTCCCCATTATCACACCTTTGTCCTCACTTTTAGTCAGAAGCCTCTGGAGTTTGGGGAATGCACATGAGGTTATGTGACCAACCGGGTTTGGGGTGCCTTGGGGTGGCGCCTGGATCTGGGAGGTTACAAAGTGTTATCAAATGTGTTTATTTTCTAATTTTCTATACTATTTTCTGCCTAGAGACTCTGATATAAATGAATATGTAGTTGTTATTAATTTGGGATTGGGTGTATCTTACCCGTGTACATGGAAAAGCCATGTTATCTTGAATATTTCAATTTTTATGGGTGTTCAATTGTTACAATTTATTTGATTTCACTTTTGCGTGACACACTTGTATAATCTATTAATATTGATATAATTTTGGTTTTATTTCTATTGCAACCAAATGATATGAGGGTATTACATATCATGGATTATATAGGCAATCACTAGTGATCACATGTCATGCATTCTTGTCATTCCATTTAGGATGCATTACTGATTACATATTGTCATAATTGATGTTGTGCTCAATATGAATGTTGATTTTTTAGATTCCATGGCAGGAATAACTTCTATTTTGATAGTGTATTGGAATATGTAATTATTCATTTGGGTGGACTCCAAAATTTGGTCCTTGAGGTATTATGGGCCATCTTGGATTGGATTTTGGTGGATCATGTTTATACATTAATTGAATTATGACATGTTATAGTGTGAAAAAGGATTCCAAACATTGATTCTTGGGGATTATGGGCTCTCACAGATCAAAATTTTTCATGAAATGGATAAAATTTTACATTATTGTGGGTTATAGAGATGTTTTGGACGCTTGTTATCTAGAAAACCAGACATCATGGCGTTGGATGTTATGAACACACGCCATGTGTTCTTCTGTTTTTGAAGAACTGAATTTTCTTATATACACGATCTGTACTATATTTACAAGTCATGTAGTTTTTGATTATTTTAATGACTGCGCGAGAAGAGACACGAGATTGATAAATGTTTGGTTGAACATTCCATGTATTGAGAGTACATGAATTTCTATAAAATACCATATATCATGTCATGTGACTAATGACAAGGGTGGATGAGTCTTCAATTGTATATGTTGTGAATAACTTATACATGTCATGTGGTGATCAAACATTGATCATTACATTTGAATAACGAAATAGGTGGATGAAACATTGGTTGTACACGCCGTGTTTAGGGTCAACTCATCGTGTAGTGATACACAAAAATGACTGTGTAATTCTAGTGTTGTAGAACTACCTGGGAAGGAAGGGGATATTCAAGTTCGTGTCATTTCTCATGAAGAACACATTTTATGTATTAGGTGTTACATGACCAGGTTGTAAGAGGTACACAAACATGTTAAGGACAAAAGGGAACACGCAGTATAGTGGATCTACAAGCCATGTAACCCTCTACAATAAAAAATGAATGATTTACTTCTCCTGTTCAATTTATGCACTTATATATTTATATCCTTGATAATAATGAAATAAGATGTGTGATCGGCCTTTCAGAGTCATCCATGAATATATCCTTCAGATGTACACCAGGTAAATGGTGGTGAATAGACATCTTAGATGGTAGATCATGGACTACTAACATATCCTCCCATTGTTACCATTTTGGAACTAGCTATTATACTTAATGTAGGATTTGAGGAACATTTATGTGAAGGATTTATGAGGATGATGCAGGTTTTTCCAAGAGCACCACATCTTTCCCTGAATATGGTAGAGTTGACTTAGGTGTTTTAGAAACAGCATCCACTAACATTTTTAGTGGGTGAAGGACTACATGGTGTAGAGTCATGGTTGGAGGCCATGTTTTCTATCATCGAGCATCTAGATACACCTTTGGATTGGAGGGTGAATCTAATGACTTACATACTATGTGATTCCACCTTTGGAGGGTTGTTATCTCATAGGTGGAAAATCATTGGGATATGGTTTGGTAAGAGTTTCAGAGGAACTTCTATGATTAATTCTACCTCGAGACGTTGAGTGCTAACAGAGCCCAGGAGTTCATACATCAGGAGTAGGTCACACATTCATTGATGGATTAGTCATCTCATTGTAAAGAGATCTAGTGGTTCACACATGTTTTGGGAGTTGAGTTGTTGTAACTGGCAAAGAGGTTTGAGGAAGGTCTCAGGTATGACATTTGATCGCACGTGAATGTATTCATGCTAACTTTGGGGACTGCAATAGTAAATAAAGAACTGATTAATGAGGACAGTCTGAGGGAGTTAAGAGCTATGATTCAGGGTGGTTCATCATCCAAGTTTGGATCACCTTCAACTAAAATATTTATGCACCGTAGTGATCTTTGACGCGATGTTTCTTAGGGTATCCATGAGTGTATTACCAGTGTGAATGGAGTGGCCATACAATACCACATTTGTCAATGGACCCAGTTGAGTGCCAATATTTTTGATAGATGGGCCACACTATGAATTATTCAGGATGTTATAACTTGAAATGAATGAGAAGGGTTATATTATGAATCCATGTTCATGAGAAGGACAACCAGTTTCTCATAGGTCAGGGAACTAGAGTTCATCATGCCATTTAGGGCAAGGAGGTGGTTGTTTCCGTGGTATCCAAATAATAGGTTTTTAGTGATAGTAGGGTGGACTAGCTCATGGTATCCAGACAGGGTATCAGGGTCGCGATATTGGTCATACTTTTGTGATGGAATAGACAAACATTGACTAGGATCCCATAACAACTAAGGTTGGAGGTACTATTCTAGTTGCCTCAGTTTTAGCTTATGATCTTTTTTATATAGGGGCTTCCAATAGTTTTATATCAGTTTCCGTTGGGGATAGACTTGGGATATGAATATTTACTTCTGATGATGTTATGATGGAAGAAACTTTGTTGTGTATTAGGACGACTAGTTTAAATCTATGAATGGATTTCCCTCTTGATGCTGGTGGGTTTCACTTCTTATTGTATCTCTATTACTTATAGATTGTAGGATTTTATGTCATTCTCAAAATGGAGTAGTTGGTATCCTTTCACGAGTTTTTTACTTTAATCGTCGTAGGATGAGTTTCAAATCACCTAAGAGAGGATCTTATCTATAGATGGTCGAATGGGATATTCAGGTAAGTTGAGATGGAACCAAGCATCATGGGTTGGGAGTAATTATAGCCAAGATATATTGTATATATATAGATGAAAAATGGACTTAAAAATGGACTTCCCTCTATTGGTGGATCATTCTTGATATGTCTTTCAGTAAGACATTTTAGGTTTACCTTGGGAGAGATTGGTTAATTTCACTTTGAGATTATGCAAGGAGTGGAACTGATGGCCATTCCACCTTATAGGATAGCTACAGAATATGTAGATGAGCTCAAAAAGTAGATTTAAAAGTTTCAATAAAATGGTTGTAACCAATCCATTACTTCACCTTGGGGTTGGCCTATCCTTTGGATAAGAAAGAAGATCGTACCCAAAGACTTGGTGTGGTTTATTAGGAGATCAACCATTTTACAGTAATGAATTTATATCCCTTAGTGAGGATTTATGATCTCTTTTATTAGATTCGAGAAGCCTGACTGTTTTTGAAGAATGACTTCAGATCAATTTATCATCATTTTCACATTATACCATTATATATACCTCTTACAACCTTTTGGAGTAGGTATGTTCTATATGAGTATTTGTTTATGCCATTCAATCTCATCAACATACCGATAGTTTTCATGGATCTAATGAGATGAGCATTCTATCCTTAAGTGGATTCATCTATGGTGTTCTCCTGGGAAGATATCTTGGTGTACTCTCACACTCGACACGACCTTGTATAGAATCTTCAGATCTTACTAAGTACATTAGGAGAGAATTAGTTATATGATGATCTCCAAAAATTACACTTTTTTGTTAACCAAATTTATTTTGTGAGTCATGTTATCTCAAATATATGAGTACCAATAGACCAAAAGAATTTGAGAGAGGAAATTTCCTGTGAGCATCCGAAAAAATTCATTGATTTATATTGATTATTGGGGACGTCTTGTTAGTATAAATGATTTTTTCAGGACTTCTCACACTTAGTAGTTCCACTGACAGACCAGACTAAGAAGGGTGATTAGTACTTGTGGATAGATTCCTACAATTCATATTTTTAGGATCATAAAAGTAAATTTTAATTAAGCACCGATAAGAATTTTTTCAGATCTCGGAAGGAGTTACAATGTTTACTGTGATGCATCAGGTATCAGGCTGGGATAAGTGCTCTTTTTGGGGGAAGGATTTGTTGTGTATGAGTCTCAGCAGTTGTGGTAGTAAGATATGAATTAACCGACACATGATCAAGAGTTTGCAGTAGTTTTTCATGACTGGAGATGTTAGAGATTATATTTTGGGTGAGAATTTTGTTATATACATTGACCACAAATTCATCAATTATATATTTACACTACAATATCTTAATTTTAGATTGAGAAGGTGCGTTGAGTTTCTTTAGTCCATTGACTATGAGTTTGCCTACATGCTTGGAAAATGCAACGTAGTGGCTAATTGGTTGAGTATGAGAACTCAAACAAATTTATTTTAGGAGGCCAGTGGTCTGTGGTAGCTTATTGATCTGTTCTCTAGTATGAATTTGGAGGTTCACGATAGATAGTGATGAAATTTTCATTCTTATATAATTTTTACCTATACTCTATAGGATTGAGTATGATTGAGGCATCATTATGATTTTGAATGCCTAGTCCTAACTGAGAGTGTGTTAGTTGAGGACCGTACTCCTAGACGGACCATAGGAGAGAATGCAGTTTTTCATTTTCATGGGTACGTATGGGTGTCTACTAACATAGATGAGGAGCTATTGTAAGATTATCATGCCTCTATATGGGTAGTTAATCTGGGTGTCACAAATATGTATCTAAATATACATCATTATTATTGGTGGTAGGGAATTAAGAGGGAATTTTCTTGTTTTTTTGGAGATTATCCACCAATCAGTAGGGGAAGGAATATCATTTGTGGCTGGTAGGGCTATTATAGTAGTTATCTATGCATGAGTGTAAGTGGAATAATGTGGATATGGATTTAGTGATGGGTTTAACAAGGTCTCTTAGAGGTAATGATGATGTATGGGTTGTTTTTGAATGACTCACGAAGGTTCATCATTATCTTCCGATCAAGTAAAGTTTCATTGATAATGAACATGGAATGTTGTACATCTGGAATGTTGTACGTTTTCATGGGGTTCTGCATTATTTCATTTTATATGTGGACACCTAGTTTACATCTTGGGAATGGAAGGAAAAGGGATTGGGTACACAGGTACTTCTGTGTGCATCTTACCATCCCCAGTTAGATTATCAGTATGAGCGCACAGTTTAGATTTTGGGGGATATTCATTGAGATCGCATAATGGATTTTGAGGGCTCTTCTGAGAGACACATACCATAGGAGGACTTTTCCTACATTACCAATTTTCTTGAGAAGATTTAGATGGTTCCTTATTAGGCTTTTAACGGTAGGCCATGATGATCACCCCTATGTTGGATGGAGGAATGAGATACACCTATCATGGGACCTCGTCTTTTCCTATATACCATAGAGCAGGTCGAGTTGATTCTGATATGGATGGATACAACATAGTATTTGAAAAAATATTATACTAATTGACGAAAACGTCCTCTAGAGTTCAATGTTGGAGATTCAGCTTTCTTATGTGTCACACTAAGGTTGGGAGAATGGAGAATTGGTAGATAGGGGTAGAATTAAACGAGATATGTCGCATCGTTTGAGATTTTGGAGAGAGTTATTTCAGTTTCTTATCAGTTGCAGTTACCTCAGAGGTATCTCGATATGTATGAAATCATCTAACTTTCTCAGCTACAATGTTACTCTTCAGACCCGTCTCAAAATTTTCAACCTAAGGAGGATTAGTTGGAGGTTGATGCATCCTTTGGAGAGCACACTATTATGATTTTGGGTCACAACATGAAGGTTTTTCATGGCTAGTCTGTTCCTCTGGTATGGGTGCTACGATAGCATCAGAAAGTACATGATGAAACTTGGGAGATGGTGGCTGACATATGATCACAATGTTCATATTTGTTAACAGATTCCTCTTCACCCCCCTTGAAAATGAAATTTTGGAATGAATTTCTTTAATAGGGGATGTTTTTAAGAACCTGTATCTTCATTTCATGTATGGATCTTCATTTCAAGATATTTATGATGAGAAGGAAGAAATGAGTTTTATCTAAGTACACTCCATGTACTGGTTGTGTAATGACCGAGTAAATGGATGTGTGATGACTTGGATGTCCTCTTAAGTTAGGGTCAAGTTAATAAAACAACATTGACTATACATTTAATTATCATCCCATGTATTTTTTTCATTTGATATATCATATTCGGGTTGCGTCTCATTTCAAGAACTGAATTATTCTTATCGTACTTTTCACAAGAGTGTTTTGGAATGTAAAAAAAGATAAAACCCCCTGATTGAGACACTGTTAGGCACGCTTGGTTCCCACCAAGGAGTTCTCAATTCTTATGGATCCTTTCTTCCTAATTCCTCCTCTCTCAAGAGTTATTAATGGTTGGGTGTATCTTACCTTTTTTATATCTACTCCATTCTTGGATCATTCAAGGTCCAACATTCAATTATATTGATTTTGAGGAATCGAGGTAGGTGGTTTGTTCCATTTCTTGTTTTTATTTAGAGTATATATGCTAATAGTTCCTTATACCCATGTTTGTGGTATTACATGTTTTGAAATTAAACCCAATTTATTACATTTTAGTGATTGGTTGATTGATAAAATATTGTTTCATATGTGTAAGGTAAAATACCTTGGTTATGGGAAACCATGTAGGTATGTTTACCTTGATTGATTGTTTATGGAAGTTTGGTCTAGGTTTCCTATTGGGGTTGCCTTGTTTTTTATTCCTTGTTTTTTTAGGATGGGGTTACTGATTATGTGAGATTCCATTGATATGCGTTGTGAATGTTTAGCGAAGGGAAATTTTACTATGAGCGCTTCTTTATGTAGGGTAATTTATGTATGTTTTAGTGTTATGTTGACCCAGAGGTATTGACTGTGATACCAACCGAGTGGTCATCGACCCAGGGGTTTAGACTGTGAGAGATGCCCAGTTGTTAATTTATAATTTATTGACGGTATGTTGACCAAGGGGTATTGATTGTCAGTGTTTTCCATGTGGTCATTTTTAAATGCTTATTACTAAGTTAGAGCAAATGGGTTTGACTGTGTGATTTCCCCAGTGGGTTGTTATTAAATGAATTTTTGTTATGGTAGACTAGGGGGATTGGACTGTGAGAACTTTACCTATGGGTAATTATTTAATAATCGAATTATTTTGATTAGTCTTCCAAGCCAAAGAACACACTTGGACTTGTTATTACTTAATGTGTTTAGATGGTCATCTGAGACATATATTTTGTTACACTTACATAGGGGGTATAGAGCATAGACTAAATCCTATTATTACATGATTAAAATGATGAATAATAAATTTAAATGAACTTAATTTAAAACTATAGGATTGTTTACTTTTTAGTACTTCTTATTTTATTTATTTATTTCTACATATTTATAGCTATATATATTCACTGATAGTTAGGAAGAAATATTTTGGTGGTTCCCTACAAGGATTTGTCTCAGACCCTATTTGGGTTTTGTTTGGACCCAAAAATATGATATGTATGTTGGTATAGATAAGAGAATGTGTGCTTCTTCATAAGGTACTTGATTACTATTCGAGCTAGAGAGCATGGGTCCAAGCTGATGCTTGTAATGATGCTGGAGTTTATTTTTTTATTATATACAATGGTTTTGGTATGGTACTGATAGCATTGTTACTTTATTGGATTCTTTCCTAGAAACATGTGACATGCATCATTGTTATATATATATATATATATATATATATTCTCCAGTTGATTTATTACTATAATTCTTCCATTGTTTACATCTATTGTATGGTATTAATGCTTCATTTATTCTTCACATTTTTTTTACGTTTTGTATAAAATACAAATGAGGTTATATTTTACCTATTATCAAACCATTTCCATTGATTCTAGTCAGCATCCTCTGCAGTTTAGTAAGTATGCTTGTGGTTGTGTGACTAACCTTGTTCAGGGCTCCTAGCGGTGGCACCCACATCCCGAATGTTATGAGGACCGTCAAACATGCAGACCCATATGGCTTTGTGCGTAAGATGGTTGATAAATATAAAAAATCTACATTGTAACAAAATCTCACCTAAGAGAAGAATAATTTTGATGAAATCATTACCAAATGCGAGGTAGAAGAAAGACTATATTACAAAAGCCATCGCCTAGGGAAGTAGGGGCAGGAACAACTCCCCTACGGCGAGGTACCTCTTAGAGATCATGACAACAATTCCCATCTAGACCAGGTAGAGACCATAGTTTATGTAAACATAGAGCCGTATGTACCACATAATTCAACTAATATATGTGTGAATCCTTTTCAAGACCTTTCTCTGGTTCTACTCGTCCTACCTCATGTCTTTTTTATCACACTTTAGGTTCTTCTTAAGGCCCCTCGATTCATCCCACCAGCTCCTCCATGATCCTTTTAGCCATATTACCATGTTTAAGAGAATTCCAACTCATTGTTGGTCATAAAATCTCTCTATGATAGGAATTCTCATCAAGATGATCATATATATGCTCTTATTTCTTGCCTTGAGGATCTTGAAACTCGACATACGGATATATGACCAGATGGAAAGACATATCCAACATAGGCGGATGATATTCCAACACCCCTAGGTTTTTAAATAACAATTTCACCCCTTAAAATTAGATGGTTAATCCACTAAATCTTCTACCCACTTTATTTCATGGTACATACCAATGATGGTAACTCCAATACAATAGGTTTCCGCTAAACTCTAATGTCTCGTATAGATACTAGATGGACCTGAATTTGTATAGTACATCTAATTACCCATTGGGTTTATATATTTTCGGAGGATATTTCAATTGTTTTTCATTACTAGTTTAGTTCCACTACATAGAATACAGGTATTTCAGACCTCTTTGATTTCAATCCAATGCCATATGAGTGGGTTACAAACTCTGTCCCCATAAAGAAGGGACCAAAATATTTACTCTATATGTCATTGACTCAGAAGTAACAACTAATTATCTATTTGGGGAATGTGAGTATGGAATCAGTCCCTTCACTCATCAATCAAAACATCCCAGGTGGTTTTATTGGTTTCTATGACAAAGCTCAACATTTTGAAGAATCCTTCCAGCAATCCAATCAAGAATGTTAGTTTCCTCTTATAGATGCCGCAAGAAGAGTCTCCATGTGTGAGATCACTCTTGTTTCACAAATTGAGGCCATTAGATAGATATAATTGTTAACAGCATAGCTACCTCTATAGCCTCACTGATGGCTACCACCAAAGGCTCACCCCTTGACTCCAAATCACTCACCATTTAATCAGCAAGTGCCACTGTGTAAGGTACCGCTGCTTCCAAGGTGAGACTACTAGGTTCCGCATCCTCACCAAGATCTTCTAGCCCCTCCTCAGGGCCTTGATCCTAGGGATCCTTTCCTAGATTGATGAATCCATAAATACTCATTCAATGAGGCTCATGTCCCTTTCTATTTCTAGAGAGCCATGGATCAATGAATCCAGTAGCTTCTGGAATCCAAGATGCCTGAGGATGAAGATCTCACTAATCGCCCCAACTACTTCCCATATCAATGGTACATTGGGAACACTCTCTAGAAGTGTTATCTGTTCAATTACTGGCTCCATGTTTTTGGTCAATAACAATATTGTAAGATTAGGTCTGCCCCAAATCAAGTGTCATGTCTGTTCGTAAACCTTGGTAGAAACTACGATGGTGATGATTAGTAGGTTTCTAGCCATGGGTTTGAATACTATGACAATTGGATAGCTCGTAGGGTAGTATCCCACTTCCATGGTATTATCCGTGCATGTTTAAATAATCCGAAGATTTTTGAATTAGTCATGTTTCCTCTGACTGATACCTCAGCATCAACATCTTAGCCATCATACTCTCAGGAGAGAATTCATAGATGATGAAACAGAATGAAAAAACCTACACTGGTAACATAGTCATATCATACTCTTGGAGACATCGTGAGACCAAGGACTGGTATTTCCCCCAGAATCCCCCTTACAATGGAGGAATCTTTGAATTATGATCAATAGTTTTCCATCGTGAATACTGTTGAACTGGTGGACCCCAATAGTGTTTCTGAAAATAAATCATTTTATCCAGATATTACTAATGTTCCCAGTCGATGCTAGTGTTGAAAATGATGTGGGTTTGTGAATAGTTAAAATTCATTAGCTATTTCATACATCCAACCCATGAATGAAACCGAGACCATAAATTATCCCTAGAATAGAGCTCAACATTCCAATCCTTCTTATCTTAATTTGATAGACTCAACCCCACCTCCGATCATATTTCCTAATTAGGAAGTGTAACCACAACCACATCATGATCAAACAGATTTAGTAGTGGACAAACCATATTAATTTTACTATCAGCCATTATACACTCTATATAGTTTTTCTAATTAGAATCAAAATATCTATAGCATTAATTGAGGTCCTCGGGTTCGACCTGCAATGTCATATATTAAATCTACTATAGAGAAAACCTCTCACAATAGAAGTGTTCTCATATCTAGGAATTATGACGTACTTAAGAACCTTTCCATCAACACATCATGGCTCCCAATACTCAAGAATCTCCCCTATCTACATACAAGAACTATACATTCAAAGAGGCTTTGAGGAGCCCCCTCTATTTTGTAACTGTAGTAGTGTCTACAGAAGCATTCCATTATAAGTATGTCATGCATGTGGTATTTCAGTCCATCATTTCATTGTCTAGAGAAGATGATGGTCTCCACGTAAAGTGGTACATCCAGCCAATGTATATAACTGGTCAGTTCAACAACATTGATGTCCACTGCTATATCATTGACATGATCTCCATGATCAATCTCATCCAAACCAGGATGCTCTACTTGATTGGAAATTTGAAAAATATTTGAGTACATGTAACGTGAATATTCAATGTTATGATATGATGGATCAGACAGCATTTGACTATTTCTTCTTGAAGAAACAATTCTATAACTTATTTTCTAGCCCATAGATCATGTTTGTCTCATAGGACACAACCTACAATGGGGTGATGGGTAGACCCTGGCACCATATACATGTGGTAGTCCTGCCATCATTTTACCAATGCCGCAATTAATCCCTTAATGGCCAAGTGGTCATTCAAAAAGTTGATGAGTCTCTGTTTTCCTTTTGTGAATCTCACTAACTGGATTTAAAGTAGTACAATATCAAGGACATGTAGATTAAGGCCAATGAGGTTGACCATAATACTATTGTATCCAACCCATGGTAAGGCCTATATGATTCCATCATTTCCGAATTCACATATTGGAGGCGACGACCCCATACATGGGACATTTCATCATCAACTATTGTACAAAGGTATAGTTTGTTCCTAGGTGTAAGGATTGATGGAAGATCACTTTTTACTACTATATGAATCCAGCTCATGTAATCACAGAGCACCTTACCATTATGAGGTATTAGGGTGTTCTCCCCATTGAAATAGAAATACATCATAGTTTCTATTTTAACTAGTTTGGGATTATTTGTCTCAGGATGTCACACCACTACTGCTTTGATATTATTAAACGTGCCCTATGGGTCGAAGACCTGATGTGATCGGATCAAAAACACTTCTCGGCAAGGATTAAATAGCACATGGTTCCCCTAATGAAAATTCCACAGCTACTATGTCTGGTACTTGCATTCCATCTGGTTTAGCCAACTCAGTAGATTTACCCTCTTCCAATAATCATCTTACTATAGAGGATTATGAGGTTTTGGATGACTCTCCTCCCATGATCAAGTATGGCGTCTCCACCACCATTGATGTGTTGGTACAGGTGAACCTCGGTACCGAGAAAAATCCGAGACTAGAACTTATCAATGCGGATATGACTATAAATGAGAAACAATAGTATGTGGATTTCATTAAAATAAATCAAGATGTGTTCACCTGGAGGTATAGCAAGATTCTCGGACTGGATCTGTTGGTCTCTGTTCAGCGCCTTGGTCTCTCGATGATCTAGCACATGATCAAATAACCTCCCAAAATGATGAACCCTTCTAATGGATCCACGGTCATGCCCGAGTTTGATAATACCATTAGATCCCACCTTTTGAAGCAATTCAGGTAACAAAAATGTCTAGACATAATTTTTCTTGTCCAGAAGAAGAACATACTGATCAAAGTCTACCTAGACTTTCAAGATCACAACTGTCAAAATCCAAACGGTGATTTCCCCTTTCCCGTGACAGCGCTGTTGATCGATATTACAACTGTATTCTAGGATCTCTCATTCATGGATGTGTATTCAAGGTATAATAAAATATTAATGCATCTCGATGATGAAAGGTCTACTAAATTTAGAGAACCACAAGGTACCTCTTGGTACCATTCAATTTTCCTTGGTCATAAGATTGAAGGTGCCACCTATCTATGCTCCATGTGCTGGATACTCAATCTGATCATTGGAACATTGGTGGAATGCTACATGGATGATTTTTTGGTCAAATCATTTGAATAACAGGACCATATCATAGATCTTATGAATGTGTTATGCTTCCTCCACTCTCATTACCTAATGATGAACCCCTTGAAATATAATTTCGTTGTTACCTCTATAATTTTATTCAACATTTTTTTTAAATATAGGCGCATCTAAATCAATCTAGGGAATATCAAGTCTATCATTCATATTTCTAATCTGAGAAACATTCATGAGTTATGAAGTTTTCAATTCCAGTTAGCCTCTATATGCTGATTCATTGCGAATCTAGATATCATGTATAAGACCTTTTCCATCCTCATGATAACAGGTGACGACTACCAGTGGGATGAAGTGTGGCATCCCGCCTTTTTATAACATAAACATTCATTACATTACACAAAACTGGGGATCATTAAGGTTTAGTGTATTGGAATCCAGGAACATAATATATAAAAACAACATAAAACATTATTATTAAACACTTGAAAGGCATCTACTTAAGTTCATCCTAGTTTCATTACTGCATCTCATAACTTGGGGAAATACATCAAAAAAAGGGTGAGCAGGAGGCCTAGTAAGGGAAACAAGAGAAATATTTTACATGTGAACTTGAGATACATCAATAAGGTCATGAAAAGAACTTTATGGCATGAGAAATAAATCATGAGGCGTATCATAATAAAAATAACATTTTTCATAACTTGAAGATGTGGCTACAACATTTTAAAAAGAAAATCATTTCCGTTTCACCAAATTCCATCCCCATGGTGTCAATAAAATTTACCGAGGTTATTCACCAAGGTATCAGTGTAAATGTTCATCTCTAGAGATTAAGTATTTACCCAATGCATTGGAGCGCTATCAGGGTGCACCCTTAAATTTTCATTTTTAATCATGTGAGACACATATATCATCATCAATAATTTCATAAACAACCCATATAGCATAAAAGAAATGAGTTTCATTTCATAATCATGACATTTTAAAACTTCTTTAAAGACATGATCTTTAAGTCACTTTAAAACCCACAGAAAAGGAAGGTGGGTCTCATGTATGTAAATCCAAGAATTTAAAATAAAACATTTTGGTATATATGTGAATAACCCTTTAGAAGAAATATCTTTTAGTATTAACTTAATAAAATAAAAGAACATTAGAAAAAGAGAGAGACATTTTGCGATGGAAATTCAGCAGCATAACAGCTATGTTACGAGGTTTTAGAAAACATTGAAAAGAGAGGGGACATGGGTAAAAAAATCATAAATGAACCATAAAACAGTAGAGGGACCGAATATGAAGAATATATGAACATTTTAATGAAATTTTATGGACATAAAATTTGAAATGAAAAACATGGAGCGTAGAAAAAAATTAGATTTCTCTTAGGAAAATTCGGCAGCCTAACGATGTCACTTAAACTTCAACAAAAATGAATTGAAAAGATCAAATAGGGTCACTCATCATATAAAAATAAAAGTTCAGTATCATAGATATAGAGATCATACCCCAAAATAATTAAAAAGGAACTTGAAAGACTTGACATGAAAGTAGAACTTTGAAAAATGAGAAAGGTGAAAGAATCTCTTAAAAAATCGGCAACCTAACGGCACCACTTAAACATTATTAAAACGAATTGATGAGAGAAATAGGGGGTCTCTCATCATATGAATATGAAATGGTGAGTAATATGAATATAGAAGAACATCCTCCAACATAAGAACATGGAGCATAAAAAAAATGAAATAAAAGAGATTACATTAAAAGAAAGAGAGAGGTTGGATCCCTTACCTTAAAATGTAACTCTTAAAACACAAAGGATTGGACCTTGAGGGCTTGAGGGCACCTTGGGAGGACTAATTGGGATGTAAGGAGACCAGAACTTCGTTGTAGATGGTTTTGTAGTCGAATGGATGAGATTATATCTTGGTATTTATAGGGAAAGTGAGGGGACAAGGCATTAATGGCCACTGGACACCTCATTGGTGGTTTTGGCAAAACCATGGGCTTGCCCATGGTATTTGCCCATGGTATTGGCCACTTGGGACACCTCACACAATAATGAATCCCCTTTAGTCGACCATCCCTTAAAAAATCTCATGATATCATCATGACACAGTTATGATGTCATTTAACATACCGAAACCCTAAAACTGCATTTTTACTATTCACTGAAAATTCATCTTTCTTAGAAAAATCCCAAAAAATTAACATAACATAATATTGATCCTCTGAGTTCAAAAATAATTTCCATTTTATAAGAATAATTTTCTAAATAGTTTTAATTAAATTTTCAAATAAAAAACACTATTCACCTGAAAAAACTAATACTTGACTAATAATTTATGAAATCGTTATTTAACCATTTTATTGAATCACATTACATAATCAAGGTGTCTAAATTATATTCAAACTTTCTTTAAGTGAGATTACTAATCCATTTGGTCACATTACTAATCCTAAGCATAAAATCACTATTCATAATTTATTATTCATCAAAAATTAAGTTGATCTTATTAGACTCCAAATTCCTTACTGAACACTTTTGGAGAAGACCATTTTTTGAAAATTATTACACAACATTAATTATTTAACGTTTATATAAATATTTTAAAATATCCATTTTTATAAAATTCATCAGTAAAATACATCCTAAAATTATCCGGACATTTTATATTTCACAAACATCACTAAAGGAAGAAATCTCAATTTATTCATCCCAAAGGATTATACAAAGAAGCTACGGACTTGTCACATATCCCCTTATAACACCAGCATATGACCTAAGTGTAAGGTGTGCTATGGTGAGAGAATCTGAGGGAGGCTCAGATAACATTTCCCTAGTAGTAATCTCTACTAACTTGAACTTCTCCCGCAGGCATTTCCATTCAAGCTTGACACGCTGGAGTTCAGCTTGGGATTGGTCCAAAGCGAAGCCAAAAGATGCCACCTCCTTCCCATGCTCTGATAAGTGGGATTCAAAAGGTTCGAGTCTACTGGAGAATCCATCGAATCCTCTTTATCCATTAACCATTAACATCTCTATTAAATCGTTATGAGTAAGTTGATATACAATTTAAAAATTTTGGGTCGTTACATTCTTCCCCCCTTAAGAAATTTTGTCCCTGAAATTATATACTTGAGGCCTAGTCGAAAAGGTGAGGCTACTTTTGCTTCATTGTTTCCTCAGGCTCCCAAGTCGCTTCTTCATATTTATGATTCCTCCACAACACTTTCACAATGTGGGTAGTATTGTTTCATAGAACCTTGTCTCTAAGGTCTATGATCTCCACTGGCTGCTCCTCATAAGTGAGGTCATGTTCCAGTTGTACCACCTCTAGTTTCAGTACATGCGAAGGGTCGGGTATGTACTTCCTCAAGAGAGATACATGGAAGACATCGTGAACTTGAGTTGGGTTAGGTGGAAGTACTAGACGATAGGCCACTACTCCTATGCGATCAAGGATTTCATAGGGACCAATATACCTAGGGCTGAGCAGCCCTTTCTTCGCAAACCGCATGACTCTCTTCCATGGAGAAATTCGATGGAAGACTTTTTCGCCGACAGCAAACTCCAAGTCCCTTCGAAGGTTGTCAGTATAGCTCTTCTGGCGACTCTGAACAGCCTTTATGTGTTGTTGGATGGCCTAAACCTGTTCTGTCATCTCTTGCACAAGATCAGGCCCAAGAAGCTTTCTCTCACCAGTTTCATCCCAACAAGTAGGAGTTCTACATCTCTTTCCATACAGAGCTTCATAGGGTGCCATATGAATACTCAAATGGATGTTGTTGTTATAGGAGAACTCAACTAATGGGAGGTGTTGATCCCATCCACCATTAAATTCCATTGAGCATAATCTCAGTATGTCATCGAGTGTCTTAATAGTCCTTTCAGATTGTCCATCATTTTGAGGATGATAGGCCATACTAAAATTAAATTCAGTATTCAGAGCATGTTGAAGACTTCTCCAGAATTTTCCTGTAAATCATGGATCATGATCAGACACGATGGATAGTGGTACCCCATGCAGCCTTACCACTTCCTTTACGCATATCTTGGAAAGTTGATCCAGAGAGAAATCTTCCCGAATAGAGATAAAATGGGCGGTCTTGGTGAGATGATCCACAATCACCCATATCGCATTTTTTCCTTTCGATGTTTTTGGGAGACGAGTTACAATGTCCATAGTGATATTATCCCACTTCCATACTGGTATGGGTAGCAGTTGTAATACACCCTTAGGAATTTGTCGTTCTGCCTTTACTTGCTGACACACCAGGAACCTTGTAGTGTAATCAACAATCTCCCTCTTCATGTTATCCCACCAATAATGATCACGAAGGTATCTATACATTTTAGTGCTTCCTGGATGTATGGATAAAGTAGATCTATGAGCTTCATCCATCAGTTCTTTATTTGTCTCTAGAATAGATGGAACACATATTCTTGTATGAAATTTCAATACACCTTCTTGATCAATATTGAAATTAGGGAACATCCCATCCGTTACAGCCTGAAACTTCTCCTACAGCAAAGTATCTTCTTTTTTAGCCTTCTTGATCTTCTCTAGTAATGAATTTTGAGAAATCATTTGGGATAAGGTTGATGATTCCCCTTCCCTTACAATTCCCATGTCCATTTTTACTAGATCTTTAGTCAAGTGATCTCCTAGGATCCTCATTGTTGCCAGAAAAACGGTGTATTTCCTGCTTAATGCATCTGTGACTTTGTTTGCTCTTCCAGGGTGATAATGAATTGAACAATAATAGTCTTTAATAAGCTCCAACCATCTCCTTTGTCTCATGTTTAGTTCTTTTTGCGTGAAAATATACTTTAAACTTTTGTGGTCGGTGTATATATCACATTTCTCCCCATAAAGATAGTGCCTCCATATATTTAGAGAAAAAACAACTGCCGCTAGCTCTAGATCATGCGTAGGATAATTCTACTCATGAATCTTCAACTGTAAATATGCATAAGAAATTACCTTGTCATTTTTCATGAGGACGCACCCAAGCCCTTTCAGAGATGCATCTCTAAAAATAACGAATCCTTCTCCGATAGAGGGTAGTGTTTACACAGGTCCAGTAACCAATCTCTTCTTCAGCTCTTGGAAACTTTCCTCACATTCCTTTGTCCAGATGAACTTAACCCCTTTTCGAGTCAACTTGGTTAGTAGATTTGAAAGCCATGAAAAGTTTTTCTCAAACCTCCTACAATATCCTTCTAAACCAAGGAAACTACGAATCTTAGTTACTGTTGTGGGTTGAGGCCACTCCTCCATAACCATTGTCTTTGCAGGGTCAACCGAGATTTCTTCTTTGGTTACGATGTGCCCCAAGAAATCCACATGTGGTAACCAAAACTCACACTTGCTGAACTTTCCAAAGAGCCTCTCCTTCCGTAGAGTTTTCAAAATAACCCTCAGATGATCTTCATGCTCCTCAAAACATTTTGAATATATCAAAATATCTTCAATAAAAACTACCACAAAGTTATCAAGGTAGTCTATAAAGACTCTATTACTCAAATCCATGAAAATAGCAGGAGAATTAGTCAAGAAGAAGGGCATAACAGTAAACTCATAATTTCCATATCTTGATCGGAAGGCAGTCTTTGGAATATCTTTCTTCTTCACCCTCAGTTGATGATGACCAGATCGATGGTCAATCTTGGAGAAGAATTGAGCCCCATGTAGTTGGTCAAATAAATCATCAATTCTTGGAATAGGGTATCTGTTCTTAACTGTGATCCCTTTCAATTATCTATAATCAATGCATAGCCGCATTGATCCGTCCTTCTTCTTCACAAAGAGAACTGGTGCTCCCCAAGGAGACACACTCGGTCGGATAAACCCCTTCTCCAACAAGTCTTGGAGTAGTTTCTTTAACTCTTCGAGCTCTACATTTTCCATTCTATACCGGGTCTTTGATATCGGTTGAGATCTAGGTACGAGTTCAATGGAGAACTCTACCTCTCTTTCTAGGGGAGGTCCAGGTAACTCCTTAGGAAATACATCCATGTGTTCTTGAACAATCAGAACATATTCTATTTGTATACCCCCTTTTCCTTCTTCATCATCACCGATTAACTCCATAAAGAAAGCTATAAGAGGTTCTTCTAGATAGGGATCAGTTTGAGATATCTCTCCTTGTAAGATAATTGTAGTTCGTTCATTCAAGACTACTGATTTTTCCTTACTTCTGCATTTGAACATAGCATTATACTTTGAGATCCAGTCCATCCCTAGTATAACATCAAATTCCAACATGGGAATGACTACTAGATTTGCGATAAGATTGTGCTCACTGAAGTAAACACTAGAGTCTCTAAACACTATTGATGCATGGATAATCCCACTTGGAGTCATGACTGACAATTCTACCTCAACCAGTTCAGGGATTGATTCTATATTCATTGCAATCTTGGAGGAAATAAAGTAATGCATAGAACCAGAGTCAAACAAAGCACTTGCTTGTTTTGAGAGGACAACAAGAGTACCTGCTACCACGTCATTCAGAACATCAACTTCAGTTGTTGTGATAGCAATATCACGACCTTTCTCTCTAGGCCTTTGCTGAGGTTGATGGTGATTCCCCTCCACTGCCCTCGGATTTGGACAATGATTAGAAAAGTGCCCAATCTGTCCACACTTGAAGAATTTGACTTCGGATAGGGCCGAAACCATCTTTCCTCTATTGTTTGTGTTGGGAAGTTGAGGCTTCACCTCACTATGACAATTCCGAGAAATATGGACTTCTCTTAAGCACTTGTAGCACTTTCCACTTCTGACCAAGCAGTTCACCGGATGCTTCTTCCCACATTAATTTCATGTGGTAAGTTGCATTTGCTTTCCATCTCTTCCCTAATCAAAAGTCTTCCCTAGAATGGGATCCAACGATATTTTCTTGTCATTTGATTTATGAGACCACTGTGTCTCACCAAACTCTAGCTCGACTTTCATTTCACTCCGCACGATCTCCTCATAGCTATCGTAGTCCCGGTTGGCTAGATTCTTCCGCAGATGAGGTCTCAGTCCACCAAAAAATCTGCTAACCTTCCCACATGGATCCCTGACAAAGATAGAGTTATATCGTGAAAGTCGGTTGAAGTTCATCAAATAGCTTCCGACAGATTCGTTGTCCTTCTTCTTCAGCTCAAGAAACTATTTCACCATTCTCGTTCTCATGGAATAAGGGAAATACTTATTAAAGAATATTCCCTGGAACTCTTCCCACTCCACAGCTTCCATCTCTCCTCGTGGCTTCATGTTTTTGATCAGTGACCACCACTGATCAGCTTCTCCCTCTAGGCAGTAAACAACAAGGGTGAATTTTTCTTGTTCCGAACAATGAAGTATAGAAAAGATCTTTTCAATGGAGCTTATCCATTGTTCCACAACCAATTGGTCAGTAGATCCACCGAATGATGGTGGTAATTAACGCATGAAGGGCTCAACGATATTTTGTTCCCTTCATGGTTAGATCAGCCTCTCAGCTTGATTCAAGTTATTACTCATAACTTGAGTCAGTTGGTTCATCATTCGCATGAATGTTTCCATTCCGGCTTCCATCGGAGGGCCTTCAGCACATGGTGCATTTTGGTCACCATCTGCATGGTTCCTCCTATTGCCCACCATTTTCTAAAAGAATAAAACATTAGTGAGAAACTTATTTCATTTATTAATCTTTTACCTAATACTTCATGCTTAGACAATTACACTTCTCTATAATTCCTTCATAATGATTCATAAAAAGATTTTAATTAACCAAATATATCCCCCAAGAGTGTCGTAACCAAGAGTGCAGCAAGGACCATCATCGTGCACTAGTTCCTGTTTGATTCTAGCTCAAAGCTGTGTTTTTGGGTTTTACCCCTATGTACATGTGTTCCAGAGCCGCCTCTACCTGCTCGTTTCCAGACAGAGATGTATTTGTTTGATAAACCACTTACTCAATACTTACCAAAATACCAGGATGTTTTCCTATATTTAAACATTTCTATAGGGTTATTCCAAAAGTTTTTATATCCTAATTTCCATAAATTACTAAACCTCCCTTTGATACCAACTATGGCATCCTTCCTTTTTATAACATAAACTTTCATTACATTACACAAAACTGAGGATCTTTAAGGTTTAGTGTCTTGGAAACCAGTAACATAATACATGAAAACAACATAAAAAATTCTTCTTAAACACTAGATAGGCTTCTCCTTAAGTTCATCCTAGGTTCATTTCTGCATCTCATAACCTAGGGACATACATCAAAAGAAAGGGTGAGCAGAAGGCCCCATAAGGGAAACAAGAGAAACATTTTACATGTGAACTTGAGATACTTCAATAAGGTCATGAAAAGAACTTTAAGTCATGAGAAAGAAATAATGAGGCATATCATAATAAAAATAAAATTTTTCATAACTTGAAGATGTGGCTAAAACATTTTAAAAGACAATCATTTCCGTTTCACCAAGGTCCATCCCCAAGGTGTCAATAAAAATTACCAAGGTTATTCATCAAGGTATCAGTCTAAAAGGTCATCTCTAGAGATTAAGTCTTTACCCAATTCATTGGAGTGCTATAAATGCGCGCTCTTAAATTTTCCTTTGTTATCATGTGATCCACATATATCATCATCAATAATTTCATAAACAACCCATATAGCATAAAAGAAATGGGTTTCATTTCATAATCATAACGTTTTAAAACTTCTTTAAAGACATGATCTTTATGTCACTTTAAAACCCACAGAAAAGGTAGGTGTGTCTCATATATGTAAATCCCAGAATTTAAAATAGAACATTTTGGTATATATGTGAATACCCCTTTAGAAGAAAGTGCTTTGAGTATTCACTTAATAAAATAAAAGAACTTTAGAAAAATAGAAAGACATTTTGAGATGGAAATTCTGCAACATAACTGCTATGTTATGAGGTTTTAGAAAACATTTAAAAGAGAGAGGAAATGGGTCAAAAAATAATAAATGACCCATAAAACAGTAGAGGGACCGAATATAAAAAATATATGAACATGGTAATGAATGTTTAAGGACATACCAGTTGAAATGAAAAACATGGAACGAAGACAAAAATTAGATTTCGCTTATTAAAATTCGACAGCCTAACGACATCACTTAAACTTCCACAAAAATGAATTGAAAAGATAAAATAGGGTCCCTAATCATATGAAAATAAGAGTTCAGTATGATAGATATAGAGATAATACCCCAAAATAATTACAAAGTAACTTGAAAGACTTGACATGAAAGTAGAACTTTGAAAAATGAGAATGGTGAAAAAATCCCTTGAAATTTCGGCAGCCTAACGATGCCACTTAATCATTCTTAAAACGAATTGATGAGAGTAAGAGGGGGTATCTAATAATATGAACATGAAAAGGGAAGAAATATTAATATTTAATAACATCCTCCAACATAATAACATGGAGCATAAAATAAATGACATAAAATAGACTACTTGAAAAGAAAGAGAGAGGTCGGATCCCTTACCTTAAAACGTAACTCTTAAAACTCAATGGTTTGGACCTTGAGGGCTTGGGGGAACCTTGTGAGGACTCCTTGGGAGGTATGGAGACCATAAAATTGTTGAGGATGGTTTTGGAGTCGAATGGAGGAGAGGAGGTCTTGGTATTTATAGGGAATGTGAGGGGACAAGGCATTAATGGCCAAGGGACACCTCATTGGTGGTTTTGGAAAAACCATGGGCTTGACCATGGTATTTTCCCTTGGTATTGGCCACATGGGACACCTCACACAACAATTCATCCCCTTTAGTCAACCATCCCTTGAAAAATCCCATGACATCATCATGACACAGTTATGATGTCATTTAACATACCGAAACCCTAAAACTGCATTTTTACTATTCACTGAAAATTCATCTTTCTCAGAAAAATCCCAAAAAATTACCATAAAATAATATCGATGCTCTGAGTTCAAAAATTATGTCCATTTTATAAAAATATTTTTCTAAATATTTTTAATTAATATTTAAATAAAAAACACTATTCACCCGAAATAACTAATACTTGATTAATAAATTATGAAACCATTATTTAACCATATTATTGAATCACATTATGAAATCAAGGTGTCTAAATTATGTTAAAACATTCTTTAAGTGAGATTACTAATCCATTTGGTCACATTACTAATCCTAAGCATAAAATCACTATTCATAATTTACTATTCATTAAAAATTATGTTGATCTTATTATACTCCACATTCCTTACTGAACACTTTTGTAGAAGATCATTTTTTGAAAATCATTTCACATCATTAATTATTTAAGGTTTACATAAATATTTTAAAATATCTTTTTTTCAAAAATTCATCAATAAAATACATCCTAAAATTATCCGGACATTTGAAATTTGACAAACATCACTAAAGAAAGAAATCTCAATTTATTCATCCCAAAGGATTACACAAAGAAGGTACAGTATCGTCAAATAGTCCCTTATAACACCAGCATATGACCTAAGTGTACGGTGTGCTATGGTGTGAGAATTTGATGGAGGCTCAGATAACATTTCCCTAGTTGTAATCTCTACTAACTTGAACTTCTCCCGCAGGCATTTCCGTTCAATCTTGACATGCTGAAGTTCAGCTTGGGCTTGGTCCAAAGCGAAGCCCAAAGATTCCACCCCCTTCCCAAGCTCTGATAAGTGGGATTCATAAGGTTCGAGTCAATTGGATGAAGCCATCGACTCCTCTTTCTGCATTAACCATTAACATCTCTATTAAATCGTTAAGAGTAAGTTAGTATAATATTTAAAAATTTTGGGTCATTACATGAAGAGTGTCAGGGATTTTTTGAGGAGATCATGAATTATCTTCTATGGACTCCAATCCTAATGCCACCAGTATCTAAAAATATGCTAGTCATTTATGTTACCACCATTGAACTACCCCCAGTTACCTTATCTCTTATAAAAAATTGGGGGGATGGAGAACAGTTTATACTATCTCATCAACATGATACATGATAGAGAGACCACATATTCATATTTCTATAGTATCTACCAAGATATAGTAATCATGGTCCAGAAGTTGTGACATTACTTACAGCACCATGAGATACAACTAGTGTCACCTATGGATCCGCTCAATTACATTATGAACTGCCCCATTTTGACAGGTCGTCTAGCTCAGTGGGTGGTGATCCTTCAATAGTTTTACATCGGTTTTATTCTAATTTTTTTAAAGGGGTATGTACTAGAAGACATTCTTCCCAACAATCCAGCCCCCCAGTGCAATCCCTATATTATGATTTCCCAGATGAGGAAATCCTCTTGGTGGATCATTTCATTCCATGTTGGCATATTAACATTGATGATGCATTGAGAAGCACAACCATAAAGATAATCAATGTTCCAAGACATAATAGAGTGGGCCTATGTACTGTTTTCACCATGCATGTACATGATGTCATTCCATATTCATTCTTTTCATCCGAAGGATGCACCAATAGTGAGGCAGATTATGAATCCCACATCACTAGTCTCACACTAGCCCTTGAAATTGATGTTCCCCACCTTCATGTCAAAGGGAACTTTGAACAAATCATAAAGTAGATCAATGGTGACTACGTAACTAGGAAACCAAAGCTTGTGTACATTGTCACATGAGTCTCATCCCAGTTGGTGAGGACTCGCTAGGTGCATCCCAGATACCCGATATCTAATCCGGGTGGAAGCATATTTCTGGGTACTGTAACAGTACTTTAGTAGTACTGTAGAAGGTATTGTAGAAGGCACTGTTCGATACTGTAGCAGTCGGTACTATTCATCTATCTGGGCCTTCGGGCCACCGGTTTGTTCCTCGGGTCATGTAAGGCTTTCGGGCCACCCAAGGCCTTCAAGCCAGTTGATTCTCAAGGCCATCGGGCCACCTTAAGGCCTTAGGGCCACCCCAAGGCCTTCAGGCCACATGAATACTGGCCCCAGACACACTACAAAAAAGGAGCAGCCCCAGATAAGGATTCAGAGCAGATGCACTCACTAGAGCAGAGCCAAATTGATTGTCAGAATTAGAGGGTATGGATATGCCATTAGTACCTGCCTGTGCAAGCATGGAAATCCTAGCTAGATGGTCATGGAAAGGTGGAGAGATACTATTAGGATGCAGATACCGGGGAGGGGTAATTCCTTGTAGATAGTCTGGTTGAATTCCCTAAGACCTTCGGGTCATGTAATCTCCTAAGCCTATGGGCCTTGTAATCTCTGATCCTACAGTCCTTGTAAGGGTTCCCCCTCACCCATTGAAATGGGGGTTATGAAAAATCAATAAAAATGATGGCCTTCGGGCCATTCGGGCAAAGCTTGTGTACTTTGTTAGAGTACATGTTCTAGTTAATAGCCATGTTCCCTTCCAGGGGAGAAGTTACTCATGTCCCTCATTTATAGAACGATTGAGTCAATTCCTTTCCTATCCATGCAGAATCTCTTTCAGGTTATGATTAGGATGATATGTTTATCCATGTGTCACATAGAATAATCATTTCTCCCATCACTCTAGATGATGAGGATAGAGAATAGTAAAGTCATATCACCGCTGAAACGTCCACATCAGCCCCCTCGAACCCCCTACTACAGTATTGGAAGGGTCCCATGTTGAAAAACCCCTTTTATTGTGTACCTATAATAAGAAAATCTCAAGAAAGACAAAGACTAACATGATCTAGTCTATTGGCACACCGTGAAGTTCACCCTTCAGAGTGGTCCCAGTTTTGATCAGATCCCCTATATATGTAGTTTTGATGGGATTATCCTTTATTTCTTTTAGGGAGAAGAGATTCCCAAAATTATATAGGAGGTTCATGCCTATTCTTATTGATCTCATCAGGTTGGGATGGAACACTCTCATCAGATCTGAAGTATGGGCTACTTCTATCCCACCATGGTCCATGACTGTATGGAGTTATCTATCATGTTCTTCATTTTCTAGATCTATGATAATTTTTCCCATCAACCGCCAGAGGCTCTTCATACTACAATGTACTCTTAGGCCTTTTCCGTATAAGTACTCGCTGTCTTGGGACTATATCCGCTAGCAGTATCTCACCATTGTAGGTTCATGCAGACCTCTATGGATTTTATTCCATGTGAGTAGAGGAAATTACACTACTGGAATACAAGGCTCGTTCTATCATTGATTTCATGATCTCTAATATTATCCACCTATTTAGAGTCCATCACATTGTCCTCACTGATAATGGAACCAAATTATGAGCATCCAATTCGAAGAAATTGTTCATCAAGTATAAAATTATTTCTAATTATACCTATCGGTATTAGGCACTATATAATGGGAATATAATGGCATTCAGATAAACCCTTTCAATTATATTGTAAAATATTCATGGTTATAACAAAAATAGATGACTAGACAAGGTTCACAATGCTCTCTGGGCTAACCAGACAATGACATATTATTCCACCTAAGTGGCACCATATTCAATAGTATATGGAATAAGGAATTCTTGACCATTAAGATTTAGTTATTTTCACTCAGAACAGCCTTGAAAAATCATTATATGTTAGAAAAGATATCAGTTTTATATTTGGATGAACTGGAAGCCATCGATGAGAATAGGCTTCAGGCCCTGCAAAATCTGAACTTGAATCAGAACAAGATAACTAGAGCATTCAAAAAGAAAGTTGCTATCCATTATCTTCTTCAAAGTGACACATTATTTTTCCAAAAAACACCCATTATACCGGATAAGAATCCACCAAAACTTGAGGCTAAATATGATGGTACTTACGTCATTCACATGTTTTTCCCCAACAGCGGATACTATCTTGTCACTATGGATGGAGAGCACAATTCTCCTCTTACCGATGCCAAATTCCACAAGAAGAACATCACATTAGTGTTCCATTCATACTTCATGATGATAAACTAAAAATTTCATGAGTTATGAGACATTAAACTAAGATCCCTTTCATCATGTATGATGACAAGCTGAAAATGTTAAGATCTCAACAATTATAAACTAAGATCCATTTCTTCCTATATTATGAAAAACTGAAAACGTTCTATGCTCTATGCCCATAAACTAAGATCCATTTCATCCTACATGATGATACACTACAACTAGCCTGGGCTATATGATCTTAGATTAAGTTCCCCTTAATAGTTCATTATGATAAACAGTAAATGGTCCATGATCTAGGAGCATTATATAAGATCCGTTTTGGAATTCATGACAAGAAACTAGAAATGGTTCGATCTCTATGACCTTAATTTATGATCTTTTTTGTCCTGCATGATGATAAACTACAAATGGTCCGAGCTCTACGACATTAAACTAAGATCACTTTCATCTTTCAAGATAATATACTAAAAATGGTTTAAGATCTATAACATTAAACCATGATCCCTTATGTTATAATTGAAAATAAACTACAAATTTTCTAAGCTCTATGACCATAAACTAAGATCACGTTTGACTTGCTTGAAGATAAACAAAAAATGATCTGAGCTCTACAACCTTAAACTAGGATCCTTTTCATCTTGCATGACGATAAACATTAAATTATCTGATATCTTTGACCTTATACTATGATCCCCCAAATCATGCATGGGGATGCACTTCAAATAGTGAATAAACCTTATGTTCGATGCTAAAAGACCTTAAACTAAGATCTCATTCATCCTTACTAAGATACATTAAAATTCATTGTTACCTCCATGATTCATGCACCCCTTTGTTTAGGCCTTCATTATTATTCACATCTAAAATGAGCCCCTAGTGGCTTGGTCTCATGGCTCTTTAGATCACATACCATTCTGGGCCAACTCCCGTGCGGATCTCGAACAAAAATTTGATAAATGTCCCACATTGAGAATATGGTTAATGGTCAATGATAAATTGTTTTTTCCCATCCCATGACACATGATATAGACACTATGTGGAAAACATGGTCAACAACTTTCCTTTATCATTATCACCATCCCCATGGTCTCCTAAATATCAACCGTGGTGAAATACCATTTTCTTCCCTTCAATATTACATAGAAAATAGTAAAATGGCCATCTATGGTCTGAGCTCTATGAATTCAAACTAATATCTCATGCATCCATACCTCATGACATTAGTTTACATGGAATTTCCGAACTATGTGTGTATGATTCTCATCCTTATGGGATATGTTGGAATGCCTAGACATTTCATCTTTGGGTACAGTCCTAGGTCTCTTGATCTATTTAGAACCATTGACCTATGGTTCCCCCATGGGATTTCACATAATGTGTTTTGGACTTCTCATATTATCATTCACATCTGCTATTATTATTCACTCAGTGAAAATTTCCTTTATAACCTCATTCATATTCATGTTCCCTTACCGTATGATGTTAAACTGCATAGAATTATAGAACTACAAGTTTATTGATTCATTCCCTCATAGAATACAAAGGAATGTCTGAGAATTTAGACCTTAGGTCCAGTCCAGGATCCAAAAATTATATCTTTCGTTCAGTCCCTTATCCATGATTTTTTATGGGATCACATGGTGTGGCATGTGGACATATTTTGTCATTCCATGTACTCCCATTATGAGGTTCTCTTTTCATCTTCATATTTATAGTGTAATGTTAAAATGAACGACATTTTAGAACTACATAATGCTTGATTTCCATCCTTATGAGTTACATAGGAACACCTAGGAATTTCTTCCAAGGGTCCAGCCTTAGGTTCATCAACTGTTTCAACCCTTTCTTCCTTATCCTATGGTATGACTTCTATGACCAAAAACTAGTATTTCACTCATCCTACACGAAACTAAATTGTTATGTCCCTCATTTAAGAAATTAAACTGAAAATAATTTTTGGTCCTTTCAGTATGATTTTAAATGTAAGTTCCCCTTTGTCCTGAAGGACATTAAATTTCATAACACATTGTGGTGATCACAATATTCAGGCTCATTGATCTGAGTGTCATATTGGGAGTGCTTATTATTGTGTGTATTTATGTTGTCCCATTCACATAAGTCTATTTTTTTCATTACATATTCATTAAATTTTTTATAAATTCCTTTTATCTACATCCTTAATGAATTATATTAAAATGCACAACTTTCCAGAACTACGTACGACTTAATTTACATCATTATGGGATACATATGAACACCTGGGCATTTCTCTTTGTCCCTAGTGCTATGTTCACCAACCAAGTTTTCGTATTTCTTCTACTCATCTCCTTTATACGTCTATCCCATTATGAGACCTTCAACCTCTACCTCACCTCATTAGCATTCTTATAGGTGTTGTGGTTTAGGACCTAGAGTGTTGGGTCAAGTATGGAAATGTCTCATTCCATTTCCATGATTCACAAATACTTGTGTTTGGGTCTCCATCATATCTCACATCTGAAAGGACCACTGGGTGGCATGGATTCTCCGACATATGGCTCTCCTACAGTTTTGGGCCAACATCTTGAAATATCATGAAATACATTTTTAATAGGTTACACATCATGAATATGGTTAGTGGTCGACCCTCACATGTTTTTTCCATCCTAGTTCAAATGATATGGATAATATGCTTTGAATATTGCCAATAGTTGTCCTACATCATTACACAAGTCCCACTATTCCCAAATGATGGTTTTGTGATTGACATATCATTCTTTCTCATCATATTTAGAAAGAAATTTGATGCACTTGTTGTTATCCATCTGTGTACCATTACATGATGAGAGGATGAACCAGTGGTTTGGGGTCATCATTGACATTGACCTTCATCCCCTACCTTGTGCTTCCACGTGCTATAAGTACCTTTCTGTCATTATTTCTCACACTGAGCATGGATCATGTTAGCTTATCGATTTGGGTAGGGTTTGTACCATTATGGAAGAGTCATATATTATTTTTTCATACATTGTGTCATTAAATTAGGATACATGGTCCACTAGTCCCAGAATCATGAATTACTACTATATGTTTTCTCCTAGACATTTTTTATGTGGTGAAAAAACATTTTATTCATTCATGTTAGGTTTTTTTATGGATCCACAACACATATTTTCTCTTTATCACTCTTCCCCTCATGGATTGAACTCTACGACCGTTAAATTAAGACATCTAGTGTCTTTGTTTGCGTGACATTGAATTGCATAATAGATATTATTTTACTGACATGAGAGGATATAACTTCTTTTATTTATTGCCCATCTACCATACCATTCCCAAGAACTATGTTGGGCCTGATTCCTGCCCTCACCAGATACATAGAGAAACCTGAGTATATCACCTCGAGCCCAACCACTTGTTCATTAAACCTTCTGGATCTCATCACCTAATTATGGTCCAAACTATATAACCCTAAATTAAGAATCCTTAGTCTGTGTAACGTGACATTAAACTATTGGTCGTGGTCCAAGAGTATGATCTTAAACTATGTGAAACACCTTTGTCATATGATGTTAAATTATTGAATGCCTTGTCCTCACTAAATGAATTTAAAACTACGTGAATATCAACTTCATTTTCATGACATAAAACATCATGGTATTCTAGGTCCTCAATAGAGAGTTCCAATCTCGAAATAGGTTTGATTATGATTCAGGATGAAAAACCCACCTAATCAACTTTCTTCACGGTGATGTAGTTTCATGACTGTTGAAATTAATTCAAAAAACCCATTCATTCCACCACCACGCATTTCATGGCCTCTATTTTATATACTCACTACCTTTCACATTTTATGGAACCCCATAATAGTTATTATTCTTGGAAATAAGTCTATCTTCACTTCCTAGGACATCATTTTAGAAGACATCAAATGGAACTTCGATTTTGGCCACATTGTTTCAAATATGGTCATCGGTTGGCCCACATTTTCTTATTCCAAATTCAGTTTAATGGGATGTGAATGTTATGTTTTTATTTTGGTCAATATTTATCCTCCATCATCATGCCACCCTCATTGTGTTCCGAATTTTGGGTATCATGATTCACATATTCCATTCCCCTTTATTTAGGTTTATTCCAATGCCTATGGAGTTATAATGCTCGTGCACTACAACATGTTGGGAGAGGGAAGAATTGATGTTTTTAGAACCATATTCTCCAACCCTGAACACAAATATTTCATACCATAAATACATATTGATCATTTAGACAAATGATTATAGGTGATTGGTTGGATATCATGTATTAAAGGGGAATAATTATGTTGTCATCTATTTTTCTCACATTGCGAACGACCCATATGATCTTAGAGATTGATCATTGGTTATTTCATCAATATCATTGAGATGTAGTAATCGACATAGATAATGAGAATCCTGAACAAAACCAAAATATGTTAGCAAGAATGAAATTTTGATTGTGAGTTCGTGATAACTACAACACCGATGAATTAACTCATCTGATAGATGCGTTGACCTCATTAATGGAGCTTCCTAGCTCCCCCACTCTTTGGATTGTGGCCTTTTTGATTTTCTATCATCTTCTAAGGTCACTATCTTATACACTAGTTGTGGGGGATATTTCACTGACCACACTCTTTTCCTGATCCTAAACAGCTCAGATGTTAACTATTTATTTGGGTGCTCACCTCATCTACTCGTTGGAAACTACCAACTGTTCCTTCAATCACAATATTAGTTTTGATTTTACATCGACGAAAGCATAGTATTTTTTTCATCTGCACCCTCATGCATTGGATCTATTTCATAGCCTCTTAAAGCCTCTTTTTGATTAAAAACTTCCTCTACTTGTATATGAAACCATGTCCATGGTTATATTCCCATATTTGTTCTGCCATGTAATCACGAATGAGAAAATGAATGCATCATTTATCAAATCCTCCAGTGCTAATTTTTCATATATGTGAATGAATTATCCCCATCTAGATTACCCAATATAGTTTTTTTGTGCCTTTGATAGATCATGTGATCAGTTTCCATGACAGGTGATGGATAGCCATGCTATCCTCCTCATTATATGATGTATCATCAAGAACTCCTAGGTCAGAAGGTTCATATTCTGGGAACATCTCTAGGAATTAATCAGTATGTTCTACCTATGGAATCCCATAAGATAGGCTGGAATCCATATCTTGTGGTTGGTCTTTATAGTTGGACTCTACTTGGACAATCTCTAATTTAGTCCCCCCAGTCACCCTACACATGGCTGCATCTGCCGTGATTGTTTTATCATGGGAATTTAATTACCCCACAATCGGTGTTCCCCTCGGGAGTGGGGTTCCAAGAGAACCAACCATGCACCCTAGTATGGGCCATGCCATGTGAATAACTTTTGATATTTATATACACAATGGATAGTTGGCCTAGTATGGTAGACAATAGTTATGGATTCTATGAGTGATAGGGCTTACAACGATCAAATAATTGGTCTCTCCCTTAAGTTATTGACATCAAAAACCTATGACATGGACCCTATTATATGGATGGAAGCTCTGACTATTTCAGAAGGGTCACCATAGTTATTGTAATCTTGATGGATTCTATGCTCACTATTATCCTTGGAGTAAAACCCGAAGCTACATCAACTTCCATGTGGAAATGGGTTTTGTGTATAAGTTTCTGTTGTATGGTAATGTTTTCTGTTGAGAAATCCTAGATGACCTATGTATGTGTCATAGAGGAATGGTTTGAATTTTACCACAAGAGTCTTAGCAATCACTTCTTGCTCTGAGGTCGTAAACACAACTTCCTCCAAAGTTCTCCCTATCTTATCCACTTTTACCCCGGATGACACCTCAGATTCATCAGGAAATGGGAAACAATCCATCCTTTTAGTGGAAGATGGTAGGGGCTGGACTAGTTGATCATGTAATACTTTCACCAGATCTGTCTTCAGACGCAGAGTACCACGAGAATTCATGCAGTCCACCAGCTAGGTAGTTTATTTCTCTAATTTTTCATGATACACAATAATTTCATCCTTGTTATTGTTGATATGAGATATATCCATCAAAATATGGTTGAGGTAGTCCCACATATGTGAATAAATGAGCAATTGTATGTTGATTTCCTAGGTGTCCCAATCCTTTAGGGAAACTGCATCCTCAGGCCTGTCTAGGTGGCATTACCACTTCCCATAAGCGTGAGTGGATATTCAATGGAACCCCCTTGGTGTCCTTCCTTCATTCAGACTCTACTCATCTAGGATTCCTTGGTTTATCGATTCCGCTTTCATTACAACAACATTTTCTTTGAGTAGGATTCCTACCAACTCTTTCCATATTCCTTGACTATCATGTAAACAGTTGTGGATACAGGTAGCTCATTCTACATTTTTTCATCATCCTACATAATCATAATTTACAACTGCCTCATCACACATGGATGATCCTCTTCAAATACACATAGATAGACGTTCGGGGTCATTCAATACATACACCATAACTGTCTCAAAATACAATGTGGAGTATATGGATCACATATGGGTTTGAGATCGACATGTTTCACTAGAACTCCTCCCCAGAAATCTTGCATATAAGACAAATTCTCCACAGTGTATAAGCCGTTGTTAGTTAATACCTCTATCGATAGAGGAAACAAATGGAAGTTGATTTCATCTGCCTTTAAAACATAGTTCAGCACCAGCGGTGGAGTCATGTTGGACTGAAAGATAAACACCGCATTCAATATGGATTATAAGATGTCTTTCATGGAGTGATAAATAGGTTTAAAATATTCATATATTCCCACATATGTTGGTATCCATCCATACAAAAAATAGAGTAGTTCAGACACCCATTATCGATTCTTCCCCTCACTAATGTGCCACAACACCTTGTACCACTACACCACCACAAGGATCCCAAGGTTGACATGTTCCTCCATCACTAGCATGAACTCCATAAAAAATGCTCTCGGTCCAATGCCAATGTTTGTATCCCAGGATAGAAGCATCCAACTTCAAATAATTGCGGAGATAAATCAAGATACCCTAACCATAGGTTTCTACTCAATGTTGACATTGTACATCCATATATTCCCCTAGTTATCCTCCATAATTCTCTAGTATTAATTTTCTTTACTACAATGATCTCCCTTCATAAATGTGTGACATCTTACTTGTAGCTTCATAGGTACCTCATCCCATTTAGGGTCATGATTTTATGGAGTTTTAATAAAAATTACAAACCACGTCTTCGAATGGACGTCCCTCATAGACTATTTTCCACCGCTCGACACAAAGTCCACCATTATCTTGGCCAGCCACGACATCAACTACGGATCCTAAAACCTCTTCTCCATGGTGAGAATCTAATTGTATATCTACCATATAATGTGAATCAATATGATCTAATTGATATCTTAGAGGCCGATGTCATCCTATAAATTATAAATATGGAATGTGTTGGTTCTCGAAGTCCACCTTTTTAGAAAATATGGAATCATGTGTTTCGGTTGGTATAATTTCAAATTGGAATCCCACGTAGATTCCTAAATGTAATAGCCCGAGATTTTATGAAAAATATTCTTTTTAATTTTATTAATGTCTTGTGTTGTACGCTACACCAAAAGTAGCTTGCACAACACGCATACTTGACTTTCCTTGCATTACATGAAATCGCGACCTTCCTCGATAGCATGTGTAGTACGCAATACCGAGTTTCACTAAACAACAATATGCTATTAAAATATTATTAAAACTAGTGGTTATGAATAGTAATAACCACCTTTTAAAATTTTAGAAATTTTATCTCTCAAAATGGACTTCATTTTTGGATTCGGAGTATCGGATTTAGCTTAGGGTGAAATTTTGGTAATTTTCGGATAACTTTCATATTTTGATGAATAGTGAAAATTACAAAATTTTAGTTAAAAACAACTTTTTCAATCGAAATAATTAATAGTGATAAATTATTAATTTGAGTAGTTTTAAAGTATATTTAGAATATATTTTTACAATTTAATACAATGTTGGTCATTGGATGTAATTTCACACATAAACCAGTTATAAACAAGTGTCAATCTTTTGATAGTTATTCTCTCTAAAGAACACGCTATTTGTTTTGACGACGGGAATTAATTTTTAAATTAATTAATGCAACTGATATGTTTTGAATTTGGTAAAATAGACATCATTTTTTAATTCATAATATCAAATATATCTTAGGCCTAATTTTTCGTATTTTTTTGAAAACTTTCAATTTTTGATGAATAGTGAAACCACTAAGTGGTAGTTAACAAACTGAATTTTTCATAAAACTTAATTTTACCACTTCTGTAATTAGAATTTCAAAAATCCGAGAGACACAGTTGATGTCAGTAAGAAAAATGTGGTTCAATGAGATGAAAATAATTTTTTGGTGAATAGTAACTTTTTTCTTTTTTTTACCACGGTTAAAATTAAATAGGGTAATTAAGGGTAAAAATGATATTATTATTACCCTAACACATGTCCTAATTCTATTGGATAAGTTTAATTCGACCAAAAAACAACCCTAGGAATAAAATATGACCATTTAGGCCCACTTGAATTAGATTAGGACATTTATTACTATTTAATTCAAAGAAGAGTTAAAAGAGTTAAAATCAAAGTTTATTTAATAAAACATTTTTAATATAGGTTTATACATAAGATAAATTAGATTGTAAATATTCATTAGAAATCTAAAAATATTTCCTACATAATCGAATTTTATTTGTAATTTTTAGACATTAAATAAGTTAATTTATTTATGACATAATGATGATGCAGTAATTATCTTATTAATGAAATATTGACATAATTGATGTTATAAACACCAAAATAAATATAATTTAAGACTTTTTATGAATTCCACTAATTTTATAGGTTACTATGATATATTATTGTTGATTTAATCAACTTTTTTAGAACATATAATTCTGTTATGACTTTCACAAAAATCATATATCAAATAGTGTCAAAATTGACACAAAATAGTTTTTAAATCAAATATTATATTATTAATTGTTATTTTATTCATAAAAATCTAAGGTTCGGCCAAATGACTTATATAAGGATATATATATTAATAATAAAAAATTTGGGGTTCGTTTGGCATGTTATAGTAAGTGTATTAACCATATAGTGTAAGAAAACAAAAAGACACGGTAAAAGTTAAATTATTTAACTTAGAGTTTAATCTAATTGATAAGGTTAACATAATAATCTAAACTTGTCTAAATCCTATTTGATGATAGGATTTTGACCCATCCCCACTTTAGCTTTTAAATAAGACCCTTTGGAACCATTATAAACCGATTTTGACTTTAATATAAAATAATATTTTGAGATATTCCTAAGGTGCCCCTCTCCTCCCTTATAAAAGGGCACCTCCTCCCTCTCTTCCTCACACAACTTTGAGACTTCAATCTCAGCCAAACCCTGCAAAAATCTCTTCTCCACTTCCCTAGTATCATCCTAGAGGTCCTGGTCTTCTTTAAAGACCATCCTTAGTTCTTTAAGTGGAGGCTATGAAAAGGCGCGTCAAAAAGAGGTAATATCCATTACCGATCTTTTTCAATTTCTTTCTTCTTCAACTTCTTCTTCATTAGTTGTTTCATGATAAAGTAATAACATCAGTATTTATTATATACTGATATGTTATTATAAATATGAAACAACTCTAATTAATCTTCTATCCATCCTACGGAAAAAGGAAATCACCGCGCGTGCGTACGTACGGAATACCGTCTCCACGCCGTGGTGTAATCTATTTTCCACCACAACATTAATTGGATGGGTATAATGGTGTAATGAGTAACTATATATGATTATTATAAAGTTATATTGATACTGAAATATTATACATACACTTCAACATAATTCCACGACCATGGGAACGATATCATCGCTCGTGCGTACGTACGGACTACCGTCTCCACGACGCGATGAGATTCATTCTCCATGTTAACCATTTAAGAATGATTATAAAGTATATATAAGAAATAATAATGAAATATATGACATTATAAAGCTACTGGATTTATGTATATATATATATATATATATTTATGTCATCTACTTCCATTCAAGACAATAAGGAAAGGAAAGCAGCGTTCATGCGTACGTACGGACTACCGTCTCCATGAACGGTGTGTTTCATTTCATTTATCTATCTATTATATATATATATATATATATACTGAATATATATGATATATAAATCATACTTTATATTCTGGAAGTAAGTAAATCATGATATAAGTAATAATAATGTCAAGAACAACAAGTCCAAACACCTACGATAAATGAAACGATTTTACCCAAAACGCTTCTTTAACATGGAATTTACAAAAGAACAGGTAATATAAAGTCATAAGTGAACCATATATGATATCATAACAATGAATATGATTCTTTAGTAAGTCAATAAAATTATTTAAATCATTATACAGGAGGTTCGGACACTTACAAAGCAAGTCGGACCTAAGGTAAGGGATAAATTTTCAATCTCATTTTTATCCAGGATTGCTTATATGTAAGTATTTACTGGGGTTACGTTTATCATCCATGACCATGTTTTCTAAAAATGTTTTTATAAAATTCTTACCATTCTTCCATGAATTTTTAAAGTCATTTTTACCCTTTATTGACTTTTTACCACATTGTATGAATGGAATCTTTCCTTTGGTTACCATATAAGGTACTTTTTGACTTTTCCGAAAAAAGTACGAGAAGAATGTTATTTTTAACTTATACGGCGTGAAAGGATTTTTACGGTTTCATAACACCTCATTTTCAAGAAGCTTCCTCTACAATATTGCATGATTATTTTCAACAAAACCCTTATCTTTTAAAATTGCATGGAATTTTGTGAAAAGAAAATGATTTTAAAGAAGAAAGGATATTTTCCTCAAGAATTAATTTCAAGTGTTTTTCTCAAAACTATTTTCCATCTAAGATGAAATTATTTGATATGTAAGTTTCAAGAAAATTTCTCTATGATTTAAATGTTTTCAATTTTCTTATGATGAAATTATATCAATTGTTTATGGATTATGATGACATGTTGTTTAAGAATCCCATTTTATTACATGGGTTATGCAATGATGTATGATTTATGATTTTGTGGCCCACATAAGAATGGTTTCATTATGAGATGGGTGGGACCTATATCTCCCTCTAATGCATTGAGTAAAGATTTTATATATCATGAGATAGACATGACTGGAATGTTAGGTTATACCGGTTCAGTGAAACAGGACTGAAACAAGGGTGACTCGGTTCAGAAAGGGACTTTGTCCACTAAGATAGTCTTGGCAATGAGTCTTGAATAACAAGAAATAATTATCTATGATTATGTGTGTATGCCACAACGTTTAATGTTTTAAGTTATGATTATTGTGATTACATTTCACTGCCATGATTTATCCCATGTTATGAAATTATGCTCTCTTTTGCAGGTTAAGATTTCCAAAATGTTATGTTCTTATGAATATGAAGTGATTGATATTTTTTTTACCCTTACTGAGCATTTGAGCTCACCCTTTTATGTTTTGTTTTCCCCAGGATATAAAGAAAGGTTTTAGGTATTAAAAAAAAGGAAGATCTTTATGGGAGATATTGAAGATCTTTCACCAGGATTGGAAGATTATATTCCGAGTTTCCAAAGACACTAAACTATTACGATCCTTGTGTGTGTGTTTTTGTTATGTACAAAGTATTCCGCAAATGTAATGTAATGTCAATGTACGTCAAGCTTCGGGTCTCTACAGTTGGTATCAGAGGGAGGTTTAGTCAACCTTTGGAAACTAGGATGTGAAAACGTTAGTGAGATCCCTAGAGATGTTTCTAAGGTATGTATAGGGATATCCCTAAGGATAAGTATACATATAGGATATAGTCCTAGAACACTGGTAACGATATTAGATTAAACCAAAGATGTTAGATATTGAAGTTACTCTCCCTTTATTATGATTTTTTCCTCTCACAAGATTATTTTTGTGTTTTATTTAATGGAGGGAACCAGAAGGAATTCGGTTAACATTGAATCCAATGGACAAATTGGTGACTATGAGCAAAAAAATTGTGTATTTCCTAGAGAGAAAGATATTGTGATTATGCCGAATCAGTCATCGCGATATATGATTAACAAGGTAAAATTTAGTGGTATGCCTAATTCATCAAAGAAAAGGAAGATAAACTATTATGCATGTTCGCATGTTGAGGAGCATAAAGGAAGGAAGATTGAGATTTCTAAAGAATGGAAGAAGAACCTTGAGGAATACCTCAAATGGAGGGACCGTTGTTATCTGTGTGGAGAGAAGGGTCATAGAGTGACAGACTGTTATGGAGTTCAATGTCTTATTTGTGGAGAACATGGGCATTACCCAACTCAATGCCCTGACCTAAAAAGTTACTTCCTAATCAAGGAAGGACTTATTCTAGGACAATCATTGAAGTGGATGGACTGAAGTGTTTATGTATTGGTATTCAAGAATAATGTTGTTGAGGTACCTTTATGGTGTATTCAAATATTTATGTATTGGTCTATTGTGGTTTTCAATAATTTTAAGGTACCGGTAACCATGAAAAGTGATTAAAATATTTTGGAAAGTAGATGATATGTGCATAATGAAGGGATAAGGAGAAAATGAAATGTTTGACAGTATTCATGAGCTCATGATTGATATAAGGACTATGTGATATCATGGTTTGAGTATAGAGAATTTTGAGGATTTTGGTATAACTTTTAACTGCATTCATGTTTTCACTAAGGTTCAATGGGTATTCATTCTTCAAGAGAATACATGATTAAGGTATTCACGTGTTTGTAATTTGACCAACAAGTATATCTTATGATATATGGGGGATAAATGGTGGAATTCACGTGATTGTTCTGTGACATTTCAAATAATCATTTTCTTTATACTATGAGCTTGGACCGAAGTATTTTAGATAAGCCTAAAGATTAGAATGGATTATGTTGGACATAAGTTAGGATAAAACGTTTTTCGATATTATTGATGGGATGTTATAGTAATATAGATTTAGAAAAAGGACAACCTGCAGAACGGGCAACAGCCCATCGCGTCGGACAAGGCTGTGGGAATCAAACCGACAACCGAAGTGCGACTGGCCTTTATCACCTACCACTGGCCTACAGGAAGTCCCTGTTTAGCAGAAGCTAGTTTTAAGCAGTATGATATATGATGTATAAGTCCATTTTAGGAACCATATATGATTAATATCACTATAGAATGACTTATGTATATTTAATAACTTTTGTTAACCTTTTGTTTGAGACAGATGGAATGACATGTCATTCTATCACATGATCTGCTAACACTTCACGAATAACAAATTCAACTTCATTTATTTAAGAGATGAAGTGAAATTGTCCAAGGCACGAAAAATAGTGAGATTGTACCAAAATAAAGTAAGTATTTATTCTAACTCAAATTCTTCAACTTTAGGGAAACGATCTTGAAAACCAAAAATGTTGTCATAGTTCTCTTATATCTGATTAATCAGATGGTACCTTAGATCGTCACAAATTTATGGCTTTGTGATTGCTGGCTTTTCCATAGCCATGTTCTCTACCACTCTCCATCAGAACATGATGGTTAGATTTCTCTTCCATATCCATATTTTCACCTACGTGGAAACCCAGTGATGAGTTAATTTGGGTAACCATTACGTTTCATAGTTTTGTTTTTTTAATGATTGTTTTTGGTATTCCTTTTTACAGTGTGGGTTTCTATTAAAGAAACTTTCGAATATTAAACCATTTATAACCCCGACGAATTTCGAGGGCAAAATTCATTTTAAGGGGGGTAGAATGTAACAGCCCGAGATTTTATGAAAAATATTCTTTTTAATTTTATTAATGTCTTGTGTTGTACGCTACACCAAAAGGAGCTTTCACAACATGCATCATTGACATTCCTTGTATTACACGCAATCGTGACCTTCCTCGATAGCATGTGTAGTACGCAATAACGAGTTTCACTAAACAACAATATGCTATTAAAATATTATTAAAACTAGCCGTTATGAATAGTAATAACCACCTTTTAAAATTTTAGAAATTTTATCTCTCGAAATGGACTTCATTTTTGGATTCGGAGTATCGAATTTAGCTTAGGGTGAAATTTTTTTAATTTTCGGATAAGTTTCATATTTTGATGAATAGTGAAAATTACTAAATTTTAGTTAAAAACAAATTTTTCAATCGAAATAATTAATAGTGATAAATTATTAATTTGAGTAGTTTTAAAGTATATTTAGAATATATTTTTACAATTTAATACAATGTTGGTCATTGGATGTAATTTCACACTTAAACCAGTTATAAACAAGTGTCAATCTTTTGATAGTTATTATCTCTTAAGAACACGCTATTTGTTTTGACGACGGGAATTAATTTTTAAATTAATTAATGAAACTGATATGTTTTGAATTTGGTAAAATAGACATCATTTTTGAATTCATAATATCAAATATATCTTAGGCCTAATTTTTGGTATTTTTCTGAAAACTTTCAATTTTTGAGGAATAGTGAAACCACTAAGTGGTAGTTAACAAACTGAATTTTTCATAAAACTTAATTTTACCGCTTCTGTGATTAGAAATTCAAAAATCCGAGAGACACAGTTGATGTCAGTAAGTAAAATGTGGTTCAATGAGATGAAAATAATTTTTTGGTGAATAGTAACTTTTTACTTTTTTTTACCACGGTTAAAAGTAAATAGGGTAATTAAGGGTAAAAATGATATTATTATTACCCTAACACATGTCCTAATTCTATTGGATAAGTTTAATTCGACCGAAAACAACCATAGGAATAAAATATGACCATTTAGGCCCACTTGGATTAGATTAGGACATTTATTATTATTTAATTCAAAGAAGAGTTAAAAGAGTTAAAATCAATGTTTATTTACTAAAACATTTTTAATATAGGGTTATACATAAGATAAATTAGATTTTAAATATTCATTAGAAATCTAAAAAGATTTACTACATAATGGAATTTTATTTGTAATTTTTAGACATTAAATTATTTAATTTATTTATGACACAATGATGATGCAGTAATTATCTTTTTAATGGAATATTGACATAATTGATGTTATAAACACAAAAATAAATATACTTTAAGACATTTTATGAATTACACTAATTTTATAGGTGACTATGATATATTATTGTTGATTTAATCAACTTGGTTCGAACATATAATTCTGTTATGACTTTCACAAAAATCATATATCAAATAGTGTCAAAATTGACACAAAATAGTTTTTAAATCAAATATTATATTATTAATTGTTATTTTATTCCAAAAAATCTAGGGTTCGGCCAAATGACTTAGATAAGGATATATATATTAATAATAAACAATTTGGGGTTCTTTTGGCATGTTATAGTAAGTGTATTAAACATATAGTGTAAGAAAACAAAAAGACACGGTAAAAGTTAAATTTTTTAACTTAGAGTTAAATCTAATTGATAAGGTTAAAATAATAACCTAAACTTGTCTAACTCCTATTGGTTGATAGGCTTTTGACCCATCCCAACATTAGCTTCGAAATAATACCCTTTGGAACCATTATAAACCGATTTTGACTTTAATATAAAATAATATTTTGAGATATTCCTAAGGTGCCCCTCTCCTCCCTTATAAAAGGGCCCCTCATCCCTCTCTTCCTCACACAACTTTGAGCCTTCAAGCTCATCCAACCCCTGACAAAATCTCTTCTCCACTTCCCTAGTATCATCCTAGAGGTCCTGGTCTTCTTTAAAGACTATCCTTAGTTCTTTATGTGGAGGCTAAGAAAAGGCGCGTCAAAAAGAGGTAATATCCATTACCGATCTTTTTCAATTTCTTTCTTCTTCAAATTCTTCTTATTTAGTTGTTTCCTGATAAAGTAATAACATCAGTATTTCTTATATACTGATATGTTATTATAAATATGAAACAACTCTAATAAACCTTCTATCCATCTTACGGAAAAAGGAAATCACCGCGCGTGCGTACGTACGGAATACCGTCTCCACGCCGTGGTGTAATCTATTTTCCGCCACCACATTAATTGGATGGGTATAATGGTGTAATGAGTAACTATATATGATTATTATAAAGTTATATTGATACTGAAATATTATACATACACTTCAACACAATTCCACGACCATGGGAATGATATCATCGCTCGTGCGTACGTACGGACTACCGTCTCCACGACGCGATGAGATTCATTCTCCATATTAACCATTTAAGAATGATTATAAAGTATATATAAGAAATAATAATGAAATATATGACATTTTAAAGCTACTGGATTTATGTATATATATATATTTATGCCATCTACTTACTTCCATTCAAGACAATAAGGAAAGGAAAGCAGCGTTCATGCGTACGTACGGACTACCGTCTCCATGAACGGTGTGTTTTATTTCATTTATCTATCTACTATATATATATATATACTGAATATATATGATATATAAATCATAATTTATATTCTGGAAGTAATTAAATCATGATATAAGTAATAATAATGTCATGAACAACAAGTCCAAACACCTACGATAAATGAAACGATTTTACCCAAAACGCTTCTTTAACATGGAATTTACAAAAGAACGAGTAATATAAAGTCATAAGTGAACCATATATGATATCATAACAATGAATATGATTCTTTAATAAGTCCATAACAATATTTAAATCATTATACAGGAGTTTTGGACACTTACAAAGCAAGTCGGTCCTAAGGTAAGGGATAAATTTTCAATCTCATTTTTATCCGAGATTGCTTATACGTAAGTATTTACTGGGGTTACGTTTATCATCCATGACGATGTTTTCTAAAAATGTTTTTATAAAATTTTTACCATTCTTCCATGAATTTTTAAAGTCATTTTTACCCTTTATTTACTTTTTACCACATTGTATGAATGGAATATTTCCTTTGGTTACCATATAAGGTACTTTTTGACTTTTCCGACAAAAGTACAAGGAGAATGTTATTTTTAACTTATAAGGTGTGAAAGGATTTTTACGGTTTCATAACACCTCATTTTCAAGAAGCTTACTCTACAAGATTGCATGATTATTTTCAACAAAACCCTTATCTTTTAAAATTGCATGGAATTTTGTGAAAAGAAAATGATTTTAAAGAAGAAAGGATATTTTCCTCAAGAATTAATTTCAATTGTTTTTCTCAAAACTATTTTCCATCTAAGATAACATTATTTGATATGTATGTTTCAAGTAAAATGTCTCTATGATTTAAATTGTTTCAATTTTTTTATGATGAAATGATATCAATTGTTTATGGATTATGATGACATGATGTTTAAGAATCCCATTTTATTACATGGGTTATGCAATGATGTATGATTTATGATTTTGTGGCACACATAAGAATGGTTTCATTATGAGATGGGTGGGACCTATATCTCCCTCTAATGCATTGAGTAAATATTTTATATCTCATGAGATAGACATGGCTGGAATGGTAGGTTATACCGGTTCAGTGAAACAGGACTGAAACGAGGGTGACTCGGTTCAGAAAGGGACTTTGTCCACTAAGATAGTCTTGGCAATGAGTCTTGACTAACAAGAAATGATTATCAATGATTATGTGTGTATGCCACAAAGTTTAATGTTTTAAGTTATGATTATTGTGATTACATTTCACTTCCATGATTTATCCCATGTTATGAAATTATGCTCTCTTTTGCAGGTTAAGAATTCCAAAATGTTATGTTCTTATGAATATGATGTGATTGATATTTATTTTGTTTACCCTTACTGAGCATTTGAGCTCACCCTTTTCTATTTTCCTTTCCCCAGGATATAAAGAAGGGTTTTAGGTATAAAAAAAGGAAGATCTTTATGGGATATATTGAATATCTTTCACCAGTATTAGAAGATTATATTCTGAGTTTCCAAAGACACAAAACTATTACGATCCTTGTGTGTGTGTTTTTGTTATGTACTAAGTATTCTGCAAATGTAATGTAATGTCAATGTACGTCAAGCTTCGGGTCTCTACACTAAAGTCCTAACATCTTTAGATTTACCCAAAATTCATCGAAAGATGTAGAAAACCAAATAGCCCCAGGCCTAGTCATCTGTAATGTTTCACCCTAATACATGTACCAACAATTGATCCACCCATACTTTGGGTTCTAGAAAGTTTCCTTGAAATGGTGTCATACTGTGGGGGAGATACCTCTTGCCAAAACGCCTTCCCATCAACATTTTTGGCACAAATGTACGTGTAGTCATCGTTTAAAGGTGTGTGGTTGTGCCATGTATGATCGTCGGCATCCATGAACCATTATCCCTGACAAGGAATTCTCCTAAAATAGTAAGTTAGTTCATCCCTACTTGCTTAAAGTATGAGAACGTCATTCCTCAGACTGAATCTATACTATGGTAGTCTCTTGAGGAAGAGGTAGTTCTTTTTCCCATCTAGTAGTAATTCCAATAGGGACCTATGATCATAATGTATTCAAACTTATTATTTTATTCCTATATAGTCCATGGTCTCTTCTCTTCAAGAAGCATCCACAAGGACTTCTTGAGAATCTTCTGGGATAGACATTCCATCCTGAAGATTTTGGTATTTTTCATTCATTCTCACAAAGAATAATTATAGAGCTTGATCATAGAGAATATTCATAATGATACCTTACAGATCATTTTTAGAAAAATTAAGAATCGTGGTGTACACGGTACTATAGCCTAATGACTCGTTGTATGGCATAGAGACAAAAGAGATCACAGAGCCTATGTACTCACAAGGGGTCTTCATGGAGTGCTAGAGCATTACTAACTGAGTGGTTAAATCATGTGCTCGCAAGGAGATATGTGGACAAAATTGGGGTTATCACACTCAATTTATAGGCGATGACCCGCCCCCCATTCTGCATGGTTCTCTTCACTGTAGATATCTTCATGGTGCTCTCAACCTATGCTCTGCCTACCTTCATCATGACTCCACTTCACGATATACCTAATTTTGGTGTCCTATCATCATAATAGGAACCTCATTTTCTCCTTGGATCCCATTCTGGGGGGGGGTCATTTTTTGGTGTTAAAATCAAATCCTTGGTATAAATAATTAATGGTAAAAAACAAATATAAAAATGGGGATACCCTATAAATCTCCTCTGATACCAAAATGCCCGGAAGCCGCCTAGATGATGCTCGTATGACCTCCAAAGCTGATGTAACAGACTCCTCTAGGAGTCAAAGAACTTGATGGGTGTCAATATCCACTTCCACCACTGTGGAGGATGTTAAAAACTCCACTAGGAGTCTGAGGAACAATATAGAAGTTAGGAGCCTCTTAGATCACCGATGAGGGAGTGAAGGACCCCTTTACAGCTCTATAAAACATGACCGATGGACCTATGGTCATGAATCATGAATTTTATTGGGATAGACCTTAAACAAAACTCTCGGGGTGCCTATCAATACCCTACTCCCCTCACATTGATGGGGGGACAACCTAACCATTCAACTTCCGTATTTTTTAATCAATTTTTTTTACTCTTTGATTCATTCAGAAAATGAATCCTTTGAGGTACCTGATAATTGCAAAACCAATTTCTCACTACTCCATTTTACATCTGCTTCAAGTAGGGAAACCCTCCACAAATCCTATTGGCCATCATAAATAATGGAGACCTCTATTGGTAATCAGGTATTCATGATGCATGTTGTCTTTCCGAAATACCCAATAGCACATTTAAACTCCACATGTTGACTGGGTCACATTGCTTTTTGAATTACCTTCATTCACGATGCCCCTTCACAACATTAAGTACTAGATCATCATGAATCCCCTCATTGTGGGGCCTTCTACTCCGTGAACACTTCTTTTGTGTGGAACCCTTGGAAAGTATATAGTTAATTAATATTTCCCCAAGAAGTAATTTATGTTGTGTTTCCTTACCTCATTCTTCTTTGAGTGGGGATGCTTATAAATATATCATCTTATCATAGAGATGATAATGTGTATCCTTCAGGGGATCACTCCAAAACCCCATAAATATATGGAATTGATGGTGCCCTGCCTTCATAAAGGGTTAAATCATATATGTTATTTATGTCTAATGGGTATTGACTGAATCCTCATCGACCAAGATACAAGATGTAAAACTACTATGAAACCACACATCATCAACACATGATGTCAAATTGTGATCCCCACATAATTAAAAATCCTTAATAGGACCTTGAAGTGGATGGGCACCATTTCCCTCTCACTCCCCGTCTCCAACTGGATTTTCCACCATGTGTACCCTAAGAAGCCTGTGTGTAATCCCTAACCCAACTAGAAAGGGTTCTCCTTGTACGATGGCCATATCCTCCTCATACATCTAGAAATCCTCCCCAAGATTCCCTCTTTGAGTATATGAAAATATTATTTTCATGGGATACTAAAAAGACATAATCCTCTATCCGCATCTCATGGATGCACCTTTTGTGTATTTAATGTCAGGTCTTTAGTTTCCTATTGTTTCCCACACTGAACATGACTCAAATGGGATTAGATTAACCATCGAACATATCATCCTCTATATTCCTCCATAGCATTTACGCCCCACCCCCAATTAACTAAGATATGTTGATTTTAATCCTTACCCATTTTCAAGAATGGTATATAGGAAGCCTCTTTGAGGTTCATTCCTATCACCTTCAAGACCCGACCAATTCATGCCAGTTCACCCTCACCACACATGACGTTAAACTACATGGCCCATTTATCCCATAATACATTAAACAATATTCTTGTAAAATATGATGGTTTTGATCCATAAGACCTGGACATGGTATGTAAGAAGCCTCCCTGAGGTTCAACCACAAACACTAGTAAACACCATCATCTCCTTTGTTGGGACCTACATCCTTGGTCTTCCCCTTAGTTTCATCATTCCAGTTCCCAGGCATCTAGCCATGCATAATCCACACAATCCACCCATACTCTTCCAACCAACAGTGTCACTATTTTGGTGGGATCCAACCCACATGGAATCCCCAATATGTCTTTAGGTTATCTTCCTTCATGTATTCCCAAATTCTATACCTCATCCCTGAAATACATGGTCTTTGACCTTTTTCCATATTGATGAATGTAGGTAGGATGTCTCCTTGAGGTTCAAGACCATATCCCATGTCCCATCCTAGCCTCATCCTCATGTATTTGTGCCTCATGAAGATCATACTTTACCCCATTGGTTCCTTTTCTTTTGAGTTCCTCTACATGCATCCATTTTCGTGATTCAAATCCTCAAGAAAATTATCTCCCCTTATAGAACTATGTGTAGTATGATTCCCCACCATGGGGTTACGTAGGAAACCTCTTTGAGGTTAAAGTGTAGTATCGTCACCTTCATAATAGTTTTTGGTTCCACACCTATTCATTCAATCCTTTTACATTTAATCCATGTCAATCCTGATTTTACCCAGTACACTACATCTAGATGAAATCATGACATAAACATGGTTCACATACCATGAACAATACCCAACATGCTCCAAGGTGTTTTTCCCTTTGTGTAAACCTCGATTCCATGCACCACCCATTTGAACTAGGTGTGTTTTTACCTTTAATATATACATATTGTTTGTATAAGGCCTCTTCAATGCCCAATCCCAGTAGATGGTAAACATTGGTGTCCCCATTTTTAAGAGAAATTAGTCTCTGATCTCCCATTTGTGGCATCCAAATCAATTTCAGGGTGTGAAGCATTAATTTAAGTGGGATAAAACATTTGAGGTATGTCCTTATAGGGTGTTATGACCCATCCATCAGGTAAATATTCTAGGTTCTCCCTGTGAGGGATGTACCCATCTGATCCACTCCCATCAATGTTCATATCAGTTTGATCCATCTCATGTAGTCTTTAAACTCATGGCATCCCCCGCGTTAATAATGGGATGTTGAGGAAATCCTCAGATACATTCCTCTAGCATATAATTCCTCACTTTCGAAATGGGATGCCTAAGACTTCTTCCCCCTCAAGAAGAACTCTAGTAAGGTAGAATCCAAGTGTACTAGTGTTTCTACATAAAAACATGCCATTGATTCAACAATGTTACTACTCTCATGACTGAAGGATACTTCCCTGGCTTGACCCCTTGGAATGGCCTGACAGAAGCATTGTTATTAACTGACATGAACCATATCATGGAACCTATATGAGATTCACATACAAAGTATAAATCATTATGGTAGACCTTAACTAGGAGACAAATTATAAGGAGGAATCCATGGAAGGGGATACATACATCCCATCAACCAATTTCAATTAAGAAGATAACATTTCAGAGGAAGTGATGAATTTCACCCAACATTGGAAAGAATTAATGCATGGAAACAATTAACGTGCCACCATAGATGATGTGTTACACATAGAAATTGATAGAAATAGGTATTACAATGTTTAAGATGTTATTATAGATGAATATATGATCAAATAGGTAGTTGAATGTCTGATAATGAATAGTACACTTTGTAGAAATGGGGTTTTGTGGCCATTCTTTGTGGATACAGAAGAGATAATCAGAGGGAATGTTAAGGAAATAGAAAAGGGTTATTTCAGAGTGCGGTTACATAATAGGGTTGTGTTTTCATCCATTATGGAACTCATTCCACATATAAAGAACCCCACTCTGATCAATTTGTATAGGACATTATGTATGTGATATTTTTCTTACAAGATTCTCACATTATTATTGAACATGAGGTTCAAGTGAGTTATTTTGAAACCATTTTTGGAGTACCATCATGTGTTCATTAAGGGGAGGAGCATGCAATGGTCCAAGTGTATTTAAAATGAAATATTGGATTACATTTATTAAAAGACTATGGGATCTAACATCATCACATATGTGGATATAGAAAATTATTATGATTAGTTGCAATGGAATCTCATTGTTGAGGCTCAAAGAGGGTTTTTGATCAATTAATGTGTATGTGAACTATTTTTCAAGTGTTTTCCATATATCTGGTAATCTATATCTCTCTCAATAATATAATTCATATATATTAAAACATTTTATCGATTATAGTTTGGAGATCCCATATCCTAGAGCCTCTATATTCAAGCACAATAGGTCGTGACATCAAATATTAAATGAGGTTTTGATGAGGTTAATATATTACTTCTCAAAGATAAGTTATGGGATTCCATTTTTTCACACCATAGGATTTGCGATGATATAATTTTCTTTATCAATGGTATTCAATGGTCACTCGACAGTTTCATCGATATTTTATAGTCATATGATAACTGGAATGTAAACATATTAAATATGTGAAATTTTAATGTCAACAAATATATAAAGTGTTTGAAAAGGAGTAGCAAGAAATTTCAATTAAATTTGGTCATGTGGATATGTATTTTAAAATTGATGTATCTTGGAACTTTCATTTTAGATGGTGGGATAATAAGTTTTTTAATTTATTATATTATCAATTATATCACATGACTCATATGTAATTGGAGGAATCACTACCAATCATTTAAAGGATTTATTACACATGTAATAGTGTTTTATACCAAATTTTGATTTCGGTTATATTAATGATTTAAACTATTCATTCAATTATTGAGAGGCTATATAAAATTATGATTTGTTTCATCTAGGATTTTGATCAGATTGGAATATTTCATTTGGAATAATTTAAAAATTGGTGAATCCTTTTTATGAGTGATAAATCAATTTATAGAGGATGTCAGAATACATGAAGAGTTTATAGGTCAATAGTGCATAAAATTTCAATGATGTGTCCTTTTTATGGATATGATTCATCTATAAAATGTGTGTCATGGACTAGATATCTATTATTCAGAATTTTTTGAAATGTCACTTCAGTAATGATTTAATGAACTAGATGTTGAGGAAGGTATACATAATGTGGATGGAGAACTATGTAAGAGGTAGAATTGTTATTAGGGGTCTTCTTGGATTTACCAGGGCATCCCCTAAGAGTAGATCTAGTTGGATGAGTTGGTGGATCTCGTGAGGGTTGATCCATTGGTGAAGGATAATGTTATAATCTTTATCCACCACCACCACTAGGTGCCCAATTCTAGTCAAAGAGAGATCACAATATAGGGCACATACAATTGAATGATATGAATGAATATGGTTTGGCTAATCATGAGGTGATTTGTGTTATCATATGTGTCTATATGAATATTTTTCTAATACATAAAGACATTGGATTGAGTCATTCTATTATCTACTTAAACCATTTTTGACAACTAAAAATTCTACTTTGTTCATTATACCATTAGATATAGATATAGTTTCATATAGGGATCCATTAATCTATTACACACATTTTCAAGAAGTGCATGTTTTTGTTCAATATAGTGTGGTTTGTGGGATATCATTGTAAATGTAGTGAAACCATATGATGTCATCTATTTCAAGGACTGGTCTTCGATGGTATATAATCTAATATAATATAATCACAAGATAGATAGATTCAGTTGTAGGTATGGTTCAAGATTATGTATTATATGTGAGAGATATATTATGGAGGAGAAGGAGGTTCTTGAGAGTAAGAAGATTCCACTTATCACCCTTCAGTTAGTGAGTTTATCCCTTTGTTAAATGTGATATTCAATAATATGGCATCAAATATTAGTGGATTATTATATTTTCTTTTTTCACGAAGATGTCATTGGACTACCTATGATGTGTGAGAATGGATTTTTCATTGACATTTTCCTCGTGAAAACATTAATATATTCAACATCATATCATATGCCCCCCTATGCTCTAGGATTTGGGGTGCATTTAATAAAATGTGGATTGAATGGATTTATCCGAATCACTATTCCCCACATGGTTGATCATGTATTGTTGATGAAAAAAATCATAAGGTAGTTTGAGAATTTTTGTTGAATTTCAACACAATGATAAATTAAGAATAAAAAAAGTATAGATTATAAGGAATGATTAAATTTTCAACTATTTTAAATGAACGGGTTCGTTTCAAAAGAAAAATCTCAATTCATGATACAATCAGTTTGGAAGTTTGTGAGGATAATATTGTCAAGATGACATTACAATGTTACTAATGGAAATATGTTTTACTAGTGATTCCTTTCAGTTGGACTAATTCACATTCTATTTTTTGTATCTTATGAACCATTTCATCTCTCCATATATATAATGATTCAATGTACTATTCATTGATCAAATTATAATAAACAAGATGTCGATGGAGTAGTATGAAGAATATTTGGGTTGTTCCTAGTCATTATCAGGTATGAATATCTCTATGTTAAATTCTATAATAGTCAATTTTGGATCCATGTGGTTCACATTATTGGGAAAATAATAACAAATTATTATTTAATAGTTGATTCAATAATGATTTATATAGTGCTTTCTTGGGGTCCACCATAGAGCATGACACATGTGAAAATATTCCTTGGTTTGAAAGGTCACTACTAGAGGTTTTTGGTAGCATTATTTGGGTTTATAATCACATTTGAATATATTAGCATATAAAGGGAATCCATTTACCTAGGATGAGTAGTATCATAGATCCTTTCAAGATCAATTTATAAGGTTGTACAAGTCTCTTGTATTGAGATGACTAGAGGAGCACATTGAGTACGTGGTGTTTTTTGATGGCTTAATAACTCGACTTGTTTAAGTAATGATGAAGAGGAATACTGTTATTTATGGATGGATGAAATAGTTGATACCCCATTAGAATAATTAAATGAACCAATTTGCCTATTTAGATGTAGTACCTATAACCTTTTTATGTGAAAACATACCATTCTTGGAGACCATTTCATGGATTACTAATATAAATAGAGTCTCAATTATATATTCACATAGAGAGATCACAACCAATGTAACATGTATTCAATTGATTTTTTTAATATAAAACCACATTGAGATAATGTATACTCCACGGAAGTGTATCTTTATGGTCAATACCTATATATGTAAATGTCATTCTGGCATGGTGGATGAGGAATCAATGTAGTTGGCTTCATTATGGCTTACCCAGGTAGAGGTGAGATGTGCAGATTATTTTCATTCCATGGTGGTGGATCCATCCTTCAAGATAATTTAGTATAGGTTTAGTTGGGATAAATAAATTTTATGTCTCTACATGACCATATCTCTTTAAGATATGCTCTATATGGGTAAGTTGAAGGAAGGAGGAACATTATCCATTTTTTATTATGAACGATTGTTTCACTAACAGTGTATTTTGACGTGTTGGGGGAGTTTCATACACCACCATTACTATACATTCTAGTTTGTAGATATTGTAATAGTACCTTCAATGGAAATCTTTATGTGATTTAATATAGTAGAGCATTCACAAGATTTTCTCTCCATGTCTTACATGTCCGGAGGTAATGACTAAACACCATGTTCATTTAGGCTTGACTCAACATCTTGAGATTATTTAATGGATTTTAGACAACATATATACAAATTATTTTATGAGGATTAAATGTTTTTGCAGTGTCCTTGATGATATATGGGTTATTATATACATATCTACTATGTTAACACACTTCCATATCATCTAAAAGAATATTTTATTTGCTATTTTGGGGCAGTTGTACATCCATGATTTAATTTGGATTTAAGGGGTTCCCATGAAGACCATATCTGAAGATTTTCATCAATTAACATAATATCTGTGGAGGGGTCTACAATATTAACATAGGAAATAGTTAAACATGAGCTCTTTGTTTCAGCCACAAAACATATGGATTGACTATGTTGAATATCTAGGTGTTGGAGGATATCCATGAGCCTATGAGTTAGGATTCATCTAAAGTTTGTATATTAACATTTAATTTGCAGTGATCACATATAAAAAAACTATAATTATTCTATTTAAAATACACCATTAATGTCAATGTAGGGTATAACGAGTATGAAACCTTGTGCTGGACAATTATTTGAAAGAAATATCTCATTGGAAAATAGATGGTAATTTAAATAACAGAGATGTTTCAGGGGATTTGTGAGTGTTTTTAGAAAGCCTAATTAGGGCATAAATCTTATATGGATCTAAATTATAGACATTTAGAGTTTGTGAAGCGATACCATTAATATTATAGTGTCTCTACCAGATATGGATTGAAAATACTTTGATGGGTAGAAAAGATACCTAGATGTTTAACGGTTTATTTGAGATTCTATGGTGGGTTGTTGAGGATGTTTATTGATCCACCTTTCCCACAAATTTGGACCTAGTGAATGAAATATTACATAATTCATAGCTAAGGATATATTTTTATTACTTGATGCACAAGATTAACATGGGTGAGATAACAATATTGAAAAATCAACATTCTCAGAGTACCCGTTTGAAATTGAAGATTGGAAGGAGGTGATATTTATTATCTGGAACATCCCATTCATTTGAGTTCACTGGAAATATTTGAGAATGTATTAGAGTTACTGGGGGAATGAAAACTATATGATGAATCAATACCCCAAATTTTATTAAATATTTTACATTTTGTGTGTAACAACATAAAGGATTGGATAAATTAATAACTCCTGTTTCTATAGATTATTCCATAGAAAATATATCTGTTTGTGTGTGTGTGTATGTGTCTAGATTATTCCATGGTGTTGGCACTATGTTTGGGTATAACTAGAACACAAAATTAATATATTATAAATTTTAATATATAACAAAACACATGTATAAATGTTTTCATAATTAATTAATTTCCTATAAATGTGGACCTCGTATGGTAAATTTTACATAATAGTTGTTTTTAGAATGAAATGTCTATCATATTCCTGACATAAATTTGGTAAGTGTTGGGAATTATGTTGAAGACATCCATTGGTCGGTGAATTTTGTAACTAATGAAAATATATAATTTATTTTGTTAAATGAACTAATACTTGTTTATACAATAACAAATATTCAATTATTGAAAATCTGAAGGGTTATCTAAAAAACTCTATGAGATTAGAGAAGAGAAGGAAGAGAGACATTTTGGCACCAATAGACCTTATAACTGGGATAGAAGATGAAACATTCATTAGACATGTGATAAGGAGGAAACAAATTGTAGGATTATCATTTTCATTGTTAGAATATGCTTTATCAACCTACAATTAATCCAATAATGAGGGCAGAAATGTCATTTGATTCATTCATTCACAATTTTGTTCAATTAATAAGCATGGAATATTGGTCTACCTAAATGGTTTGATTTATTTTATTCACACGAGACTCAGTATTTTGGAACTCTTGTTAGAATTTATTTATTTTTTGCACCCCTGATGACACCCTACTATTATCATTTTGAAATAATTTTTTGGGGTCACACTAAAAAATATTTTTTCACTTCATTATTATTCTTTCCCGCAATTATTTTTAATATACATTTTTATTATACCATGGGGTTAACATTCCCACATTCCCCAGTGATATTATATAAAGATAAAACCCCTTGATTCCTAGTGGAAGGATGATTTTTTTTGGGAATGGGTGTTTTGAGGTAGGATCATGATTTTTTGTGGGATATTGGTTTTAGAGACAAGAATCAGTGGAAAAATATTTGGTTACCATTAATGGGTGATGTAAAATGGTGTTGTAGGGTTATATAGATGATCCAAACAAGGATTAGGTGGATGAAGTCTATCCAATAGTGTTGTTTGGGGCTCACTCAACTCTAGATCCACGTCCCCCATCATATTTCTTGATGGTTTAGTGGTGGGGCATGAAGATATAGGTGAATGATTTGGTTGTTTCTGTAAAATACTATATTACACAACATATATATAGAAAGAAAACAAGTCATGTATTCCCTTTTATATGGTGGATATGTTCCCATGTAGATTTAATACCACATATCGTGTGTGATTTACACATGCTAGGAGACCTGTGACTAGTGACATAGAGTATACCCATGGGGCACATGGGATTATACTTGGCTAGGTACATGAACCTACCCAGAGTACATTATAAAGACCAAAAACATTGTCACATGCATGGTAATAGTATATTTTAATGACTGTGTACTCAAGAACTATGATGTATTCAAACATGATCAGTGTACATGGGCATTCCTAGAAAACACTGGCACACATGGGTTAGACATGACATGGTGTGTATAACATATACATTCCAATTTTTTTATCCATAGAATTATACCATTCATATCTCCTTAATTGAAACCTGATTTTTCTGGCTAGGGGTAGCATATATAGAGTATTTATAGTTATACAACATGATTATGACCTCTAAATAAATTTTAAAGATATGATGTGAAGAGATATTAGGGGGGTTTTCCCTCAGAGACACGTAGTCAGTGGTAGTGATTAGGTGTGATCATTAGTGTGTTATTGGGTTATGTTCCCACATTTCTATTCATAAGAAAAGGGTAATCCATTCTTTTTTACACCTATAGAGACAACCCCCCCCCCCAGTAGGGGGTGGTTCCATTATCTATGTTGTGGACTCCCTATATTGAGATTTTACCTTAAGTTGGTTCTCTACTAGAGTAGTGCACATTCGATAATGCTATATGGTGAATAAGTGAATGGACTCCATATTATTTAATGGTAACATGTGATACATGACTATTAAAATAGTCCATTAGATATACTGGAATACATTTTGTTAGTTTATTTTTATGGAGATCAGTATCCCCGTTGTTTTTAAACTTGGATTTCATCTAATCATATCTGATGTTGGGGTTTCCATTACCATCTTAGTTATTGGATGAGGTGTCTTGTAAATATTTTAATTTGTTATCATTATCGGTATTTCATATATTTTACATGTTATGTATATACTCACCCTTTATTTTTCATTTAATTTTTGTGTTGAGTCTGCTGGGGAAGACATTCAAATTAGTAGTGAGGTTAGTGTACCTAATTTTGATAGAGTATAGTACTTCTTACTATTGACCATGTTTGGTGTTCGTCCATTGATATAATGATCTAGTATCTATTTAGTTTATATATTTTTAGTTGTTTTCAGGTTAGGAACTATTTTTCATTTGGGAATATATTTTCACCCTTTATATCCATTCTATTGTTTTATTTTAAATTCATATATTCCCTTGAGGTATTTGAAAGCATCTTTTAAACTCTAGATCCTCTAGTTTTTCATTGTGTATTTAAAAAAATGTTTTTAGTTAGTTCTTTGTATTTATGTAGAAACATTTCTATAATGTCTCAAATTTATGTGATATTCCTTTCACTTTAATATTTTATGTCTACTTGGGGAATCACCCTTTACATACCTCTAACTAGGAGGGACCCTATGGGTTGAGCCATGAGAAAAATCCCAACCAGGTCAAATAATCCACCATGTGGCCAATGGTCACCATCCAAAAGAAACTTCAAATAGATCTATGATGTTGAATATATTTTGAATGAAGCTGAAACTATAAAATATATGATTGAGATAAATAGAAAAGTAAGTCACCTCAACCTTTTTAACATAAGACTATTATTTCACATTAAATACTAAATATTTTTTAAAATGTAGTTGAAAAATATACACTATATATTAGAATTTTTAAAAATAAACACTAATACATCATTAATGAGTTAAATATATTTTCTATGTTTTTCATTAAATTAAAATAATTAGTTATAAATCACTTTTACACAGTCAATTCCTCTTATCCAAACATCTATTTTAATATATCACTTTAAATTATTTTCTTAATAGTAATTATAAGAATACAAATTTAATATATTGAATAATTTCCAAATTCTAACAAGGTTCTCCAATTTTTTTATGACTAAAATTTTATTAAACTAGGAATGATGGCATAAACGTTTTTATGATTTGAAGCCACATAGTGTATAAAAAACCAGTTTCACTATTATATTATAATCACACTCTTTACACTCAATATTAAAATATTTGGAAATGAAATTAATTTCACATATTCAATTTTAATTCATTAAAAACATGAAATAATTAATTTTCAAAATAATAATATTGTAATTCATATATGGAAGGGTGAAATGGAAATACCAAGAACCACTATATGAATACATTCAATAAAGGTATTCAATAAATAATAGAATATACTCCAATAAATTTGTAGAAGTATGAGATAACATAAAAAATAATGTATAAATCACAAAAATGATTTTAAGAAGGATATTAGTGTCATGGGAATTATCATTTTACTCAAGTAATAAAAGTACATGAAATGAGATAAAGGAATATATGTCAGAATTACTAAACCTATGACCATCCGTACAAGTTCCTTCAAACTAACCAGAGACTAGGTCCATGGAATAAAATAATCCAAGGGTTAAATTAAGTTATCATACATTGAACAACTTTATCCATAGGATCATATAATGGATTCCTATATTATATAGAATCATTGTTTTTTCATATACAAAAACCTAACAAAATGAACCTAATAAATTTATAATAAAAAATATATTTTTAATAGGTTCTTTATTAAGTAATTAATGAATTTAATTTATTTATTTAATACATTAAGTACAAGTGTATAATGCTTTCGAACATAATGTGAGGGACTTCCTCTCAATTTCCATTTCATTGAGACTTTATTGGTATTGTACCCCTAATCATTTTTATGTGATGCATCAATGTAATAGCCTAGTTCTTATTCTTGAGGTATGGGTTTCCTCTTTTCCTTTTACCTTAAGTGTTTTTAAGAAAATAAGAAAATTGGGGGACAATCCCAGACTTTGTGGGTATACACCATGTACTTTTTGACATGTTGTGTACTTTGGCCATTTGGAATGAGTACACAGGGCGTGTAGGCCTATCAGTGATGAAGGGTGTAAAAATTGACTACACACTATGTATTGGTTATTTACACATCGTGTAATCAGTCGGTAGGTGAATAGTAAGGTGGTGAAGCTAGCCACCAGTTGAGCGACAGTACACGCCGTGCATTCAGAAATACACGTTGTGTATCCATGTCAACAGATGAAAAGTGGAAAGAAGCCACCAGATGAAGAGTTAAAAAAGGAAATTAAACGCTGTGAACTTTCAAAGTACACATCGTGTAGTCATGAAATTTCACTTAAAATAGGTAGTAGCCTCCTCATTCGGTAGAGGAGGTTGGACGCTCATTTGGAGATTGGGAGGATGACTGAACATTGGAAGATCTTCCGACTGCACACCGGGAACCAGATTATTCCATCGTCGATCACGTTGGAACCGCGTGGGTGAGTTCTTCCCTCTCCTTGTGTGTTTCTTTGCAATTATTTTTTGAGGGGAAGTTATTTGAGTTTGAACGGGAATTATTTTATCCCAGATCTACGCCTTTATTGGTTGTTTTGGGAGGTGATGTTCGTGTATATCGATCAGAGGAGATCGAGGTAGGTGGTCTGGTATTTAATTCTAACTGCTAAGTGTTTTTGTGTACCATTTTGCTACGCTCCCATGTTTGGGGTGTTGTATGGCTAAGGCCTTGGCTGTTTAGATATCTAGAACTACATAGATAATCTAAAGATAAATATACAAGATGTTTGGGACCATTTCTTGGATCTAGGGCCACCCCATGGGTGCGTTCCCTTATTTAGCTATTTGGTCAGGATACGCAAGGGTATATCGTGAATTTAGCATGCTTTGAATTCCCTTGAGTTGAATTTTATATAATTACTCGCTTATATGTTGGTCTCGGCCCGGTTACATGTTTAGCATGAGGGAAGTGTTTCGTTTAGCCTGTGGGAAACCATCCTCGTGCCTATGGGAAAAAGTTTTGTGCATGTGGGTGACACCTCGAATGCCTGCGGGCAATATTCATTATGCCTATGGGAAGTCACCTATGGGTTTTTATTCTGATTACTTGAGGGGAAGGATTTTCAAATCTGTAGAAAATGTTTACTTTTTATATTCACTGTGGTGATTTACTATGTTGTACCTTCCAAGATAAAGTACAAGCCTGTAATTAATAAGTGATAATAAATTGTCAATGTAACTAGTAGAGATAGTTATTTTTTAGTACTTCCTAATTTATTTCATTTTATTATTTCACACCATTGTTGCACGTTTTTACTGGTAGTTGGGCATGGGCCTTTGGTGGTTGCCTACTGAGATTTATTTCTCACACCCTATTTGGGTCATTTCTTTGGCCCAAACAGATTATATTGATTTAGGTGTCTATAAGGGCAGGGGTCCCTATATAGGTACATGATTGTTGCAGAGGAGTAGGAGAGCATGGGACCGAGCCTAGGCTTGCGATGAAGTTGTGTTCTATTATCTCTGCATTGGTCTTTTTGTCTTTACTCATACCATGTTGTTGTATTGTATTTTTATTGCAGTGTATCCTATTGTGGCTACTTTCCTAGACTCAGTGACATGTTGCATCATTATATATGTATAACTGCTGGTTCCCTTTTACTTCAATTATCCATTTCAGTTGTATATTGTTTACTGCTTCTGTTGTTGTGTGTTTATATATTTTACTCTACTGCACTACACTTTGACAAATGAGGGCATAGTTTCCCCACTATCAGTCCTTGTCCCTCGGTGATATTCGGTAGCCTTTGGAGTTTTGGGAAATGTGCTTGACGTCATGTGACCAACCAGGTTCGGGTCACCCGTAGTGTAGCACCTGGATATGGCATGTTAAAAATTGGTATCAGAGGAATTATTTTCTATGACATAATATTTGAATCCTATAGTCAAGGATATGAAGGAATTAGTATTTGGTAATAAGATCTACCTGGGAGTAGCTAACCAGTGTACAGGGAAAAGATGATTTACCTCATGTTTCAATTTTATTGATTTTTCAATTTACAGTTGATCTGATTTTCACCATTGGGTGACACACTTGTGGTGTGTTGATTATATTTTTATACTGGGTTCTATTTAGTTGCAACCTGATGAGTTGAGGGTATTCCATCTCATGCATCATTTAGGAGCATGTTAGAGTCACATTCCATGCATAGCTTCCATTCCATGTAGGTACATTAGAAATTTCATGTTGTTGTGATAGATGTTGTGGTAGTAAAATCATTCTATTGTGGTAGATACCTTGGTAAAATACCTGCAATTTGATAGGGTATTGTTATGTAAGATTTTTATAATGTATGCAAAAATTTGGTTCTTGATGATCATGGGCCCTCATCAACCAAAATTTTTGGGATCATTAACTTGTTATAACATGTATAAGATGCCAATATTTGTCTTGTGGGGAGTATGGGCCATCACATATCGAAATTTGGCACTTTCTGTGTTCATTTCAGTATTTTTCTAGACTCCGTGGTAGTTTTAGAGGCTTACTATCAAAAAAAAACCCAGAATACATGTCGTGTAGTTTTGATTACATGTCGTTTACTCTTCTCTTCGGTAATAAGTGAAAATTTTTTTAAGTACACATTGTGTACCGTATGTACATGCCATGTAGTTTATACCCATGCCATAGGTCGTTTGGGTAGAAACATAGAGTAATGAAACCTTGAGAGAACACATCGTGTAACCTGGGAATTTGGCTGTGTAACTAACCACACGGGTCGATGTTACCCTCCCTTGTACACATCGTGAGCCTGTGGGACACGCCATGTAGTATTGACCGGTGAGAGACCGTGTGGACTTGGTCATGTGGCTGGGGAAATGGGGTGGAGTACAGACCATGTTTGGGTGTAACATGACATGTAGTATCAGTTGAGTAGTCGGCTGTGTCACGAACAACACGGGCAATTGGAAATTAAGTCGTACACGTCGTGTCTAACTGGAACACGCCGTGTAGCCTGAGCTGTGTACATGGTCGTGTAATGGACTACACGGGTCAATGAATCTTGTCCAGGACATGCCGTTTAGATGTTGTACATGCTGTGTGTTCTTGTTTAAAAGGGAAGTCGTGTAGATAATCTGTGTAGAAGGAATCGGGTAGGGGAAGAAAAGTCAAGTACACTTCATGTGTGTGGACAACACGCCGTATGTTAGGGGTGTTACATGACTAGTTTTGGCATAATCACACGCCCATGTGGAAAACATAAGGGAACACATCATTTAGTATTTATACACGCAGTGTAGTATTGTTTTAAAAAACATGAGCAATTTATTTCTCTTACTCCCTTCTTACGTTCCTTGTTTTCAGTCCTTTAATGATAGAAATCTAAGGCGTGTGTTTGACCTTATTGCGTCATGCCACCGAGTTGACCACTAGTTGTTAGTGAAGAGAGAGGTTATGATTATACTATTGAGATGGTTGGACATGGGATACCATTGGATCCTCCAGCAGTTCCAGATGCAGAGACAGCCGTTATACTGGACGTAGGCATGGATGCACAGTTCTGTCAAGGCTTAATGCGGTTTATGCAGGCCTTCCAGGGAGCACCACCATCTGCCACATCTATGGTAGAGCTGACACATATATTATAGCAGCAGAATCTGCCTATGTTTTCATGGGATAGTGGACCACAGGCTGCGGAGTCTTGGTTAGGGTCTATGCAGACTATCTTTGAGCATTTGGAGACACTGCCAGGGCGGAGGGTCAAGATCGCTACTTATATGATGCATGATTCTGACAAGAGTTGGTGGTACGTTACCACCAAGTCTGAATATCATAGAGACATGGTGTGGAAAGATTTTAAGGCAGTCTTCTATGACTTTTTCTTATTATAGATACTAAGGGAAGATCGAGCATGAGATTTCATGAATTTGCAGCAGGATGCTATGTCAGTGATAGATTATTCTGCCCACTTCACCGAGCTAAAGCTCTTTTCACCTGTTCTGGTGGGTGATGAGACGTTGAGGGCTAGACGCTTTCAGGATGGTCTTTGGTGTGACATCTGAGTGCTGGTAAATGTTTTCAGGTTGCCTACTATGAATTTTATTATGAACCAGACACTGATTACTGAGCGAATTCTGCAGGAAGCTAGTGGTGTGGCCCTGGGCGGTTTGACACCAGTTTCTAGTAATATTTCTACAGGTAAGAGGAAGATGAAGATGTGCTTCTCTCACGGTGATAGTACTAGCCAGAAGAATACTTCATATGGCCAGGTCATGTGCTAACAGTGTGGTAAGGAGGGGCACAAGAGACTGGAGTGTCCACGTGACCTAGTGAAGTGTCGAGCTTGTGGTAATATGGGTCATCTATAGTGTTATTGTAGGGCATTTCCACCAGTGTCTAGTGAGAGGGATTATGTGCAGACTCTGCATACAGGAGCAGGACCATCATCTTCTTACCATTCGGGGAATTGGAATACGTCAGGGCATGCAAACCGAGATGGTGGTCATGGCCATGGTATCCAGACACCAGGATCTCAGAGACAGTAGTGTGGGTCAGCTAAGTGTAGTCAGGCTGGGACACAGGGCTGCGGCACTTGGCATGCATATGAAGTGCAACAGACCTAACAGAAGTAAGATCCCTGACCTTCCACTGCCATAGGTACTATTCTTGTTGCTTTTGTTTTAACTTCAGCACTTTTTGATACAGTTGAAACACATAGCTTTATATTTGTGCACGTTGTGGAGAGCCTTGGGATCTATGTTTCTTTTTCCTCTGATTTCATGACGCTAGATACTCTGTTGGGAACTAGAATCACTAGTATGCATCAGTGCAAGGAGTGCCCCTTGAGGTTGTTGGGTTTTGCTTTCTTTGGGACCTCTATGTGTTATAGATAACAAGATATTATTTCATTCGTGGGATTGACTTTTTGGTACCCTTACGAGCCTTTGAGGATTTCTGTCATCGTAGGGTGATTTCCACATCACCATAGGGTGGAGAGTTTCTATACAAGGGATAATGGGATGTCCCGGAAAGTCGAGCTGGACCCGATCATCGTGGGAAAGGTGGTGTGATAGCCCAGATTGTGAGCTTATATCTAGATGACAATGGAACTTATTATAAGGATTTCCCTCTAGTAGTTGATCATTTTAGGGATGTCTTCCCAGAAGACTTTTCAGGTATTCCTTTGGAGCGAGAGGTGGATTTCTCTATTGAACTTCTTCCAGGAGTAGCACTGGTGTCCATTCCTCCTTATAGGATGGCTACACCTGAGTTTTAAGAGTTCAAGAGGTAGTTATAAGAGTTACAAGCAAAGGGTTTCATCCGACCCTGTACTTCTCCTTGGGGTTTGCCTATCCTGTTTGTTAAGAAGGCGGATGGTACCCTCGGACTCTGTGTGGATTATCGGAAATTTAACCAGCTGACGGTCAAGAACAATTATCCCTGAACAAGGATTGATGAACATTTTTATCAACTTCTAGGAGCACGAGTGTTCTAAAGATTTACTTGAGATCCATATATCATCATTTATGCGTTAGACCATTGGAAATACCACTTAAAGATTTTCAGAGTAGATATGGTCTATACAAGTACTTGGTTATACTGTTCAGACTCACGAATGAAACATTAGTTTTCTTGCCTCTGATGAATCGTGTGTTCCACCCTTATCTAGATTCTTTTGTGGTAGTCTTCGTGGCCGATATCTTGGTGTACTCTCACACTCAACACAACCATGATACGCATCTTGAGATCGTATTGAGTACACTAAGAGAGCATCATCTATATGCTAAGCTCTCAAAGTGCCACTTTTGGATTGACCAAATTCACTTCCTGGGTCATATTATCTCAGAGGCTAGAGTTGTAGTAGACCCAGAGATTGTGAGAGCAATAGTTTACCAGGAGAAGCCTAAGAACTTTTTTGAGATACGGGGTTTATTTGGGCTGTCTTTTTACTACATCTGATTTATACATGACTTCTCCCACTTAGTTGCACCTTTTATGGGTTTGACTAAGAAGGGTGTAAAGTTCGTTTGGTCGGAAGCTTGCGAGATAGCCTTTCAGAAGCTGAAGGGAAGGTTGACATCAGCACCAGTCCTAATACTTCTAGAGTAAGGGAAGATCTATACAGTTTACTGTGATGCATCAGGTATTGTTATGGGAGTAGTGTTGATGCAGGGAAATCGAGTAGTTGCGTACGGGTCTCTGCAATTGAGGCCACATGAGAGGAATTACCCGATGCATGATCTCGAGTTGGTTGCAGTTGTTCATGTGTTATGCTATTGGAGAAATTACCTCTTGGGAGAACATTTTGTGTTTTTTAAGGACCACAAAAGTCTCAAGTACATCTTTACCCAGCATGACTTAAACTTGAGACAGCAAAGGTGCATTGAATTCCATCATTCCTTCGACTTTGAGCTTGCTTATACACCCGGTAAGGTTAACATAGTTGTTGATGCACTCAGTAGGAGGACTCAAATACATGCAATGCAGGAGGCCAGTGGTGAGTGGAAGCTCATGGATTTGTTCTCTGAGATGCATTTGTAGGTGCATGATAGTCAGGGTTGAGCCTATATTTCTTCCTTAGCAGTGACTTATACCCTCCTGGATAGTGTTAGGATGGGACAACTATTAGATTCGAAAGGCCTAGTTCTACGGGATTCGGTGGAAAGTGAGGACCCTCCTCCGGGTTGGACTATAGGTGATTATGATGTATTCTGTATCCATGAGTGAGTGTGGGTTCCAGGGGATAAACGTGAGGAGTTGATGTGGTAGTTTCATGCTTTAGATTGGGCAGTTCATCCTTGAGTCACCAAAATTTACTATGACTTGAGACGTCAGTATTGGTGGTCGGGTATTAAAAGAGAGGTAGCTAGTTTTGTTACGAGATGTTCCACCTATCAGCAGGTGAAGGCAGAGCATTAGAGGCCAGCTAGACTGTTACAACAGTTACCCATTGCAGAGTGGAAATGGGATGATGTCGCGATGGACTTTGTGACTGGGTTTCTGAGGTCACCTCGAGGCATTGTTTTCGTGTGGGTTGTTTTGGACAGACATACGAAGGTATCTCACTTTTTACCAATCAAGGAGACCTTCGGTGGTGACGATATCAGAAATTTGTATATCCGAGAGGTCGTACGTCTTCATGGGGGTCCCTCATTCTATCGTTTCAGATAGGGATGCACGTTTTATGTCTCGTTTCTGGAAGAGTTTTCAGAGGGCACTGGGTACACAGATGCTTCTGAGCACAACTTACCCCCCTTAGACTAAGGGCCAGTCAGAGTGTACGATACATTTTCTTGAAGACATGTTGCGTGCATGAGTCTTGGACTTTGGGGGCTCTTGGTATAAGCACATACCCCTGGTCGATTTCACCTACAATGACATTTTTCATTAAACAATTGAGATTTCACCTTACAAGGCTTTATATGGTAGGCCATGACGATTACCTTTGTGATGGTTGGAGGCATGTGAGGAAGCTTTACTAGGACCACTTCTCGTGCAGGAGACTTCAGTGTAGGTCTAGTTGATTCCAAAGCAGATAGATACCGCACAGTATCATCAGAAATATTACGCTGATCGCCGTAGATGACCCTTAGAGTTCATGGTTAGGGATCAGGTTTTCTTACGTGTTTCACCGAGGTTGGGACACAGGCAGATAAGGAGAAAGGGTAAACATTCATTGAGGTATGTAGGACCATTTGAGATTCTAGAGAAAGTTGGGTTGGTTGCATATCAGTTGCAGTTACCGTAGAGGTAACGGGACATGCATGATGTCTTCCATGTATCTCAGTTGCGATGTTATCACTCAGAACCATATCACGTCTTTCAGTCAGAGGATGTTGAGCTTCAAGTCGATGCATCCTTTGAGGAGAATCTGATTCGTATTATTGATAGGAGGACAAAGGTTCTCTGAGGCTGGTCAGTTCCTCTCGTTTGGGTGCTATGGCATCATGGACGAGTGCAAGAAGAAAACTAGGAGGGAAATTTGGGGGAATAATTTCTTTAAGGGGGGAAGTTTGTAAGAACCCAGTTCTTATTTTTGAGGTACGGGTTTCTTCTTTTCCTTTTTCTTTATGTTTTTTTGAGAAAATAAGGAAAATGGTGGAAAATCCCAAACATTGTGGGTATACACCGTGTACTTTTCCACACACCGTGTACTTTTGATATGTGGGATGAGTACACAGGGCATGTAGGCCAGTCGACGATAAAGGGTATAAAAAATGACCACACATTCTTCACTGAGTATTTACACACCGTGTAATAAGTCGGCAGGTGAATAGTAAGGTGGTGGAGGTAGCCTCCAGCTGAGTGACAGTACAAGTCGTGTATTCAAAAATACACGTCGTGTACCCATGTCGATAGATGAATAATGGAAAGAAGCCACCAGTGGAGCAGTTAAAAAGGAAAGTACACGCCGTGTACTTTCAAAGTACACACCGTGTAGTCATAAAATTTCACATAAAACATGTAGTAGCCTCCTCATTTGGTAGAGGAGGCAGAACACTCATTTATAGTTTGGGAGGATGGCCGAACCTTGGAAGTTCTCCAGATCGCACACCGGGAATCGGATTCTTCCGTTGTCGATCACGTTGGAACCGCGCGGGTGAGTTCTTCTCTCCCCTTGTGTTTTTCTTTCAAATTATTTCCTGAGGGGAAGTTATTTGAGTTTGAATGGTAATTTTTTTTATCCCAGATCTATGCCATTATTGGTCTTTTGGGAGGTTCTATTCACGTATATCGATAAGGGGAGATCGAGGTTGGTGGTCTGGTGTTTAATTCCAACTACTGAGTGTTTTTGTGTACCATTGTGCTACGCACCCATGTATGGGGTGTTGTATCATTGATCCCTTGGTTGTTTAGATATCTAGAACTACATATATAATATAAAGATAAATATAAATGATGTTTGGGATCATTTCTTAGATCCAGGTCCACCTCGTGGGTGAGTTCCTGACCGCGTTGTCGAACGCGTCAAATTAGTTGTTTAATTTTGACTAGAATTTCTGCAGTATAGCAGCAACCCTAGGTCATCTCTAGACGGAGCCTTAGATCATTAATTATAAAATGTGGTTATGATTATGAAATTAAAAAGGTAAATGGGTTTTTATAATACTTGGGTTTGATGATTAAAGATGACAATAGAAAATAGAACCTATAAAACAAAGTAGATATTAACAGAATTAATTAAGCGTGATCAACCCGGGGTACTCGTATGATGTTTATCCTTCATCTCTTCATGATATAAGGTTATGATCTTTTAATCCCTGGTTTGTAACACCTAGAACTAGAATGTTACTGATTTTATACTTGGATACCTCCTAGGGTTCAGTCAAAAACACACAATGATTCACCGGACACTGCCGATGATTGAATGAATTGCGTTTGACTTCATAACCAAAACTCACCAAGGCAACACACGAAAAACTCGATGTGTTGTCCAGATTTGTATTTTATTTCTTTGTGATACCATGACATAAATGTACATGGCCTTCAAAGTACTTGTGTGAGTTCAATTGACAATATAAACCACACAAACACCGCAATTGAAAGGGGGAAAGAAAGTGGTGAACGGTGTGTGAAACATCACATGAATGGGTACCCCCAAACATGATCATATGAGTTGAGCATGACATAACAGTACATAACTCAATAAAATAATAATAGAGGATGATGAAAAACAACACAACAATCCAGAATTTAAAATATCATTCAAATATTACAAACAAGAAGCTCAGGATGTACATCACATTCCTCCCCGGGTGATCAAAAGGGGTTTAGAAACCCATGGGAGAGGAGGAAGAGAAAGATGTTGGGGTAGAACTTCCCATAGCCTCTAGAAACTCTAGAGATGTTGAGAAGACTCCTTGGGGACTCCAAAATGGCAGCACCTTACCTCTTGGCCGAACTTTCAAATGGGGAGCCCAAGGTGCCATTTTATAGGAAAATTGGAAGGTGGTTTAGGAACATAGATTTATTCAATCCAATTGTACCACGCATTTTGGCCTTCAGACAGTCTTATCTCGCTTTGGAGAAAATAGAAAAGTTGTATCCCTACCTCTTTACTATCTTCACCGAATGTTTTGCACCATTTGAACAACTACAGATCAAGATAATGATAAAATACAGGACACCGCATTTGACTTGGTCCAAATTCGGTGGCTTGAACATATCAGTTCTTATAGGCCCCATAGAAGCCGAATTAGCATTAGGTTCCTTAATATGAAATGTATCCTATTAAGTTTTGGACAGGACAACAAACTTTCAGCACATTTGGATGCACGGAGTTCGTGTAATATGCAAAACAGTGGACAGATGTCCATGGATCCATGCAACTTTGGCCCATTTTTCTTCCACTTCATCAAAGGCCCTCCAAATCACCTCCACCTACATTGAAACAATAAAAACAAGTAACATTGCCCATTATAATATTTATTAACATTAATTGATTTATTCAAACATGAAGTGAATTTTATTATTATATTTGGAATATTCATTACAAAACTAGTTTAAAACTGCGGTGTAAGGGTGGAATAAAACAGTGAATCGTGGTACGATCACACCCCCACACCTAAACATTTGCACTCCTGGGAAAAGTCACATATCCAAATACAATGATTCATATATATATATTTCCAACATCCTGAAGATTTATCATTTGAGGAAATTTTATTTAATGTAATGTTATCAATGCACGAACCACACCAAGGAGTTCTTCCTAGTGAAAATAGAAAAAGATGTCTCATAAATCATATCATAGAAAAATACAAAAAGATTCATAATACCCAATTGAGAAAGGAATTCAAAAGTAAACCATGACACTAAATATCCATGTGTGTGTGTGAAAACCATTCCATGCTATTCTTTCCACTTGCTATCCAATAAATATATGTTATTTTAACATTTTTCAGCTTAAATGATTTTGTCACCGAACCTGTCCTACATCCTTTGCAATCATATTTCAAGACCCACTCATTTAAGCATTCCCAGAAGTCAAAACATAAGCTCCCAACCTAGATATCCCCATATGTTGCACATTTCATCACTCCCCTCATTTATTATATTTTTTTTGAAGTTGCAATTGGAACAAATCTCGCACTCATCTCTCAACCCTTGTTTGATCTCCTCACGACACTAATTGAAATAGTTATAACAAGATAAAAGGTTGAGGAGGAGTGGTTTTTGACCTGCCCAAGACATAACAAATTTTTTTTAGGGCGTACAACAGTCGGACATTAGGTACACATGCATAGGTCAATCTGGTACAGTAATGAAACAGATCAAATAATGAACGAACGTATGGAAATATCATTTAAAGCTGAAAAATATTAACCCAACATATATTTACCTTATATTAAGTAAGAAATAATCACACTTTGTGGTTTGGTGCAAAAATTTGTGGAGATATTAGTGACACAGTTTTCCAAAAAACCACTCACACAAGGGGAATCAATTATCTCAAAGGTTTCACATAGATACAACCATTTATATCATTGACAGAAAATCAATTCACTAAAAATCACTCATTGATAGTAAACTCATACACAAATTCTTTTTAGCCTTCATTATTGTATTTTTACTTTTCCCACTTTATGGTCTCCACATCATGAAATTTCAAAATTGTTGATGGGGAAAAATAAAAATACCATAAAGAAGGCCAAAAAGAGAAAAAAAAGGAGAAAACGATGAAAAATCCTAACTAACGCAGGAATGTATCCACCCCCCCCCCCCCCCCCCCCCCACACCTAGAATGTGTAGTGTCCTCACTGAAATAATTGAAAATGTGAGAAGGATAAAACCTGGTGTGTTTTATTGGTATGATGCATCGAGAAGGTGTATTTCCTCCACTAGATTCATTGGAAAATCCTCATAGAAGTGCTTAAGTCTCTTCCCATTAACGGTAAGACTTCGTCCACTCTTCTCATGCAAAACCTGTATTTCACCAAAAGGGTAAACATTAGTAACAGTATAAGGACCGAGCCATCGGGAACGAAGCTTACCTAGGTGGAGCTTAAGCCTGGAATTGTATATGAGGACCTTCTCACCAATATGGAACTTCCGATGGTGAATCATGCTATCATGAATAGCCTTTGTCTTCTCTGTATAGATTCAGGAGTTTTCATATGAATCACGTCGAATTTCTTCCAACTCTTGAATCTGTAGCATTCTTTCCTCACCTGCATCTGAAAGGTTTATATTACATTGTTTAACAGCCCAATATGCACAGTGTTCTACCTCCACCGGGAGGTGACATGATTTCCCAAACACAATCCTATATGGTGACATTCTGATTAGTGTTTTAAAAGCATTACGGTATGCCCAAAGTGCATCATCTAAGCACAAACTCCAATCTTTCCTATTGGGTTGTACCGTTTTCTCCAAGATTCGCTTAACTTCCCGATTTGAAATTTCTGCTTGTCCGTTAGTTTTGGGATGATATGAAGTGGAGACTTTATGAACAACCCCATACTTACGAAGCAAGTTTTTCATGTTACAATTGCAAAAATGTGAACCCTGGTCACTAATGATGAATCTTGGTAGACCAAACCTACTGAAAATCTGGGACCTCACAAAATCAATAACCACTCGAGAGTCATCGGTCCTGGTGGCCTTTGCTTCCACCCATTTAGATACATAGTCAACAACCAATAAGATGTACACAAATCCAAATGAATTTGGAAAAGTCCCCATGAATTCAATTCCCCATGCATCGAAGATTTCACAAAATAACATGGGCTATTGGGGCATTTTATTCCTCTTGGAGATATTCCCTGTGAATTGACAACGATTACATGACTTGCAAAATCTATGGGCATACCTATACAATGTTGGCCAATAAAGTCCTGAGTCAAGGACCTTTCGAGCTGTACGTTGAGAGCCAAAGTGGCCCCCACATTTCATGGTGTGGCAAAAGGTCAAAACAGAGGTGAACTCATGGTCAGGGACACACCTACGAACAACCTGGTCACTACAGATCCTCCAAAAATATGGGTCATCCCAAATGTACCGTCGAGAATCATGTTTAAGTCTCTGGGATTGTGAAGTTCTAAAATTAGTGGGGACCCTAGATGTTGTTAGAAAATTCACAATGTCTGCATACCAGGGGGTAAGGTCGACAACATCACAAAGGTTCTCATGAGGGAAGATTTCTTCAATGGGTAGGGGTGAGTCAACATGATGGTCCAATGGTGGGTAAATCCTACTAATGTGGCCAGCTACAACATTCTCCACTCCTCTCTTATATCTAATCTCAAGGTCAAACTCTTGGAGGAGGAGCATCCACCGAATGAGGCGGGGCTTGGCTTCAGGATTCTTTAGGAGGAAACAAAGGGCAGCATGGTCAGAAAATACAATCACTTTTGACCCAAGAAGATATGAACGGAATTTTTCCAAGGAAAACACAATAGAAAGGAGTTATTTTTCTGTGGTTGTGTAGTTTACCTGGGCAGGGTCAAGGGTACGCGAGGCATACACAATGACATGAGGAGCCTTTTCAACCCTTTGTGATAAAACTGCCCCAACTGCAATGTTAGAGGCATCACACATAAGCTCGAAGGGGAGATCCCACCTTGATGGTTGGATTATGGGAGGTGATGTGAGACTCTTTTTTAGTGAATTGAATGCATCCTCACAATTTTTATCAAAAACAATTTCAGAATCCTTTTGTGACAACCGAGATAAGGGAAGTGTGATCTTACTAAAGTCTTTAATGAATCGGTGGTAAAAACCAGAATGACCCAAGAAAGATCGCACCTCACGAACACATTTTGGATATGGAAGGGATGAAATTAATTCAATTTTAGATTTATCAACTTGAATTCCCTTATTTTAAATGATATGCCCAAGAACTATCCCCCGCTCAACCATGAAATGACATTTTTCATAATTTAAAACAAGATCTTTTTCAATGCAGCGGCGGAGGATAGAACCTAGGTTTTCCAAAAAATCATCAAAAGAAGAACCATAAACCGTGAAATCATCCATAAAGACTTCCATACAACTCTCAAGGTACTCAGAAAATATACTCAACATACATTGCTGAAAAGTACCAGGAGCATTATATAGACCTAATCGCATCCTTCTATATGCAAATGTGCCAAATGGACAGGTAAATGTTGTCTTTTCTTGATCCTCAGGGGCTATATGAATTTGGAAATAACCTGAATAGCCATCAAGGAAACAATAATGGGACTTACCGGCCAATTGTTATAACATTTGGTTAATGAAAGGTAAAGTAAAGTGTTCCTTCCGCGTGGATTGATTCAGTCGACGGTAGTCAATATAGACTCGCCAACTATTTTGCACACGTGTTGGAACCAATTCATTCCTCTCATTTGACACAATTGTTATTCCTGTTTTTTTAGGCCCAATTTGCACTGGGCTAACCCATTTACTATCAGATATAGGATAAATGATCCCCGCAGCAAGTAATTTACTGACTTCCAATTTTACCACTTCAAGGAGAGTGGGATTCAACCGGCGTTGAGATTTTCTTACGGGTTTAGCCTCATCATCCAAAAGTATATGGTGCATAAAAATAGATGGGCTAATCTCAGGAATATCAGCCAATGTCCATCCTATTGCCTTTTTACACTCTCTCAAAAGTTTGAGCAATTTCAATTCCTATTGTGGAGAGAGGTTATTGGAAATAATAACGGGAAATTGGTCAATACCCTCAAGATATGCATATTTTAAATTAGAATTAAGTTGTTTAAGTTCAAACACCAGTTGTTTCTGGATTGAGGGATGGGATTTAGGGGGATTGAGGTCCATGAAACTATCTATCTGCTCATGTTTATTTTCAAAGGAAATAGAATCTATTGAAATGAGATTTGCAGAATCATCGATAGTCATAGGTACCTCAGAATAAACACACTTATCAATTAAAGCACAAAATTTACATTTTTCTGAACCCACACAACATTCAAAAGAATAACCAAAACTCAAATCATCCAAGGGTGAAGAAAACAAAAAAGAATCAGAGTTTGGGTTGAGGAGAGAATTGTGTGTGTGTGCATTGTTTGAGAGCACTTCCATTGAATAGACATGAAGAGTGGAGTGCTCTTCAACGGGGTGTTTCATAGCCTCAAGGATGTTAAAACTTACCTTTTCTCCTCTGAATTCCATGGACAGTGTACCATTGTGAACATTGATGATCGTCTTTGCTGTTTCTAGGAATGGCCTCCCAATTATGAGAGGGGCATGTCCTTGGGTTCATGTATCTTCCATCTCAAGAATGTAGAAATCAGCGGGGAAGATGAGATTCTTCACTCTAACAAGGACATCCTCAATCACTCCTTTTGGATGTGTTGTACTCTGGTTGGAATGTTTAAAAACAATTCCTATTGGTTGAAGCTCTCTAACCTGTAGATAAGTATACACGGAGTGAGGCATTACATTAATGGAAGCACCTAAATCTAGCATAGCATCAGAAAAGAAGGTCTCCCCTATGGTACAAGGTATGGTGAATGTGCCGGGATCCTTGCATTTGGTTTGAATTGCTGGTTGAATCAAGGCTGATGTATTCCTTCCCAGGTTGACTCTCTCATTCCCCTTCAACCTTCATTGATGGGTGCAAAGCTCTTTAAGAAATTTGGCATAACGGGGAATTTCCTTGACTGCATCCAACAATGGAATATTAACTTGAACTTTTTTAAATGTATCCATTATTTCATTGTCAATCTCATTATCAATGTTTTTATTATATTTAGAGAGTCTTTGAGGGAAAGGAAGAGGAATGGATTGTTCATTTGAATCATCAATGACTATTCGATTACCATTTTTCTCTTGTTTTTCTTTACATGAAGTTTTTGAGGGTTGGGAAAGAGAGTTTTCATGAGGGGGCCATACCTGCTGTACAGAATCAGTAGAAGGAGAAACTTCTTTACCACTACGAAGTGTAACTGCACATACATTACCTTTATCCTTTGGATTGGCAATGGGTTGGGATGGTAGTTGTCTAGAACCTTGCATCTTAAGCTCACCGATGGTGTTTTCCAATTTCCCCACTAGGGTTCGTAGGTCTTGAATAGCTGATTGTGTGGTCTATTCGAACTGAAGGTTCTGGGTTGCCATTTGTTTCACCATGTCCTCAAGGCTTGGTTCAGATTTGGGAGGAGGAGGATGATGATTTTTTTGAGAAGTTGAAGGATAAGAAGGTTTCATACCTTTGCCTTGTTGATTCCAATTCTGCTTTGGGTAGCTTGAGTTTCCTCCTTGTCGGTATTGGGGTTGTGCTTTCCACCCTGGATTTGGATTTGGCCTGAATTGTTCTTGCTTGAAGGGAGGCACTTGTTGGAATGGACGCCCTGGGAACACAGCTTCACAGGACTCAGATGAATCGTGAAGTTGTGGGCACTGGTGAGAAAAATGAGTGTTATCAGAACAAATCCCACAATGTAATGGAATAGAAGTAGAGAGTGAGTTACCTTGTGCTTGAGCTAATTGCCTTAGAAGGGTATGCATATCATCAAGTTTAGTATCTACCTTTTGTTCTAGGGCTGAATGACTTACCTCATGAACTCCTCGGGTTGGTGCAATAGCTCATGTACCAAATTGTTGTGCATTTTGAGCCATGTTGGCTATTAAGTCACGAGCGACAGAAGGAGTTTTGTCAACTAGGGCACCAACAGCTGCAGCATTAATCATTCCCTGGTCCATGAGGATAAGTCCCTCATAAAATTATTGAATTAAAAGTTGTTCACTAATATGGTGGTGGGGGCAGCTTGAGCAAAGTCTTTTGAATCTCTCCCAGTATTCATGAAGGGTCTCTCCTTGTGATTGCCTAATTCCACATATTTCTTTCCTAATTGAAGCAGTTCGGGAGGCAGGGAAGAACTTCTCTATAAATAGTATTTTTAGGTCATTCCAGCCCCCAATTGTGGAAGGAAAATAGTATAGCCAATCTTTAGCTACACCATCAAGGGAGAAAGGGAAGGCCCTAAACTTAATGTGGTCCTCAGACACATTTTGGGGTTTCATGGTGGAGTACACTATGTGAAACTCTTTTAGATGTTTGTGAGGGTCCTCTCTGGGAAGACCATGTAATTTTGGAAGAAGGTGGATGAGACCTAATATAAGCTCAAAGTTGGCTGCTTCCTCGGGATATTGCATGTACGTAGGTTGGTACTCCACATCAGGGGTAGTAAGTTCTTTTAAAGTTTGATTATTTGTAGCCATGTTTTCTTGGGTTTGATTGGGTTCAATTTTGGGTTGGTTTAGAAACACTTGATGTTTCACAAGGGGTTCCTAAATGTTACTTGATTGACCTTATCTAAATGACATGAGTTGTGTGTGAAGTGAATTTTCAATTTCAGGGTCAAATTCATGTAGTGTTCCTTTACCAGATCTTGTAATGCAACAATGATGTCTAGTTTGATTGATTGATTGATTGTTGTGTTTTTTTTATTTAAGATGGATAAAAGATAAACTTAAGAAGGGTGAAATAAGAATATAATTTTATACTATATAATTATAGAGGGAGATGTGGAAGAAGAGAGAGGGAGAGAGAGAGAGAGAGAGATAAAGAACACACCAAAAAACAACCAAAAATAAAGACAAAACCCAAAACAGAAAAACAATAAAATCGGGGTGGGTATTTAAAGGAGTAATAATTAAGAAGTAAAATAAATAAATAAAATAAAATAAATAAAAAATGATCTTGGATCCCCGGCAACGGTGCCAAAATTTGACCGCGTTGTCGAACACGTCAAATTAGATGTTTAATTTTGACTAGAATTTCTGCAGTATAGCAGCAACCCTATGTCGTCTCTCGACGGAGCCTTAGATCATTAATTCTAAAATGTGGTTATGATTATGAAATTAAAAATGTAAATGGGGTTTTATAATACTTGGGTTTGATGATTAAATATGATAATAGAAAATAGAAGCTATAAAACAAAGTAGAGATTAACAGAATTAATTAAGGGTGATCAACCCGGGGTACTCGTATGATGTTTATCCTTCATCGCTTCATGATATAAGGTTATGATCTTTTAATCCCTAGTTTGTAACACCTAGAACTATAATTTTACTGAGTTTATAATAGGATACCTCCTAGGGTTCAGTCAAAAACACACAATGATTCACCGGACACCACCGATGATTGAATGAATTGTGTTTGACTTCATAACCAAAACTCACCAAGGAAACACACGAAAAACTCGATGCGCTGTCCAGATTTGTATTTTATTTCTTTGTGATACCATGACATAATTGTACATGGCCTTGACAGTACTTGTGTGAGTTAAATTGACCAATATAAACCACACAAACACCATAATTGAAAGGGGGAAAGAAAGTGGTGAACAGTGTGTAAAACATCACATGAATGGGTACCCCCAAACATGATCATATGAGTTGAGCATGACATACCAGTACATAACTCAATAAAATAAGAATAGAGGATTATTAAAAACAACACAAAAATCTGTAATTTAAAATATCATTCAAATATTACAAACATGAAGCTCGGGATGTACATCACATTCCTCCCTGGGTGATCACAAGGGGTTTATAAACCCATGGGAGAGGAGGAAGAGAAAGATGTTGGGGTAGAACTTCCCATAGCCTCTAGAACCTCTAGGTATGTTGAGAAGAACCCTTGGGGACTCTAAAATGGCAGCACCTTGCCTATTGGCCGAACTTGAAAATGGGGAGCCCAAGGTTCCATTTTATAGGAAAATTGGAAGCTAGTTTAGGCACACAAATTTCTTCAATTCAATTATACCACGCGTTTCGGCCTTCAGACAGTCTTATCTTGCTTTGGAGGAGATAGAAAAGTTGTATCCCTACCTCTTTACTATCTCCACAGAAATTTTGGCAACCTTTGGCCAAATACAGATCAAGATATTGATAAAATACAGTACACCTCATTTGACTTGGTCCAAATTCGGTGGATTGGACAGATCAGTTCGGATGGGCCCCATAGAAGTCAAATCAGTATTGGGTTCCTTAATATGAAATGTATCCTATTAAGTTTTGGAGAGTCCCACAAAATTTCAGCCCATTTGGATGCACTAATTTTGTGTAATATGCAAACCAGTGGCCAGATTTCCATGGATCCATGCAACTTTGGCCCATTTTTCTTCCACTTCATCAAAGGCCCTCCAAATCACCTCCACCTACATTGAAACAATAAAAACAAGTAACATTGCCCATTATAATATTTATTAACATTAATTTATTTATTAAAACATGATGTGAAATTTATTATTATATTTGGAATATTCATTACAAAACTAGCTTAAAACTGCGGTGTAAGGGTGGAATAAAACAGTGAATCGTGGTACGATCAGTTCCCATGTTTAACTATTTGGACAGGATACCCAAGGGTATACCGTGAATTTAGAATGCTTTGAATTACTTTGAGAGTAATTTTATATAATTTCTTGGTTATATGTTGGTCTTTTCCTGGTAACATGATTAGCCTGAGGGCAGTGTTTCTTTTAGCCTGCAGGCAACCTTCCTCATGCATGTGGGCAGAAGTTCTGTGCCTATGGGCGACACCTCAAACGCCTACGGGCAATATTCGTTATGTATGTGGGAAGTCACCTGCAGGTTTTGATTATGATTACCGGAGGTTAAGGATTTTAACGTCTACGTACAAAGTTTACTTTTTATATTCCCTGTGGTGATTTACTATGTTGTACCTGCCAAGCTAAAGCAGAAGCTTGGAATTAATAAATGATTAATAAAGTGGAAATGTAACTAGTAGGGATAGTTACTTTTGAGTAATACATAGTTTACTGAATTTTATTATTGCACATTGTTGTTGCACATTTTCACTAACAGTTTTTCAGGGGCCTTTGGTGGTTGCCTACTGGGATTTATTTCTCACACTCTTTTTGGGTCATATCTTTGGCTCAAACAGATTATATTGTTATAGGTGTCGATAAGGGAATGGTTCCATATATAGGTACATGTTGTAGAGGAGTAGGAGAGCATGGGACCGAGGCTTGTCTTGCGATGCTGTTGCGTTCTATTTTCTCTAAATTGGTCTTTTTGGTTGTACTCATACCATGTTGTTGTATTGTATTTTTATTGCAGTGTATCCTACTGTGGATTCTTTCCTAGACTCAGTGACATGTTGCGTCATTATATATGTATGAATGTGGGTTCTCTTTTACTTCACATGTCCATTTCAGTTGTATATTATCTACTGCTTCTTTTGTTGTGTGTTTATATATTTTACTCCACTGTGCTACACTTTGACAAATGAGGTCATAGTTTCTCCACTATCAGTCTGTGTCCCTCACTGCTAGTCAGCAGCCTCTGGTGTTTGGGGAAATGCGCTTGAGGTCATGTGACCAACCGAGTTCGGGGCACCCGTAGTGTAGCACCCGGATCTGGGATGTTACAATCTACTACCCATATGAAATAATTTTTCTTTTTAAAATATATTTCTCTTAAATATACATATTTATTATAGCGTGGATATTATTATTTTCAAAGGCATATACCATTTTTACAAACAGTGTTCACTTTAAATTTTTTTTAACTAGGGAAATATTTATAAATATTAATTATCTACTCAATACTGATATTCTGATAAGTAAAATTTTCAATGAATTAAATATAAGTATGAAAAATTATTTGGACTTGAAGTGAAGGGTGGGGCCTGACATTATATATTCCTCCGATGCATTAACAGGTCTCATGATACAAAACAGTTCGAAAAAAACCCTTTATGATTATTTCAATGAAAAATTTGATGGGTTTCTAAACATAGACTTAAACCATATTTTGAAATCTCTTGATGGTAGTCGTTCTTGTTCTATATACATAAAATCCAATAATTAAATATTTTCTTCATTCAGTATTTAGTAATTACTATACCTGAGATTTTCATGATTTCAAAATCTATAGATTTCTTTTCATTATTAGTTTATTGATTAAATGAAATTTTATTTATTTATTTACCTTCCCATATTTATTGTGCCTTACTTGTTATGATTTAATTATTATTGATTCATTTTTTTTATATAACCCATACTAAACATTTGATATTACCCTTTTATTTACTTTCCTTTCTGAGGTTATGAAAATGAAATCTTTGAATAAGTGTCAAGGAAGTAGATTATTTTTCATTTTTAAGTTATATTTTTAATTACCAATGAAGTAAGGGAACCATGTATGTATATATTTCATAGATACTACTAAACTGATCGATCATTGGTGATGTTATTTCTTGTATCTATGTCATTGTAATAAAATAACCATCGACTCTAGGATATTGGGGTCAGGGATGTCACAGCAAGGATTTATTTCTAACCTCATGGATGAAGGTCCCCAATATCAATTTCCTATGAAGGGAATACTGAACTGGAATATGGAAAATTAATATTAATATAAGGAATTTATAAAAAAAATTAATAACTTTATTACAATATTTTTGGATATTTCCTTAAAATCATTTGTAATGAACTTTGAATTTTTTTCATTCTCACCATTTTTTTATTATTCATGGTGAGTGTGGGGATATGTAGGACCAAACAGAACAACTTTTATTAAAAAACATTATTTACCTCTTAATTCCTCAAATTTGTCAGCAATAATTCACACCTATAGTAAAGTATACCCTCTTTGTGACAAATAATGAGGGTATACATTTTGTAACTTTGTTTCCAGATGAAATCTTTTGGATTCTTGTTACATGAGAATAAATGAATAAGTAATTATGTAATTAATAAATAATTATACAAATTTATTTTATAAATAATAATTACCATAACAAAAATGATTCTTCTTATTAGTGGGAGAAAAAATGATCCCATGTCTCTAAATTTAAAAATTCATAATTAAGGTATCAATTTTCATTATTTTTCATCTATAAAATATAATATAATGCAAAAATTTATTTTAAATATCTCCATAAAATTTCTGCAAATTACATTCACCTATTCTTAATAACTTTTCAATTAAGAAAGTAAAATGTAATCTATAATTGAATAACAAAAATATTGTTCTTATAAAATATATAATATTTTAACCGTTTTACAAAATGAGTTAGTTAAGATATTTTACCATTACACACTCCCATAAATAATCACTCATCACCATGTAAATTATATTCTAATCATGGTATAAGATGATAAACTTAACTCAAATTTTCATGACCATGAAACATCTAAATTTCTTCATATTTGATTCTATTTGTTTATTATTATAATTTAATTAAATTAAATACCTCTTCTTCTTCCTAAGAGTAAGTGTGTTTTTTGGTATATTTGTAATCTCATGTCTACCAACATTGGTTGTCCTCTTCTCTAGAGAATAAAAATACTTAGAATTAATATTATCACCTATAGTTATACAATTAATTTCAAAAAATATAAATTAAGTTTCATAAAAAATATAAATTATCATAGTTATATTTATACGAATACATGGAAACATACCTTGATGGATGTTCTTCTTCCAAATTGACTATCAATTAAAATATATATGATAATTTAATGAAATTATATGTACCTGTACATGAATAGAAATAAATTATTGTTCAATGAAAATATCTGAATTTTCATAATATAAAGAAAATTATAAATATTCTATTATCTAATAAAGTTAAAAAAATTAATATACCTAAAAATAATGAGTACAATGAAATTATCCTAGTAAAATGTTGATGTCATAACTATTCAACCAAAAAATTTGTGCTTGAAGGTGATGAATATAAAAATTAATAAAAAAAATTTATAGCGTTGATCAGTTTTTATTGATTTAAACATTCAAGATAAAAAATTAAGTGTGATTATATGAGTAATTTTAAATAAAACATATATAAAAATATATATTTCCCTAATTCATTAGTATATTAATGATTTTTTTTCTTATATTCCTTATATATGATTGTTTTGAAAAGAATGGACCATGTCTATATCTTAATCATTGTTATCCTCAGGTAAAAAAGTAATATATAGAGTAATCTCACTTATTTATATTATTTCATCAAAATTCTCATCACCTAAATAGATTTTTCCATTGAAAAATAATAGACCACAAATCATTTGATTGTTCAATAATTTAGAATATATTATATTTATAAATATCCATCATTAATGGTTCCTCTTTTTATCTAAATTTTTTCAAATAAATATGTAAAAATCCAAGATCATCATGTTTTACTGCATTGTTACTATCATTCTAGTTACACATAAACATTGTTGCTCAAAATTTAATATAATTAATTTCCCAAATATCCTCAATAACTTCAAAATTTTATATTGATATAGAATTTTTTTATCCCTTTCACTTGAAAATTACATTTCTTCAGTGATGAATGTTACATCACTATTTTAAATTGTAATATTTTATACAAATTTATAACAATTAATTTCAATTACATACCATGTGATCACTTTAGTACATGGTCCCACAACTAACCATTTTAAAGTTTCTAATGGTGATGAATCAGTCTTGACATTCTTTTTAATCCATGAAATAATTTTTTTATTCTCATTAATCAACAACATTTAATTTATTTTTAGATATTTTACCTTTAATCTAGTAATATTTAATGATATATATAGTTTAACCAAACCGTTATTGATTAAAATTTATAAATATTCCTAAATTATTTCATCACATGTAATTAAATTTAATTTTAATCTATAGATACCCTTATATTTACTATTTAGGTATAATTTAAAGAAAGAGGGATACTTATTTTATTCACCTCATACACGTAATTTCTCTAGGATTCAATCAACTACTTATATATATATATTTTAAAAATATAATAATCTGTTTAATATATTTTTTTAATTTTTTTCTTAAGAATTTTTATATATCATTCAAAAGTATACTTCCAACATAAATTTATAGGCCCACATAACCTTATTTCTTTCACCAAATGAATTAATAGTTCTTTCATTATATTGATAAATGATGGTGGAAAACAAATCTCCAGTTGAAAAATTATAAAGACAATTTAATTCTCTAATATATTTAATAAATTATAATCCATTAATTTCCTGTGAAGAGAATTTAAAAATCAATACAACTTGATGATATTATTTCTTACATACATCAAAAATGTGTCAAGCAAGGAAACACATATTAGTTTTTGCATCAATACAGGAAAATCATGATATTCCATACCTATTAATTCAAGATCCATTAATGAAAAAATTAAATTTTAAGAATACATAATAATCACATTAATACCAATAAAAAATTGACAAAAATTCATTTTTTCATCCTAGGATATCATGTAATATGTCTGAGGTAAGTATGTTCTTTATTATTTTGTATTGTGAGATAACTCTATACATACTCCCATATATATAAATTACTATATTTAATGAAATAAATATTTAGTCTTTCATTTTATATCTAATATAGTTCTTCTAAAACAAGCATAGTTTTTTTCTCAACATTAATATCATAAATTTTAACTATGACCTCTAAAAATACCTAATAAGGTATATTAAAAAAAATGGACCATTTCATCCATGTATTTTTTATGAAACAAAATTTATTTCTTCCCAAATGAAATATTTTTGTTTGTCACCTTATTTTAATATTAATTGGTCAATAAAGTTTGTGGGGGGAAATCAGACTCTTTTATACCATTAAATTATTTTTTTATTATTATATAATAGTAATCAATATGAAAAAATATTTTATAACCCATGTACATTTTTTTTATCTTATCCATAGTTGATCATATGAATTCACTTCTTCAAAAATTGGAAAAAATTTGTATCCCTTAACATAATATGTAGATAAATTTTCATATAAATGAAATTCATTTTTTGTGAACATTATTATAGAATATATAAGGAAATAATATTTCATGTATTCATAAAAAAATTTAATAATTACCACCCATAAGAATTTCAAATCATCAATCTATGGTGACAAGTATACATTAATATCATTTATAGGATGTTTTGGTCCAAAAATCATCAATATCATTATAACTTATTTTCACTTCCTATATATCTATAGGGATAGGTTTTAATTACCATCATAACATTTCATGAAATATGTTTTCTACTGAGTCACTGATATGGATTAATTCTATAAGTACAAAATCTCATTATAATATTTATAACTTTATTTCCAAAATTAGGAAATCGATGATCAAATCTATTTTATTTTTAACAATGAGTAGGGTGATTATGGTTTCCATAATAAATTTACTTATTTACATTACATATCATCTAATTTTTATCATTTTAATTTGAAAATAAATGCCTCAAATAGGAAATTATCATAAGATAATATATTACCTTAGCAAAAGGTTTAGTACGTGCCCCTGTGGATGAAATATATTTGGATCTTCCACCAATTTTATATCACAATATCTCACATTTAGGATATTTTTACAAAAAAACATATTCCTTCATATAGAGTACATAGTCGGTGGGAAAAGAAGGTATTTTCTTATATCCCATTCCATTTAGGGATAATACTTCTTTTATAATCATTACTAGAATATGTAAGTTCATTTCCATTGACAATTATCTCTTTAAAAATATTAACAAATTTAGTGAAAATTTTATCACTTCAACCAACTCTCACATTTAAGTTAATTAGTCTATGCACTACTAATAACACTAAAAATATATATACAACCCAAGAATAACTGTTTTTCAACATCTCTATAAATTTTTTAAAAACTATATATTTTTCAATGGTTTAAACTCATATATAATGAATTAATTCATAAATATATTCCTCTATACCATATTGAAAATATTCATTAGTGTTAGTTATTGAATTTTATGTTATTTAACCATGTCAGTATCTATAACTAGGATTAAACCCCCAAAAAATCAAATCATCTTTAATTTATCTAGACCCTAATTATTTTATATTCAAACACCTTAGTGAAGTTTGTTGAACATGCCTTCATTTTAAAGATTCTATTTAGAACATTCTATGAAATAATTTCCCCCTCTATCATATTGATTACTTTTTCTTCATGTATGTATCCACTTACGATCTAATAATTTAATAAAAATCCAAAAAAAGGAATATATTTACAAACACTTAATAAATGGGAATTAAAATTAACATTGAAAAAGAATTTAAAAATGTAATTTAATGATATTTATATATCATTTTTCTAAATATCCTTAATGTATTTGTTTTATTACGTCTAATCTTTTATAGGTATTTATTTGATTGAAATTAATTATTCTATTTTCTAATATGAAATTTTTTAAAATTTTCACAAATAATCTAGAAATATTTAATATATATCATGAGGAAGAAAATTATATTCTATATTAATTAATATCCAATTTTTATTCAATGAAACAAATCCACATTGATTTTAAATGTTAAGCGATGATACAATAAAGTATATTATATCTTAATATCATCATTTGAGTGAGATTTATTTTTAAATTATTGTTAAGAAATTTATGGATGATATTTAATTTATTAAAATTAATGTAATATATTTTTATATAAGAAAATAGATCTTTTTCTATCACACTTCATTGGTATATGGATATATGTACATACAAATTTGACTTGTGTACGAGATTGTTTACAATGAATTATAATGAAAACATATTTTCCCCCAAAATCATAAGTATTTATAATTAGTGATTTTGAATTTGAAATTTATGTCAATACACATATTATATATGGAGTAATAAGGACTAAAAATTTTGACTAACATTATATGTAAATATTTCTATATCAGAATAGTTTTAATTTATAAGCCAAATTTTTAAGAATTATTTTAAACCATAACTTTTCATTTAAATAAATTATAATGTATGATTTATCTATAGTTACAAAAATCAAGAATGAATATGATATATTTCAAAATTTAAATTTAAAAATAAAATAAAATCATGATAAATTTTTATAAAAAATAATTAAAATGAATAGAATTGAAAGAGTGGTGTGAAAGGAAGAAATAAAGTAGAGTTTGTAAAGGATGAGTTAATAAAAAACAATTAATAAATAGATAAATTGGTAACTATTTTAGATAAACTTAATGTAAATAAAATAAGAAATAGTAGGCATCCTATCATTTATCTATTCTAATTTCTTCCAAAAATTATGTTCTGAACGTCTATAACGGATGGAATAATTTGATTCAAAAATTAAAAATACATTATTAAAATAAAAGATATGGTAATGGTAGAGTAAATTACACATCATGTGAATGAATAAGTGACATAACAATGGTGTAGGGATGAGGGATTGATGCAATGATGAGGTGAGGGAGTAAATAAAAGAGAGTAGCATAATCTAGAGGATATGGGTGAAAAAATAAAAAGGAATGAAAAGATGATAAAATAGAGATTTCATAAGAAAAATATATTGTTTTAGGGGTTCAAATTCCAATTGTAGAAAATTATAAACAAATATGTTTTGAATATTTTTGAAAGAATTATAACATAATTTTTTGTAAAAAAATTGACATTATAAATTGTTTTGAACATCAGTTTCATAGATATTGACATTAAAAAGCATACCCCAATTATTTAAATTTTTTATTTTTTATTAAAAAATTAAAAATAGACTATAATGTCGGTTATAAAAAAATAGACATTCAAGGCCTAACAAAAAATTATATATTTACACTATAAGTCCAAGGTAAGTGTGTTGATTTTATCAGTGCATATATGGGACACTAATTCTCCATATTCCCAAAACATATTCTCACTATTCCTTTAAATCTAAGATACTGGAATATGATGGGCTAAAAAATAATCCTACTTAAGTGTTGGGTGACTCATCATCTCATATATTTCTTTGGAAAAAGTATTCCTTTGGATACTTCTACGTGTTCTTCATTAAGTATGTAATTAAAGTAAAAATAGCATGACCATATTTTATGTGCAATATGATCTTAATTTTATTTTATGCATGTTTTAAGTTTCAAATCATGTATGACCATGATTTATGGTTTCTTAAATATTATTCTACTTTAATAAGTGTTATTAGATCATTTCAAACCTAATATTGGTTTACAGAAATGGTTAAATATTAACCAACTCCTAGGAAATCTCACACAAGAGCATGTGGTGAAGATAGGTTTTCTTCCCAAAAGAATCATTATTTATGCAGTGAGTTGTATAAACCAAGGAGATAGTGATTGGTTTCTTGGGTTTGAATAACAATTAATCATTAAATTTAGAGAAATTAAAAAACCTTAAACCCAATATTTACCATAATTGATACCTAAAACCATATAAAACTATAATAAATAACACATGAAAACCTTTCATTTTAAATGCCTATGTTATAATCATAATATAAATGTTTGTGTAAGATCACTGAAATAAATCTATCAGACTCTAGTCTCTATGGTGTATCCATGGATTATCATTAACAATACATCACTTAGGGAGGCCTCTCCTTCTCACCAAAACATACTCATGGTGCACTTTTTAAAGTGGGAAGAAGAAGAGAAAAATCAATTATCACTGAATCAACCAATAATTAAAAAAATATGAATGATCACCATATCATGATTAATTCTTATTTATATAGTCCATTGTAATATTCTCAAACCATCGTTCATTAACCTATACATTACATAACATATGATTTATTTATTAGACTAGTCAGGCATTCATTAAATTAATGCATTGATCCACTCATTCATTTCATATTATGAAATAAACAAAATAATCATACCCATTACTGGAATAAATATAAACATTAACCATTTAATAGTCAGTTTCCTTATTACTAATAGGTACTGGAATAATAACATATATCAAGTCTTATGATATCAATACCTCATGATATAGGATCAAGGAATATGATATGCCTTTTTAAGTATGAATTTCATATTATATTACATGATCAATCATAAATGCAATAAAATATCCTAGTATAACCTAACATATCACCCAACTCGGCCCTCCACTAGGCCCTAAGGGATTTTTTGATCCTCAAAAGTTAACATCTAATGCATAAGAATCATAAATAATCACTTTATAATTATTTTACCCTTATATAATAAAATAAAAATAGTAGAAACTAATATATAATATCTCTAAACAAGGAATAAATAAATAAATATTAATCCAAAATAAATAAATTGATACACTTAATAAAATACAGTAGAAGAAGAATCTAAAATACAGCAGTCCAAAGATTCCAATATAACATCCCAAAGAAAACAAAACAGAACCTAAACGATTCTAATGAATGGCTCCATGTGAACCAAATTCACTCAACACATCTCAAAATATATAACAACATACCCAATGAGTATATAAATAATGAGATCATATATTGGTAACTTGATAGAAAACATGATATTTGAACAAACACATTGGTGTATATATAGGGTGTTATCCAAACATTCCCAATAATATTTTTTTCAAATATTCTATGAAATTCCTTTAATAATAAAACTCATAAACTTTTGTTTAAACATAATTTATAAAAAAATAACATGATAATTAATATAAAAACAAATATCATGCTTTATATCTTTGTTTCCAAAACTAGGATAAAACCCACTTTTAGAATAAAATGAGGCCAAATTGTATTAAAAACACCATTGTATAATAATATTATAAATAAAAGTTTTCTTTTAAAACAAATTTCAACACCATGTAAATAGGACCTTTAAATTAAAAAGAAAACCAATCATTTTACCCTTTTCCTAAAAATATTTTTCAAATAAATTATTCAAAATAGGAATCACATTTCCTTTTAAAAACCACACATTCAAAACATTTGTGAATAAAAAATATAATTGAACTAAGATATCAATGGAATAGAATAAAACAAGACACAACCAATATATGGTATTTTGAAACCAAATCTAAGGAAAAATAATACAAAGAAATTATATGCATCGGGATCCCCTAAATAATCCAAAAGGATCTAGGATAAATAGAAACTCCTATGATCTAACCTTAACAATCACTCTCTATAGGGGCCTCTATATGGAAATGAAATATCCATCTTAGAAACCATAAAGGTTTCTAATTAAAAACTAAACCCTTAATATGGAATAACATCCCTAGATAACTACCTAACCTACTCACACTAATCTAGCATAAGACACATCCACACCTTCAACTTACTTATTTGGGATTCCTATAATATTAATAAAAGGATTTGAGAAAGAAAAAGCAATGTGATCATAATAATAATAATCCTTTAAAAAAATTAAACCTCATCTCACCTCCAAACAAACTCACATGAAATATCCCATTTTATATCCAAGAACAATAATCAATAATAAACATCACCCATAGGTCCAAAATCCACACAAAAAAACACAAACAAAGGGCCTTAAAAATTGAGGGAACATTAATTCCAAATCAAATAATTTTTAAAAAGTTTCAACAAGGCCTTTGAAAACACACTTGGAATTCCAATACACATTATCCACATTTAAATCCATTCTATAAAATGATTTTTTGAAATTAACTGAGCAAAGAACCCCTTTAAATTCCACCACTTCTCTTTTGAAAACACTTTAAAACACCTTAATACTAACAAGTATTAAAAAAATAAATATTTCCCAAAAAAAAAAATTAAATAATCTAAACCTTTAAGTACCAAAAAAATCATTTTAAAAAATAAATTTACTATCAAAACCCCTTCAAAACACTTTTATTCATTTAAAATAGAAAATCTGGAATGTTTCCAAACACATAGAATGTGAAAAATCCATGCTAATTCTAAAAACTATTTAGAAATCATTTCAAATGCCACATGGGTATTTAAAATAGTAATAAATTTAAAATAAAATAATTTCAGTAAATACAATCATCACATGGAATATAATATAAGGTAATGATATCAAAACACATACCTTCTTCAAGTGGAATTTTTTTGAAACACATCGCCTTTGATGGAGAATGGACACCTAATAATGGGAATGACCTCTAAGATACAGAAAACATCAATTACCCATCATTATATTCTTTACAATATGTAATATCAACCCAAACAATGGTTATTATTTTTTATAATAACTAAAACCAGTTTTCTTACAAATTTTTTCCACACAGTTTAGTTAGACATGCACTAATGGTGCGGTAGACACTATATTATCATAACATAGTTTCATATTTTGGTCACATAGTTTACCAAACCATGCACTAATCATTCAAAAATCCACTATTAAAAACTATAGACCAGTCACATTGTCACTTTCATGGTTTCCCCTAATTATGTGGATGTCGTGCACCAACACCCCTAATCCAAAAAAGACTTTCATGGATATTACTATATTTCACACATTTTAGACCCAACCTGAGCACTACTCATTCAATAAAAACCATGAAATAACATAATTAAATGTAAATGTTTATATGTAAAACTCTCTATAATTTTCATCTCACGATTTCCCCCAAATCATGTACTGCTAACTGCAAAAAGAGTAAAAATTTCAGAATTCTAAATTTTAAACCTTAACTCTCAATGATTGAAAATACATTAAAATAGAATAAAATATATAACACAATAGTGACATGTGTGTGTTAAAATTATCCCAACTTTACCAATTTTTTCCCAGTAAATTCATTGAAAAGGGTAGAAATAATAAGAAAAAAAAAATAAACACTTGGGAATAAGAGGTGGGAGGTTGAGGAAAACTAAATATGGATCCTATGTAAATGAAACACTACCCATGAGACAATTCATCAAAAACCACAAAATAAATTCTCAATCGTCAACCAATAACCTCAAACCTAACCCAAAATACAGCTATCCAATCATGAATCTCTAAGAAAACTAGGACTTACCATAGTTCTCCCCACTATTTAGAATTTATTTAATGTGGTGGAGCAATGAATAGGCACCACTAATAGAATTAAACTCACAAAAATAATTATGTTTCCACTAATTGTAAATGGAAACTAAAAAAATCAACCAACACAAAATGACTCATCCAAAATACCACAAGAGAGAAAAAACCACAAATGTACATCCAAAAGACCAAAAAATAGGGTCACTAAACCAATGCATCCCAAAAAATGGTAGAAACACAATTGATCAAAAACATGCCTCAACATGGAATTCTAGGGTTCTAACCAATGGTTATGAAACCACATGGAAGGTAAATTGGGTAAAACACATAGAACACCAAATCATCGTGATCCATATTAGAAATCCCAACCTTGTAGCACTTATGGTATAATTGGAAACAAGCTAGACATACCTATTACCCCAACCTACACCCTAGATATCCCCATGCTATCTAATAAATAAGCACCATGCATATCTCTCACAATGAGTTTATCATTACAAAACAACTGAAAAACACAATCGAATGAGGCATAAACATCCCAAAGATACCATCACTCCCTGAAGAGAAATCTAAAAGGTCACCCAAAGGATAAAATAAATGAACTTTGATGTTATTAATATTTTCATGACTTATTAAATACCCCATTTACTTATTTTATATGAAATGTTCATAATTTGTGTGAAATATTAATGTTTTAATGCTAAGTATAATTTTTGAGTATTTTTAGAAGTAGTCCAATGGATTCAGTTTACTATTTTATTTATAACTATCGCCGTAATGATCCAAATTGTGTGGTTCTTATTATTTAGGATTCCTAATTCAATATATGACATTTCATTATAAGGGATCATGGGCCAATTCCTCTATTTGAAGGCTCATATGGACCACACAAGAAGGCCCACAGAATCTTTGAGGAAACTAGACCATCCATAAAGATTTCATTACTGGGATCAATCCAGAAGTGAAAATTCATTAATTCTCATCAAAAATTTGGAAAACAATTCAAGGAGTAATGTATAAAAATTTCATGGCCCAACTCCAAGAACAAGGGGCCCAAATTACACCTTGAAGTCCATCCCACCATTCTGGCCGGGAATTAAAATCCAAACACTATTCATTACATATATCATGATGTAATCATCAAATCGAGCTGAGATTTTTCAGCGTAAAAGAGTAGATATATAAAGACGACATTATTGATGAAATAATTTTTCTTTGAAGGCATCTTCCTATTCAAAAACCCTTTTACATTTTGGACATCAAAAAGATTGGATTGAAATGAACAGATTAAAAGTGTTTACTCAACCGGCCATAACATTGGCTCCATAGGTCCAAATGACTTCAAATATTTAGAGATGTCGGACAACATTATTATCTAAAACTTTTAAGAAGGAGATATCTCGAGATTTGGCTTTTGGAATGTCCAAATCTATGAGCCAATTGGAGGGACAAATTGGGAATGAAAATAGTCCACTTCCTTGGGCTATAAATGCATCTCCCTCCTCTCCTTCAAAGGGGTTGGGATTTCAGAAGAGAGGAGAACATATTATCACAACCAAAGCCATTAAAAAGGCTTGATAGGACCTTATATACTCATGTTTTTACTTGAGAGACATTTCCTCCTCTCTTTGTTTTCATTTACTTTTATGTTCTACATTGTTGTAATTTTGTAAGTCCTTTCTTTTATAATGATGTTTTAATGAATGTTTCTTCTTCAATATCTCTTATTATCATCTAGCTTCTGTATTGTAATTTTAATTTTCTTAAAATAGTTTAAATATAGTTGAATCCCCTTCCCTTATTTTGCTTTCTCATTCAATCTTAAGTCTGTTTTTAATTATCATCATCGTTTGGGTGTGTGTTCTACGCACCACTCTTTTCTTATCCATTTCTTTTTCTTATATTCTTAATTTATCATCATAATAATTATAACCAGATTAATAATCATTTCAATGGATGAGTAAATCTCTCATTGGGGTGAGTTATAATTTAGGGATGCTAAGTGATTGAGAGCTTTTTCTCAATGAATATTCTTTTAATTATCGTTGTGTATGTTGGACTTAACATGTCATGGATTAATTACATATTTTGTTTAATGTATGGATTACATGGATTATTGGAACCATAAATACACTATCACAATGAGGTACTAATTTTGATTAGAATCCTAGTTAACTTAATTCTTGTATTAATGCCTTAACACTTAGTAATTACAATAAATGTCAACTTGTGACATGGGTGTTAATTTAATGCAATTCAAAGAAAAGCTCAAGGAAATCACAAGCTTAAATACCTAATGATGAAATCACCCCAATATTTATCAATATATTAAATCGGTAATAATAAATCAATCTTTTCAATTAAACTCTGCAAACAAACCCCCTAATCAAAAATACAATCAACTAAAAATAATCGACTATTTAAAAAGTATCATCGTCGAGGATTTGAACCGAGTGCTGCTATACACATTAGCATAGCATCAGAAATTTGACTGGTCGATAGGAGACAATCGGCCGCATGTTTCAAATGGAGCCATTTCTGGGGATGGTTCTTTAATTAGTCATTATTTTCTTGTTATTGTAATTAAAAAACCAAAGAAACAAAATTTAAGAAAATGGAAAAAAACACAAAGAAAAACTCATATTCTCATAAAAATCATAAACGGAAAACAAACAAAGAAAAACACTTCTTCCTATTTCTTTAAAAATCTCTCTGAATTCCCCGTAGCCTCCCAAACAATCCCTCAAATTTTTTTGACCCTAAAATTGAGCTAACACTTCACCAACTTAGGAGGAACATAAGAGATAATCAAATAATTCAATAACGAGTCCTTGTCCAACCAGTTGAATTAGAAATGGCCAATACTAGGGAACAAACCCTTAAAAAACTTGCTACCCCTGATATGAATTTACAACCTCCTGGTATTCAATATCCAAACATAGAGGCTGACTTTGAACTCAAATCGGTTTTGATTCATCTTCTTCCTTATTTCCACGTGCTAGCCAGTGAGGATCCACATCTCCACCTTAGAGAGTTCCAAGTGGTGTGCTCTATCATGAAGCCTCAAGGGGTTTCTGAGGAACAAATCAAACTCTGAGCATTCCATTTCTCCCTAGCCAACTCCGCCAAGTCATGGATATAATACCTTCCTCCTGGTTCCATAACCACATGGAATGACATGAAGCAACTCTTCTTAGAGAAATTCTTTCCTACTTCTCGTACTGCTTCAATCCGAAAGGAAATAAGTAGTATACATCAATTCCCAAGAGAATCACTCCATGAGTACTGGGAGAGGCTCAAAAGGCTTTTGGCAACCTGACCACATCACCAAATCCCTTACCAACACTTGATCCAATACTTCTATGAGGGTTTATTGGCTATGGAGAGAACTCTCATTGATGCTGCAAGTGGTGGTGCACTTATTGATAAAACCCCTACAGCTGCAAGAGATCTCATAAGTAACATGGCTACAAACACCCAACAATTACATACTAGAGCACACGCTCAAGTAAAACAAGCTCAAGATAATCAATCCATAGAGCCAAACAAGATGACAGAATTGATGGGTGAACTTATAGGTCTTGTGCAGCAACTAGTTGTGGCATCCAAATCCCCAACCTCATCTTCTCCACAATCAATGTTTCCTAGACCTGTCAAAAACTTTGGAATCTGAAACTCTCCATATCATCCAACTGACACATGTCAACAACTTCTAGAGGATATCTCAAATTCATTTGGACCAATGAATCTCAATGCAGCATTTTCTCAGCAGAACCCCAACACTCAACAATCAGGTCAGTATGTTAGAAACTTCAACCAACCCCACTTTGATCCCTTCTCTTCTACCTTTAACCAAGGCTTGAGGTATGGTAATCCCATTTATCATCCCCCTCAATTCCCTCTTCAAAACCCAAACCAGTTTCAATATGGTCAAGGTGTTGGTATCTTCAAACAACCTTACCCTTTTGTTCCTCAACATCAATGAATCAATCCTCCACCTGGATTCCACTATCCTAGTGAGCCTTTCCAATTTCCAAACCAATACAATCGCTTTCCCAAGAACCAAAATCATTGTAATCCCAATCCAGGACAAGCCTCTTCATCCAAGAAACCATGGGAAAGCGCTATTGAAGATCATTCCTCCTTCACCCGTTCTAGTCTCAAAAACATTGAAACACAAATTGGTCAACATGCATCCCACCTTAGTCAGCAACAACCATCCAATTCATCCAAAATTCTAGCTCAACCATTACCCAACCCCAAGGGTAATGTAAATGCAATTGCATTTAGATCGGGAAATCAAATTGACATGCCTCAAGATATGTCCTCCAACCCCCATTGGATTGTTGACCTAGAAAATGAAAATAAAATAAACATGAAAAGGAATATGAAGTCATTACCTCACCTCCTTCCATTCCACTTAGGAATCCAATTCCTTTTCCTCAAGCCTTTTCTAATCCAAATAAGTCCTTTGAACCCGATCCTAAAATTATCGACATGTTTAGACGTGTTGAAGTCAAAATTCCCCTATTAGATTCCATAAAACAAATTCCTATGTATGCCAAGTTTCTTAAGGAATTGTGAACCCACAAGAAGCAACTTAGGACCTTCGAAAATGTTTCCACCCAGCAATCTATTACCATAAAGTGAAAAGATCCAAGGACCTTTACGGTTCCATGCCAAATTGGAAGTTCCATCTTCGATGATGCACTCATAGACCTAGGAGCCTCAATTAATGTCATGCACAAATCAATATTCTCCAACCTTGGTCTGGGTCCCTTACATCAAACAGGTGTTGTAATTCAATTGGCCAATCGAATCACTACTATTCCTGAGGGAATAATTGAGGATATCCTTGTTCATGCCAATGATTTTATCTTCCCTGCTGATTTCTTTGTCCTTGACATGGAAGTTGATAAAAACTCTTCTTGATCTCCCCTAATTCTAGGAAGACCATTCATAATGACAGCGAGAACCAAGATTGATGTCCATTTAGGCATCTTATCCATTGAATTTGGTGACCAATAGGTCAAATTCAACATTTTCCAAGCCATGTGATACCCATCTGAGGATCACTCTGCATTCTCAATCCATGCTTCTGAAGACACTTCTAAGAGTCAATTGAACCCCATTCCATCATGTTCTTTATGTTATAATGGAAAAAGATCATGTGAAATTTTCACCATGATTAAACAAGTTATAAATGGTGAAGTTAATGTTGACCTGTCATTCATTGACCCCATAAATCTAGATGAACTTGAAAACTCTCTTGAATCCCACATCAACTCTGATCTCTACTACTCAACCTTGTACAATATTAAGGATAATGAATCTTAAGCAACTGATGTCTCTTCCTCTATTCTTGAGTTTTCTAACCTACAAATGAAAGATGAGAATGATATGAAACCTCTTCCTACACACCTAAAATATGCATTCCTTTTCCATGATCACTCGTATCCTGTCATTATCTCATCTTCACTTACTGAAACTGAGGAGTCCAACATTGTTCAAGTGTTACAGGAAAACAAAAAGGCCTTAGGTTGGACCCTAGATGACATATCAGGAATCAACCCTACTCTTTACATGCAACACATCCATCTTGAAGAATCATCCAAACTAATTAGACAACCACAAAGAAGACTCAATCCACTCATCATTGAGATAGTTAGGGAAGAGATCACCAAGCTTCTTCAATATGGTATTATCTACCCAATTTATGATAGCGAATGGGTTCGTCCAATTCAATTTGTACCTAATAAGGGTGGGTTAACTGTTGTCACAAATGAACATGGTGAGGTAGTCACAACTTGAGTGAAGAAAAAATGGCATGTGTGAATTGACTATAGTAAATTGAATGTCAAAACAATAAAATATCACTACCCTCTTCCATTACTTGATCAAATTCTGGAACGATTAGCTGGAAAGTCACACTATTTCTTTCTTGATGGATACACCGGCTACTTCCAAATCCCAATCGCAGCTCGGGACCAAGAAAAGACTACTTTCACATGCCCCTTTGGAACATATGCATATAGGAGAATGCCTTTTGGCATTTTCAATGATCCTACAACATTCCAGAGTCGTATGATGAGTATAGTTTCCAAATTAATTGAACACTGCATGGAAGTCTTCATGGATGAATTTACCATTTATGGTGAGTCATTTGAATCGTGCTTGAATTCACTCTCTCTAGTCCTTCCAAAGTGTGTCACGTGTAACCCTGTGTTAAATTCTGAAAAAAGTCACATCATGGTTTCAAATGAGATTGTTATAGGGAAGGTAGTTTCAAAATATGGTATTTAAGTCAATCTTGCCAAAATTGAAGTGATCCAATCACTTCTTCAACCCACTTCTGTTCGATACATCTGTTCATTCCTCGGTCATGCTGGTTTCTATCAGAGATTAATCCATAACATCAGTGGGATTGCCCTCCCACTCACTCGGTTACTCCAAAATGATGTCACTTTACATTTATATGAGTTTTACAAGGTAGCCTTTGTAGAACTCAAAACTACTCTAACATCCGCCCCTATAATCCAACCCCCAGATTGGTCCTAACCCTTTGAGTTGATGTGTGATGGTTATGATAGAGCTGTTGGGGATGTTCTTGGTCCAAGAAGAGTAAGAATTCCTCATGTCATCTATTATGCCTCAAAAAGATTGGATGAAACTCAATATCACTACATTGTCACTGAAAAAGAAATTTTAGCAGTTGTTTTTTCCAAAGATAAATTCTGGCCCTATCTCTTAGGTTCCAAAATAATCATCTTCACAGACCAATCTTCTATAAAGTTCTTACTCAAGAAAAGTGATTCGAAACCGATGCTAATAAGATGGATCCTAATTCTCCAAGAGTTTGACCTAGAAATCAAAGATATACTAGGAAAATAAAACCCTATTGTTGATCACTTGAGAAGAATTTCTAATTCCTCTCCTTCTGAAATCATTGATCCTGAATTCCCCACTGAGAACCTTTCATCTCTCACTGCAAAGATCCCATGGTATGCCCCAATTGTAAATTACTTGGGTTCTGGTGTTTTTAATAAAAAAATTTCAATAGAACAAAAAATGAAGTTGAAATGTGATTCAAAACACTATTTTTGGGAAGAAAATAAACATTGGAATACTGGGGCAGACATGGTAATTAAAAGATGTGTGAATGAAGATGAAAATTCTTCTATCTTAGAATTATGTCACTCAATGCCTGGTGGTGGCCACTTTGGACCACAAAGGACCTCCTGAAAGGTCCTAGACTCTGGATTATTCTGGACTTCACTCTCTAAGGACTCACATGAGTTCTGTCAATCATGTCCCACTTGCCAAAATTTTGGCACAATTTCCAAGAGAAATGAAATGCCCCCAAAGCCTTTAATTTTATATGAGATCTTAGATGTTTGGGGCATCGATTTCATGGGACAATTTCCCCCTTATAATGGATTCTTATATATTATTCTTGTGGTTGATTATGTTTCTAGGTGAGTTGAGGCCAATCCCACTAGAACGTATGATTCACATACTGTTAGTTAGTTCCTAAAGACACACATCTTCCACCGGTTTGGCACACCACGTGCCTTGATTAGTGACTTAGGAACCCATTTTTGTGATAGAACCATGGAATCTCTTTTGAAAAATAATGGGGTTGTACATAAAAATTTAACTAAATATCACCCCCAAACAAATGGCATGGCTGAACTTTATAATAGAGAAGTGAAAGGAGTTCTTGATAGAATTTTAAAACCCCCCAAGAAAGACTATCCTAAAAGACTTGGTGAAGCACTTTGGTTTTATTTAACTACATATAAAACACCCATTGGGATGTCTCCTTTTAGGATAATTTATTGTAAATCATTCCATTTACCAATTGAAATTCAACATAAGTCTTTTTGGGCTGTGAAAACATGTAATTTTGATCTTGAAAAATCTGGTGAAGAAAGATTGTTGCAATTGGCTGAACTAGAGGAGCTTCGACTTGAATCATATGAGAATTCCAATATGTACAAAGAAAAGTTTAAGGTAATCCCTGATAAACACATCCTAATAAAGTTATTCCATAAAGGTGATAAGGTAATTCTCTTTAATTCTCAATTTTGACTTCACCCAGGTAGGCTTAATTCTTGTTGGGAAGGTCCTTTTGTTATTACTAATGTTTACCCATTTGGTGCAGTACAAGTCCAAGACCCCTCTTCCAAAAGGACATTCACGGTTAATGGAAATCGGTTAAATCATCACCATGAGAGGATGCAAAATCCTAGATCAACATTGAATTCCACTGGATCCCCAACTTTTGCAGTCGACCAACCACTAGATGGAGATGGAGACCCGCCAAATCCAAACCAGGGGGCACCTCTTTCTCTTTAACTCACTCTCTCTCTCTTCCTCCCTTTACCTCTTTATTCTTCTTCCACTGTCTTTCATTTTTTACCACTTTATTTTTCAAACCCTTTATTTTTCTCTTTCTCTTTTGTGTAAGTGTGTCTTTATTAAAAACAAAAAAACTCTAAAAAATAAAAAAAAAGAATCCTAAAAAAAATAAAAAATAAAAATAAATCAAGAGTCATGATTACTCACCTTCTAATTTTAAAATTTTGTCTGACCATTTTGGGGAGTTAACAGACATGTTTTCATCTCAAATTTTCTTTATTTTTACCATGACTTTGGATAAATAATTTTGTGTAAAAATAAAAAAAAAATTGAATACAACATTTTTGGATTGGAAAATGATTTTCCCAAACAGTGAGGAACAACATTTTCTTTCAGGACAAGGCCACCTATGGCCATATTTTCAAAATGTGTGTTTTCAACCCCATTTGTGAGTCTTGAGTTTGTGGACCTTCGAGTTGAATTTCCTACTTTCATGTGAATTAATATGATAGAGGAATTTTATGAACCACATGATAATCACAATAGCCAAATAGCCTCCCATTAACCATACATTAATCATCCTTTTGAAATCCCCTTAGAGCCTATGAAAACCTTTTCTTTGTTAGCCATATTACAAGCCAAATACATTATCCCACCTAATATCAACATGGATTTTTCATTTCATTTTTTTTGAAATTTATGTGTGGGGGGAATGGATTTCATTTTGGGTACCCTTTGTTGATTTCACTATATTATCATATGCTTGAGGGAAAGAATCCATTTTAGTGTGGGGGAGAGGCTTTCATTCAGTGTGTTTTGGGTAATGTAATGTACTTTCATTTATGTAATTTTGTAAATGTTATTGACAAGTGTTCAAAAACAATAAAAAATAAAATAAAAAAAAAGAGAAAAAGGGTTGTTTCTTGGGTAGGTCAAAAATCACTCTTCCTCAAACTTTAATCTGGTTATAAATATTTCAATTAGTGTCATGAGGAGATCAATCATGGGTTGGGATATGAGTGTGAGATTTTTTCCAAGTTCAACATTCTAAAAAAGAGAAAAGAAAGAACACTTGCATTATATTCTTATGTCATTGGGAGAAGTTTTGTGGTTTGTAAATATTTCGTCTTCTCATCCCCTTCAAATTTTCTTCCTCTGTTGTGTCTTTTGTCACACAATCATTCCCTCATAAATATGTGTTTCTATTTCCTTTCATGTTTTATTTCAAAAATATTGTGCATTGTGTTTTCCATGTTGGTGTTTTACCCCTTTTATTTCTCTCTCTTGTAAATTGTATTCCTACCGCCCCATATCCATATAAAAACGCCTTCGAAAGACCTCTTGATTATTGTGCACATTGGATAGGTATTGGAAGTTGATATCTCTTTTAAACTCTAAGATTTTTACTTTTGGTTGGTGAAAGAGTGAACCTCCACAAATGAATTTTATCATCTTGAGAGGTGTGAGTTCTGAGTGTCCACATTTTCCATTTCTAAAATTGAGCATGAAAAAATAAATTAGTTTTGGAATGTTGTATCTGTAACAACTTGTGGTGGAATTCAAAATGGATGAGTGAAATAGTCTAAACCTCCCTTGATTGGAGAAAACAAAATTTTAATATTTGTTGGTGATAGAAAATGATTTTTTCATGTTTTTATATTTTTTTCTCATGAAGACATGAACAAGACTAAGTGTGGGGGATTTGATGTTATTAATATTTTAATGAATTATAAAATACTCCCTTAACTGATTTTATAGGAAATGTGCATAATTTTTGTGAAATATTAATGTTTTAATACTAAGTATAATTTTTGAGCATTTTTAGAAGTATTCCAATTGAATCGGTTTACTGTTTTATTTATACCTATAACCCTAATGATGCGAATTGTGTAGTTATTGTTTTTTAGGATTACTAATTCAATATAAAACATTTCAATAGAAGGGATCATGGGCCAATACTGTCATTTGAGGGCTCATATGGACCACACAAGAAGGCCCACGGAATCTGTGAGGAAATTGGACCATCCATGAATATTGCATTAATGGGCTCAATCCAGAAGTTAATATTCACTAATTCTCATCCCACATTCGGATAAAAATTCAAGGAGTAGTGGATAAAAATTTCATGTCCCAAATCCAAGAAAAATGGGCCCAAATAATGCCTTTAAGTCCATCCCACCATTCTATATGGGAATTAAAATCCAAACACTATTCATGACATACTCATGATGTAATCATCAAATCGAGCTGAGATTTTGCAGTTTGAAAGAGGAGATATATGCGGCCGACTTTGTGGAAGAAATAATTCGCTTTTGAGGGCATATTCCTATTCAAAACCCTTTTACATTTTTGAAATAAAAAATATTGGATTGAAATGGACAGATTAAAATTGTTTAATCAGCCAGCCATAAATTTGGTTCCATAGGTCCAAATGACTCGAAATAGAGAGAGATGTCGTCCAAACTTATTATCTACAACTTTGAAGAAGGATATATCTCAATATTCAGCTGTCTGGATGTCAAAATTGTCGATCCAAGTGGAGGGACAAATTGGGAATGAAAATAGTCCACTTCCTTGGTCTATAAATGCATCCCCCTCCTCTCCTTCAAAGGGGTTGGAATTTCAGAAGAGAGGAGCACATATGGGTACGAAACAATCCTCTCCAATGTCTTGGGAGGACCTTCTATACTCATGTTTTCACTTGATATATCTTTCCTCCTCTCTTTGTTTTCATTTACTTTTATGTTCTTCATTGTTGTGATTTTGAAAGTCCTTTCTTTTGTAATTCGGTTTTAATGCAATTTTCTTCTTCAATATCTTTTATTCTCATCCATCTTCTGTATTTTAATATTAATGTTATTAAAATAGTTTAAATATATTTGAATCCCCTTCCCTTATTTTTCTTTCTCATTCAATCTTATGTTCATTTTTAGTTATCATCATTGTTTGTGTGTGTGTTCTACGCACCACTCTTTTCTTATCCCTTTGTTTTTATTATATTCTAAATTTATCATTATAATAATAATAACCAGATTAATAATAATTTCAATGGATGAGTAAATCTATCATTGGGGTGAGTTATAATTTAGGGATGTTAAGTGATTGATATCTTTTTCTCGATGAGTATTCTTTGAATTAACATTGTGTATGTTGGACTTAACATGTCATGGATTAATGACATATTTTGTTTAACATATAGATTCCATGGATTATTGGAACCAAAAATACACTACCACAATCAAGTGATGATTATGATTAGAATCCTAGTTAAGTTAAGGCTTGGATTAAATCCTTAATACTTAGGAATTCCAATCAATGTCATCTTGTGACATGGGTGTTAATTTAATGCAATACAAAGTAAAGCTCAAGGAAATCACAAGCTTAGCTACCTAATGAGGAAGTCGCTCCAATCTTTATCAATTTGTTAAATCAATCATAATCAATCAATCATTTCAATTAATATCTTCAAATAAACCCCTTAATCAAAATACAATCGACTAAAAACAATCATCTATTTAAAATGTATCATCATCAAGGATTCGACCCGAGTGATGCTATACACATAAGTAGAGAATCGGAACTTTGACCGATTGATAAGTGACAATCAGCCACGCATTTCAAATGTTGCCTTAAAACCACATCCTATCTTATATCCTCAACCAAGAATCCCAAATCTAATCATTACTCATATCCAAAACATGTCTACAATTCATCCACCCACATCTCTATATTAAATTACAAATGAATACACAAATATACACCTCAAATAAGATCCATAGTATATTTTCACTAGATTACTGTAAAATAAGTCTCAATAACTTAGTGTATTCTCCACCTAAACTGTCTCTAGATGATGCTAATAATTAAATTTCATCTTTAATAACCCCCCATGAGACACTAGAACATGATGTAATGGAACAAAAACAACTTCCACTATATTTAGAATATGGGTAGTGCAAAACCGCTAAGAGAATCACACATAAGAATCAAAAGGATTTACCCTAAGGTTCATCCCAAGAGACATAACTTTTACCATTCATTAAAACCTTTCTGATAGGAATACTTTAAATAACATGAAACATAAACCATTCCATTCATGTTTCTCAAAATAACCAACTAATCCCTACACACTAAGAGATAAAAACCAAAATGAACCAATAAATCAAGGCACACACATACTAAAAATACCTAAATAATTTTATAGAAACACATGTGATTCTAAAAGACCCCTTTTTTTTAAAAATACATCACTTTATTTAAAAATCAAAATTCACCAAGGGAATTTCAAAACATTTACTTAGTTTTAAAAACTACTCAATTTTTCTTTAAAATGAGAAATAAACTTGAACTTCACAAATATATCCTTTATTTAAAAATTCTTACATAAAAATCCAGTTTCCATTTCAAAACAATATCCTTTAAAAACACTTCAAAATGCATTTAGATTTTTATTTTTAAAACATACCACCCTTTGGAACACACCCCAATTAGGTTAAATAATTTTATAAACAACCCACATAAGAGGTTTTAAACCAAGAATACTTTCCAAATTTCATTATGAGATCAACCATTTTAAAAATAATATTATGAAAAAAAATTAATTTTAAAAATAATCCCTAAGGACCCATTTCAATTAGAAAAACATTTTCAATGAAATACTATTTTCTATATATAAAAAATTTTCACAATAATTATATTAGAAAACCACACCAAAAATTCATCAAAATCTAATACATATCATCAAAACATAAAAAAATCCCTTTAATTTACCCCCATTATTGGGTATCACTCTAAGGAAGTCTAAATATAATGTCAAAATAGAATTTGGAAACATGATTGACTTGGACATGTGTATTAATTGACTATGTTCTAGTTATGAAATAATTCCTATGATATCTCTATGATCAATTGCTTGGTCAATTTTAGATTTTTGGATCATGAAAGATAATCACACGCCACTGATACTTTTCCCATATTCAATACAAATACCCCGATAGGAACTAAATTAAACTCATATAATTATATTGATAATCAAAACAACATCACTTAAAATCACAACCCATCAAAAATAAATTAAAATAATTATGTCCTAAATACACAAGGAAACTTAGGCATCTTCAAGAAAGGTAGTGACCAGCATTGGATCATGACCAACCTATTGAGTCACAAAAATAATAATAGTCCCCAATCTTCCATAGAAACTTAAATAATAAGAGTGTGATTCAACAAGATAGTCCTTTTTGAAAACCTATAAACTGATAAAATTTGTAACAAATCATCTCAGGATAACTTGAAAAGTCCCCCAACCCGACCCTCCACTAAGCTTGAAGGGAATCCAGGATCCTCGTGGGCTAACAACTAGTTCTTAGGAATTATAAATATTCAGTTCAAAATAATTTCAACCTCAGATAATAAAATAAAAAAAAAGTAGTTGAAACTAATAAGGAATCATCCCAAACATTTCATAACGAAATAAACATACATATAAAATAAACAAATTTATACATTGAAAAATACCAAAAAAATATATAAAATACACTAGGATAAAATGTATGATGCAACATCTAAAAGGAAAATAAAACAAAAATATAACAGTTCTAAAAAATCTTCCATATATATCATAGTTACTTTTCACATCACAACACTTCTGATAATAAACCCAACAAGAATCCAAATAATGAGATCAGATACTTGGAACCTGAGAGAAAATGTGAGTGTTGTATACACACACAAACTAGTGTATATATAGGGTGTGAACCAAACATTCCAAGTAGGATTTCACCAATGATCCTATACAATTATTTTGATAATACAATTCATAAATCCTAGTTTGAACATACTTTATAAAAAATTCACGTGAGAAATCATAAGAAAATAAATATCATGATTTATTTATTTCCTTCCAAAATAAGGATAAAAACCACTTTTAGGATCAAATGAGGCCCTAACAACCTAAAAACAAAATTTTTTGTTCATACTATAAAACTATATTTTCTTTTAAAAACATTCAAAACCATGAAAAATGGACTTTTTGATTTAAAATCATACCAACCATTTTTTCACTTTTCCCAAAAACATTTCTAAAATGAATTTTTGAAAATAAACATACCTTTTCCTTTTAAAAAAACACATTCCAAAAAATTTTAAATCATAAACATAATGGAATAGATATATCAGTGGAATAAAAAACATTCCACAACCAAGCCTTAGTGTCGTGCAACCAAATCTAATGTCAGGGGATAAAAATAATATATATGAAACAGAATCCACTAAATCATTAAAAATGTATCTAGTATCATATGAAACTCCAAGTAACTAATATGAATGAAATGGTACCTCATATCCTTAGAACACTCTCTATATGGTCCCTAAATGTGAAACTAGAATGTTCCGATCAACACCAATTATGGTCACCAAGTACAAAATAAACCCCTAAGAGGGCATAAATTTCAAAGTAAACTAGATTTATTATGAAAACTAATCTAGTATAACACACATACATACCTTTTAAAAAGTTAAAAATGATTCCCATGATATCAAAAAAGTATGTGAGCTACTATTTTCACCCATTTTTGGTGTGTCAATTTCAAATGGGGTTTATTTGTCGAATTGGAAACACCAAACAGCTCCCACATCCATAATGGATCATGGACCTAATTTCCCAAGGTATGAAGTAATTGGGGAACACAACCCATGATTCTTAAGAACTCACATTGGTTAAGATGATAGTAAGGTCTGGCTCATCACACCCTTTAGGGGGAATTATTTCCTACTTTGGGACTCTCTTACAGATTTAAGACATATTCATGAATTTATTTTAAATTCCAAATATGGAAAGGGGAACCCCCTGTGTATTAACAATTATTTATGAACATGTCTTTATGGGAAACCATCTGTATATATCAGTGGTTCTCCATCAATTGAGACTATTTTTATATATTAGAGTTTCTTCGTCTTTGTTATGTTTATTGCTTTGTTATACTGGATTTAAGCCACATAGTTTGGTGCTCTTGAATTTATTGTCATTTAAGGAGATGGGAGTTATTTAAATGTTGTGATCAATCCCATGATAGGGGATTCCTACATATCCTTTTTAGAGGAATCAAAACCCATGTAGTTCGGTTACACTAACTGGGAAACATCATACATTTATTGTTCATGTGACAAAGAACAAACCATGACGTTTACTTTCATGTGGCCATGAAATCTAGGTAAAGGGGTAATAGTAAAAATTAGTGTGGTAATTATGCCAAAATGTACCTATCTATATGATTTATTAGATAATATATCCCTTTTATGGGATGATCTTCACCGATTATTTGGGCCAATGAGGATGAGGTACCAAGGACTTGGAATGAATATATCCTCATAGGTGGGGGCTTGACCTTACTGGGAATATAAACCAATAAGGATGTAAATGAGAGTAAGAAGGAATATTTTACACTGAGTTAGATATGATCTTATTGGTAATATGAACCAGATAAGATCAAGGTGAGTTTGGGGTGTTAGGTTAGAACCTTAGGTAAGCTTCCTACATATCATGTTTGCAAAAGAATGAAGAACCACATAGTTTAGTGTGGTTGGGGATTAACCCAAGTTGGTTACCCATGTGGTGGATACTTGATCATGTTGATGAAATGATCTCAAGTACCCTTTATACCTTATTGAGTCATGATTGATGTGATAAATAGAAGGAAGTGGAAGATCTTGAAATATGCATAATATCATTCATTTTCTAGTGGATGAGGTTGAGTGTTGGGAAGGTCAGGGAATGTCCTGTAAGAAAGACTTGGGGATTACTCTAGGAGGGATTCCCAATTCATGGTTTTATAGATGAGGGTACAAGTTTATTTTAATATCCCTCTTTAAAGGTAAAACTAAGCATTTTCTCTTATGTTTTCAATGGGGAGGACCCTAGAATTGCCTCTAAGGTTGGGATCCTTATTACCGAGGGGATGCACAATTTTAAACATGCCAAGGACCTTACCTATTATGAAGGATAAGTGTGGTGCATATTTTACTGAGGGAATTCACAATATAATGGAATATATTTTGATGTGTCATGTGTTCTAATCATGATATTATAGGGTCCTCAGTGGAGGTTTTTATTTGGTCTTCTATGATGGGGCTCCCAAGGGAAGATATTCCCTATCATTTATGATATGAGTGATGTATTAAAATGTAATTCTCCTAGGTGACACATTGGAAAGTTAGAGGATGAATTACCTAAGTGATAACTAGGATAGGTATCTTTGACTTTACCAAAGTATTTCTTAGGTGACTTAGTAGGACCTCACCTAGTTTATACCTATGAAAGAATTCTTAGACCTCTCGAAGGTGATACTTGTATGAGTTAAACATTACCTCACCAAGGTAATGCACAAGGGATCTGGGTTTTCCTAAATTATTCCAGGGTGGGAAGGTAGGATCTATCCTAGGTCATACCTTGGTGAACCGGAGCTGACCTCTTGGGTGAAGAACCAACTAGTCAACCATACTTTAAAAATTCCATCCTCTGATCTCTAAGTTCCTCCTTAGGTGATCTTGGATGGATGGAACTCATGTTTTGAGCCAATAAAGGTATATTAAACCTATTATATATAGAATTGGGGAGGTTAATCAAATGTTAATTTAATGTTATTAGATCTTTTAAGAGTTTAAATACCTTATATCTTACTAATTCCCTCTTATTTTGTACGATTATGAGACTACCTAGAGGTTTTTGAAGACTTGGGAAAAGAACTACGGTGGACAGAGATTTGGCCTAACTCTTTGTATTCTATTCATAAAAAATGGGAAGCTCTAGGGTCCTAAATATAGGAATTATTGGGAAATATGGTTATTGAGGTGGTTTCACACAATTCTCTCATATAGGTGATACCTACATGAGGTTTCATCCACACATGTTGGGCTACACAGATTGAAGGTGGGTGAGACTCTAGGAAAATTGAAGGGTCTTTCATGAGCTGAACATGGGAAAAATCATGGGATTTAAGGGGAATTGTTCATTTTTCAGGCCTTTTCCTTTTCCTTAATACTTGAGATATTTTCCATTAAAACCATTCATTATCCTAGGAAAAATGGATCGTGAAAAAATCCCCCCCCCCCACTCAGGATTGTATATGATCGAAAGAAGATGATCTAATCCTGAGGTAGAGAGAAATATGGACTTCAGTGAATCCTTCCTTCATTGGCCTCCATGTGTTCATGTAAATTTATTCATGGGATTGGATATCATTACTGTTTGTATTTCGTGCAAGGGAGAGGTGAAAAAATGGGTCATCTTGAGTGCCTGTGTATGTGTACCACACAGTCTATTCACACATTTTGTTTTCATAGGCTGGTGATAAAGGTTCCTATGCATTTATAAATAGCTAAGAATTCCTAGTGGTCCTTCCCCTCACTCACTCCATTCGATATTACTCACTCTCTCATCATGCTAGTCCCTCACGCAAGGCTCCCACACACATTTTCCTCACATTCTCATGGTATGAATCTAGTTATGTGAGACTCTTCCATTATTTGACTTTAGCGAGGCACCTCTACATGAGGTGACTTTAGAGAGTACATGTATGCGGTCACTTGGAAAACTTTTATGAGGTCACTTGGGTGAAGTGACCTAGATAAAGTCCTTTATTTTTTAAAAAATCCTATATGATCTTTTGAAACAAAAACCCAATCTTTAAATAAATTATTATTGTTTCCTTGTAGATTTAATATGGATTCTCAAAAGGTTTGAATATCTAGTCAACAAGATAGGTCATGTATCAAGTAAATTTTAGACACCATTGGGTCGGATTATTATGACGTGCATGACTCCACTCTCCCATACTTGAAGATTCATCTCAAGAAGAACCAACATGAAAATCCAAAAAATTGAATTGTTTACACTCTATAACCATGGATGTTTGAGAGACATACTCATTCTAAAGCCAACACATTATTGGCCACTTTATTGGTTCCTAGAGAACATGAATTTCATCACTTCTAACATCTCATCTATAGGCACTTTCATCAATGAGGGAACAATAACTTCCTCATGTGTCATTCATCAGAATAGTTGGGATCCAAATCTAAATCATCACACTCCTAAGTCATAACATCAATACTACTCATATATCATTTTGGATTCCAAGACAAATCAATTAAAAGGTTCGAAGGAAGAGTGGGACTTCCACACTGGAGGAGGTTTCAAACTAGAGTAGATGTGGGAATAATGGTTGTGAATGAATTGTGATAAATTAGAATCTAAACTAAAATAAAATGGGGTCTATTAGGTTATCTTGGTGGACCATACATATGTTTACAAGCCCCAAGACATCATTCCGGAGTTTATCTTCCAATAGATCATGCAAACCAATACTTTCCATTTGACACATGAATAATTAAACATTAGTCTATGGTATATATATTAGATCTCCTGAGTTCCTATACTCATGTATATGTATGAATAGTTCATCCACTGAAAGTGATTTGAAATGATGTTGATAAAATACTAGTTTTGGATCATGGTCTATTAGAGGTAGCCTGGGATGTTAGAAAGGAAGACCCTTTCTAAAGGGTTTTGTTTATTCCAAGGCATGGATGAAGATTTTTCTAAATCCAAAATGATAAGGTCCCAATTTCTAGTTCCCCATAGGATGTCCCTAATTCGAAAATAAGTGCATCACGAGTAATTTTTATCCTATGCTGGAGTAGAGCCAATATGAGCAGTGGGGGTATGCAGTCAAGTTAGACATCCCTTCCAAAATCTACCTCAGTGGTTTTCTAGCAATGTGGATGAGTATCTACATGATTCTAATCAACAATTTTAATGGTGTGTGGGGTTGGGGATGTTCTTTATAGAAACCATGTTGGATAAAAGAAAACATATGGGGTTAGAATCCCCAATCTTGGAAAATATCCATCGGTGCTTATTGAACATGTATATGAGGAAGGCCCCCTTTAGGATTTCGGGGCCATTTCAAGTATTATGGGGACGAATTTCAAAAAATGTAAGTTATTACATTTTTGGAGTGATGTAGGGGCTCATTGAGGTCGATTCCAACTATTCATCCTAAATTTTTTCAGTATCCAACCCATATCCTTGAAGCATAGTGAAACTTTGAAGAGCCTAAACTTATTGGGGGAATTCAATTTCTTTCTATATGGGGATCCATAAACTAGAACTTGTATTGAAATTGGTCTTGTTAATTACTAACTGAGGTATTACATGATATATTTAAAACATATCATGCTGAAAAACTAAATTTATGGTGAGGTCATTGATGAATCTTATTCTCCATACCGATTTTTAATCTAATTTAAGAAACTACAAAAAACTAGTGTATCCCCTCTTGTTCATGTATTCTTATAGAAACAATCAATGGTGGATGAAAATATTCAGAACCTCATGTATATAGAGGTATCTCAATCATTAATAAATTTACCTCCACCAGGTGAGTCCATTGGGTTTAATTTCAGGTATGATAATGCATAGATTTCTTCATACCCTCAAGGGGAGTTAACAACAAGTATCCCATAAGATGAAGGTATTGCATATTTTGTGTTGGGCATGCTTGGTAGAAAGTATTCGACCAAGTATAATGATAATGAGGCTCCAAAATATTATAAATTATCTCACACATTGTCCTTATAGTGTGTTAGAGTTGAAGAGACCCCACAAGTTGAGCCTAGGCAGTCTAGTCATCACCACTTGAAGTAAACCCTTGATCTAGCTACCCAAACTTCTGTCAAGATGGAAAGGACTGGAAAAAAACAAGGTATTTCGAGTCCTCATCCCAACTAGTCATGGAAACATTGGACTATGTTTGGACTAATATTGTTTAATTCTAGTAGGATATGACCTATGATATCAATGATTTATGGATATTTTTCTAAGTTGTATACATGTCACACGGCATGGATACATTTTATCCCATTTGAGATTAAACTATGATATTGATCCTACTAAAGTGGAGAAGTACCTTTAGGAACCAGTTATGCCTATATATTCCACTGATTTCCAAATTCCTACCACAAATTGGGTGAATGATATGATAAAATGGGGTGCTACTGAGGGTTTGGTTGATCAAGAAATTTTTGAATGGGATGAATTCCGTAATGTTGGTGATGTATGCCTCTATTATTTTCTCCTTCTCCTTACTATTACTCATTCATCATATATATATAGGTAGATAAGAGATACATGTTTTAAATTTATAGTGGGAACAAGAAAAGGCACTAGGCGTGGAGTGTGAGTCAACAAAATATGGGTTGGAGGGCACCCCCATCGAGGCTATGGGATCCACTCCTGAATTAGTAGAGTCATCCCTATGACAAAGACTCTTGTAAATGGAAATAATGGTAGGGGTTCTTCTACTTACTCCTATAGTACCTATATTTAAAGAAACCAGTGGTATCCGTCATCCATCGAAAGTGATGGAATAATGGAGAGTGGAAACATTATCCAAGTGTATCACTATTCATGGTGAGTTTTCACAACATCATTTGTTCTTAATTGGTCCATAATATACATTTGATCCTGGTTTTAGATTTAAAAATTCACTTCCCTCTCTTATATAATGGGGATTAGTGATAAACCTCTGATAACTAAGGATGGTACTCCCAATGATGGATACATTATCAAGTAGATGAAATTATCTACACTAACCTCTAATACTACATTAGTCATACTTGATGTGAGAAACAAGAGGAAGTGGAATATCTAGAAATTTTTACGATCTCTTTAATTAGTTGGTAGATCAGGGTGAGGGTATTGATGGTGGTGTAATATCTCAAAATAAATACTAGGTTCTTACTTCATGAGGGATTCCCAATTCCCATATTCATAGAGGAGTAGATAAGGATAAAACTATATCTCTCATCGAAGTTAAAAGCAATTGGATCCCCTCGTTATCTAAAATAGGGATATCCATAGAATTACCCCCAAGGTTTGGTTCATCATTACTGAGGGGATTAATAATTGTAAACACCCTAAGGACCTTACCTATTAGGTAGTATAAGTACTTGACACATTTTAGTAAGGTATTTCACAATTTAATGGGAGGAATGTTGATGTTTCTTGTGTTCTGATCTAGAAAATAATGGGGCCTTGGTGGATGTTTTGAATTGGTCCCCCTAAAATGGGGGTCCTAAAGAAATATACTCCCTATCATTGATGATATGAGAGAGGGATTAGAAGGTATATCACCTAGTTTATACCTAGGTGAGTTATATGATTCTTCAGCTAGGTGATAGCTAGGAAATGTATCTTTGACTTTTCCCAAGTGTTTCTTGGGTAGATTAAGAGGACCTCACCTAGGTGATACCTAGGTGATATTTATTAAACATCTCTTAGTTAATTTCTAGATGTGTTTTACATGACCTTTCCTGGGTAATGATTGGGTGAACCTTATTCACCCAGATGATGCTCGGGTGTCCTGGTAAGATTACTCACATGTGAACCTAGGCGAGCCAAAGCTGACCACTTGGTTGAAGAACCACCTAGGAAACCATACTTGGGAGAGTCCATCCACTAATATCCAAGGGTATCCTCATGTTCTCTTACATGGTTGGAGCTCAATTTTTTATCCAAGCATGGGCCCTTTTCCTTAGTATCGACACACTAGGGGGAAAAGATCCTCACATTCTCCCTCAATGTTTTAATTCCTTTTAGAATATAAAATACCTTATATCTTACTAAGTATATTTTATTTTGTAGTATTTAGAGAAAACATAGTGGTTTTTGAAGGCTTCAGAGAAGGACTAGTGTGGATTATAGCTTTGGGATGACTCTTCATCTTCTGGTCATCAAAAATGGGGAACTTAAGGGTCCTGTTAATAGAAATTATCAGGACCCTAGGTGAAGGATTCAGTTTTATACAGGTATCTCACATAGGCAGTACTTACATGATGTGGTAGTCGCACATATTGGGTCATGAAGGTTGAAGTTGGGTGAGCCTCTGGGAATGCATGTGGGTCTTCTGTGATCTACACAAAGGATAACATATTGGACTTTAGGGGTGTTGTTTACTTTTTATTCCATTTTATCTTCCCCAGTACTTGAGGTATTTTCATCTGAACCTTTTATTCTCATCTAAAAAACGGAGTGTCGACAACAAAAATAAGGAATCTTATCATAACACAAATCAATATTTTACAGAAAAAGAAACTAAATTAATATCTCCTTCAACACCCTCATATAATGAAACCCCTATCACATCCATGAATAAGAATAAATAATAAACACCCCCCATAGGGCCATAATCAGCAAGAAAAATTCAACAGGGCTCAAATTTGATGGTAACCATAATTTAAAATAAACTCATTTAAAAAAAACAAATGGAAATTTAGGAATATTATTGGAATTAAAATATAATTTATCCATATTTAAAATCATTCCACGGAAACATTATTTAAAATTAGCTACTTCCAATCACACCTTTGAAATCACCCACTCCCCTTTTTAAATCACCTTAAAACACTATATTATAAGTCTTAAAAACATTAAATATGGGCAAACACACACCTTTTCAAATAAACAACCCATTTAAATACAAAAAATTACCTTTTCGGATATAAAACCACTGTCACATACCCCTTCAAAACACTTTAATTCATTTAAAAGAAACTCAGGCATTTTTTTCACACTTGGTATAAGGCCCCAGCCTTAAACCTTACTTAATCTTGAGTTATTACAAGATTACACATTGAGGATCTTTTCAGGTTTAGAGTTTTAGAGAATTAGATCATAAAACTTGCATTACAATCCACATATAAACAAAGTGGTTAAAAAAAGATAGTATTTTTCATTCCCATCAATGGAAACATATTTAAAATAAAACATGGATTATTTCTTGACACGTCCTTGACTCTATCATCTTATCATGTACCTTTCCCTTGACCTGTGAAAAACATTTCAAAAACTTGGGATGAGCATAAAACTCAGTATGGGTTAAAAACATGGAAAGGAAACATGAGTTCATATATACATAAGAATGAAACCATACTTTACCCATAAAACATAGGCACTTTAACATACCTCATAAAATCATGAATAAATCATAGAAATCATAAGACATAAAGGTAACTTGAGGCATTCATAACATTCTTACGTAGGGAGTAACCCTCTTGGTTATGTTTGGAATACCCATTACAGTATATTCCCTAAAAATCTCTTCGGAGAAACCTTAACGTTTCACTCCTTGGCGTTACCCAATGCATTGGAGAGCTATAACGGGCTCACCTGCCCTTAGTCTATCACGGAACCACCCGTCTTCATAATAATTCCCAAGAACCTCAACATAAACGTATCACATAAAACATGCATAAAGGAAACATAACATTTCCACCATTCAATCACAAGATATCAATACCACACATTGATATAAAAATATTATGAAAACCATTTTCAATACCAAAATAAAAGAAAAGTAAAACATGGTATTTATTTTTCTTTTAAAAAGAAGGTATGGCTTGTAGAGGAAGCCGAAACTCAAACAACGGTCATGACGGCGGAGAAGTCGTCGTCGCCGCATACGTACGACAAAAACATTCCCTTTTGTCGTTTAGTAAACGCTTCGTATAAAAAAGATTCCTTTTGAATAAACGTAAAAGTCAAAGGGTTTTATACATCGTATAAAAGAAAGTTGTGTATAAAATAAGATATGCCTCAATGAAAGGAGATTGAGACGAAGTCCCATACCTCGTATCCGACTTGACCCGACCGTTCTTTAATCTCCTGAATAATAAACTTGAGTTAATCTCTACTTGCTTATGAATCTTTTTCAAGTTCATTATTCCTTTTATACCATGTTGTGAACATCATGTAATCAGTTAAGTTAATAATGTTCATTTAGTCGGTATTTGGTTCTTAAGTCAAAAATAGACCTCTTACACTTACATGTTGTTAATTTGGTCAAAGGTTCATTATATCCAGAATGGTATTCATGATGTAGATATCATATATGTCATATATATCCAGTACATACATGCATTTATAATATTACATAATCATTTAGAGATAAGAAATGAAATGCACCGTTCATGGAGACGGTAAGCCGTACGTACGCATGAACGCTACTTTCATTTCTATTTCATATTTTCTGGAATGGAATCATAATGATAAAAAAGTATATTATAATTCCAGTATAATAACATATATAATATCATTAGCATTATCCTTTACATGTCCCACATATGGTATTTAACGAATCAAATCACTTTCAGGGGGCGGTAGTCCGCACTTCCAAAAATGAAGATATTGTGTTTACCCATAATGGAAACCATAAAGGTATGACCAAAATGAAAAAACAAAAGCTTAAGGAAAACATAAACATATTATATATCATATATAAAAATAGTGACATCATAATGGCCACCTTTGAAGGTGTTAAATGAGTATTGAACAATCATCGTTTCGGGAGGCAGAATTTCGCCATCCACAGAAACCGTATGTTCTTTAACCATTTGATGTAGTTGTGTGAGAGTGTAGCTCAAATAAATCTTATAACAACATCCTAGTATATTTAAGATACTGGTTTTGTTACAAAAGAAGTAAATAAAAAGAGTTTAGGGGGTTGGAGAAGCAAAATAAAACAAATGAACATGAGAGAATGAATTACCTTTAAAAGTGTAACTCCTTTTTGATTTGAGACTAAAGGCTTCCTTTGAAAGGATTCTGCCCAAAGGGAATCCTCTAGGATGAGGATAGGGATGTGGAGAGAGCAAATGGTCAGGGTTTGGCCGAGCCAAAGGCTTGAGGAATGTGTGAAATGAGGTAGAGGTGGGGGCCTTTTATAAGAGGAGAGGAAGGGCACTTTTGGAAAGTAAAGAAATATTACATTATTTGAAAATGTGTTTCGGTTTCAAAAGGTCCCACATTGATATAATTCGTGGATAAGGTGATAAGGCTTCTAAATACACTCATCCAATTGGTTTTGGACATGTGTAGTTCATATATTTTACATTATCTTTCTATTTTATTTAAATCGTCAAATAATGATGTCATCGCTGCATCATTATTATGTCATAAATACTTTAATTTATGTAATGTCTAAAAATTATAAACAAAATACTATGATGTTGGAAATCTTTTTATCTTTACAATGACTATTTATAATAAAAATTTGGACTTCTATAACCCCACTTAAAAATTGTTTTCGTAGAACATATTATGTTTGTGTCATTTCCACTTTAACATTAAATAAAAAGTAATTTATGTCATTCCCCAACAAAAGTGGATCCATGGGGTCCCCAAGTTGACCCATGGCTTGTCTTGGTCGGCCATGACACAACCAATAAGGGTAGGATATGTTTCTAGGTCATTTCATATTATTAAAGCATTATTTATACCTTAAACTACACTAATTACCACTAATCGCGATTAAAAACTTAATAAGTTACTATTCACCAAAAAAATTATTTTAATCTCATTGAACCACATTTTACTTCTTAATGACAACCATGTATGTCGGATTTTCAAAATTCAATACACATTAGTGGTAAACTTTCATTTAACTGAAAAATCAGTTTGTTTGATTACCACTTAGTGGTTTCACTATTCATCAAAAATTGAAGTTTTTCAGAAAATTACCAAAAATTCACCCTAAGCTATATTTGATATTCCGAATTCAAAAATGAAGTCTATTTTACAAAATTCAAATCATATAAGTAACATTAATTAATTTAATAATTAATTCCTGCTGCCAGAGCAAATAGCGTGTTTTTACAAAACAATAAGTATCAAAAGATTGACACCAGTTTAAGTCTAATTTCAAAGTGAAATTGATTCCAATGACCACCATTGGATAAAATGGTAAAAATATATTCTAATTTCACTTCAAAACCAATTCAAAACATAATCTAATAAAATAAATAAATTAGATTAAAAAGCAGTTTTGATGTAAAATGCAGTATTTTTCACTATTCATTAAAAAATGAACATTGTCAGAAAAATACCAAAAATTCACACAAGGTAAATTTTGATGTCCCAATCATAAAGAATAAGTTTATTTTGACAAACATAGTTTATAAAATTGTCAAAAGATAGATTTAAAAAGGGTTTTCCATCATAAGGCAGTAAAACAATCTTTTAAGAATATTAGTGTATTCCATGTTTAAGATTGGATTTATTTTCATTTTAAGCCTCTAAAACACTATCTTAATCATTAATAGACATAGATAAAAATATCTATTATTCATTACTTACTTGGGATGTTACATCCTTCCCCCTTTAGAAAATTGCGTCCCCGCAATTTATTTACTTATCGAATAAATAGGGGTACTTATCCCTCATTGCATTTTCAGATTCCCATGTTGCCTCTTCAATTATGTGGTTTTTCCACAAAACCTTTACCTGGTGAATCACCTTATTCCGTAACACTTGCTCCCTATGGTCAAGAATCTGGACTGGTTGTTCCTCATAAGATATGTTCTCTTCTAGCTGAACTACCTCTGGACTCAACACATGAGATGGATCTGGCATATACTTTCTCAACATCGAAATGTGAAAAACATTGTGTACCTGAGATAAACTCGGAGGTAAAGCCACTCGGTATGCAACTGATCCAACTTTCTCTAGAATTTCGTATGGTCCAACAAACCTTGGACTCAACTTTCATTTCTTACCAAATCTCATCACACTTTTCCACGGAGAAACCTTGAGAAAAACATGATCACCTACCTCGAAAGATAGATCCTTCCTCCGGTTATCCGCATAACTCTTCTTCCTGCTCTGAGCTGTTCTCATGTGTTTCTGAATCAGCTGAACATTTTCTGCCATCTCTTCTACCAATTTTGGTCCCATCAACTTCCTTTCACCCACTTCATCCCAGAAAGCTGGAGTTCGACACCGCTTCCCATATAATGCCTGAAATGTTGCCATCTGTATACTGGAATGAAAACTGTTATTATATGAAAACTCAACCAAAGAAAGATGTTGGTCCCAACTTCCCTGATAATCCATTGAACAAGCTCGTAGCATATCCTCCAATGTCTGGATTGTTCATTCTGACTGCCCATCTGATTGGGGATGAAAAGCTGTACTAAAATTTAATTCAGTACCCAAAGACTTCTGAAGGCCCTTCCAAAAGATAGAAGTAAACCTAGGATCACGATCTTATACAATGGAGAGAGGAACTCCATGTAACCTGACTATCTCTTTAAGATACAAACGGGAAAGTTGATCAAGAGAGAAAGTATCTCGTATAGCAAGGAAATGAGCATATTTGGTCAAGCGATCAACAATAACCCAGATTGCATTATTACCTCGAGATGTCTTCGGTAATCCAACAACAAAGTCCATGGATATATTCTCCCATTTCCACTCTAGAACTGGTAAAGGCTAAAGCATCCCTTTCGGTAACTGCCGCTCTGCTTTAACCTGCTGACAAGTCAAACACTTCACAGTAAAATCAGCAATATCTCTTTTCATTCCATCCCACCAGTAATACTCCCGCAGATCTCTATACATCTTAGTACTGCCCGGATGAACTGAAAATGGAGAACTATGAGCTTCACATAACAACTCTCTCTTCAACTGTGAATCACAAGGCACACACAATCTCTTCCCAAATCTCAAAACACAATCATTATCAATGTTGAATTCAGGCAACTTACCTTTCTGAACTAGCTCTACCTTTTTCTGCAACTCACTGTCTTGCTTCTGTGCTTGCTTGATTCTATCTGATAGAGAAGATCTCACTGATACCTGAAACAAAACAGAAGGACTTCCTGCACCAACAACTTCTATGCCAAATTTCATCAAATCGTTAACCAAAGGATCACGTTCCAACCGCAACATTGTTAATGAAGCATTACTTTTTCGACTCAAAGCATCAGCCACTTTATTTGCTTTTCCCGCATGGTAATGAATTGTACAATCATAATCCTTGATTAATTCTAGCCATATCCTCTGTCTCATGTTTAACTCTTTCTGAGTGAATATATACTTTAAACTTTTGTGATCGGTATATATTTCACACTTTACTCCATACAAATGATGCCTCCAAATTTTTAAAGCAAGAACAACAGCAGCTAATTCCAAATCATGTGTAGGGTAATTTACCTCATGAGTTTTTAACTGTCGTGAAGCATAAGCAATTACCTGATCATTCTGCATTAGGACGCAACCAAGTCCTTTCAATGAAGCATCACTGTATATAACAAACTCACCATTCCTGGAAGGTAGTGCTAAAACTAGAGCATTCACCAATCTTCTTTTCAATTCCTGAAAAAAATCATCACATTCTTTTGTCCATATAAACTTAACACCCTTACGAGTTAGCTTAGTCATTGGACTAGATAACCGTGAAAAATTTCTAGCAAACCATCGGTAATAGCCCGCCAAACCAAGGAAGCTACGAATCTTGGTTACATTTGTGGGTCTTGGACATTCTTCTACAACTTTTGTTTTTGCAGGATCAACAGTTATTCCATCTTTAGAAACAATGTGACCAAGGAAAGAAATTTGTTGCAACCAAAACTCACACTTGCTGAATTTCCCGTACAGTTTCTTTTCTTTTAAGGTTTTCAAGATAACCCTTAAATGTCTTTCATGCTCTTCTTTACTTTTAGAAAACACCAAAATATCATCAATGAAAACCACCACAAACTTATCCAAGAACTCATGGAAAATTCTATTCATTAAGTCCATGAATACAGCAGGTGCATTGGTTATCCCAAAAGGCATTACTAAAAATTCATAATGGTCATATCTCGTACGGAACGCGGTCTTCGGAATATCTGCCTCCTTTACCTTCAGCTGATGGTACCCCGATCTCAAGTCAATCTTTAAAAAAAACTGAGCTCCCTGGAGCTGATCAAACAAATCATCGATATGAGGCAAAGGATATTTGTTCTTAATAGTGATATTATTCAAGGCTCTATAATCAATGCAAAGTCTCATAGAACCATCTTTCTTTTTAACAAATAAAACAGGAGCACCCCATGGTGATGTGCTAGGTCTAATGAAACCTTTCTCTAATAAATCTTGCAATTGCTCCTTCAACTCTAAAAGTTCAATTTGTGTCATTCGAAAAGGGGGTTTTGAAATTGGCTTAGCATCAGGAACTAAGTCAACAGTAAACTCAACTTCCCGATCTGGTATTATTCCAGGCAACTCATCAGGAAAAACATCAGGATACTCATTTACCACTGGCACATCATTAATCTAAACAGTTCCTTTATTTTCAACGACGTGTGCAAGGTAACATTCATTTCCATCTTTTACAAGTTTCTCGACCTCTTGATAAGTTATCAAAAGTAAGGGTTCATTCTTGTAAACAAACTGAAATTCTTTCTGAAAAGAAACTTCTTTAGCTCTACAGTCAATCTTAGCATGGTAAATAGAGAGCCAATCCATACCCAGGATAACATCAAACTCTACTAGAGGTAGAACAATAAGGTTTGCAAGTAGGTTCTTTCCACAGATAAGGATAGGAAGATTCTTATAAATTCTTTTTGCCTCGACACTTCCCCCAGGTGTTTTTACCAAAAGTTCAGGAGTCATTTCTTGAGATGGTATTCCCATTTTACTAGAAAAGGTTTCAGAGATGAAGGAATGTGTAGACCCTGAATCAAATAACACACTGGCATAATCTGAAAAAACAAACAAAGTACCTGATACAACTTCATTTGATGGCCCGACATCTGCTGAAGTAGTTGCAAAGGATTTCACCACCCCTTTCTGCTTGTAGTCTATCTGCTTCCCATCACTCAAGCTCCTTGTCGGACACTCGTTTGCATAGTGACCCATCTCATTGCACTTATAACATTTCACTAACTGCAAATCAAATTTGTTCTTACCTTCACCTTGATCCTTTTCAGTGCAATCACGAGCCTTATGTCCCATCTTACCACATCGGTAGCACTTTCCAGAATTCAGAAGACATTCCCCAGCATGCCTTTTGCCACATTTATCACAAACTGGAAACGTAGTTTTCTTACCATCAGACTTTTTTGAAGAATTCTTACCTTTCTCCTGCCACCTCGGTCTCTTCTTCTGCTGGTTGTTATAGAACACTTGGTCATCGGCAAACTCCATTTCCACCTTCTCAGTACATCGAACAAGCTTTTCATAACTTTTAAACTCACGAGAAGCCAATGCCCTTCGATATTTTGTCTTTAATCCTGAGTAAAAATGATTGATTTTACTATCAAGGTCCCGGATAAAATTTGGATCATACCTTGCCAATCGAGTGAACCTTTCTTCATAGGCAGCCAATGAGTCTTCCTCTTGCCTCAATTCCAAGAATTGCTTTTCCATCCTAAGTCGAGCAGCCTTAGGAAAATACTTCTCAAGAAACATACCTTTGAATTCATCCCAGTCAAGAGCATCAATCTCATCGGCGTCCCTGATATTTTTAACCATAGACCATCACTGATATGCTTCACCCTCCAAATGGTAAATAGCAAGACTAACCTTTTGATTGTCTGAACACCCGATGACATCAAAAATCTTCTCCAGTGCTTTAATCCACCCTTCAGCTAGCACAAGATCAGATGATCCTCTGAATGATGGGGGATGTTGCCTCATGAAATATTCCACCACTGACATGTTCCTCTGCGGTTGATCTGCCTGATCTCGTGCATGGATACCACCACCATTTATCGCTTGAGTCAACTGCGCCATTACTGCAACAAACTATTCAGTTCCAATTCCGACCATTTCTGGATGCTGATTCGGAAGGTTATTTCCTTCTGTATGCCTTCCTAGCACTGCTTCCTTGTTTCCTCTGCGGAAAACCATTCTGAACAAACATGTCTTAGATGAAGCAACATGGTAATCCGTAAATGCTATATCATTTCAAAAAAATATTTTTGGATAATCATTTAATAGAATTCTAACTCCTAAAGTTATCTAAACCGACCTCTGATACCAACTATAAGGCCCCAGCCTTAAACCTTACTTAATCTTGAGTTATTACAAGATTACACATTGAGGATCTTTTCAGGTTTAGAGTTTTAGAGAATTAGATCATAAAACTTGCATTACAATCCACATATAAACAAAGTGGTTACATAAAGATAGTATTATTCATTCCCATCAATGGAAACATATTTAAAATAAAACATGGATTATTTCTTGACACGTCCTTGACTCTATCATCTTATCATGTACCTTTCCCTTGACCTGTGAAAAACATTTCAAAAACTTGGGATGAGCATAAAACTCAGTATGGGTTAAAAACATGGAAAGGAAACATGAGTTCATATATACATAAGAATGAAACCATACTTTACCCATAAAACATAGGCACTTTAACATACCTCATAAAATCATGAATAAATCATAGAAACCATAAGACATAAAGGTAACTTGAGGTATTCATAGCATTCTTACGTAGGGAGTAACCCTCTTGGTTACGTTTGGAATACCCATCACAGTATATTCCCTAAAAATCTCTTCGGAGAAACCTTGACGTTTCACTCCTTCGCGTTACCCAATGCATTGGAGAGCTATAACGGGCTCACCCGCCCTTAGTCTATCACGGAACCACCCGTCTTCATAATAATGCCCAAGAACCTCAACATAAACGTATCACATAAAACATGCATAAAGGAAACATAACATTTCCACTATTCAATCACAAGATATCAATACCACACATTGATATAAAAATATTATGAAAACCATTTTCAATACCAAAATAAAAGAAAAGTAAAACATGGTATTTATTTTTCTTTTAAAAAGAAGGTATGGCTTGTAGAGGAAGCTGAAACTCAAATAACGGTCATGACGGTGGAGAAGTCGTCATCGCCGCATACGTACGACAAAAACATTCCCTTTTGTCGTTTAGTAAACGCTTCGTATAAAAAAGATTCCTTTTGAATAAACGTAAAAGTAAAAGGGTTTTATACATCGTATAAAAGAAAGTTGTGTATAAAATAAGATATGCCTCAATGAAAGGAGATTGAGACGAAGTCCCATACCTCGTATCCGACTTGACCCGACCATTCTTTAATCTCCTGAATAATAAACTTGAGTTAATCTCTACTTCCTTATGAATCCTTTTCAAGTTCATTATTCCTTTTATACCATGTTATGAACATCATGTAATCAGTTAAGTTAATAATGTTCATTTAGTCGGTATTTGGTTCTTAAGTCAAAAATAGACCTCTTACACTTACATGTTGTTAATTTGGTCAAAGGTTCATTATATCCATAATGGTATTCATGATTTAGATATCATATATGTCATATATATCCAGTACATACATACATTTATAATATTACATAATCATTTAGAGGTAAGAAATGAAATGCACCGTTCATGGAGACGGTAAGCCGTACGTACGCATGAACGCTACTTTCATTTCTATTTCATATTTTCTGGAATGGAATCATAATGATATAAAAGTATATTATAATTCCAGTATAATAACATATATAATATCATTATCATTATCCTTTACATGTCCCACATATGGTATTTAACGAATCAAATCACTTTCAGGGGGCGGTAGTCCGCACTTCCTAAAATGAAGATATCGTGTTTACCCATAATGGAAACCATAAAGGTATGACCAAAATGAAAAAACAGAAGCTTAATGAAAACATAAACATATTATATATCATATATAAAAATAGTTACATCATAATGGCCACCTTTGAAGGTGTTAAATGAGTATTGAACAATCATCGTTTCGGGAGGCAGAATTTCGCCATCCACGGAAACCGTATGTTCTTTAACCATTTGATGTAGTTGTGTGAGATTTTAGCTCAAATAAATCTTATAACAACATCCTAGTATATTTAAGATACTGGTTTTGTTACAAAATAAGTAAATAAAAAGATTTTAGGGGGTTGGAGAAGCAAAATAAAATAAATGAACATGAGAGAATGAATTACCTTTAAAAGTGTAACTCCTTTTTGATTTGAGACTAAAGGCTTCCTTTGAAAGGATTCTGCCCAAAGGGAATCCTCTAGGATGAGGAGAGGGATGTGGAGAGAGCAAATGGGCAGGGGTTGGCCGAGCCAAAGGCTTGAGTAATGTGTGAAATGAGGTAGAGGTGGGGGCCTTTTATAAGAGGAGAGGAAGGGCACTTTTGGAAAGTAAAGAAATATTACATTATTTGAAAATGTGTTTCGGTTTCAAAAGGTCCCACATTGATAGAATTCGTGGATACGGTGATAAGGCTTCTAAATCCACTCATCCAATTGGTTTTGGACATGTTTAGTTCATAGATTTTACATTATCTTTCTATTTTATTTAAATCATCAAATAATGATGTCATCGCTGCATCATTATTATGTCATAAATACTTTACTTTATTTAATGTCTAAAAATTATAAAAAAAAGTACTATGATGTAGGAAATCTTTTTATCTTTCCAATGACTATTTATAATCAAAATTTGGACTTCTATAACCCCACTTAAAAATTGTTTTCGTAGAACATATTATGTTTGTGTCATTTCCACTTTAACATTAAATAAAAAGTAATTTATGTCATTCCCCAACAAAAGTGGATCCATGGGGTCCCCAAGTTGACCCATGGCTTGTCTTGGTCGTCCATGACACAACCAATAAGGATAGGACATGTGTCTAGGTCATTTCATAGTATTAAAGCATTATTTATACATTAAACTACACTAATTACCACTAATCGCGATTAAAAACTTAATAAGTTACTATTCACCAAAAAAAAATTTAATCTCATTGAACCACATTTTACTTCTTAATGACAACCATGTATGTCGGATTTTTAAAATTCAATACACATTACTGGTAAACTTTCATTTAACTGAAAAATCAGTTTGCTTGATTACCACTTAGTGGTTTCACTATTCATCAAAAATTGAAGTTTTTCAGAAAATTACCAAAAATTCACCCTAAGCTATATTTGATATTCCGAATTCAAAAATGAAGTCTATTTTACAAAATTCAAATCATATAAGTCACATTAATTAATTTAATAATTAATTCCCGCTGCCAGAGCAAATAGCGTGTTTTTACAAAACAATAAGTATCAAAAGATTGACACCAGTTTAAGTCTAATTTCAAAGTGAAATTGATTCCAATGACCACCATTGGATAAAATGGTAAAAATATATTCTAATTTCACTTCAAAACCAATTCAAAACATAATATAATAATACAAATAAATTAGATTAAAAAGCAGTTTTGATGTAAAATGCAGTATTTTTCACTATTCATTAAAAATGAACATTGTCAGAAAAATACCAAAAATTCACACAAGGTAAATTTTGATGTCCCAATCATAAAGAATAAGTTTATTTTGACAAACATAGTTTATAAAATTGTCAAAAGATAGATTTAAAAAGGGTTTTCCATCATAAGTCAGTAAAACAATCTTTTAAGAATATTAATGTATTCCATGTTTAAGATTGGATTTATTTTCATTTTAAGCCTCTAAAACACTCTCTTAATCATTAATAGACATAGATAAAAATATCTATTATTCATTACTTACTTGGGATGTTACACTTGGCAAGAGATAACTTTGTTCCTAGTCTATAAAATATTCAGAAATCATTCAAAATCACTCCTAGATATTTCATATTGTAATAAAATGAAAATAAAATTATTTTAAAACATATAGTTATCTCATGCAATATCTTAAAAAGGAAAAACCTAAAACCACCCAACTATTTCAAAAAGAAAAATATCACGACGCTTCACCTTTAATGGATGAGGCACAACCAAGGATGGGGATACCCTATACAGTCCCTAAACTATCAAATTCTCATCATTATACTCATTCTAAACCTTTTTCTTAACCCATTCAGTGGTTATGGTTCATGGAATAATGAAAACCAAGTATAGAGATAAAATGTAGGATATGGTAAAAGGAAAGGAGTATATTACCTTGATTAACTTACTTCAAATTGACATAAGGATGCTACATAATCAATGAAGAAGGTAGAGAGAAATCCCTATGAGGAAACTAAGGTTCACCCAAGTAACATTGGGAATATATGAGATCATTTTTCATTAAAAACACATTGGGGAGGAAGTGGAATCTCAAATTTATGTGAAATGGGGAAGCTCAAAATGGTTGGTAAACCATATACCAATTGTGCAACCAGTACTAGATGATCACAAAACACTTGCATGGTTTTGATGCATAGTTTACCAAACTGAAATCTATCCATGAAAACCCCACTATTAAAAACTATAGTCCTATTTCATGATCAGTCAAAAGTTTTTCCCTAACTATGAAAATGACGTGACTAACACCATGAATCCAAACATGACTTGCATGGTTTCTATTGTATTTCACACAATTTGGACCAGACCCATGCACTAATCATGCATACCAAACTATGAAAGAACAAAATAAAATATTAAAGTTTCTATGTATGAGTCATCATAAAATTCTTCAAATAATTTTCCCTAAACTATTCATGTTATCCTTAATAATAGTAAAAATTCCCATAACTTCAAATGTTCAATACAAAATCTCAAATATTTAAAATACCTCAAAATAAAATAAAATAAATATCTTAATAGTTACATTTGGGTTGTTTTGTGAAGTATAAATATCCAATATAAATAACATATAAATTAGGATTTAGGTTATATCTCATTGAATATCCCACTTATAGTAATACCTTATAAACTTAGTTCCATTTCACATTATATCATATCATTTGTAACAACATGTGAAACTATATCCAAACCCCCATTTTGCTTCTACACAAACATTTTTGGAAATCTATCATAAATGTCACCTTTTATCACACCATATGAAATACCTTGTGAATACCCATCTAAAAATACTTTTTGGATAAAATATAAATCCCTTTTAGAGTATCTATGTATGTCAAACTAGATCCCCATTTATTCAACCATAAATTTCTTCCTCACAAGTCTTTGTAGCATTGAAAACAAATATGAATTCCCAAATCCATAAATTTAATCAATGATAATCATCTAGAAAAGTAAAAATATTAAACATTCTATTAATATATCTAGCTTAATCTCCATAAAACACATATATCATTGTACCAATGTCTAATGGATATATCACATAAAATAATTCATTTTAACATGATCCCTTTGTCTAAAAAATAAAGTAACCATGGGACATGAACTATTTATATCCCATATAACTACTCATACATTCTTTATTCTTTGAGTATAGACTAACCAATTTCTATGAATACATCACATGTCATTCACCTTTATGGATGATCATCTCATAGACCCTAAACCTGATAAATAATCACATCATATGTAGTATCTACGTAAGACCATACACTCCTTAAATTTATCTTAATCAAGTTCCCAAATGTCATACTCTTCACACGAGAGGAAAAATCGCATCCTGGATAAGATGCAACTCAATAAATGATCAACAACATACCCAACCACCCATGATTATCTAATCCTTAAGGCATGCATAAGAAATGTATGCAATTATAATGGTTCTCATTTTAGGTATCTATCCAACCTATGGTATGGAAGAAGCTAAATATAAACTATACACAATTATTTTTCTAAATTCATAGAGTTTGAATCATCAACAACTTGAACATTGTATTCAAACTTCTTAATTTCACAACATCAAATGTTATGATGTTAATAACTTCTATTACCTACTTAGAACTCTTTCTAAGTTCATCATCATCATCATTGGAACCCTTTACATAAAAATTTTCATCTAAAATCCATTAATAACTTATGTAAATATTTATATTAATATTTCACCAGCATACCATAAAACTTTTAGGATATTAAGCAATATTCTCATTGTAATGTTATAAGCATTGTCTATTATTTATTAGTATTGAACTTTTCAAAGTCCAAAAATACTAACAATAACTTCTTATAAAGTATGTTATTTTTAAAATATCATGATAAAGATACAAAAAATACTTTACTTTATTAAGTAACTCAAATTTCATTTAGTGTGAATATTTAACAAAGAAGATATTGTAACCATAAAATATATGGTGTTATATGTGTCTAAATAAATATTATGAAAAAAAATTATTATCTAAAATATGAAACTGTTGTTTGAGGGATAAAATTCCACATTTTTTAATAACAAATTTGATAAACACTTTTATAATAGAGAAAATATTTTTATCCTTATTTTTTTGAAAACATGTTATAGAAACTGGTGAATCATGAACCATGTGTACTTAAAACCATCAAATCATTTTATTTATAACATTTCATTATTTGTGAAAAACTTCTCTATCACATAAAATAAATAATATACTTATTAAAATCCTTTAATTAAATCCATCCAAGGTTAATATAGTCCTTTGTATTCAACTTTATGAATCAACAACCTGTTGCTTCATTATCTTAATTCAAACTATAAATACCATCAATTATTTCCTTTATTTACAACTTCTATACATCTATAAAATTTATAAAATATATATTTGTTATAATATACATTTCAAAATTAAATAATTGGTATCTATAACACAAGTACCTGACATGGAATTTTCATGAATTTTCTCAAAACAACTTCAGTTATACCATACAATTCTATCATACAGAAACATTCTCTAATCTCCCTGGATTTACCTATAAGTTTCAATGAAACTTTTAATTTTTAAAATTCATTATTAGACTATCTAACTAAAATTTTCCTCTTTAAGTTTAACATTTTACCCACTTGTACTATCAACACAACACCAAAACCTGACACCTCATGCCTAGTTCATATATCCTAAAGACTTCTACGAAAAATAGTGAAAACATTTCTTGAACTCTTTCACATTTTCAAAACACTTATAATTATGAATCCATAATAGATTACAAATAAATAACAAGCCATAGTAGATATATTTAGTCCCACCAAGTCTTCATCATATATGAGATGGGATTGAAATTCCTTTTTTCATCTTGTATTTAATGCCTTTAAAACCTTAGGTGAATTATTATATGTTTATTATAAGCACATATATTTGTTTGTTAAACAAATTCAAAATTTGGTTACTCCAGAAGAGATTGCTCTTAAATGATGAATTTATTACTTTCTTAAGAACAATTATTATGTTTAGTACCAATCTAATAAGTTTCTTACATTAATATTATCATTTGTATGATTGATATCAAAGTTATGTTTGACAATGGGGATTTTATTTTTCTACAACAGAATCTTTTATCATAAGAGTGTCATGTTTTACAATAATTTAATAATTAATTTTATTTAATATACTCCCAATAAAATGATCTCCCCTTTTAAAAATAGAATATCCATTCGTGGACCAAAAAACCATTTTTTATAAAGTAATGAGTTAGCTCTTGTATTTCTCTCACCACTTAGTTATTTACGTAGGGTGTCATACTAATCATATCTCAAATGACTCTTGGATATTTGGGAAAAAAACTCATTTACTAGTCTATCATATAGACAAACTCAAATCAGTTACCTCTATAACATAATCCTATTAGGGTATCCTTTCTAAGTGTAACCTAAAGAAAATGAAAACAATAGAAACCTAATTCTATCAGGGTCACCCGTTACTTTATTTCCCAATATAACATGGATTTATAATGACCTTCCTATTTATATGATTGAAGTATTGATAAGTTTCTCATATGAATGAATCTAACATTTAGTAAGGGGATCTAATCTCACTATATTATCCCATGTTATTCCCTTTTCATGTATGCATGATTCTAATGATTTTGTTTGGAATCATATTCCTTTAAGAAAATCAATATGTTCAAACCAAATTGATGTGTAACTCATTATGAAACTCATAGATTGTGTTAAAAATCCAAATTAAAATCCAACTATATCAATATATATCCAAATGCATCCCAAGAATAAGGTATATGAAACCCTTTCTAGTAAAGGATTAGATTCAATCTCATAACCCTGTACAATCCAAAGTCAAGGTAGAAGGAAAACTAAAATAATTCTTATAACATGAATATAAATCCATAGATGCATGTATGGGAAGAATAAGTTTAACAACATTAAATAAATCATTCATCACAATTCATAATATAACATTCATATTCATAAATTAACAACAAGGGAATAAATTAAATAAATGAAAATTTCATATATCTAAACATGAGATAATTTGTGAACAATTTACAATGAAAGAAATTATAAACCATTATTTATCTAGCCATTCATTATAGAAAATCTATAAAAAATATTAAAACTTTTATTTAATTTCCATTATTAGCTCCTTATTATTAATTATTATATGGAATGTTATTTTAAATATTTGATATTAAATAAAATATAAAAAAAATATATTTTGATTGAATTATGAAATAAATTACTTAATCTAAATATCACATGGATAAATTTATTTAAACCTTGACTATATAAATTATCAAAACACATTTTGATATCATTAAAATTCTTTCTCAAATAAGTTACATAATTTAAACATTTCAAATTAATTATTTTGAACAATTCAAAATATTAAATATAAACTCCTTTATATTATTTAGTCTTAATTTTATAATTTATAAACCCATTATAAAGTACCATTATAATTTCAATATAAACATTTATATCTAAATTATAATCCATTATATATAACTTTAAAAGGGATATTTTAATATTAATAATTAATATTATAGAATATTTATTTAGTAAATAATTCAAAAAAAATTAATTAATTAATTATACACAATTGTATAACTAATCAATTTATAAAACATTCATGAATTTAATAAAAATCCCAAAATACCTATTTCTATAATTTATATAAATTTTATATAATATAGAATTCAATTCATATTTAAAATTCAATAAAAAATTCTAGTTTTTAAGCATGTATCATATTTAATGATATAATAAAATCATAATTTAATATTGATATGTTGTGGAATATAAAACCCTCAGAGTTCTATATTTCATTCCCTGTTATAAAATATTTGGATTATGAGTGATATGGTAGTCTATATAGGATTAACTCGACGCACTCCCATCAATCATGGATTATGATTGGCATATACTTACGAGTAATTGGTTAGCTATCATAGCTTATGAATAATTTCTATATTTCTATGGTTATAAAATGATCAATTTTTTGTCATACTGTCGATGTTATCTACCCATAAAATATCTCATATCATACATTACAATACTTGTAAATACTTATGGATTAAACTTTGTCTTTACCTATGATATCCCATATTGTATGGCATGACCCAATGATAGATTACATTATCCAATATCATTAACCAGTACACAAAACAAATTATAAATTGTGTGGTATTAAAATAAATATGAAAACCATAGTATATATTATCTCATTATTTTTAAACATGATTTCAAGAATCAAAGATCATGGTGAATCTCGAATACCACTAATGGGTTTCATATGATTTATTAACACATAATCAATATAAAGGAAGCAATTAGAAACCCTTAAACCCAAATTAAATACCGAATTGTCATGAAAAATCTAATTGATTATGTTTTTAATATTTATTTATATTATATGGAAGACCCAAGGTCGTATCTTAAAGAGTGTTGATAGGTTTAGAGTATAAGTTTTTAATAAAAAGTACTAAAAATGGGGGGATTTTGAAAATAGTTTTAAACAAATAACTTAACTTAAAGAGTTTAATAGTTGATAAATAAATGTGGTGTTTTAAGAATTATGAGAGAAGGATATCATTTCAAGTTAACTACACATATTTTATAGTTCATTGTTCTGAAAATAACACATGGTTTTGTTTAATTATTTGGTTAGGGGTTGTCAAGATCTTTATTCCCCTCTTACCCCATAAAATGATGCACAAAGAAGCAACCCTTGACACAATAATTGTGTTTTCTAGTTTTGGTCCTAAATCATAGAATAAGTGATACCAAAGCATACTGAAATATCATATATGTGTGAGATATAAATTATTCTTGTGTTTTCAAATTGGAACAACCCAAGACTCCCACAGGAAATATCAACCCAATCGGGGTTGAAATAAATAGAGTTTTACTTAATTATATCAAAAGAAATGTAATTAGGGGATAATAATGCCAATATAAGAAATAAAAGAAATATTTAACAAACAAATTACACAAATATACTAGAATAATTAGTTTTTTACTCCCTCCCAAGTTTGTGTTGCTCCCTCTAAATGATCTTCCACCGTTTAGCTCACCATCAAGAGAAGGAGGAGGCTCTGGTGGAACTTTTCCTTTATCCTTGATCCTTGATCCACTTATAAGGATAGGGGAATCCAGAACATCTATAATGAGTAGAGTACTAATCTATAACTCCAAATATTCATCAATTCACTCCTTGTCATAACTTTCAAACGAGGAGCCCAATGTTCCATTTTAAGGCAAAGTGGAAGGTGGTTTTGGGGACCCAGATTTCTGAAAACCAACTGCCGCATGATTTTATATCTCTATAAATCCTTATATCGCTTTGGAAAAAATTTAAAAGTTGTATTACCACCTTTTTACACTCTCCACCGAAAGTTTGGATTCATTGGGACACCTACATCTTGAGATATGGATATATCACAGCACCCCACTTTTGACTTCGTGTAGATTCGGTGTACTTGATAGATCAGTCTAGATGGGACACTAGATGGACAAAATAGGTTTGTATTTCTTAATATGAAATGCATACCATTTAATTTAGGGCCATCCCAGAATATATCTGCCCATTTGGATGCACAATTTAGTATTAGTGTCTGGTTGATTCCACTAGTGTGCTTGGATTCTGTGTTGTTTAGCCTATTTTTCTTGAACTTCGTCATGGGCCCTCCAAATCACCTCTACATTCAATGAAATTATCAAAACAAGTAAAATTTACCTTTTAATAGTGATAAATATTAAATAATTAAATAAAACATGAAGTGATATTTGATATTATATTTGTAATTTACAGTGCAAAAGCAGTTTAAAACAATGGTGTAAGGGTGAAAATGAAACAGTGAATTGCTATGCGATCAATCAACCATAAAAAAACCCAAAATAATATAAAACTAAAATTAAGAACACATGTATACCTTTAACTTTGGATGTATATTTTACTATCATCATCAACATTTTTGGGTAATATCACCCAAGGTCATCCATTTAACTCCCTTCTCTATGGCGTATCTGAGGGTTGAAATGAATCAACCATCACATAGGTGGGACTATCCTTATCACCAAGACAAGAAAGTGACTCACGTAGTAAATGAAAAGGAATAAGAGAGAATAAACATATGGTATAATTGAACACGGTTTTTGAAATTTCAGATGATCACTATCTCATGGTGACTACAAAATTATATAGGCCATCAATACATTCTTGAACCATCATGTGTTAACACATGTGGGAAATAACATATGGGTTAATGATTTGGAAATTCATTAATTCATAAAATGAATTAATTAATCCTATCATGGATTTTGTCTTATGAAATGACCATAATAATGATCATCATTAATTGTTGGAAGAAATCTAAATGATAACCATTTAAAATTTGGTTTCCTAATTAATCAAAGGTAGTGGCGTGATATCTTATATCATGCCTTTTGATATCCCTTATGAAATGCCTTATGATATATAAACAAGTAATATGATATTTATCTGGAACCATTCTTGTAATATTATATGGAATGATCAATCATAAAGCATAAATAACCCACATATATCAAATATATATTGGTATTTAAGGCATGTGTTTTTCAGTTAAGGAAAATGAGCTCTTTGATATATTGATATACATGTCACATTGAATGTGTTAATATTAGGGAGACGATACCACTTCTCCAAGAGTAGAATTAAAATAATGTATTACAGTTTTTTATTCATGAAATCATGTTTAGAATAAAGATAACTTGAAATTATTTTTAGAGAAATTAAATAAAATATAGATTTTTAAGTGTGGATTATATTACAATAAGTGATATTATAAGATATTGTGGGGTTGTATTATATGATATATATTGTCACTGTATACAGCATATTCTAAATCCTACAGTTTAATAATATCATAATGTATAATATAAACTCTCATGGGAAATAGTATATAATTTTTTATATATGACTGTGTACGGTTGAGAGTATTAGGCTATGATATCACCATTCCTTGTATCACTAAATAGAGAATCGTATCATCAATGTGATAAGAAGCCAATTGTAAGCTACAATAGAAATCAGTTGAATGGTTTGTCATGTCATGGTTCACCTATCACAAAATATGATATATCCTTTTCATTGAACTATGGATTACAATACCAATATATTTTAAAATATGATATAAAATGAAAAAATATATTGTTTTCGATTTTTCACTTTTTAATTGAAATATATAATTTATTAAATCTATATAAAATATATTAAAAGGTAATTTGGGATATTTTTTCAATTTATAATTTGTTTATAATTATTTTATTTTAAAAAAATTATGATTCTTTACTATTTGTTTGGGAACATCTAATAAATAATTATCTTAATTATTAATTATTAAAATTAAATACCTTTAATATATAAGGCATGACTTATAATTTTTATATAAAGGGTTTATATTCAAATCATAGAGTAATTAATAATGCTTATAAATTGAAAAATGAGGCAAAATATAAAAATGTGTATATTAAATTTTTATTTGTTCATAGTTATTTATTTAAGAAGTTCAAATTAAAGGCCTTTTTTGAGAAATTATTTAAATAATGTCAAAATTTTTTAGGATATTTATATGATCATGGGTCAAATAATATAAAATATGTGATCTTTTGGTTTTGTAAAAACTTTACATAAAATCTATATTATCTACATGATATATAAAATGTTTATATTTAAATTAATTATCATATATTTAAATAAATTTCATATATAATGATAATATAATGGAGTTCATATATGAAATAAATATAAAGTATTTATCTATTTATTTTTAAAATTTTGATAACACATGCTTTATTATAAATTTTTTATAATTTTTTATTTATGAATTGTTCATAAATGTTTATGTCATGTATAAAATTATTAAATGTTCATTTTTTTAGTTTATTCCTTAATTTATTTAGAGGTATAGATTTTTTATATTATTAATTAATGTATTATTTAGTTCAAATGTGTTTAATCTATTTTTTTAAATTATAACATGTTCATTTAAGGAGTAACATGAAAGGTATAATAACTGATCTAGATTTCTTTACCTTGACTTTGGTTATTTAGTTTGTTTTAATCTTAAATTTAGAGGTTAATATTAGTTTTTAAATATTAGGTTATAGGATTATATTGTAATTGAGGTATCTCTTGAGTATTTAACCATGGGTAGTGGGACTTGGGTTCAAATTTCTCTCTAGCATGGAGGATTATGCTCTGTCCTGAAAATTGTAGGATTGTTATCTATAGCACCATACATTATCTTATAGGAATTTTGGTTTTATATTATTAAAATAATTTAAATTAAAGGTTATCATATATCTTATGCATGTGAGGAATTTGGACATGTATAAATATAACTATATTTTAATTTGCGTTAGTAACATAATATATAAGTTATGTAAGGAGTTATACATCAATATGGTTTAAAATTTTTGATTTGGTATATGGAATATAGATTCAAAACTTAATCATTAAAATAATTTTTTCAAGTAAAAGGAATACATTATATAAGATAATGAGACAATAAATCCCCTTTGAAAATATTGAGTAGTAGATTCCTTCCAATGTGAACAATTTTCAATACCTTGATAATCTAAATGGGTAGGTCATACAAAAGTTGGGTGCCCATAGATTATATTGAATAGTGAAATCATGGAATAGATTACCCTATTGGTTGGGTTCCTATTTATTCAATGATATTTGGTTATACAAAGTTATCAAACCTAAACAGTTCTGATATCAATGGAATAGAGTTAAGATAATTTATATGACAAATTTGGGCAACAAGTTTTCCATTCAACTATCCAACAATCATATATGGTATGATTAACATGATTTTCTACAAGATATATCCAAGGATTATATTACAAGATTATCTAGGATAATTTATGGTAAAATTTAGATCTCATCCCACTAAATGATATGATATAATTAAAATAAGTTATCATTTCTATGGGAGAATGTCATGACCCGCCTTCACCAAAATGAAGGAAGGGACAAAAAACTGCCAGACCCTTCCTTCTTCAAGTTGAAGGAGAGATAATAACCCCTCAGTCCTGACTTCAATAGGCCCCAGATAGGTGAATATCACCAAGGGTATATAATCATTCGTAATATGGAATTAATTACCATTTTTATAGAAAAAAATCTGGATATAAGATTGTAAAATGCAAACAACTCCAAAACTGAATGTAAGAGTAAAGCCAAAAATCCATTCCCACATGCATGGTCAAAGTAAAGTGCTAAAAAATACAAGAAATATCCCTTGGAATGTGCCAAAATAAGGGGAAAATGGCAGCAACTAGGAATCCTGAACATCTCCTGCAACCCCAAGCTAGTAGTAACTAGCCTAATCCCCATCCTGCTCCAAGTGACCTAAAAACAGTTTATAAATATGTATGGTGAGTATACAGGTATACTCAGTAGTGAATTCCAAGTGATGTCATACAAAAGTGTGGAGAAAATCTAATTCCCCATGAGAAAATAGAGATAACCAAAGCACCTAGCAAGGAAACTATCCACCCATCCTCACCAAGGAAAACTCCCCAAATAACGCAAGTCAGGTAAAGTAGTAGTAATAGCACATTGATATTTGGGTACCCCAAACCACTTTACAACCGGTTTTTAAGACATCATATGCATCGAACCTCCCCCACATATCCCACTACAGTCCCACTATCACCCCCAAAAACAACCATATGGGTTATCCCAACTGTACGTTCATCCTACCTGAAAACACCTAGGCCACCACAACCACACATAACTACACCCGCAGACACCTAGGCCACAATAACCACCACCATGCATGAAGAAATATAGGCTAGAATGACTACTTCTATGCCTAAAGACACCTGGGCCTCATCTGAAGACACATAGGAAAACAACCTTCCCACACACACTTGGGCCAACCGCCACAACACCACCCTTCCTGAAGCGTCTTCATCCATAATAATCCATAGGCTATCACAGCATGCCCAAAGAATCTTGGGCCACCTAGTAGAGGGAGCATAAAAAGATTTAATAACCAGCCACTCATAGGAATGTTGGGAAAAAACACCCTCCCCCATGAAATGGGGGTGTTCAGCATGAAGTGCTCAACACGGGTAGGGTGAATATGAGAAACATAAGAAATACAATTTATATATATATGTGTAATCAAGAGCTCTACCCAAATTAAGGGTTTAGAAGTAGAAAACCAGCCCATATACATCCACACTTGATACTATCCTTACATGAACATATACACAACAACATTAACTAGAGCACAACCCATTCCTAGAAAATAGTTCCCCCATTATGAAATTTCTCATTTAACATGTTCAAGTGATTTTCATTTAAAATAATTATTCACTATCAGGAAACTAATTAGGCATAACCACAAGAAAAAAACAATAACTAAAACAAAACATCGAAGCATGATTTTGAGAATTCATAGTCAGTTCTCCTGTAAAGTCACAACAATAAAAGGTATTTTTGAGATCCATCTAAGTAATGGATCCAAACCAAGACCCAACATATAGCTCCACATGACCACAAATTCACAACCAATAACCCTTCAAAGAGAGGTTACATTCCCATCCACGTCGCCCCACACAACAGCATGAAAATCCACCACACGTATCACCAGAACAGAGCAAGGATTTTTTTTAGATTTAACCACACCATTAATTAAGTTCCTTCTTTATTTTTTAGTTAAATGGGGTGATCACACAAGGGTTATTGTTCATTGTTCATCCATTTAATCAACTGATTTTATGTGATTAACCAATTTCCATGTTATAGTTATTCAATCATAGGATTAATGGGAAAAATAGAGGATCATCAGTGTGCAAGGAAAGACCACCATCATCCATGATTTTGAGTGGACAAAAGCCCATACAATTCACAACATAAAAAAAAAGTTATAACACAACAACAACAGCATCATTCATACCCCTTCATTATTAAAAGGTCCATTTATTATCTTCATTAAATTTGGTTTCACATAAATCCTAAGGGAACATCATCATACCCACCCTGCATGATGCACAGTAAAGAGAGATAAAGGAAGAACCCCTTCTTAAATGATCAAGGATCGAAGTATTTATCCTTGCGCCAAGAACTATGGTTTCGTAAGCAATATGAAAAACTCCACAAAGGCTGAGTGGGAACGTCTCAAGCATGGGATCATGACTCGTCTCCTGAGGAAGGACTTAAAGTGCATCCAGATGGAACAAAAGAGACTTAGCAATAAGATCTTTGTGATAATGTACCAATCCAAGTGTTACAGGATATTCAATTTCAAAGCACACGAAAAATTGGTCTTGGCTTAACCACATGGGTGGGACGTTTCACATGTTATAATTTGTTATGATTTAATAATTATCCTTCTATATGGTGGGGATAACGGTTGTGGGTTAATAGGTTTCCTTTAAATGGAGAAAACATGTATCAGGGGAGAAACTAGAAAACACTGGAGGCTGGAAAACATGAAAAAGGGTGTGACAGGCCACACATTTTGGTAACTCAAGGGTCACCCCAATCTTAGGGGATTTAAGATATCATTTATGGTCTTTAAAATGGGGTTAAACCACATTAAAAGTGTAAGAAGACTAAAAAAGACGCATTATTGGAAAACTAGGGAAGGAAACCCTGAAACCCCATGGTGGCATAGTTTGGGTGGGGCACCTATCGGTGGGACCGATCAGTGAAACCGATCAGTGGAGATAATCGGTTGAAGCTGATCGGGTGAAGCTGATCAGGTGAAGCTCATCGGATGAAGCTCATCGGGTGAAGCTCATCGGGTGAAGCGGATCGGGTGAAGCTAATCAGTGAAGTTAATCGGTGGAGTTGATAAGTGAAGATAATCGGTGATTCAGATCAGTGAAGTTAGTCAGTGGATCCAATCAGGTGAAGCGGATCGGTGGAGCCGATCTGGTGAAGATGATCGGTGGAGCTGATCGGGTGAAGTTAATCGCTGGTGCTGATCAGTGAAGTAGATCGGTGAGACAGATTAGTGAAGCTGGTCAGTGAATCTGGTCAGTGAATCTGATTGGGTGAAGCTGATTAGGTGAAGCTGATTAGGTGAATATGATCGTTGAATCTGATCTGTGAAGCTGATCGATGAAGCTGATCGATGAAGATGAACGGTGAAGATGGTCAGTGAAGTTGATCTATGAAGCTGATCTGTGAAGCTGATGAGTGAGACTGATCGGTGAGACCAATTGGTGGCATCAATAGGTGACACCACGGTGACATGTTTCCACCGACATTGACATCCTCATGAATCACTGATGGTGTCCAGGACACCCCAACACTTAGAATTTTTAAAATTAATGGACCAGGAGGTTCTGGTCCATTACATCATATACCTCCCAAACTATTATAATCCTTGAGAATTTGAGAGTAACCCAAATAAAATATAGGGGTCCAAACAACCACCTCATAAGATACCACTCAATGAAAAACCACACCATGTTGTTTCAAGGCTAGAACAAAACCTTGACATCCAAGAACACCTCTCCATAGATACCACCCCAAACATCCATATAAACCCCAAGGATCACATTGTTCTACCACATGGATTAGGGATTTCTTTCCTCCATGTTAAGATATTATCTTCTTTGGGTGACATTGACTCTCCTACACTGGTTTAATCTCATCTGTGTTGATGCGTCTTGATTAAGAATTAGGTTCCCCCTTCCCCACACATCAAGACTTTTCATACACATTCAAAAGGTAATGGAAAAAACTCATCTCATAACAAAACAAGGTCAAAGTTACATCACAGCAAGTCACAAAAACAAAAACATCAAGGAAGGCTTAGAATAGCAACTCAAAACATATCTGGGTACTGGGCATGCATCTGAGATTCTCACTCCCATTTACTCTCCTCTAGGATGCCATGACTCCACAACACATAAATCAAAGGGATGGTCCATCCATGAATCACATTATCATTTCGATCCTTGATCCTTACTGGTCACTCCACGAACATAGAATCATCCCCTATATCCAACTCTACCCAATCAATGAAATGGGAGTCATCGTGTAGATATCAAAGAAGCTGGGAGATGTGGAAAATGTAGTGGATCCTTTCCAACTGAGGTGGCAATGCCAGCTCATATTCCATCTCACTGACTCTCCCCAACACTTTGAAAGTCTCGATTAACCTAGGAGAGAGATTTATCCCCTTACCAAAACTTCGCCACCCACAGTGAGGGGAAACCTTCAAGAACACATGGTCTCCAACCTCAAACTCCAAGGACCTACTCTTAAAATTGGTATGTAAATTATTCTGGTCTTTGGATACCTTCATCCTCTGACGCACAAGATAAACCTTAACAACCTCTCGGCCAAGAACACCTACCTCCCCAACCTCAGTCCAGCACATTGGTGAATGACACAACCTATCGTACAAGGCTTCAAATGATTCCATCACAATATTAGACTGGTAACTATTATTGTAAGAAAAATATCCTAAGGGAAAATGTCATACCCATGATCCCTCGAATTCCAAAACACATTCGTGAAGTGTATCCTCCAATGTATAGATGCTCCTATCTATCTTTCCATCTATTTGGGGGTGGAAGGCGGTGCTAGGTCATGGTTGGGTGCCAAAAGCATGATGAAATACCCTCTAGACTCATGAGGTAAACCATGCATCCCAATCTAAGCCTATGGACCTCAGAACTCCATGCAACCGCATAACCTCATCCATGTATCTCTGTGTTAAGAAATCCACCACACTCAACTCCTTGATCGCTAGGAAGTGAGCTAATTTTGTCATCCAGTCTACCACTGCCCAGAAAACCTCACAACCACTTTTACCCATGGGTATTCCTATGAGGACATCCATCGATATTTCATCCCACTTCCACTCGAGGAAATCTAAAGGCTACAACAAACCTCATGGGATGCAATGTTCAGCCTTCACCTATTGACACTCTAGGCACCTTTCCAGAAACTCTTCCACTTCTCGTTTCACCCTGGACCACCAAAATTGTTCCCTTATTCTTTTGTACATCTTGTAAACTCATAGTTGTACCACTAGGGGTGAGTTATGGAACTCACAGAGAACTCCTGTATGCCTCATCTTAGGGATAAACAACTTCATGTGGAAAATCATATGATTCTGGCCATCCTCTGACCACCCTTACAGAGCATTTCCCTGGTCAACCCAATCATGCACCACTTCACTCTCTAAGTCTCCCCACTAAGACTCCTCCACCTAACAAAATAGAGAGGACTGTACTGTAATCTGAAAAAAAAACAACCTCTACCAACATCCACCCTTCCATCCAGGTGTAAGGCAGCCAACTCCTCCATCGCATTCCAAGAATCCATATATTCCTAAATGGCTTCCCTCTGCAACTTCCTACTCAAGGAATAGGACACAACATTCCCCTTACCTTCATTATAATAGATCTATAAGTCCTGGTCTTGAAGAATCTCCACCCACCTTCACTATCGCAAGTTCAGGTCCCACTGGGTAAAGATATGACTCAAACTCTTGTGATCTTTGAAGACCATAAATTGATCCCCAATGAGGTAATTCCACATAAATTTCAACGCGAACACTACTACTGCAAGATATAGGTCATGGGTGGCATAGTTACTCTCATGTGGACATAACTTCATATACCCATAAGATGTCACTACCCGCTGCAGCATCAGCATGCACCCCAGGCCAAGACTAGAAGCATCACAAAACACCTAAAAAAACACCCCTCCCTCTAGAAAACTGAGCACTGGAGCATTGACCAACCTTTCCTTCAGATAGCTGAAAGCTACCTTGAATTTCTCACTCCACATGAAGGTCTGATCCTTTCTGTTTGAAGATGTAAAAGGAGCTATAACTTGAGAGAAGTTGGGTAGGAACCTCCGATAACAGCCCACTAGACCTAGGAAACTACGAAACTATGTCATGTTCTAGGGTGCTTCCCAAGAAATAATTGCTTCAACCTTTGAGAGATCCACCACTACACCTTGCTGAGAAACCACGTGTCCAAGAAAGTACACTTCTCGTGTCAAAAACATGAACTTGGACAACTTCCCATTGATCTGGTGGTGTCAAAGGATCTCTAAGAGAATCTTGAAGTGCTCAGTATGTTCCTACTTTGATCTTGGAAAGATCAGGATATCTTCGATAAACATAATGATGAATCAGTCCAAAAACTCATAGAAAATATAGTTCACGAGCCCCATGAACAACGTAGGTGTGTTCGTAACACAGAACAACATGAATAAAAACTCAAAGTTCATATTCCTACACCTGAAAGCAGTCTTTGGGATATCACCATCTTTCACCCTTAACTGGTGATACCCAAACTGCAGATCGATCTTAGAGAACCAACCTTCTCCCCTCAGCTAGTCGAATAGATTATATATCCTAAGGAGAGGGTAACAGTTCTTGACGGTTACTTGAGTCAGTCTCTGGTAGTTTATAAAAAACCTAATAAGACCATCTTCCTTCTTCTCGAACAAGACCGTATCACCCCATGGCGACATGCTGGATTGGACAAAACCCTACTTCATCATATTTTCAATATGAATCCACAACTCCCACAACACAGAAGGTGTCATCCGATAAGGAGCCATAAAAATATTATGAGAATCCGGTTGTAAGTTTATCCCAAATTAAACATCACGTTGAGGGGGTAGAGTCACAACCTCCTCTAGAAAAACTTCTAGGACCTCTTTGACAACCCACAAAACTTCCATCATCTCATCATCCACTGATTCTGGTGACAGCTCATCCAACATAGAAAGAAGAGGCTCCACACGCCATCTCCCATTCTAAAAACTCTATTCGCCAACCAAATCCACACGCCATCCATCCTTTTCGAAGAACATGACTCTTATACAGAAGCAATTGATCATAGCATGCATAGAAAACAGCCAGTCAATGCTTAGGATTACATCATATAGATGCATTTGCAGAAGAAGGAGATATCCACTAGACTGATACAGCCCTATCATCGGTCTCCATCCTATACAAATATCAAAAAGGTTGGTCTAGCCCCCCAATTGGCGTACTCAGCACTAGGTTCATGAAGATTCACTATACGTCTAGTCCCAAGGCATGGGCTAGATTGAGTGTAACAAAGGAGTGCGAAGCTCCTGAATCAAACAAGGCACATGTAAGAGTACTAAACAAGCTAATCGTACCTCGAACAACCTCAGGACCTGCTAGAACTACTACCTCTATGGCATGAAACTACCCATGCACAGATCCTCTTCCCCTCGACTATAGGCCGCCTACACTACCATGTCCTGGTCGAAGTCCCTGAGGAGTACCTGAAGGTCGGCCTCCACCTGCAACATCTACTCTCGAAGGAGCGGAATCTTGATTACATTGTTGTTGTTGCTGAAAAGCTCTAGCTAGATGCTGATGCTATTGAGGTGGTAACTGAACCTGCCCACCCCCACTATACTTCACTCGGTCTAGGTACTAATTCCAAAGGTCCCTATGGCTGTTGAAGATAAATCATATCAGTGCTAGGATTGCGAAGAAAGGGTGAGTACCGGGAGATCAAAACTGGAACTACTGGGGTTTACTCCCCATTGGCTGAAACCTGGAAGGCCCGGATGTTGGAGGCCTACTGCTAATATCCTTCCCCTTTGACAAGCTCAATTATCTCCTGTCACATGGCACACCTCCCATTGTGTGCATACTCTCCACCACTTCATCCTTATTTTGAACCTCCAAGTACATTGGTAGAGTGAAGGGAGTAACAGTGTACTGCAAGGAGGGTCATAGCATCTCCTCTAAGCGTCTTACTCGTGATTCCTTGTCCGAGAAGTGGTGAGAAGAAAAATAAAGGAGATCCTTGAAATTGATCCCCAACTCCCTCAAAAACATACTCCCTTGATAGAGGTAGAGAAGCTCATGTCTCTTCTTAGTCATCATCGTAGAAGAAATAAATTCCGCCTGAAACTTCTTCTCAATGTCAGTCTACAAAACCTAAGTCTCTATCCTCTCTCTAGGGTAGAGAATTCACCACTAACATGCTGATCCCCTCATCTAATTGACTGCCAATGGAATACAGTACTCTCTCAAATCAAGGATCAAGGTAAAAATGATTGTCAGCTCCTCAATCCATCCCTCTGTCTCCATGTCCAATATGTTTCCCTCATACTTCTCGAGGGTCTACCACTAAAAGGCACGAAGAGTCTTCTTCCACTGTTTATCCTCCTCCTCCCGATTAGTCCTCTACTGATCATCCAAATTATCTTATTGGGCCTAGATCATCCACACTACTCGTGGATGTCGTCAGAGTGCCATATTTGTGGGGTAAATAAGTAATTCCTAAGCCTGATTAGTGTGGAAGATTCTATTAAATTTTTCTTAAACATTTTTTTTAATTTCCCAAGACACTCAAGAAAAACAAGAACACAAGTCATTATGATGCATATACCTTTCCTAGGGTCTCTACCCTTTAATTATGTTTCCTCACTTGGTCGTTTGGTAGGCCCATATTCCTTTCAATGAATCATGGGGGAGGGGGGGTCAAATCTAGTGTCCTAGCTAGTCTTCCCTGACCTATTTCATGCACCAATATTTCCTAATATTGTTTCCCTACCATCACATGCAATCCTCATTGTCCCTAACCCCGAACTCCATCCTATCTATAAACCATACTCTGATACCATTCTATCATGACCCGCCATCACCAAGATGAGGGATGGGACAAAAAAAAGTGATACCCTTCCTTCATCAAGTTGAAGGATAGATAATGACCCCCAAGTACCTCCTTCAAAAGGCCTCAGAGTGTAGACTAGCATCAAGGGTATAGGATCACACGTAATATAAAATTTATTAACCTTTTATAGAAAAATATAAGGAGATAAGATGGAAAAACCCAAAAAATCTAAAACATAATGTAAGAGTAAATAAAAAAATCAATTCCCACATGAATTTTCAAAGTAAAGTGATACAAAAATACAAGAAAACTCCATAGGGAAGTACCAATAGAAGCGAAAATAATAGAAACCATGAAGCACAAACAGCTCCTGTAACCCCAAGCTAGTAGTAACTAGCCTGATCTCCAACCTTCTCCAAGTTACCTGAAAAAAAGTTTATAAATATGTAGGTTGAGTATAAAGGTATAATCAGTAGGGAAGACCAAGAGCTATCGTTCAGAAGTGTGGAGACAATCTAATGCCCCGTGAGAAAATAGATATAACCAAACCACCTAGTAAGGAACTATCCACAAGGCCTCACCAAGGAACACTCCCCAAATAACGCAAATCAGGTGACGTAATAGAAATAGAACATCGATATTTGGGTACCCCCACATCACTTTACATGTGGTTATTTAAGACATCCTACACATCATACCTCCCCCATAGATCCCAATGCAGTCCCACTATCATCCCCCAACAACATCCATATAGGCCATCCCAAATGTACATTCATCCCACCTGCAAACACCTGGGCCACCAAAACCACACATAACCACACTCAAAGACATCTGGTCCACAAAAACCACCACCCACGCTCGATGACACCTGGGATAGAATGACTACTACCATGCTCGAAGACACCTGTGCCTCATTCTAAACACAATTGGTAAAACGACCTACTTGCACACACCTGATCCAACCACCACAACACCACCTTGTCTGAAGAGTATTAGGCAGTAATAATCCTTAGGTCTTCATAGCCTTCCCAAAAAATATTGGGCTACCCGGGAGAGGGATCATAAAAAGATATAATAATCATCCACTCATAAGAATGTTTGGAAAACACCCTCCCCTATGAAATGGGGGTGTTTGGCACAAATTTCTCAACATTGGTTGGTTTCGTATGAGAAACATAAGAAATAAAATTTATATATATAGGTAATAAAGCACACATCCCAACTTAAGGGTTCTAAAGTAGACAACCATCCTGTACACATCCACACTTGTTGTTATCCTTAAATGAACATATATACAACAACCATAACCAGAGCACAACCCATTCCTGGAAAATAGTTCCCCCATTATGCCAGTTCTCATTTAACATGTTCAAGTGATTTTCATTTAAAATAATTCTTTACTACCGGGCAACTAATCAGGCATAACCACAAGACAAAAAAAACAATTGAAACAAAACAGTCAAAAATTATTTTAATAATTCACACCTAATTCTCTTATAAAGTCCTACAACAAAAGGGATCTGTGAGATCCATCAATGTACTAGAACCAAACCAAGCACCGACATATAGCTCTACATGGCCTCAAATTCACAACCAATAAACCTTAAACCATAGGTTCCATTCCCATCCACGTCCCCCCACATGACATCAAGCAGAGCCACAAAAAATATCACCAGAACAGATCAAGGGTGTTTTTTAGATTTAACCACACCAATCATTAAGTTCCTTATTTCTATTTGGTTAACCAGGGTGATCACACAAGGGTTCTTGTTCACTGGGAATCCATTTAATCAACTGAGTTTATATGATTAACCAGTTTCTATGTTACATACATTTAATCATAAGATTAACCAGAAAACTGAGGATCATCAGTGAAAAATGAAGGAAAACCAATGACAACAATTTTAAATGGAAAAAATATCATACAATTCACAACATAACCACAAAGGTGTAACACAACAACATCATCATAATTCTCACCCCTTCATTCTTTAAAGGTTCATTTTTTATCTTCTTTAAATTCTATTTCATCTACGTCCCAAGGTAACATCATCATACCCTACACGCATGATTCATAGTAAAGAGATATAAAGGAAGAACCCCTACTTGGATGATCAAAGATCAAAGTTTTTATCCTCACACCAAGAACTGTAGTCATGAGAGTAGTAGAAAAAACTCCACAAAGGCTAATTGGGAAAGCCTCAAGCACAGGAACATGACTCATCTCCTGAGGAATGACTTCAAGCACATCCAAAGGGAAAATAGAGATTGAGGAAGAAGATCTTGGTGATAAAGTCCCGATATAAGAGTTATGGGATATGCCATTTCAAATCACTTGAAAAATGGTTCGTGTCTTGACCACATGGGTGGCCATTTTTAAGAACCCAGATCTTTTTTTCTGGTAGGGATTTTTCTTTTTCTATGTTTTTTTAGGAAAAGAAGAGTTTATGAAAATTTCAGGAGTACATGATGTGTAATTATAAGTACACGTTGTGTACTATGTTTCCATGGGTGACCGTGTATTGGTTGTGTAACGGCTGAGTACAGGGATGTTTGTGGTGACCTAGAGACTACCTAAATTGGAGGCCGATTAAGGCAAGTACATGTTGTGTTCTTCAAAAGTACACATTGTGTACTTTATTTTTTTTTTCAACAGTTATCCTCAGTTGAACGTTTTTAGCATTTTTCTGGATCTGTGGTGTTATAGGGAGATTTGAGGCCTGTGGTTCACATATATTGATCTCACAATGCCGAGGTAGGTGGTTTTTTCCTTTCTGTAGATAGTCTTTGAGTTATATGTGCAAAAGTTCTCAATACCCTAGTTCGGGGTTTTGGGTGTTTATGGTTTTTAGCCCTGTTATTGCCTATTATTCCTTGTCTAACTGTATAGAGGTATATTGTTTGTGAATAGGCTTTATTTTGTAATGTTATTGAAGTTTTTCCCATTAAGGATTGTTTTGACCATTTATTCTAGTTTTCCAATTAGGTTGTTTTCTTTCCATGCCTATTATTGTAGGATTGAGTGTTTTTATCTGACATGCTATGATATATAGTAGATTATTTAGCCAAGTAGTTCTTGAGGTTTACTTTGGATGCCATATATTGTTGTACACGATTGACTTACATAGGTCCGTGAGAACCTAGTGTAGTAGACCATAGGGAGAATGGACATTGAGGGCTTCTCCAGAGTGTCTATTTATTTCTACATTGCGATATCGTTGGGGGGTGGACGTATGTGCTCCCTCAGAGTGTCTGCAGTTACTTGATGCGAGCCACAGGGGGAATTGGATGTTGAGTGCTTCCCCAGAGTGATTATTAGTTACTAATATGAGACTATAGGGTGAATTGACGGTGAGTACTTCCTTAGAGAGTCTATGTTAAAGCTAAACCAGAGGGGTTAGATTGTTTGTACTTCCCATAGGGTTTCTTGTGTAGTTTGGTTGAACCAGAGGAGTTAGGTTGTAATTACTTCCTAGATGGTTACTTTCTTTTATTATATTCTTTTTTGATATATGAAATTGAATGCATTGAAACATTACGATTGGTTACTTTTGAGTACTTCCTTCTTTACTTCTATTTTCTTATTGCCTGCTATATATATTCATTGATTGTTAAGAATAGATCTTTGGTTGGTTTCCTATTGGGATTAGTCTCACACCCTTTTTATGTCATTCTTTTGGTCCCTAACAGATAATATTGATTCAGGTATAGATAAGGGAAAACATTGTTATACTTCAAGTACTTGATTATTGTGGAGTTGAGGATCATGGGACCAAGCTGAGGCTTGTGATGATGAGGAGCTGCTTACTTGATTTTCTTGTACATTGGTTTAGTTATGTATTTCATAATTGTGACATGTTTGGCTTCTTTCCTAGACATATGTATCATGCATCATTTATATATGTGTGCTCTAGTTGTTATTTACTTCTACGGTTTAAATTTGTATGTTATTATTACTACTTTCAATATTGCTATATGTTTTACTTCTGCTGTATTACATTGAAAATGAGGGAATAGTATCTCCACTATCATACCCAAGGCCCTCACTGCTGGTCGGATGCCTCTGGAATTTTGGGAAATGCGCTTGATTCCATGTGACCAACCAGGTACGGGGCACCTCTGGGCAGCTCCCAGAACTGGGACATTACAAAGTTGTATCAAAGGAATTATTTTCTACTCGACTTACTATTTGGAGCCTATATCCAGGGATATGATGGAATGTGTACTTATTAATAAGCTGTGCTCGGGAGTACCTAACCCGCCTATAGGGAAAATCCAATTTACCTCATTTATTTTTATTTTTCTGGTTTTTCAAATTTACAGTTGATTTGATTTCATTTTTGGGTGAGTCACATGATTTGTGTTGTTATTGTTGATATCATTGAGGTTCTATTTCTGTTGAAACCTGATGAGATGAGTGTATTCCATCTCATTCATCATATAGTCACTTTCTAGAAATCACATGTCATGCATTCTTTCCATGCCATTTATGGAGCATTAGTAATTTCATGTTGTTGTGATAGATGTTGTGATAGATATGCATGTTTTTGGGATAGATTCCTTGATAAAATACATAATATTTGATAAGGTATCAAATTGTTTAAGGTTTTGTTTGAATGAATGTCAGATATTGGTTCTTGAGGTGTTATGGGCCCTCCTGGATAGGAATTTGGTGGATAATTTCCTTTTTTTCTTCTATATGACATGTATAAGATTCCAATATTTGATTAGCAGGGAGTATGTGCCCTCATGGATCAGTATTTGGTACTTTAATGTTCATTTTAGTGTTTTTCTGGGTTCCAGAGTAGTTTTTGAGGATTACTATCCAGAAAAATCCAGAATACACAGCGTATAGTGAGGAATACATGCCATGTGTTCTCATGTTTGAGAAGGAACTGTTTTTTAAGTACACTCTTTGTATTGTATGTACACATCATGTAGTCTCTAATTGCGTCACTGGTTGTGTGGGAAAAGACACAGGGATGGGAAAATCTTGGTGGTATGCGTTGTGTACCCTACGTACATGTCATGTGTTTAGACCATGTGTCCACCCATGTGACTAATGATGCGGATGGATAAAACTTGGGTTATACACGTCGTGTCAATCTTGAACACTCTGTGTAGCGTAACCCATATATCTAGTTGTGTAACGAACAACACGGGTCAGTGTAAATACTTCTTTAACATTCCATGTCTTTTTGGAACATGTTGTGTAGTGTGAGCCATATAACTGGCCATGTGACTAAAAACACAGGTCGGTGAAGTTCTTCTAGTACACTCCATGTCAGGAACTAACACGTTGTGTATTCTAGTTCTAGGAGAACTATGTGGCTTATCCATGTAAGGGAACTCGGGAAGGGGAATAGGATTCAAGTACATGCCATGTGTTAGGAAAACACATCGTGTGTATGGGGTGTTACACAACCAGTTTTTGTAGGAGTACACACCAATGTGAAAGGATGAAAGGGAACACACAATGTAGTTAATTTTACACGCCATGTATCCATGTTTTGAAAGCATGAATGCTTTCTTTTTTTGTTCCCTTCTTACACTTCTAGTTTTCAATCCTTGAAAATATTGATCTAAGGTTTGCGCTTGACCTTGAAAAGTCATGCCACTGAGACTTCCTCTTGTTGTACACTAGTTGCAAGACGGTGATCAGACACCGGACATGGATGATCAGGGACTACAGGCAGATCCTTCAGTTGTGCCTATCTTGGAAGCTTCCATTATTCCAGACATAGGTGTTGATGCATAGTTCCAAGAGCGATTAATGAGGTTCATGCAGACCTTCTGGGGAGTACCACATCCCACACCATCTATGGTAGAGTTGACGCAGGTTTTGCAGAAGCAGCATCATCCCACCTTCATAGGGGAATGAGGACCTCAGGATGCAGAGTCATGGTTGGAAGCCATGCTATCTATCTTTGTGCATCTAGAGACACCTCCAGAGAGGAGGGTGAATATTTCTACATAAATGCTTTGGGATTCCTCCAAGAGATGGTGGGATGTTATCTCACAGGTGGGACACCAGCTGGTTATGTCTTGGGATGAGTTCCATCATACTTTCTATGACTAATTCTACCCAGAGACTTTGAGGGCTTATTGAGCCTAATAGTTCATGATTCTGGATCAGGGTACTCTCTCAGTTATGAATTATTAGTCTCACTTTACAGATCTACAATTCTTCATGCCCATTCCAAGAGGTGATGAGTTATTCTTGGAAATGAAGTTTGAGGATGGTCTTAGGCACAACATCTGATCTCATGTGAACATCTTCAGGTTGACTTCTATCAACTCTATAGTCAACCAGGGGATGATCATAGAGAAATATCTAAAGGATTCTAGAGTGGTGTGCCAGGGTTGTTCGACATCCAGAGTTTTTATCCCCACTACTGATAGCAGGAAGCTTCTTAGGGTGTCTAGTCATGGAGATTCGTGGAGGCGGGACACATCTTCTGGTATCTATGTGGTGTGCTACTAGTCCGAGAAGATTGGGCATATAAGACAAAATTTCTCGAGAGACCCAGTGGAGTGTCAATATTGTGGCAAGATGGGTCATCTTCAGCACTTATGTCAGTTCTTCTCACCAGTAACTGGTGACAGGATCTCTTCTATGACTCCTCATTCAGGAGAAGTACCACCAATTTCTCATCAGTAAGGGAACTGGAGTTGTTTCGGCTGTTCGGGTTGAGGTGTAGGCCATGTCCATGGTAGAAAGTCACCATTATTTCAGTGAAAATAGCGTGGATCAGCTCAGGGTGGTCAGGCAGGGTCACAGGGTTGTGGTACAGGTCAAACTTTTGTAGTGGAGAAGACCTAGTAGGAGCAGGATCCCGGACCCTCTACAGTCTGAGGTACCATTCTTGTTGCCTCATTTTTAGCTTCTTCACTATTCAACATAGGGGCTTCCCATAGATTTTTATTTTTTTCTATTGTGTAGAGCCTTGGGCCTTTTAAGTTTTATTATTCTGATATATTGATGTTAGACACTCTGTTAGAGACTAGAATAGCTGGTGTATGTCAGTGCAAGGAGTTCCCTCTTGAGGTTGGTGGGTGTCACTTTTTTTGGGACCATTATGTCTTAGAGATGTCAGGATATGACTTCATTCTCGGAATGAACTAGTTAGTTCCCTTCCAGGATGTTGTCGATTACTATCCCTATAGGGTGAGTTTTACACCACCATAAGGTAGATCATTTCTTCGTAAGGTCGAATGGGATGTCCATGCAATCAGAGAGGGACCCGATCATCATGGGTTTGGTGGAGTTATAGCACATTTTCTAGTCTATATCTGTATTACTAGGGTAATTCAAAGATGAACTTTCCTCCGATGTTGGATCATTTCAGGGACGTCTTTACAGAGCACTTTTCATGTTTGACTCTAGAGCAAGAGGTGGACTTTTCTATTGAGCTTGTGCCAGGTGCAGCATCGGTGTCCCTTCCTCCTTATAGGATGGCTACACCTGAGTTACATGAGCTCATGAATTAGTTGGAGTAGTTGCTGGAAAAGGGTTTCATCCAACCCATTACTTCTCTTTGGTGTTCACCTATCCTTTTTGTGTAGAAGGCATACGGTACCCTCATACATTGTGTGGATTATCAGAAGTTGAACCAGTTGACAGTCAAGAACTGATATCACTAGTTGAGGATTTATGATATCTTTGATCTGCTTCGAGGAGCCCATGTGTTCTAAAAGATCTAATTGAGGTCTGTTTACCTTCATTTGGGTGTTAGACCATCTTATATACCTCTTACAGCCTTCCAGAGCAGGTATGGTCTATACGAGTATGTGGTAATGCCATTCGGTCTCATGAACGTGCCTGCAGTATTTATGGAACTAATTAACTGAGTATTCCATCCATACTTGGATTCTTTTGTGGTAGTCTTCATGGATGATATATTGGTGTACTATTATACTCGACATGAAGATTAAATCCATACTGGGATCATTTTGAGTACATTGAGATAAAATCAGTTATATGCTAAGATCTCAAAATTCCACTTTTGTATTGACCAAATTCACTTATTGGGTCATGTTTTCTCAAAGTCAGGAATATCAGTGGACCTAGAGAAAGTGTGAGCAGTAGTTTCCTGGGAGCATCTGAAGAACATCTTTGAGGTATGAAGGTTTCTAGGGTTGGATTGTTACAACAAACATTTCATACAAGACTTCTCACACTTAGCAGCACCACTGACAGGTCTAACTAAGAAGGGTGTGAAGTACTTGTGGTCAGATACAAGTGAGTCAGCCATTTAGGAGCTGAAAGCGAGACTGACTACAACACCAATACTATTTTTTACAGATCTGGGAAAGATCTATACTATTTACTATGATTCTTTAGGTTTCAGGCATAGATTTGAGATTATGTAGGGAGAAGGAGTTATTGCATATGGGTCTTAGTAGTTGAGTCCACATGAAAGGAATTACCCAACGCATGATCTCAAGTTGGATGCAGTTTTTCATGCTTTATGCTGCTGAAGACATTATCTTTTGGGAGATAATTTTCTGGTTTTCACCAACCAAAAATGTCTCAATTATATCTTCACTCAGTGTGAACTGAATTTGAGATAGCTAAGCTGGGTTGAGTACCTTTTGTCCTTCGATTTTGAGCTTGCCTACATTCCTGGGAAAGGCAATGTTGTGGCTGATGAATTGAGTAGGAGGACACAGATACAGGAAGTTCAGGAGGCCAATAGTGTGTGTAGGCTTATGGATATATTCTCTAAAATGCAATTGGAGGTGCACGACCGACAGGGGAAGACGTGTGTTTCTTCTGTGGATGTTACCTCTGCTCTACTTGATCGAGTTCGAATGAGGCAGCTATCAGATTCCGAAGGCCTAGTCCTATAGGAAAGTGTGTCCGAAGAGGGCCCTATTCCTGGATGGACTATAGGTGATGATGAGATCTTTCATTTTCATGGATATTTATGGTTTCTAGAAGACATACGCGATGAGCTGATGTGGTACTTTCATTCCTCAATTTGGGCAGTTCATCCTGGTGTCACCAAGATGTATCATGATCTACACTGTCAGTAATGGTGTCCATGTATGAAGAGAGATGTTGTTGGTTTTTTCATGAGGTGTTCCACCTGTAGACAAGTGAAGGCGGACCATTAGTGACCAGTTGGGATTTTTCAGTAGTTACCCATTCCATAGTGGAAATGTAATGATGTCGTGATGGATTTCTTGACAGGCTTACCAAGGTCTCCTCAAGGGAATGATGCAGTGTGGGTTTTCATTGATAGACTCACAAAGGTTTATCACTTCTTGCTGATCAAGGAGACCTTCAGTGTTGATGATATGGGATGGATGAACATCTGTGAGGGTTTACGTCTACATGGGGTATCACTCTACATTGTTTCAGACATGGATGCATGTTTTACTTCTCAGGTCTTGTAGGGACTTCAGAGGGATTTGGGTACATAGGTACTTTTGTGTACAGCTTACCACCCCCAGACAGATGGCCAGTTCGAGTGTATGATTCAGGTGCTTAAGGTCATGATTCAGGTATGCATCCTAGATTTTGTAGGATCTTGGGAGAAAAACATTCCTCTTGTGGAGTTTTCCTACAATAATTGTTTTCAAGAAACTATTCAGATGTCACCTTATGAGGCTTTGTATGGTAGGCCATTCCGATCACCCTTATGTTGGCTGGAGGTAGGAGAGGCAGCTATGCTGGGACCTTGTCTTGTCTAGGAGATCACAGAGCAGATAGAGTTGATTTGGAAGAGGATGGCTACTGCACAGTCAAGACAAAAGTCTTATGATGATCGACGGAGATGACCACTGGAATTCAAGGTCGGGGACCAGGTTTTCCTGTGTTTCACACTGAGGTTGGGACATAGAAGTATTATGAAATTGTGTTAGCTTTCACCGAGGTACGTCGGGTTGTTTGAGGTGTTGGAGAGAGTTGGCTCGGTTCCCTATCGGTTGAAATTACCTCAGAGGTACCAGGCTATGCACGACATTTTCCATGTTTATCAGCTTTGACATTACTTCTCAGACCTGTCTCATGTTTTTCACCTCGAAGTGGTTGAGTTAGAGGTGGAAACCTCATTCCAGGAGCATCCAATCTAGATTATTGATCGCAGTGTGAAGGTTCTCTGTGGCCAGTCTATTCCTCTGGTATGAGTGATATGGCAGCACAGGCAAGTATAGGATGAGATTTGGGAGAGGGAGGCCGATGTATGATCACAGTGGCTAGAGCTGTTTGAGGATTCATCTTATATGCCACCTTTTTAGGGAAATTTGTGGACAAATTTCTTTAAGGGAGGAAGTTTTTAAGAACCCAGATCTTCTTTTTAGGTATGACTATTTCTTTTCTATGTTTTCTTGAGGAAAAGAGGAGTTTCTGGAAATTTCATGAGTACACGCCGTGTAATTATAAGTACACTCCGTGCACTAGGTTTCCACATGTGACCATGTACTGGCCATGTAATGACCGAGTACACAGCCGTGTGTGGTGACCTAGAGACTGCCTAATGCAGAGGCTGGTTAGGGAAAGTACACACTGTGTAATTAATTTTTTCCATTAAACAAACCAGGGTTACGTCTAATGGGAAGAATGTTCTTCTTCTTTTCCTATATCATCCAAGAGAATCCGTATAGTTGTTCATATTCTCTGAGACCCCGACTCATCATTCTTCCTTCGATTCAACAGTCATCTATTGTGTTGGAATCGCCACGGTGAGTTCTTCATTCTTCAATATCATCATTTCCTGATTTATCTTCTTACAAGAGTTATCCTAGATTGAATTTTTTTAGAGTTTTTGTAGATATACATCACTCTAGGGAAATTCAAGGCCTAAGGTTTATGTATATTGATCTCATGACACCGAGTTAGGTGTTTTTTCCCTTTTGGTATATAGTCCTTGAGTTATATGTGCAAAAGTGCCTAATACATGTGTTCGAGTATTGAGTGTTTATGGGTTTTATCCCTGTTATTGCCTACTATGTCATTTTTGACTAGAGAGAGGTGGATTGTTTGTGAAAAGGGTTAATTTTTCCATGTTATGGATGCTTTTCCCATGAATGCTTGTTTTGACATTTTGATCTAGTTTTCCTATAATGCTATTTTCTTTCCATGCCTAGTATTGTAGGATGGAATGTTTTTATCTAACATGGTATGATATGTTGTAGATTGTTTAGCCACGTAGTTCTTGAGGTTTAATTCAGTTTCTATATATCTTTGTGCGTGATTGACTTACATAGGGCCATAATAACCTGGTGTAGTAGACCAAAGGTAGAATGGACATTGAGAGATTCTCTAGAGTGTGTGTTTATTTCTACGTTACGAGACCATATGGGGATGGATGTAAGTGATCCATCAAAGTGTTTGTATTTCCTCGATGCGGGCCATTGGTGGAATTGGATGTTCAATACTTCCCCAAAGCCCCTATTAGTTAATGATATGAGACTATAGGGGCAATTGATGGTGATTGCTTCCTTGGATAATCTATGATAAAGCTAAACAAGATGGGTTAGACTGTGTGAACTTCCCAGAGGGTTTCTTGTGTTGTTTGGTTGAACCAGAGGGGTTAGGCTATGAGTAATACCCAAAGGGTTACATGATTTTTTTATCTTCTTACTTGATATATGAAACTGAATGAATTGAAACTGTAGGATTGGTTTCTTTTGAGTACTTCCTTGTTTACTAATTCTATTTTCTTATTGCCTTCCATATATATTCGCTAACTTTTAGGCATTGATATTTGGTTGGTTGCCTACCAGGAGTAGTCTCACACCCTATTTAGATCATGCATTTGGGACCAAACAGATTATATTGCTGCAGGTATAGATAAGGGCATGTGCCCTTCTACTTCAGGTACTTTATTGCTATGGAGGTGGGGATCATGGGACCAAGATGAGGCTTGAGATGCTGAGGAACTATATACTTACTTGTATTTTACTTTGTTTTAGTTCTGTATTTTAGAATTGTGACATGTTTGGTTGATTTCCTGGACATATGTATTATTCATCATTTATATATGTGTTCTCCAGTTGTTATTTAATTCCGTTGTTTACTTTTGTATTGTATTATTACCGATTCCACTATTTCTATCTGTTTTACTTCCACTGTGTTACTTTCACAATGAGGTAATCATTTCCCCTCTATCACACCCAAGGCACTCGTTGCTAGTCGGCAGCCTCTAGCATTTAGGGAAATGTGCTTGAGGCCATGTGACCAACCGGGTACGGGTACCTCTGGGAGGCTCCCGAAATAGGGAAGTTACACAGTTTAACATGTTATAATTTATGAATATTTAATAATTCTCCTCTACGATGGTGGAGATAATTTCTATGAGGTAATAATTTTCCTTTAAATGGAGAAAACACGTATTAGTAGAAAAACTAGAAAACACAAGTTGCTAGAAAATGTTACAAAGGATGTGATAGGCCACATATTTTGGTAACTCATGGATCTCCCCACTCTTATGGGATTTAAGATATAATTTATGGGATTTAAAATAGGTTTAAACAACTTTAAAAGGGTAAGAATATATAAAAATAGGCGTTATAGGAAAACTGGGGAAGAAAACCCTAAAAGCCAACGGTGGCACTGTTTGGGTGTGGCACTAATTGGTGAGACTAGTCGGTGAAACTGATCAGTGGAGTAGGTCGGGTGAAGCTAATCAGGTGAAGTAGATTGTGGGAAGCTGATAAGGTGAAGTTGATCGTGTGAAGTAGATCAGTGAAGCTTATCAATGAATCTGATCAGGGAAGCTGATCGGCGAAGTGGATCGGTGAAGCTGATTGGTGGAGATGATCAGTGAAGTCAATCGGTGAGACCGGTCAGTGGAGATGATTAGTGAATCTAATCGGGTGAAGTTGATCAAGTGAAGTGGATCGGGGGAAGCAAATTGGAAAATCCAATCAGTGAAGCCGATCTGTGAAGCTAATCAGTGAAGCCGATATATGAAGCTGATTAGTGAAGAGGATCAGTGAAGCTGATCGGTGATGCTAATTAGTAAAGCTGATTTGTGATGCTGGTCGATGAGACCGATCAGTGGCACTGATATGTGATACCACAGTGACATGTTTCCATTAACACCGACATCCTCGTGACTCGTCAATGTTGTCCAGGACACCCCAAATCTTAGAATTTGTCGAAGTAATGGACCAAGAGGGTCCAAGAAATTATAGATAATGTTTAATATATGTTCTGAGTAAATTATTATAATACATAATACTCATTTTATGAATCAGTTTTTAGTTGATAAAATGATATCATCATCTTTGAACATGAATTTTTGATCGATCATATAAAACTAAAATCTTAATAAAATAAAATTCTTATAAGGTTATAAAAAACATGATAATTTCTTTCAAGAAAGAAGAAAATTTATATATTCTTGAGAAACTTCTTCCTGAGCAGATTATTAGTGAAGTCATTCAAAAAATGATTCAGGATGATTATAATATGAATTTAAATTATTATCTTAATGTATCATTTATAATTATTGTTTCAATGGAATATATGATGAAAAATAAAAATGAAAACATTAATCCATCAATATGATAGAAAAACATAAAAAGGGTCTTTCATAAATAATCTAGGAAAGAGAGATATGAGGCTTAAAAATAATTTTATATATATTATAGGATCAAATTAATTTCACTCTCCTCTCATATACTAAATAAGATTGGGTATGTCAATGATTTAGAGAGGTTGGGGTCACCATTAGGTCTCGATCAAGCTATGAAATCTGTAAGGACCTAACCTTGAGCATTACCTAATCTTTATGTTTAAGTCAATAATTCATTTTCTTACATGTAAATATCTTTATTTTTTATTGTTTTATAGAATTAGGTCATAACCATTACATAAATAAATATTACATCACAAAGTGGATACTTTATCTTATAATCCATTTTTTCTCACAAAATGTTACTTTTATGAAATAACAAGTTCTATTTTCATGAAATATCTTTAAAATTTTCATCTTGACCTCATACTTGTCCCTAATAATCCTTAAAACCCTTTTAAAAGTATTTTAATATTTTTTATGAGTACAAAAAACATAGTAAGGTGTATATAAAAATAAATAAATAAACATTTTAGTTCATGAATACTTATATAAGACTTATCTTTTTCAAAATTAAACTTTGGGATCAAAATAAATATTTTACTAAACAAGAAATAAACTTTTATGCCCAAATAATATCTTAAAACATTTCATAATAAATCATAAATGCAAAATAAAACTCATAAATTTTCTGTTTAAATCCTAGAAAACTTATGAAAACTTTTTTGAAAAAAAGTTATACATTTAACCCTTATAAATTAGTATATATTTTCCCTTAAAAATAATCTCATGATTAATCACATGGGAGTATAACATAATGAACATGGTATCATACGGTATAAAATAAATAGCATGGTATCATATGATAAAAAAAACATAGGAAATGTAGTATCAACACAAAACATGACATAAGCATAAGTCAAGGATAACTATTAAGACAACGTCACATGGTGGATAGAGTCCCATAGTGGATTAGGTTTACTCCCTAATACCATATATAATGTCTCATGAAACTAAATATTTAATCAATGCATTAGAGTCCTATATTTGTGCAAAAATCATAAAAAGTTCATGATTATGTGTGTTATACAAATAATATCAATCATTAGGCATAAACATATAAATTACTCATGGAATGAAATGGGTTGAATAATATTATCTAATTTTATGACACACCATGTGTCACAGTGTTGTTGTTTTAGAGTTATTTTATCTATCCTCAAGTGGTTTTGAGTTTCAATTGGTTGTAGGATGAAATTTTAATATTTTAGAGGCTTTTTGGGAAGATCATAGATAGCCCACACAATTAGCACTAATTGTGTGGTGCCCGTGTGTAACACCTATAGTTTTTAAAAGAGGAACATAATATTCAATAGAATATATCACATGAAACACCAATATTATAAGATAATGTATCACCCTAAGAATTTATTATGTATTTATTTTTAAATAAATTCAGTCTTTTTGATAGCTTGTGATTCATGCAGCACTAGGTTTAAGCAAAACACGACACTCTATTTAAATATTGTTATTTAAACATGACCATTATAACATTACCATTAAGTAAGAGGGTATGAATTGGAATAAAAAAATTATAAAAATTACATGCCTTACACATATATAAAAAAGTTCAATGGTTATTTATTGATTAGAAAAAAATAAGTATTTGAAAGAAATTTGTTTTCTGAAAAACATTATTTTTCAAAAAGGCGGCTTAGTTTCACTTTGCACGCATTATATAAAATTAATTTATAACAGTTTTATAAATTTTATTTTATAAAATTGACTTTATTTTTGAAATCTACATATCAAAAATTAACTTAGAGTGGATTTTTTGGATTTTTTTTGAAAAGTTTTATTCTCTGATGAATAGTGAAAAATAATTATTTTTATTAAAATATATCTTTTCATTTAATAAATTTACAAGCCCCATTTTATTTTAATGTGGTTCTAAAAGTAAAATTATTTCAATTATATATTAATTAATACAAATTATGTCATTTTAATCAATCTCATATTGAATTTTTATATAAGAACTATTTCAGCTTTTGAAAGTTTTTTTTTGGAAAACAGTTTTCGACACATCTATGCCTTTAATTTTAAATTAAATATGAAAATTATTTTAGTTGAATTTGGAAAAATAGATTAAATATTTTTCAACTTAAAAATTTATATTATCTAATATTTTCTACTTAATTTATTTCCATAATGAATAGTAAAAACAATACACAATATTTATTATGGTTAATGTAAAAACAAGTTTATCAGGGGTTAAACTAAGATGACGGAAAAATTTTATAATTTATATTCGATGGTAATATTTCTAACTTTTCTATTTTAAGTTTTAAAATGGTCTATTTTTTATCGTTGTGTAATGAAAAAATGTGGTTGGAATTCTTTATTTTCCAAAATTCCAATTATGTCCTCTCCCCTACTTATAAAAGACCACCCCTTCTCCAGTACATTAAACACTTCAAAAACAAATTGGCTTATCCAATAACTTCCCAAATAACTTCCCTAATTCTATACCCTCATTATAAAATAATTTTTTGATCATAAATATACCCTTGAAATTATTTCAGTGCAAACCAAAATAATTTATCTAAAGAAGTGGTAACATACTTAACCAAACATTTTATTTTATTTATTCCTAAAACTCCTTAAAATATTATTAAACCACGATGATATAATAAACATATAATATTATATATAGTAATATTTTTTTATTTTTACCTACATCTTTCCCACACTCTCTAAAATGTGAAATGAAACCACTGATCATGTGTACTGTAGACTATCATCGCTTGTACCGACATAATTCGTTTTTCACCAACGCTTATCATATAAGAAAATAATGATGTGTATAATAATTATATATTATATTTTTGATATAATTATATTTATGTAATTATAATTTCATATATACCTTCTTACCTTACATTTTGTAAATAATATGATAGTGTTGCTTGTGTGTATGGTGGACTACCGCCGCGCAAAGTGATATAATTCATTTTTCACTTATGATTTACATGGTTGGTAATAAGGATTAGTTTTATGTTGAAATATGATATTAATAACATATTAATAATTTTTAAAAATTAATATATTATATAATCTCATACCTTACCATCCATTGAATAAATGATAATGTCTGTCGTGTGTACGGCGGACTACCGCTTCGCGAAGCGATGTGATTCGTTTTTCACTAATGATTTACATGGAAGGTAATAAAGGATATATTTAATGAGTATATATGATATATATGGAATGATATTTATAATTTATAATTAATATACAATATACTTCCTTACCTTTTAACCTGTTAAGTAAATTGTAACGTCGTCCGTGTGTACATACGGCCTACTATCTCTACAAAGTGATGTGATTCATTCTCTATCTTCAAAATTCAATAATTATTATAAATGTATATCTAATGAAATAAAATTATGGAACTTTATCCTATGTTTGGGATCAAAAACTTTTAAAATAAAACAATAATGATAAAAAAGTCAATTAATAATTGAAACAGTGGTGATAATGAATGATTATTAATGAATAGGTAATAAAATATTATAAAAGGGTCATATATGATATTATTAATTTCAATATGGTTTTGGTGTAAGTTAATAACAATATTAAAACTACTATAAATAAGTTTAAAGAGATATTAACTAAAGGTAAGTGTGAGGTAAGGGATTTATTAACACAATTTTAATTTATTAGGTTATATGGATACTTCATTGATTATATTATGTCAATATTTTGTGTGAAATTACTTTTGGTTGATTTATGTTTTATTTCCACTTTTATTTTTATAGATATAAATTTGTTTCATGTAATAATCCCATTTATTAACTCTATCCTCAATGGCATGAACTTTGTAAGGGTTTTTTATCTAACTTTTATTTTCATTATACATATTCTATATTCAACACTTATTCCTTTTTGTGGCATATATGATTTACCTTTTCATATGTTATATCAGGAATATATTTATATTCATGTTATTTAAAGTTTCATTTGATGTTATTTATTTCGCGGTGCTTATTATTCAAAAGTTACCAATGTTTTAAGGGTTCATTTCACAATCTCATCATTATGAAGGATTGTTTTTGTTTTTTTGTTTCCTCTAGCAGAATTATTTGATATTTTTATATTAAAATAAATATATTTTATTATCATATTGTTATTAATTAATTTTTAAGGTAATATTACCATTTTTTACTCTTTCATACATAAAATTATTGATAATTTGGTTTAAATAAAATCTAACTGCATTTATCTCTTCGTTCGAAAATATTTTTTTCTTCCAAAACCATGTTTTATAAAAATGTTTTCCAAATGGTTTTACTATGATATCTTAAAGTAATTTTAATCCTTATTTATATTTTCTTTACAAAAAAATAATAGGAAACTTCCTATCAATTTATGAACAATGAACTTTTTGGATTTTATTATAAAATTGTGAAATGAATCTCTATTTTTTAATATATTCATCATAAATTGTAATCTTCCATCGACATGACCACTCAATGTTTTAAAACATCCATTTTAAGTTTCAAAGGTTATTTAAAAAAAATGTTTGAGAAATTAATATATTTTAAATAAGTTTTTTAGAAATGAAAATGATATTTTCCTCATGAAATGTTCATATTAATCTTCTTAAAAAAAATTAACCTAATATGAAATACTTTGATCTTACTCAAAGTGAAAAGGTTATTTTCCTCAAGAATTTTTTTAATATTTTTAAAATAATTTTGATTAATTGAAAAAAAACAATTGATGTTATAGATTTATTCTAAATTATGTATATATTTCTCTCAAATATATACCTAGTTTACTCTCCCTTACTTTTATGGGGTAATAAATGCCTTATAATCATTTATAAAATTCCTTTATTATGAAATATACTTTGAATATGATATGAATAAAGATTATAAAAACCATTTATTTCAATGGGTAATTCTAATATTATGCCTTATAATTGATTTCCTTTATATGGAACACATAGATCATAAACATTTTATTATGGGTGTGCCCATATAGTTCTATAATGAATTAGTTAAATCTTTTTTCTCATGAGACACAATGTAGTGGATTAGGGAGCAAACCAAATACATTATGGGTTTTTTTACACTACGTTATATTGTATGTCAGTAAGCATTGAATCTTTTTTATGTTATGTTATATGTTGTTTCCAAATTTCCTATTATGTCATGATATATGATAACATGTTCATTATTATATGATTATATGAAATTACTTAATATCCATCTCTTTTATTATATCATGTAATATATATAATAGACATGTTATGTTTCGTTATCATGTTTATCCCCTTACTTGGATTTCAAGCTCACCCCTTTCTTATATATATTCTTCAAGTTATGTTATAAAGTTTTAGGAGTTTAAATTAATTTTGAATCTCACTAAGGAAAAGAAAAAAATGACAAGGATGCCTTATTTTAGTTTCATTTGATGTACTATGATCCTAGTACTCCAAATACAGTAGGCCTGATGATCTTTGGGATTATAATGTTTGGATATTTATGTTTAAAAATCATATAATAGTATGTGTAAAAGGATTTGGTTTCCATGGTTTATATTAGATCAAAGGTTTAGTTATCCTTTGGAACTATGATGATAAAAATTTAGTTGGAAACCTACATGTAATTATAAGGATAACTATTAGCATAAGTCTATGTATAAGAAAATATCATAGAATTTTGTTGAAGTTTGGAGAAAGTGGTTTCCATGAAATTACATTCTTGTCTGGATATTAAAATTTGACATGGTTCTAGAATAGATGTACCTGGGGTTAATAACTCTGAAAAATATATGTTTGTCCAGAATTTAGAATTACCGTGTACATGAAAATGGTCATTACTATGCACCTAGCTTGACACACCTATGGGATATGATTTGGAAATTCATAAAATCTTTGTGAACCCCCATAAAGGATTTGAATAGATAATCATCTTGAATGACCTAGGATAAACCTAAGGTGTCATATATTAAAAATAGTGTTTCATAATTTAGACATCCTATAAATGGTTTTCACAATTACTTAGTTTCCCACTATGATTAAAATTTATCATAATATGATTTTTTTTATTTTAATAAATGGATTGAACCAGGAGGAATCGTGTTAGAATTTCATGTTATGGACACTTTAGTGATTCTAAGAAAACAATATGGATTATGACTGGAGAAAAATATATTTTGATTATACCTAATCATCTATCGCAATATATGATTAACAACATGAAATTTAGTGATATTCTTAACAAGTCAAATAAGTGGAGGATGAGCTTTTATGAAAGTTCATGTAGTAATGATAATAGAGGAAAGAATATCCATCTACCTACATGTCAATATGGTTTGAAGAATAACTAAGATGAATATCTCAAATTGAGAGGAAAATTATTTTTATGTGGAAATAGTTTTCATAGAGAAATAAATTTCCAAGTGCTTTTATATATTATATGTGGGGTACTTGAGCATTACCCAATTCAATTCCCTAAAATAAGGGATAGCCCATAGACCAAGGAAGGAACTATGTTATACCAAATTATGAAAGTAAAAGGTTTGAAGTATTTATGTATTAGGATTTCAGAATTAGATTATAGAAATAATTTACTAACGGTATTTTGGTTTTAAGAATTGTGAAACATCAAAGTATTGTGTTAATTTTGGAAGCACGTATGTATTCATGTAAGATTAACATAAGATTATGGATTATATTATGGTTTTATGAGTTTATGTTTGATAATAAGTTAAATGTATTAAACACCCCTTTTTAGGTTTTAAGTTAAAAAAAATTGAGGTCACTAATGATATTTCAGGTGATGTTTTATTATGTTGAATAATATATAACCTTTTGGTCTAATATAAAGGATTATTTTGGAAGAATAATATTATGTTTTTGAAGATGAAGACTACAGGGTTTTAAGGTTAGAAACTTATGAAATATATTATTTTTAAAATTGGGAATTACTATTGAGGTATTATATATTAATGAATTATATGGGAATACTTTTGGTAACCATTTTGGTTTTAGTAAAGATAAGATAAAAATATTATTATTCTTTGGGGTATTATGTGATCTATTAGAAGTTTATTTTAGTGATTTAGGAATGAAACATCCATATTGAATTATCATAGTTTATAGAAAAAATAATATTTTCATATAAATAATTAATGGATGAAATTATACTTTTCATGTAATTATATTTCTTTATTCTCTTATTTAGGATAATAAATGGATCCCTCAACTCTAGAGAAAGTATCTTGAAACAAAAACATTCTTATAGTACCTTTATTTACAATGAATCAAATGGTCATTTGACTCATACAAAAATTAATGGTTTTGAGATCCTTAAATTTCTATTAATCAGTTACTTTAGTTTGATCAATGATCTCTATTACTATATATTAATACTTGGGCATTAATGTTCTCTTCCATGCCATTGTTTTCATTTCCTATTAATGTTATCTTATATGGAAACCTACTAATGTATTATTCTAGATGACCTTCATCATTCATTTTTTATCTAAAAAGTAGATGTTTTAATAACCCTTTTTACAATGGGGGTTTCCAAAAAAATTTATTTTCAAATTTCAAACCCTTTATTACTGTGATAAAGATTGAATTGTGAGGACAGAATTTATTTAAGGGGGTAGAATGTAACACCTTGAGATTTTAAAAGAGGAACACATGTTCAATAGCATATATGACATGAAACACCAATATTATAAGATAATGTAACACCATAATACTTTAGGATATATTTAATTTTAAATAAATTCAATCTCTTTGATAACTTTCAATGGATACAACACGAAGTTTATTCAAAATGAGACACTCTATGGAAATATTATTATTTAAACATGACCATTATAACCTAGTGGTCAACTTGACTGGTATTAATGTGAAAAAATAAATTATGAAAATTATATTTTTTACAAATTTATAAAATAAATTCAATGGTTATCTACTAATTGTATATAAAATTAGAACCATTTGAATGAAAAGGAAATATTTTCCAAAAAATAGTATTTTTCTAAAATTCGATTTAGTTGCGATTTTCACACATAATTTAAAATTAATTTTAACTAATTTTAGAAATGTTATTTTATAAAATTTAAATCATTTTATAAATCATAATATTAATATTATCTTAAGGTAATTTTTTTATTTTTCAGAAAAGTTTAATTTTTCGATGAATTGTGAAAGATATTAATTTTTATTAAAAAAATAAATTTCATTTAAAGAATTTTCTTGACCAATTTTATTTTAATTTTGGTTTAAAAGTAAAATTAGTTAAATTATATATTAATTAATACAAAGTAGGTCCTTCTAATCAATTTTATATTGTATTTTAATATAAAAACTTTTTCATGTTTTAAAAGTTTTTCTTTTGGAAACCGTTTTGTTTTAACACGTCTTTAGGTTTAACATAAAATTAAATTATGCAACATCTATGTGTTGAATTTATAAAAAAAATATTCCATATTTTTAATCATTATAATTTTTATTATATAATTTGTTCAACTTAATTGTTTACCATAATGAATAGTTAAAAAATTAAAAATTATTTATAGTGGATAAGGTAAAAATAGGTTCACTATGGGTTAAACTAAAATGGACCAAAACTTGTATAACTTCTATTTTATGGTCATATTTAGACCTTATATATTATTATATTAAAAAATGGTTTATATATATCCTCTTGGAATGGTAAAAACATCGGTGGAATTATTTCTTTTCAAAAATTCTAAGTGCATCTTCTCCCCCATTTATAAAAGGTCACCCCTTCTTCTCTACATTACACACATCCAAAACCAATTGTTTCATCCAATAACTACAAAAATAAATTTCATAATTCCATAACCTCATTCTATAATTCTTATTTTTATCATAAATCCATCTTATAAAGGCCTTTGGTTCAAAGAAAAGGAAGTTGTTTGAATTAGAGGTAACGTCCTTAACCAAGAGCTTTATTTTATTTCTTCCTCTACCTCCTTAAAATATTATTAAAACATTATTATATAATAACCTAATTATCCAAAATATACTTATATATTTTTATTCAGACCTATAACCATCCCCTCATCCTTCAAATGGGAAATAAAACCATTGATCATGTGTACGTTGGAGTACCGCCTTATGAACCAACATAATTTATTTCCTATCATCGCTTCTCACAACTAGATATAATGGTGTTTATAATATTTATATAATATATTTATGATATAATTATACTTATTTAATTATTATATCATATATATGTTCTTAATTTACTTTCTATAAATAATATGATAACATCGTTTGTGTGTATGACGCATTACCAACATGTGAAGGGATGTGACTTGTTTTTCACTGATGCTTTACGTGGAAAGTAATAATGATTATTTTTATGTTGATATATGGTATTAATGAAATATTAATAATTATTTAAAATGTATATATCATATAATTTAATACCTTATAGTCCATTGAATTAATGATAACATCCTTTATAAGGCCCCAACCTAAAACATTACATTATCTTGAGTTAAGTCAAGAATTCACATTAAGGATCTTTTTAGGTTTAGAGCATTAGATAATTAGTCTATAACTATTACATAACAAAATAATGAAAATTAAAAGTGGTCACTTCAAAAATTATCAATTTCTTTCATAACACATAAACTTTTAAAAATAATCATGGTTTATTTTCATTTTTTATCATCATATTTTTTCATTATTTCCATCCTTGACTCTATTCTCCCTTAAATCCTATGAATATATTTAAAAACATGGGATGATAACAAAAATATCAGTAAGGGAAATAAAAATAAAGAAAATTCATTATTATATTTAAAATATGGTAACCCATTTAATTTTCTTTGAGTGGATGAAAAAAACATTTTCACATTTATAAAACTCATACTTTTTTCTCAATGAAAAATACTAAAACCAATAGAAAGTAATTAAAACTCATTTAGGTGACTTAGACCATAAAATAAATAAAACCCTATAAAACCCATTTTAATTGGAATAACAATATGACTGACATAAAATATTATTATTAACCAATGAATTAGAGATCTATAATGGGGATCACACATCGTAAAAGATATATCAGGCTCACTCGTGAGCTATAATGGGGACCATCCCTCCAAATAAGCTATAATGGACTCACCTATGAGTTATAATGGGGCTCAACCCTTTATTTAAGTTGTGTAGGGATCACTCGTGAGCTATAATGGGGATAATACCTTAGTATAAAATATATTGGGATCACCTATTTCATATAATTCTCAAGTACCATTTCACGAAAGAAACACGGTCATCAAAAAACCCTTTTTAAAAACATGTTCTAATCCCATGTGAAAAACAAAATCCGTATAAAAATACCATTTTAATTTAAACACCCATTTTCAATACCACGATACCCCAAAAAAGTAATAAGGTATTTATTTTCCTTTTAAAAACATTAATCCTTATAGAGGAATCAATTTATCAAATAATAGTTATGGCGGCGGAGAATTCATTGTCTTCGTATATATTAAAATAGAAAAAATTTATTTTTCATTTTGTAAAGAAAGTAAAATGCTTTATAAAAAAAGATTACTTTTGAAAAAAATAAATTAAATTAAATATAGACATAAAATTTCGTGTATAATCCTTCTATATACATATAAATAAATATGAAAATTAATATCATGAATAAAAATATTTGATAATTAAATCCATAAACATTGAAGGTGTCCCATACCACTTTGAAATTTAAAAATATTAATCTCCATGAATTAATAAATTTACCAAAATAATAAATAACATTATTATAGATAAAATATTGATATTAAATGTCATAGTGGTTGTAAATACACCTTATAAAGGAATAAAGGTGCATATTATCAAGAAAAGCCTTAATGAAAAGAGATTGAGACGAAATATCTTACCTTGAGTCTGAATCGTCTCATACATTATTTATCTTCCTGAATAATAAACGTTGGTTAATTAATACTTTATTTTTTAACCTTTTTCCAGTTCATTATTCTTTTTATATTACTTGTTATCATGTTATAACAATTACATAATTACTTAAGTTCATATCGGACATTTTGTCGATATTTGGAACTCGAGTTGAAAATAAACTTGGTATGATGTCAATTGTCCCTATGGTAATAATTCCATCATATAAAAAAATAAAGTAATAAAATAAAAATCACTTATACATAAATTTTACTTTTTAAATAAAACTATTAATTTTTTATATGAAAAATGAACAACATTATAATCATGGAGACGGTAGGTCGTATGTATGCATGAGTAATGTTTTCATTTTTCATTGACCATTATAGAAATAAGGTAATTATTATTTTATATTTAAATAATTATAATAATATAATTAAAATCATAATATTCATTTAAATATACTTATATATATCATACAAGTGATTTAGTGAATAAAAATGATTCGTATCGCTTCGTGGAGGTGATAGTTCACACGTACACACGAACGACGTTATCATTTTTATGTGCATGGAAAGTAAGAAGATAATTGAAATATTATTCTATTAAAATGATAAAAATTTCATAAATATTATATATATTCATTTATTACATCATTATAACTAGTGTTTATAGATGATAATGAAAAATGAATTTAGATCGGTTTGTGGATGCGGTGGTTCACACATACAAATGAATGATTAATTCCTTTCCCATTTAATGGAAGTGTAGATTGATTTAGGTGATTATATTAACATAATAAAATCTTAGTATATTTAGAATACTATATTTATTATCTCATCATAGTTTTAGGATACTTTAAGGAAGTGGAAGAAGAAATAAAATATAAATACTTAAAAAAATGATACCTCTTCTTCAGTTGATCACCTTTGAAAAACACCTTAACACCTCTAAGAAGGGTGTTCTGTATAAAATAATCCCTCACAAATTTGGGGATGGATTATAGGAATATGTTTGGTCTGATATTGGTCAAAAAAGGCTTTTTAAGTGTGAGTATTAGAGGAGAGAGGGTACCTTTTTAGTATATTTAGGTGATTATATTAACATAATAAAATCTTAGTATATTTAGAATACTATATTTATTATCTCATCATAGTTTTAGGATACTTTAAGGAAGTGGAAGAAGAAATAAAATATAAATACTTAAAAAATGATACCTCTTCTTCAGTTGATCACCTTTGAAAAACACCTTAACACCTCTAAGAAGGGTGTTCTGTATAAAATAATCCCTCACAAATTTGGGGATGGATTATAGGAATATGTTTGGTCTGATATTGGTCAAAAAAGGCTTTTTAAGTGTGAGTATTAGAGGAGAGAGGGTACCTTTTTAGTATATTTAGGTGATTATATTAACATAATAAAATCTTAGTATATTTAGAATACTATATTTATTATCTCATCATAGTTTTAGGATACTTTAAGGAAGTGGAAGAAGAAATAAAATATAAATACTTAAAAAAATGATACCTCTTCTTCAGTTGATCACCTTTGAAAAACACCTTAACACCTCTAAGAAGGGTGTTCTGTATAAAATAATCCCTCACAAATTTGGGGATGGATTATAGGAATATGTTTGGTCTGATATTGGTCAAAAAAGGCTTTTTAAGTGTGAGTATTAGAGGAGAGAGGGTACCTTTTTATAGGAGTGGGGAGGGCCACCCTTGCAAACTCCTAAAATATTAATTAAATATAAATTAAATTGTGGTTCCAAAAGTCCAAAAATAATTTTTTTAGAATATAATATGATTTTGGGTCTAATTAACGTAATATAATAAAAATCATACATGTTTTTAATATTTTTTAATCATTATCTTTTTTGATTAACCCTTATTTTACCTTTCTTAATCTTACCGTGATATCATATTATTTACACTTTGTGTGTTAATGTAATTAACATAACATTTAAAAAGACATAAAAAAGTGTTATTTATGGCATATAATGACTCATCCAGACTATTTGGTCTAATATTATATTTTTAGGAATTTTATAACATTTAATAAACTATTTTATATTTTAAGTTATGAATTATTTCAATTTTGACACGATTCATACATGACTTTTTAAAAAAATCATAAAAACATTATTCATTCAAAAAAATACATTATCTCAGTCATAAAATATCATATTCATCCATAAAATTAGTTTATGGAATCAAATATTTAAAGTTATGATTATTTTTTTTAATTAATGTCATTTATTTTATTTTTCCTTTAATAAATCTATTATTACATTATCATTGTGTAATAATTAAATTTAATTATATAATTTATAAAAATTATATATAAATTTAAATTATGTAGGAAATATTTTTATCTTTATAAGGAACATTTATAGTCAAATATATCACTTATATAACCCAATATTAAATTTTTTTTAGTAAGAAGATACATTTTTATGATATATTTGTCTTTACTTTAAATAAACGCTATAAATGTAATAATCACACCCAAGTAGATAAAAATGCACAATTTTCATCACAAGTGTTTTATTGGTCGTACATAATTTATCCTATAATATTATGAAAAGTTTTAGGGTAGTTTTATATTTTTATAATATTATTTTTACCCTTATTTACATGATTTACCCTTTAACCATGGTAAGAAAAATACTGAAGTTATTATTCACCAAAAATCATTTTTGTCCTATTAAAACAACTTTTTTTATACTAATTACAACCATATATATTAGTTTTTGAATATTAAACTCACAGAAGTAGCAAAATTAAATTTAAAAATTAATCCCATTGTCGGAATGAGAAAACGGGTTTTTTAAAAGTAAAAACCATCAAAAGATTGACATGAGTTTATATCAAATTTCAATAGAAAATTACATTAAATAACCAAAATTGTATTAAAGTATAAAAAAATAATCAAAATATACATTAAAAAATCCAAATGATAATCTAACAATATATATAAATTAGACAAAAAGGCAGTTTTGAATTAAAATGTTGTACTTTTCACTATTCATTAAAATATGAATCTTATCAGAAAATTACCAAAATTTCAACCAAAGTAATTTTTTATGTCTTTATTCCAAATAAGAAGTTTATTTTATAAAATATAACGTATAAAAGTAACAAAAAATATATTTAAAAATGGTTCTCCATCTAAAGTGGCACAACTACTTTTTAGAACAAATAGAGTATTTAATTCTTGAAATTGGATTTATTCTCATTTTAGGCCTATAAAATTTATTGATGAATGTAAAAACACTTAAAAAACATGTTTAAACATAATAATGTTAGTTCTGTTTATTCCCTCTAATACAACAGCTTGGTGTTAACTACTATTTGAAATAATAATATTAAAAATATATTATTTGTCAGTATAACTTAGTCTTGTGTGCAATGTAAGATTTCATAGAAACTCAATGCTTCATGTAAGTTATGCTATCAGAAATAGAATACCCATTAAAGTAAAATTAATATATAATTCATAAATATTAATAAATATGAAAAAGTATTGTTCTATAATTACCTAGGATGTTACATCCTTTTTGTGTAGGGCGAACTACCACCTCGCGAAGCGGTGTGATTTTTTTTCACTAACACTTTACATGGAAGGTAACGAGGGATAAATTTAATAAATATATATGATATATATTAAATTTTATTTATTTTTTATAATTAATATGAAATGCAATTTCTTACCCTTTCACCCATTAAGTAAATTATAATGTCGATTGTGCGTGCGTACGACCTACTATCTCTACAAAGTGATTTGATTCATTCTCTATGATCAAAATTAAAAAATAATGACAAAGATTTATGTAATGAAAAAATATTAAATTTATAAAATTATTATTATTATTTATAATTATTTAACTATATCATATGTTTGGTATTGCAAACTTTCAAGATAAAACATGTGTGAGAAAACATGGTAATTAACACCCGAAACAATTATGATAATGAATGATTGTTAGTTAATGGGTAATAAGATGTTACAAAAGGATAATATATGATATTATTAATATTAATATGGTTCTGTTATAAGTTAATAACATTCTCAAAATCTCTATAATGGATTTTAAAGAGCATTCATCTAATGGGAAGTGTGAGGTAAGGGGGTTCTTACATTAATTTTCATTCATTGGGTTATACATATACTATATTGAGTATATTATTCAAATATTATATGTTAAATGATTTTTAATTTATTTATGTTATATTTTAAATTTTATTTTTTTGGATATTCATTTTTTACACATAATCATTCAACTAATTAACTTTCACCTTAATAATATGTACTTTGTACGAGTTTCTCATCTCAATTTTACTTCTGTGATACATACGCCATATTCAACACTTATTCCTTTGTGTGGTGTATATACTTCACCTTTTGATATGTTATATCTTGAATAAATTTCTATTTATGGTATTTAAAGTTTCATTTGATGTTATTTATTTTATGGATATTACGAATCAATATTTACCAAAGTAGTAAGTGTTTATTTTACAATATCATCATTATTCAGGATTATTTTGTTTAAGTTTCCTTTAGTTGAATTATTTTATATTTTAGACGAAAATAAATCTATTTTATTATCCTATGGTTATTCATGATGTTTTAAAGTAATGGTACCATTTTCCTCTCTTTGGTACTTAAAATGATTAATATTTTTTTTAATAAAATACAACTTAATTTCTCTCTCATAGAAAAATAATTCTTCCAAATCCATGTTTTTTAAAAATGTTTTCAAAAAAAAATTTCTATGATTGTTTAAAGTAATTTTTACCATTAATGGGAATTTTACCAAAAAAAATTAAAATGAATCTTCCTTTCGTTTTCCGAACAAGGTACTTTTTTACTTTTCCTACAAATTTTTGAAATAAATATTTTATTTATTTATTTATAATGAACGGAACTCATCCACCATCAAAAAAAATTAATGTTTTAAAGGTTCGATTTTAATTTTAAAAAGTAATTTTCAAAAAAAAATGTTTGAGAAATTTTTTATGTTTTAAATAAGTGTTTTCACAATTAAAAGTTAATTTTCATCAAGTAATGTTTATCGTGATATTTTCAAAATCAATTTCCATCTAAGATCATATAATTTTATGTTACTCAAAGTGAAATGTTTATATTACTCAATAATGTTTTTAATATTTTTAAAATTATTTTCATTAACACTGAAAACCTTTGATGTTATCTATTAATTCTTAATTATGCATATATTTCTCTAATATATATACCTAGTTTGTTCTCCTATCCTTTAATGGGGTCATACATGCCTTATGATCATTTCTCAAATGCCTTCATTATGAAATTTCCTTCGAATATGATATGAATAAATATTATAAAACCCATTTTCTTATTCTAATGTTATTCTTTATTATTGATTTACTTTATATTTAACACATAGATCATAAACATGATATGATGGGTTTTCCCAGATAAAATTCCAATACATTGGGTAATGATTTAATCTCATGAAACATCGTGTATGGGATTAGGGAGTAAACCTAATCCATTATAGGACTTTGCACACTATGTGAAATTTTCTATATAGCAATCTTTGAATCATGTTTATGTCATGTTATATGTTTTTTACAAATTTATTATTATTCCATACTCTTATGATACCATGTTATTTATGATATGATTCCATGCAATTTCTCAATGTAATTATCTTTTATTATATCATGTTATATCTATGACTCACACATTATGTTTCCTTATCATATTTTTTCCCTTTTTAGGATGTCTAGATCACCCATTTATTATACATATTATCTAGGTTATGTTATACATTTTAATGAGAAAAAATTTATTTAGGATCTCACTACGGAAAAGAAAAAAATGTATGTTATGTTTTAGTTTCCTTTGATGTATTATGGTACTAATCTTCCAGATACAGTCAGCCTCATGATATTTTTAATTGTACTTTTGGGATATATATTTTTAAAAATCATGTAATAATATGTTTATAATGCTTGGGTAACTATACTATGTGGGTTCCCATGTGGTTTTGTGGTGCGGCGGATAAATTTCACACAGTTTGTTAATCCATGTTGAAAATGTGAGGTTGGGACCATCATTTTTATATAGACCTTTTTCACAGATTCTTCATTCTTTTTGAAAATGTGTGAATCTCAAAAACAATCGCCTGGGCTATAAAGTGTGTTAGGGGTGAGGAACATGGTTTTTTCAAACCATGTATCTCCCAAGGATTAACCATGCCGATTAAATTTTTTGGAGGTAGTGGCACCAGCATGGTTTGTTAATGGTTTGCCTAACCATGTGGTCAAACCATGTGAATTTTTTAGTTTTTTAAAAATTGGGGATTTCCAAAAATTCCCTCCTTAATTTTTAAGGGATTTTCACCCCCTATTCTCCCCAATTTCATTTTCCAACACTTAGGGGGCTTGTTGGAGATCCATCATCATCCTCCCTTAGATTCGTGCACCTCATTTGGTTTTTCTCAATCGATTTCAAGGTAATTAATTTTATATTTCTCTTCTAATCCTTTATATTGTTTTCTTACTTTGTTTCCCTTTTTTATTAGGAACCTAATCCACTGTGAAATTTAGGTATGGTGTTTTGGGTGGTTATAACCTTGGGATTTGGTCTCTTATAGTTTTTAGATGAGGTCTTCTTGCTTGTTGAAGGGGTCTCCATTGAAGGTGACATGTTTTGAGTTGTGTTTACTCTCTTCAAAGTAGGTTTTTCTATATAATTGTTTCATTGTGGAATTACAATGTACATGTTCTTTATTAATTCCCTTTTTATAAAAGTATTTATATATGTGATAACCTTGTTATATTTTTGAAAACATTTTTTGTTGTTTTAAACATAGAATAATTGGATTTTCATGTGGATTCCATGTTTTAGTGTTTGAAATAGATTTTTTAAAGGTGATAGAATTTTATGAAATGACCTTATGTATTTTTTGAAAATTTTTTCATGTTGTGAAATGGTTTTTGACTCAGTTTTAGATTTGGAAGAGTGAAAAAAAAAATTAAAATGAATTTGGATTTGAAATGAGGAAGTGAACTCAAATGTTTTATGATAAGGGTTTATTTAATTTATTTCAAATTTATATTTGAAATGTGTATGTGATTTACCCCTAGTGGAAAATTCCCTATTTGGTTTTGGAAAGGATTTTATGGAAATTGGTGGCCTTTTTCCTTATTTTGGTTTTCAAAGAGGAAATCCCCTATTAAAGGGTAGCTTTTGAATTTTTAAAAAAAGGGTGTGGTTTCTTTGTACCTACCAAAATGTTTGAAAGGGTGTTTGTGAAATTTTAAAAATGGATTGGAATTCTAGTTTTTTTTTTGTTAATGGCCTATTAGATATTTTTTGTTTCAAAAGTGGTCAATTCAATACACCCCTTGATCGCCCCTTGTGTGCATACTCCTTGTGTGGGTTCTTGATCACTATGGGATTTTTTTCCCATTTCGTAGGAATATTCTTGTTATTCCATATCTTCATTTTGAATATTTGTGGGGATTTTTATCATTGGGTGTTAGCGGTGAGGTTAATTAGGTTTATGCCTTTTCCATTAGACATTTATGGTTAGTTATTATTCCTCACTTAATTTTTATTGGTCGTGGGAAATCGGTTAATAAGTGGGAGATATAGCTTGTTCCACTAGTTGGTTTAAACATTACTATTTGCCTACTAGCCATGCTAGTCACATGGTCTAGGTGGGGGTTTTTTATCACAATTATTCTTGTGTGTGAAAATTAGATGATGGTTTAGAATTTAGCACATACTAGTAGCTTGTTTTGGTGGTTAAACCCATATATGGTCAGATTCTTGGAATTTCAGTGACATTTGATAGGAAAGTGACATAGTTGATTTCTTGGTAAGTTATTTATTGAAGTGATATTGATGAAGAGCATTTTTTATCATTTATCCTATTTTCATTGTTATGTAACCTTATTTTTTCATATTATATATATATATATATGTGTATATATATATATATATTCCCTATGCTTCTTGGTGTCTGTTTTATTGTGATTGAACCATGTGTGTGTGTTAGGTCATTCCCATTGAAAATGAGTTTTCAAAAGTGTTTTTGAAAACCTATTTTTGGATTTTTAAAGGCACTTGTACAAGTTCATTATACTGGATTTCAAAATGGGTTTTGGTTTAAAGAAGTCGTAGGTAGTTAAATAATTTTATGTCACTAATTTAATTTAAATTAAACAAATATATCATTTTTAATAAATATAAACATGCTTATGTGGTTTTATTTTTTATTTTTATAGTTTATTGGTTTTCAAAATATATATGTTTTATTTTTGAAAACAAAGGAAAATTTTTTGGAATATTTTTAAAGAATTGTTTTTATTTTAAATACTATATATATGAAAATATTATCTTCAAGTTTATTTTAAAAATATCTTTGATGATTTTCCTTATGAAACGTATTTAATATATTTGGGTGGTTTTGGTGACCAACTGGGATTTTTAGCTCATACCTTCAAAATTTAAGGATACAGGTTTATATTTGGACTTATTTCTGTCCATTGTGGACAATGTGGGGTGAGTTGGGTAGTGATGAAAACCAAAGGTTTCATGGATATGGTTTAGGCTTGGATCAAGTTGGTTTGTTGTTTGTTTATTTTTTAGCTTTTTATTTGTTCTTCCTGAGTATATATTTTTCTTACAGATGTTTTCTATGTATATGTAAATTGGTTGGATCAGTTTATTTGGTTGCAAGTTGTTTGTAATGAGTGTTTTATTTTGGATCTTATATTTACTTATTCAATTTTATTTATTTATGATTAATAGAAATCATTCCCAAAAGGATTCATGTGATTCCTATGCATTGGTTTCCAGACCGTGGGGATTAGAAATTCCCTTTATCCTTGTGGTAAATCGGGTTGGGTTTTAGGTTCAGTTGAATCCTGGGTGGTTCATTACAAAATGGCATCATCGATTTGGGTTTTACCTAAGTAGGAACTTATTCTTCTCTATATTCCCTTGTTATTTGGGGATGTATTGGTAAAATAGAATTAAGGTTGTTAGATCTTGAGAGGTATGGGTGGGAAGAGTCTATTAAGATCTTACTCATCCCAAGCCTCAAGTTTCCATTAGAAGTTGAGTTTTGAATCATGGATTTTATTTTATCTATTTTGGTTAATTTTATTGGATTTTTGATGTGATCTGATGTTTGGATCCACTTGGATTATGTTAATAATATTGGGGCCACTCCTTTGCCTCAAGGTGGTAAGGGAGGAGAGAATGAGTTGTACCATTAGAATTCATGTCTTGGGAAACCATGTCGTGTCTTTGTGTTTGATTATTCATACTTTATAGGGCATGATTCACAATTGGCACTTGATGGTCCAACTCATTCAGCCAATGTGTGCATAACATTATTTCTTCCCCGATTATCTTGTTTTGACTCCTATCAATTATTTATTCTCCTAAGGTGATTTTTACCTATTGGGAGTGGAATGAGTAGTTTGTTTATTTAATTTTATATTTGATTCATATAAATATTGTTTCATTCTTGTGTTGTGATTATTAGTTATTAGTTTTGAAAACCCTATTTTGGAAGATGTAAAACACTTTAGTGAAGTGCCCATTTTTAAAATTTTGTTTTTTTGAGATATTTTATAAATTTTTTATTTCCTATACTGTATTCTAAAAATGATATGTTTCAAAATGGGATATTTTGTTTTTAAAATAGGTTAGAAAGTGGCTTTATAAGGTTAAAAATTTTACAATCTTTTTTGGGATGCGTGACCCTTAAATCAAAATGTAATATTGAATGTGATTTTATGAAATGAATTTATTGGGATGTTTTTTTCCACCAAGGGTTTTTTATGGGATGGAGAAACCTTAAACTAGTACCTTAGTTGATAGTGATTTCAAAATTACTCTATAAAAATGGTGGTTTTAAAAGAAAAGTAGTTCTTTTCTTGTATCCTTGTTAAGTGTCTCATTTGAGTGTTGTTGTTTAGTGTGATTTTTGATGTGTTGGAATCATTTGGATTATGTTTGATATTTGAAATGTCTATGTTTATGCCTCATACATGTTTTTGTTCCCCTATAATTTTTGAAAAGGTTTCTTTAGTTATGGTTCCCATCCATACTCCAAGTGGAGTGGTGGATATGGAATCATTGTTAATCTCAGATCTCATCTTAGACTTCAAGAATCAATATCCACCTTCATTAGGTGGTGATCAGAGGTTAGTGGAAGATGAGAGGTGGTTATGAGAGATTAATGTGATCATTAATTCTCTTTGGACACCTAGAGATTCTTATTTAAGATCTTCTAAGATATTTTTGTTTTGTTTTAGATGATATGGTGGAAGTTTTTGGTTCATCCTCTATTTTTCAAGGGTTTTCTTGAATGTTTCAGGGATATTTACATCTTATGGTTCTTTCCAGAGATTGTTAAAGGGGATAAGGTTCTCAGGTCACTTAGATTTTTCCTCTATTGTGGCCTTTGGTTCATCTTTAAAAGTTTTATGATCTTGGTTTTTCGGAAAGGTCTTATGGTTTGACCCTTTAAAGGCGGGATGCATTTCTTTGGTACCTTCGCTTATTGTTATGGATTCTGATGTTGTGTTTGTATTTTGTGGATGATTCCATTTTTTGTTGTTTCAGTGTATATATTGAATAGTGGTTTATGGCATTCCTTATTATTATTATGGAATGTTTTCCCCCCTTGTGGGGGCCTTTGAGGTTTTTCTGGTTTGTCTCATTCATTATGGTAGGTCATGATTTCTGTTTTTTGAGCATCATCATTAGGGTGAACCATCCTAGAGAGTTTTTTTGTGCTCATTCTTATGTTGAGCCTTTGAGGTGCTTATTGTGTAGATATGAGATAGGCCATGGGTGTGCGACTGGGATAGTTATGGTATGTGGTGTTGTAGTTGAGTTTAGTATACCATATGGTGTTTTTATTGGGCCATTTAGGATGCACCATATAAGGGTGATATATCATTGACCCTAGGTTATTTGTGTGTTTTGTGACCCAAGGTGATAGCTCATATCCTTACATTAAGGCTAGTTGTGGTTTATTTATTCCTTTGGTTTATAAAGTGCTCATAGTTGAGAATGTTTTTATCACATTGATGTTCATTGATTGAGGATGTGTCTCTTGGAAGTTTTTATTCTATGTAACCATGTTATAAAAACTCTAAATGGTGGGGAGACTATTATAGAGTAACTCTAAATAGTGGAGAGACCCTATTAGGTTTCCCATGAATTTTTGGGATTCTTGATCGAGATTCTTGTTTCTTTTATGCTTCGATATGTTTGGAAATCTTATGGTTGATTGGTTTTATTGCTTTTCAGGATCTTAGTTGTTGGATTTGTGGTTGAGTGGCCCTAATTAGTTATTTTGAGTTAAGTCCTTTTGGATATTTGTTTCTTCACTATTTTGTTTTAATAGGGACTTTCTTGGGGAAGAAAGTGGCCTGGTTGGGATTTTCTAACACCCCATGTGGCAGGGTATTTTTGTTTTAGTGTGATTTTATCTAGGTTTGAGTTTTTTTAGTTTTGGTCTATTTTAGGAAATAAATTCAATGTTTTTTTAGGAGTTTTTGGAAGATCATAGTTATCCAACATGGTTATCACTAACCATGTGATGCCCATGTGGGTGCCCAAGTGGGCATGTGGTATAGTGCACAACTTGCACACAGTTTGTTAAACCATGTATCAAGCATGTAGTTGGGTCTATTATTTTCATAGAGCTATTTTTTATTTCTTCTGTATAGTTTTCCAAACCATTCAGAGCTCCCTAGAAGTTGTACGAATCATAGAGTGTGTCAGGGGTGAGGTGTATAGATTTTCTAAATCATGAACCACTCATGGAGTAATTGTGCATCATAAAATTTTGGGAGTTAGTGTCAGCCACATGGTTAGAAGACAGTTTGTCTAGTCATGTGGCTAAATCATGTGAATTATCCAAGTGTTTAAAAATTTAGGATTTCCCAAAATGACCAAGTTGATTTAAATATGTTTTCACCTCATTTTCTTCCTATTTTTTCATATGACCCATAGGGGTCTTAGGGGATCTTTATATTCTTCCTCTCTTGGATTCATGACCTTTCTTTTGTGTTTTTCAAGTAATTCCATGGAAATTAATTCTCACTTTCTCATCTACTCTATATTATTTTCATCCTAATTTTCCCCTTCTTCGTGGGACCCTAATCTATTGTGCAAGCTAGGGATGGGGTTTGGGGTGGTTTTGACCTAATATTTTGTCTCTTTCAATTTTTATAGGAGTTATTATTAATTTTTGGATTTGTTTCCATTGAAGTTAACACATTTTTTCTGGGGTTTCCTCTCTTCAAGGTATGTGTTTCTATGCCATTGTTTCATTATGGAATTATAATGGGCTTGTTCTTTCTAAATTACCTTTTTATGAAAGTATAAATATGTAAGTACACAATCAAGATTGTTGTATCAATAAAAGGGGAAGGGGTGAATTAGTGATATCTTTTTATTGTATATTTCCTTGCTTATGAAACATCCTTCAACTCCTATTAAATATTTCTTTCCCTATTGAAAACAATTCAGACAGACATCCACAAGAGCATAAGAATTAAGAATTTTCACTATTCAATAAGAATGGAAATGTCCTTGGAATTATTTTGAAATGATCTAATACCAGATAATCCACTAGAAAACAATCCTTTGTGTGAAATAAAATGAGTAGGATAAGCCCTTACACTCATGTAGTACTATATAAACAATTCAATAGTATGTGTTATCCTTCTAGAACAAATGATGTAATACAATGGTTTGTAACTAAGTATGTTACAGTGAATATTTATCAAATTTCATAAATATAAATATTCAAAACAATTTTTCACTTTCATACCCATAATCTGGTAAGAAATTTTTTGGGAATTGTTATAAAACTCAGTTCAATTTCCTATTCTGATTTATCAATATGAAAAAATAAATGACTCTTTTAGAATACGATTGAGACAATTCTGAACACCTTATTATTCAATCTAGGAGTCCCAATATAATTTTCAGAATCTGATTTATCAATATAATAACAAGATGAATATGATAATTAGTTTAATATGATGACTATTTGAAGCGTTGCAATATTTTCTCTTCTCCTTTCTCTTCTGTATGACATGAATTCTTTAAGGAAAAAATCAGTACCCTTATTCTATATGGGAAATTCTTCAGAGTTCCAACTTCTCTCTACCTTTCCATGAATAGTACCTTTATTAGAAAGTACAAAGTATTTTCCCTTTTATACTCACCCCTAATGAGGTTTGGGTGGGATTTTGAAAATTTTTCCCACTCAACCATTTTTTTTGAATTTACATGTTCCCTTAAATTTCAGGTTCATATTGACTTCATCAATGCTTCTCATCTCTTCTCAAACAATCTCGAAACTTATAACAACTTCATATCTGCTTCATATTTTCTTTATAAACATCATTCTGATTCTGATTCTCCACTCTAATTTCCTGATCTGATATCTTTATTAAAATGATCCATACCAATTGCATGTATGGAGAAATAGACAGCATTAATCTTCTCATGAAACCTCATTCCAATTCCAATTATCCATTTTAATTGTCATTACAATCTATCTCATTGAGATGAAAAAAATGTAAAACAATAGATTCTTTTATCTTAACCCACTTGAACGATGAACAAAGTAATTCAACCTATAGAAAAATGGTTGATAACATTTTTGATAATGTTTTGACATTCTTTTTCAATTGGCTCCAATATCTTCAACTAATTTTCTTCTTCATTGGTCCCAAAAAATCCCGATGATAAAAAAACTCCCTTTGATGATTATGATGGTATATTGATTATGATGGACTAGTATCGATAGCTTAAACTTTAGAAAATCATTTCTCTTCTAAATACGATAAGAATGATCATTCTTAACAAATAATTATGTCTCTAATGAATATGATGACATACTAAATCATATGGTGTTGTATTAGTGGTTCCTTTATTTTTTGAATATTATTCTCATTAAATTATTTTTTCATGGATTTAAACAATTTTTCTTTAGGTCTAACTAAAAATATATTCCTCTATTACGATCATCTTTCTCAGACATTAAAAAAATTTGTATCTTGTAATCCCATTACACAGATCTTGAGACTATAAAACATCATCTTTACCAACTTTCACTTTATAAAAATTTCAATAAGTATCATGAATTTCTTAATTACTTTTAATATGATGAATATCAGCTTTATAATCATCTAAATTACCAAGTAAAGTGTTGTAAATTCCCTATCTTTCATCAATACATTTATTTCCTATTCATCCATAATACAATTGGCCTGAATATGATTGACAACAAATTTTCCCCCTTTTATTCATAATGTTTTTATCCCCAATTTTATAGAATACTTATGATTTATGACTACTCCAAGATTATCAAAACATTGGTATATTTATATTAGATTCAAGATGAATCTGATTCTCCTCTTCATTGTGATCAAACTTTTCATTTCAGACTTAGGTTTATTCTGATGATCCTTTTCTTCTAACAAGAATATCCTCAATATGATTGACATTTTCAAGCATTGTGAGTTTTATTTCTTCAATATGATATATTACTGAATACATTTTTTAATACCGATCACCATTTTTGAAAAGGTGAATTGATTCCATTCCTTTTATATTACTTTGAAAACAAAAGACAACAAACATCTTCAAACTTTCCCAAAACCTTACTCAACCAACTTGGCCCCAAAAATCTCCCCCTTTGGATTTTTTTGAAAACCATGGTTCAAAAATAACTGAACTTTTTAACCTCATTCTATGGATTACTTATCAAAAATTCAAAGCCTATGTGAGCTAGCTCAATATAGGAAAGAAGAATTTTTGATAGCAAATCCATTATATCCAAAAGTATTTATTATAAAACTTCCTCAAATTTTATTCTTCATCATTTCTTCCCCAGATTTAACTTCCCTTGAATACAAAAAATTGTTTCCTATAATCACTCAATCAAAAAGATAGAATAGTTCAGAAAATTACATGTTGAATTCAAATCTTACCCACAACAACCCATTTTTACATGATTTCTTCAAGGATAGATTAATGAATAAATTCTTCCCCTTGAAAACACTATCCAGAGGTAAGATAAGAGTGGGGACAAAAACGCATACCTCAAACTTAATTTCAAAGAGTTTGGACACCCATTTTCAACCTCAATTTAGAAAAATATTCAATCAGTAAATGTTTTTTGAAAATTTTAGCAACTTTTTCTTATGTAGGAACATAATCCAACTTCAATTCATTATTCTCCACATGTTATTTTATAAAATGTCATTTGATATAAATATGTTTTGAATTAGAATTTTATAATGGATTCTTGGTTTGTTTTATTACACTTTGACTATCACAACCCAAGAACAAGTGTAAATTCACTTAAAAAAGTAAGTATTCTAATGGATTCTTCACCCACATAAGTTGGGAAGCATCTTGAGTGAAAACAATATACTCATCTTCAGACGTTCTAAGAGTTACTGAACTTTATCTTTGTATATGCTAACTAAAAAAACTTTTCTCAAGAAAAAAATACTTCACTAGATGTAGATCTTTTATAATAAACATTTCCTTCACAATTAGCATCACAATACCCAAATAAGTAAATTGTTTCTAAGATATCATACATTATTTCAAAAAAAATCACCTTTTATATATCACATAATTATTTTTCCAGCCATCAAATTTGATTATTTTAGAGAATTCTGAAATATTTTACATAAGGTGATAGGATAATAAATGTCGAGTCATGAGGCAATAAAATAAAACAAACTTCCAATAATCTTTTGAAACTCTTTCTTATAAACTTCCTTTAATTATCCATCTTTACTCAACTTGGTTCCCACTAATATTGGTGTGTAAACGGGTATTGAATTTTCCATGCCAATATTTTTACTAATTTCCTTATCATACTTTCCTTGAGAAAGAAAACTGTGTTTCTTATTTTATAATATTTTTAACCCAAGAATTTTTTTCATTTCCTTAAGCATGTACATCTCAAAAAACTTTTTCATATCTTCAATAACTATTTCACAACTTCTTTCATCATTCTCAATAAAGATAATTCCATCAATATAAACAATTATATGGAAAAAAAATCATGACTTTCTTTGATGTAAATATTTCTATTAACTATTCATTTCTTAAAACTCATATTCCTTAAGAAAGTATCCAATTTGGAGTATCATGCCCTCAGATCTTTTTTTAATCCATAGAATGCATTATTCCACATTACACATGTATCTTTCATCTTTCTCAACAAAAAATCCACATAGTTGTTCAATGTAAACTTCCTCATCAAGATCACCATTCAAAAATTTGGATTTAACATCCATTTGAAAAAATTTGTAACTTCATTGTACTGAAATAGTGAGAAATATTATGATAGTTTATAATATTTCCACTGGATCAATGTTTTCATCAAAATCAATACTTTCAATTTTTGAATACCCTTTGCAGACAATTCTTTCCTAATTAATTTTCACTTCACCTTCTTCATTCCACATGTTCTGGAAAATACACTTTCAACTAATAGTATTTTGGTTATCTTGATTGTATATGTGTTCTCAAGTATCATTCTTCTCAATTTTATCAGGTTCTTCATTCATGGATTGAACCCATTCTAGATGCTAAAAATCTTCATCAACATCTTTTAGTTTCAATTTTGAATATAAAGAAGTATGTTTAATGGAATTTTTTTTTCTTATTGATTAAAAATTCTGATGCTGATCACTAATAATGTTCTGATATTCCACATGTTTTCTCATCCTAGGCTTCAATTTTCAAGTTTCTTTCTCATCCCTAAAAATAATTCATTCTGATTCTTCCTCTTGAGTAGGAGTACAATTTTCTATATCTTTATCAGCATTATTAAAAAAAATTACATATCCTTCTGAATATCCTTATCTACATGAGTGAACTTATTTTACATGTTTTTTTGTTAACATTCCCATCAATAGGATTAAAAATTCTTCTTTTTTATTTGTTGAAACATTTGTATCATTTTCCTTCCTGAGTGTCGCCAATAAAAGTTCCATCTTCACATTTCTGCTCAAAATTTTTCAATTTTCCACCTTTTTTCCTTATAATGCCTGGAATCCCAAAAATACATAAGTATTTCAAAATTGGAGTTTTTTCATAAGCATATTCATATGAATTCATATCAGAACTTGGTTTATAGAAACATTGGTTTTTAATATATATATATAAGTACTCATGGCTTTCCTCCAATAGTAATGATAAAGATCGTGTTCATGTAACATAATTCTACCCATTTTTACTAAACATCTATTCTTCCTTTCAGCATCCCCATTTTTTGAGGAGTATAGGGTGAACTATAATAATGCTAAATTCTATTATTATCAAGATAACTTTAAAATTATTCGCTTATGTATTCACCACCATCATCAATTTTCAACTTCTTCACAGAATACTTACATTCTTGCTCATATTTTCTCCTAAATTTTTTAAAAAAAAATTAGAGACTCTAATTTTTATTTTATATACATGACATAGGTTATGTAAGAAAATTCATCATTTAAAGTGATTAAATACTTATCTCCATTTTTTTATTTTTTTCTCAACAACCCAAAGATATCCGAATATATAGCTTATAGGGGTCATTTTGATCAAATATCAAATTTATTATACAAAGAAATTGTAATATTTCCTTTCTAAAAAATAGTGCAATGCCAATATATTCTTATTAGAAAATCAAGAATTAATCAGACACTGTTTGTTTTAGATAACTTTCTTATATTTCTCTAAAAAATGTTTCTTAAAATTTTATGCCACAATTGATTATCTTCCACCATACTCAAGTAACAAGAGTTTTGTACCTCACAAACTTGAAATAAGTTTCCCTTTGTGCATTGGCCTCTTGTAACTATCATTCTATCCTTCTCACTTTTTACAAAAAATCTATCTTCACTAATGGTAAATTTGTTACCTTCATTGCACAATTGGGCAATACTCATAAGGTTATGTTTCATCCCATCAACATATAAGTCTTTCTTGGATTTCAATTTTTCATTCCCAATGATAGTTGATCCAAGACCTTTGATTATTAGTGATTTATCATTATCAAAATTCACATTTCCATATTTTAAATATTTTAAATTCTTCAACAATTTAAAATCTCATGTCATATGATAAGAACACCCAGTATTAGTAATCCATGTTTGTTATCCTTTTATATCTTTCAAATAGGTTTCAATAACAAGATCTTTTTCTTCTCCCATTTCTTTCATCACCTTTGGCTTTTGAGAATTGTTAAGAAACTTTTTTTGTGTTGGTAATAAAAAAATACAACCACTAAAAATATTCCCTAGTTATTAACATATTTTAAAAATAGTTTTCAGGGTTTGGAACCTATTTTTATCTTTTACACCAACATTTTTGGATTTCATCATAACATTATTTTCATATTTTTTCTTTTGAGAAGATTGAATCCCACTCAAACCATGTATTCCAGAATATATGGAAGATTAGAAATGTTGTTGGTTAGACCAAAAAATATTTTTTGTATGTCTAAATCCACAACAATAATATAAGTATCCATAGAAAAAATATTTTCTTCTGAAACTTCCATACTGATTCGATTTGTGAACATGTTTCTCAGCAACCTTCTTGTCTTTATTACAAACCTTTCTGTTAATAATAGGAATCTTCTTTTCCAGCTCGGTTTTCACTTCATACTGCTCATAACTAGAAATATTATAAGATTTTTTGGACTCAAAATGATTAAAAAAAATTGGACTTAGGGTTTTTAGGAACTTATGAATTATCCAATATGTTAATCTTGGCCACATACAGAACTTTCCCATATTTTTTCCTAAAAATAATTCTAGATTTCATCTCTCCCTTTGAAGGTAACTTTTTGTATCCTTATCAGTTTTCTCTTTATGATAACTTTGAACAACTTCAATGATAGAGTTTTTGAAACTTTTACCTTTTTCGGATTTAGAATTTTTTTTTGGTAAGTTCCAACTCTTCATATTTTTCTTTATCTTTATATCTAGATCTTCATTACGGTTCCTTTATTCCTCAAGATAAATCTTCAAATCATCAATCTCCATCGTCGTCTTGTTCTTCTCTTCTGAAAAACAATTTCTTTACTTTTTGTGGAAGAGAATTCATATTTTGACTGGTTGTTTTTCTTTTCAATCCCTCTAATATTTCTCAGACAATATTTCCACTCTTCTTTCAAATTAAATTCAAGTTGAGTTTCTTATTCATTAGAATTGTTACTTCTTAATTATTCATTATTCATTGTTGTAATAAAATTATTCTCACAAACATTATTAGTACACTTTTTGAATATAGCTTCACTATCTTATTCTTGTTCATATTTTGATAAGAAACTCCACCTGTTAGATTTTGAGAATTTTCTATCTTTCCCTATAGAATAAGATTTTCCTTTATCACAATGTTTCTTACACAAAATTCTTGGTATTAATTCTTCTTCATCACTATCTTCTCCTTTATTTCATTGTGGAAAATTTTCTACAAGGATCCCAAAAACTCCATATTCAAAAAAATTTAATGGAATTTCCCCCTTTTTATTTACCTATACCTATTCTCACATTTTTATAAAACTAGGATAAAATTTCATCAAGATTCTTATATACATAATTTTTTGAGTTAGAATCACTAGCTTCTTATTCAATAAGAATCTTCTTTGACTTCTCTTTCTTGGTAGACATGAAATACATTTCTCTATAAAATTTTGTTTTTTTCATATATTTCTCCCTTATCATTTCATAAGTGATGAGAGTGCTTTGAAAATATTCTATAGATAATGTTTTAGATATCTATATTCCAATAAAGTAACTTTTTCATCAAACCTATCCTAAAAATTTCTTAAAATATTTTGAACAATTATAGAATCATCCAACTATTATCCAAGATATATAATAGTACTACAATATCATTTACCCTAGTAAATAAGTCCTCAACATATTCATACTCACCCATTTTCAAATATGCACACTTCAATATCCATATTTTTAATTTTCCTTCTTTACTTTTGTATTGCCTTCGTATATGTTTTTAAAAACTTTTCCCATATACCTTTCACTATAGAAACACCATTCACACTTAATAATTCACTTTCACAAATTTATGGTAGTAAATCATTCTTGGCCCTTCAATCATTCTCAATATTCTTCTAATCAACAGATTTAAGAGGAACTTTATCATCAATAGGAAAATACCATATGTCGCAGCTTCAAGAGCATCATGACCAATAGACATAAGATAAGGCAGAATTATATATTTCTAGATATGATAGTTCTTACCATCAAAAACCATAATACCTTTATTGTTCACAAAATTCAGATTCTCCAGCAACTTGTCTTCAAAACATCAGCAAAGAATAAACAAAGGGAACCTTTGGCTCTGATACCAGTTGTATGTTCCCAGTTAGGATTGAGGTATCACTGAGAGGATAAGGGGATGAATTAGTGGTATCTTTTTATTTTATGTTTCTTTTCGTATGAAAAAACCTTGTCCTCTTGTTAAATATTTCATTCCCTAGTGAAAACATTTCAAATACACTTCCATAGGAACATAAGAATTTACAAGGTTCACTATTCAATAATATTAGCTACATCCTTAGTATGGTTTTGAGATGATAAAATAACACAAAATCCACTAGAAAAAAGATACTTTTGTGTAGAATAAAGGAGTAGGATATGCTCTCACACTCATGTGGCACTATATAAACAATTCAATAGTATGTGTTCTTCTTTTAGCACAAATGATGTAATAAAAAAGTTTTTTAACAAAACATGTTAGGGTGATTATTTATTAATTTTCAAAATTTAAACATTCAAAGAAATTATTATCATTATTACCTATAATCTAATAATAACTTTTCTGGACATTATTATAAAACCCAGTTTGTTTCCCTGTATGATTCTCCCAGTTCGATTGCTCAATACAAAAAAATATATGATTCTATCTGAATATGATTGAGACAATTTTGAAAACCTTCTTCTTTAATCCAGTAATCCCAATATTATTTTCCCAGTATTATCTCTCAATATGATAATAAGATGAATATGATAATAATCTTAATATGATGATCAACTAAAATGTTGCAATCTTGTCTCTTCTCCTTCCCCTTTCTCTGGCATGACTACGTTAAGAAAGAAAATCCAGAACCTTCTTCTTTATTGAAAATTATTCAGAGCTCCTCCTTATCTCTACCTTTCCATGAACATTGCCTCTAACATAATGTATGAAGTACTTTACATTCTTTAATTTCCCCAAATGTGGTTTGGTCGGGGTTCTAATATCATATACAACTCAACTAAATTTTCTGATTTTTAGATGTCATTGAATTTCGGATATATATTGAATTTTCCAAAGCTTATCAACTCTTCTCAAACATTCTCAAAACTTGTAATAACTTTAGATCTACTTCATATTTTCTTTACCAGCATTGGTCCAATTCTGATTATCCACTCTAATTTACTGATCTAATTTCTTTATTATAATGCTCTCTACAAATTTCATGTATGAATAAATAGACATCTTTAATCTCCTCAGAAAACCTAAATCTAATTATGATTCATTATTTTAATTTTTCTTACAATTTTTCACATTATAATGAAGAAAAATGTAAAACGATATATTATTTTCTCCTGGACCTCTTGAATTATGAACAAAGTAACTCAACCTATTGAAAATTGTTGATTACATTTTTATAAAGCTCTGACATTCTATTTGATTTATCTCCAATATCTTCAACTTCTTTTCTTTTTCATTGGTCCCAATAACTCCCAATGAAAAAAATATTCCTTTGATGATTATGATGGTATATTGAGTCGGATAGACTAGTATCATAAGATTCAACTTTAGTAACTTCTTTATCTCCTGAATATGATACCAATGATTCTTCTGCACAAACAACTTTGTCTCTAATGAATACGATGACATACTGAATCAGATGGTCCGGTATTGGTGGATCATTTCTTTTTTGAATATTATTCTCATGAAATCCTTTCTTCATGGATTTAAAAAAAATTATTTCAGTCTGACTAAAAACTAGTAGATTTTTTACGATCATCCCCATCATCCTTTAACTAAATCTGTATCTGATAAACCCATTGTGATGATCTTGAAATTAGAAATCTTTGGATTTACCAAATTTTACTTCTTAAAACTTTCAGAAAGAATCATGACTTACTTAATGACTTTTAATATTATGAAGATTAGATTTAGCATCTTCATACTTACCAAGGAAAGTGTTTTAACTCCCCTATCTTCCATCAACACCATTCTTTCCTATTCATCTAGGATACAATTTTCCTAAATATGATTTACAACACCTTTTCTCCCCCTTTCATCCATCAATCTCCCATTACAAATTTTATTGAATATTTATGATTTATGATAACTCCAAGATCATAAAATCATTTTCATATTTATATCAGATTCATGATGAATCCAATTCTCCTCCTCATTATGATTATATATTTCATTCTAGACTCAGGGTGAGTCAGATGATCCTTTTCATCCAGAAATCATTTCATCAATCTGATGGACCTTTTTAAGAATTGGGATTCTTATTTCTTGAATACAACGAATTCCTAAATATTATTTTTTAGATCGATCACCATTTTTTACAATTTAAAGTGATTAAATTCTTTTTAAATTACTTTAAAAGCAAAAAAAATACATATATTAAAATTTTCCAAAAACTTTATTTAGCCAGCTTTGTCCCAACATAATATATGTGATAGCCTTATGTTATTTTTAAACCATTTCTTAGTGTTTCAATAATTTAATAATTGAATTTTCATGTGAATTCCATGTTTTAGTGTTTCAAATGGAATATTTAAAGGTGCTAAGATTTTTTGAAATGCATTTATGGATTTTTTAAATGGTTTTTGACCCAATTTTGGTTTTAGATAATTAAATACAACATTTATAGGGGAATTTGTATTTGATATGAGGTGTTAAACTTTTTTTTATTAGAAAGTGTTATTTAATTTATTTTGAATGGTGATTTGAAATTTTTATGTGATATACCCATCGTGTAAAATTCCCTATTAGATTTTGGAACTGTTTTGATGGAAATGGGTGGTCCATGGACTTGTTTTGGTTTTAAAAGAGGAAGTCTCTTGTTGAAGGGTTTATTTGAAATTATTTGATAAAGGGGTGGTTAATTTGGAACTTCCAAAATGTTTAAAAGGTTTTTTGTGAAATCTCAAAAGGGATTGGCATTCCAATCCATGTTTTGGTGTTAAAATCCTTGTTGGAATTTATAATTTAAAAGTGGTGAATGTGAGGAACCCCTTAATTTCTATTTTTGTGCATACCCCCTGTGTGGGTTATTGATAATTACATGATGTTTTTTATCCAATTGTGTGGAAATATTATTATTATTTCATAGGTTAATTTTTTATATGTGTGGGGATTTTTATAAATGGGTTTTAGGGGTAAAGGTAGTTATTTCTATGCCATATGATTTAGACTTTTCTCACTAGTTATTACACATCACTTCTATTTTTTGGTAATGGGAAATCAGGTACTAAATGGAATGAATAGATTATTCCTCTAGTTGTTTAACATTCCTCTGGTTTCACACCATTCATGTTAGGTACTAGGTCTAGGTGGGGCTTTTCATCCCAATATTGTTTTTTTTGGATAATTAGATGATTTTTTGGACTTCAATTCATACCAGTAGTTGGTTCAGGTGGTTATACCCATATATGGTTATATTATTAGCATTATTTGACTTTGGATAAAACCATGACATGGTCTATTTATTAGTGATTTATTTATTGATAATATTTTGATCTAGTTTTTTTTATATCATTTTACCTACTTTCATTACTATGGATCATTTTTTATATATATATTATTTATATTTCTTATAGTGTTTGGTTTCTTCTTGATTGTACTTGACCTTTGTGTGTGTGTTGGGTCATTTACTTTGAAAATGAGAATTCAAATGTGTTTTTGAATTTTTTTTTTTTTTTGAATTTTTAAAGGATCTTGTGTGAGTACTTTGGAATGGTTTTCAAAATGGGTTTTGGTTATATGATGTATTGCCTGGTTAAATGCTTTTAGGTGACTATTTTTATTTAAATAAAACAAATGCATAATTATTGAGAAAATTATATGTTTATTTGTTGACTTATTTTGTATTTTAATGGTGGATTTTATTTAAAAATATTTTTGTTATATTTTGGAAAACAAAGGGAAATTTTTTGGAATATGTTTACAGAATTGTTTTTGATTTCCATACCGTGTATGTGAAAAAATTAATCTCTATTTTATATTCAAAATATCATTAATGAATTTATTTATGGAATATATTCCCCAAATTCAGCAGGTTTTTCTGACCTAATATGATTTTTAGCTTATGCCTACAAAATTTTAAGTTCTAGATTTCCAGTTAGACTTAGATTTCTTCATCATGTCTAATGTAAGGTGAGTTGGGTTAGTAGAAAATGGAGGTTTCATGGATATGGTTTAGGATTAGATCGAGTTGGTTTGTAATTGTTTTATTTTTTTTTATCTTGTTATATGTTATTCCTGGTTTTATACATTATTTGTGTATGTTTTTTATGCATATACAAATGGGATGGATCAGTTTAGTTGGTTACAACTTGTTTGGAATGAATGTTCTATTATGGCTCATATAATTATGTATAATGATGCATTTATCTATGATTGGGTGAGATCATTCCCAAAAGAATTCCTATGATTCCCAGGCATTGGTTTCCACCCTCTAGGTATTGGGAATTCCCTTTGGGCCCTGTGTAAATTAGGTCAGGTTCCGAGTTCAGTGGAATCTTGGGGCGGTTCATTACACATATCATAGTCAAATGAAATTTCCTAAATAAGGAATTTCATATATGAGCATAAGGAAAATATTACCCTGTAAAATGAGAGAATAATAATATATGTGTAAAGAACCGTGTTTAGAACTGGGTTAGAAAGTGGGGGAAATTGAACTTTTTCAATTACTGAACCTGTCCAAATTATGAATGGGCTTCAGAATAAGTTTTTGAAAGTTTGGACCCAATTTTTTAATGTTTTTGGACATGGGAGAATTCCCATTAAGTTTCCTAAGTGTCTTGAGGGGTTCTGGAAGTGTCGGACCCAAAGGCAGCTGGTTTTTAAGCGATAATAGAAGGCACACAGTTTCCCAAATAGTGCTTCCTAAACCATATGGCTTAAAATAGGGAGGCAAAGGAGTCCGCACGGTTTCCCCAAACCGTGCGACTAGCCTGTGCGAGGTGCCCGGGGTGTCCAGTAGAGGCTGCATGGTTTGCACACGGTTTGGAAAATCGTGCTGGTCAAATTGTGTGCGGCCCTCCTTCTGGGTTTTTAGATGTTTTAAAATGAAATTAAAAATAAAAATAAATTAAAAAGAAAACCTAAAATCTAATAAAATATCCCTCATATTTTCTCTCGGCCAGAACCCGCACGAACCCCTACCACTTGGAGCAGCCGGACTCGCGTGAGTCCTTCCTCGGCCGAACCTCCTTCCTCCTTCGTTCTTGGCGATTCCTCCTTTGAATCTCTGCGGTAAGCCTCCTCTATCCTTCCTCCTCCCTTCTTGGCCTATTTTAGGGCTCTACCTTTCCCTAATTTTGTTTGCCCAGAAACCCCTAGGTTTAGGGTTTGGTTGATTTTGGTTTCTTTCTTGTTTCTCTTGTTCCAAGGTCGTGTGGAAGTTCCCATGGGACATTGTTGGTGTGCGTACGACATCCGCCACTGAAGGCGAGGTGGATTGTGGTTGTTTCAGTTTTCCGGTTTGATTCTGAGGTAAGGGTTTTACCCGTGGCTTGTTTTTGCATCCTCTAAATTAATGTATTATGTTGTTAAAGAGTTCCTGGTATGTTATGCTTAGTGCATTGGTGGTTTTGGGTTGGATTTGCCTTGCTGGAGCTTAGGTGGCTCGCATGTGTAGGCATTGGTACATAGTTATATGTATGTGGGTTCCACTAGTATGTCTATACCCCTGCATGGCAGCGACTGTACATGTCTAGGGCTAGGTGTACCCATGTACATATATAAAAGTGCCTGCATAGGTGATCAAATACAGGCTTATGTTTATAAGAATATGTGTAAGGATCCTCTTCCGCATGCTCATGTCCATGCAGGCGGGTGAATAGAGGCTAGGTGTCCTTATACATATGTGAAATCACATATGCCTCGTGGGGGAGTAGCAGCAGCTCTTAGTTAGAAAGCGTCAAGATCCAGAGTGGATGGATGGATCCACCATGAGGTAGGGTCCCTCTCCTTGCTCTTTAATTTAAATTAATGTAGTAAAGAGTTATTTCTGCACGATCTTAGTATTTGAGTTCTGCAAGTTAGCCTTGAATAAATGCTTCTATGAAAACATTGTGAATTGCAGGAATAAGATAAAATGGTTGCTTGGTCACTAAACTAACAATTTAATAATAAAACCCCTCGATCATAGGTGTGTTGTCTTCAAGATAAAAGTAGAAAGTAGATTCTTATGCTTGCCTACTAAACTTTTTTTATGCCTTGGTGATAATTGATGATGTCATGTTTCCTCTGAATTGTACCAAATGGTAAAATCATGAGAGTTGTACTCTTCTGATGAATTGGTTAAACTTGAATGAAATGGATTATGGTGGTAAGACCATGCCTTATGGTAATTGAATAACCATGGCTTATGTTAATGGAATGGGTCTAGTGAATGGGACATACCTAGGAGGGGTAGTCCATAGCACCACTTTATTCTTTTTAAATCCCTATATGTCTTAGAAATGATATAAAAGGAATGAAGAATGAATTGGGGGTTAGCCAATACCGTACATGACTGGGTTGCCTCATGTACCTTATATCAATGTGATGAATATGTTAATGTCTTGATATGGATACTTAAGAGGAGTTGCCTTAAGTATAAATGGGATGGATACGATAAATGATGTGAGAATGATACTTGAGATGGTTTTCCTTAAGTATATTTGTATGAACAAGAATGTGTTTTCTTATGTGCATGTGGTATGATTCTTTGAATGCTTATGAGGTAATTCCATAAGTAGTATACTATAGATATGTTTATATTGTGAGTGCACACATTCTAATGCCACAAAATGAATGATAATAAAGGTGAGCACATGTTGAGGCCACCTAGTGATAAATACGTGTCTGGGTGGGAGGCAGTTATATCCCATGCCAGAGTAATGAATGTGATGGAAGGGAGGTATTCTTACCCCTTTCCAGTATCTTTTAGGAACAAGAGGCATTCTTACCTTTTTGACATTATATATTAGGGATGAGAGGCATTCTTACCTTGTGCCCACTATTCTCTATACGTGTATGGAAGGGAGGCATTCTTACCCCTTGCAAGTTAACCTATAGGGATGAGAGGCATTCTTACCTCATGCCCACTATTCTCGGTACGTGTATGGAAGGGAGGCATTCTTACCCCTTGCAAGTATCTATTAGGAACGAGAGGCATTCTTACCTCGTTGCCATTATATACTAGGGATGATAGACATTCTTACCTTGTGCCCACTTTTTTCATCTAATGGGTGGGAGGCATGCTTACCCCACGCCATATATTATCTACATATTTTTATATGTACCTAAGGTCACACGATTGATTGATATTCTGGCATCGAGCCGAAGCTGGTATAGCCATCAGGTTTCCTTTGGGGAAACCTAGATGGGTGTTGTTATTCTATGTGGTTATGCTTCTTGAATCTTGTTATACCTACTCACTGTTTAATTATTATACACTGTCTGGATTGGCTTTGACATCGGTGGTGCCAACCTATTGAGATTTATATCTCACACCCTACTTGGGCCGCCATTGCACTGGGGTACCCGAGTAGACCTTCTTGTATGCAGGACCTAGGTTGTGTGTTTTGTTGTTTGTACCTGAGGAGTTAGGAGAAAAGGACCAAGAGGGAACTTGGGATACTCAGGGGATTGACGTCGGGCCTTACTGTCTTTTCTTCATTTCTTTTTTATTGTATTGAAAGAATGATATATTGTTTACTGCTTTCATAAATGTATCATCATCTATACATACATGCATTGTAAACTGGTGTTTTCCACCTTTTATAAAATGGATATTATTCTATCTTTTGCTTCTGCCTTTCAATTGTTACTGCTTCCATTATTTAATATCATTTACTCGGATAATACCATTGTGTTACTCTGATATGAGGGTATAGTCTCCCCACTATCACCACCCAAGACCCTAGCTACTATTCGGCAGCCTCTGGCGTATGGGGAGACGTGCTTGAGGGCATGTGACCTACCGGTCCGGCCATCGGTTCGATGGTAAGTCGGGCCAGGACGTTACAAAGTGGTATCGGTGGAGTTTCTTTATTCTGGTTTTCTTTTCTATTTGGTGACGATAGAAAGGGATAGGAATAAACTTAAATTTGGTAATAAGTTATGTCTGGGATTGGCCACCCCGTGCATAGGGAAAATCCAAATTGCCTCAATTGGAATTGTTATTTAAATGATTTTGGGTATTATGGTTGATTTGATTTCACTGTTGGGTGATGCACATGAGTTATGCTGATACTGTTGATGAAATTGTGGGACCTATTTCAATTGAAACCCAAGGATACGAAGGTATGTCATCTCATGAATTATATAGGCACCTTGTTAGAAGTTACATTCCATGCATTATTCCATGCCATCTAGGATGCATTAGTAGATTCATGATGTTGTGATAAGTGTTGTGGTAGTTATTGCATTCTTTAATGATATAGCATGTTTTTGCATTATAGCTTTCGATAACATGCCATTTTCAGTTAATATAGAGTTGGTTTCTTTTACCAAATTAAATTATTGCAATTATGACAGGAGCCAATTTTCAGTTGTAAGGTGTATGGGTGCCTTATAGCAGGGAAATGGTAACATGTGTGATTGAATTTCTAAAAACAGGGGATGCTAAGGACAAATTGAAAAATGAGATTGGATTTGATTAAAGGGAGCCAAATGCCAAACTATAAGGTGTATGGGTGCTTTATAGATTGGTAGGTGGTCACCCTTATGACTGGATGATTGCTTTGAGCATGTTAAATTCTAGAATATAATTTTTTCCATCTAATGGGAGCCAAATTTCAACCCAGGGAGTGTATGGTCTCTTCATGAGTTGGAAAATGGAAACCCATAATGAATGTGATGGCATCATGCTTTGCAAGATGCTTATTTGTGTAAAAGTTGTTTGGTTTTGATATGATGTGAATTGGCTTGTTGGGACCCTTGTAGGTCTTCTAAATTTTTTAAAAGGAATTTATTATGATAAATTTCCGAAATAAGATGGGAAGTCTGATAAATGTTTAGTGGTTAAAAGGAAGTTTGTTGAAACTTGCCTACTTTGCATTGATCTATTTTTTAAAAATGATCAAGTGCCAAGTGATTTTTGGTTTTGAATGGTTACTTGAAGTTTTGAATTGAATATTTTAAAGTGATTAAAAGAATAAATGTGATTATATATAAAGGGATTATAAAAGAAACCTGTAGTGGTCTCCTATGTTTCAAACCTTGTGTGAGGGTAGCAGAGTTTCTCATTTAGTGCCTTGGAATGAAACCTTAGTCATTTTTCGTAGGCTTCTTTATTTTTTGAAATGATGTTAAATGTTTGGATTTTGATCTGGTGACTTTTGTTGGGCGTGACCAATTCTTGGGTCGGCGTTTGTTTTTCGTAAGGGGCTAGCCTGTGGTGACTTTTTTTCCTTGTTTTTATGGTGAGTTTTCAGACGATTGGTATCGTCCGGGTGTCATTTTACCTTGTAGGTCTTTCAGTTTCCAATGACACCCTTGTTCGGACGGATGTTCATGATTCCTTTGATCTTGTTATGGGATTGATCATCTGGCAATGCTCTATAGACATGGCTCGGGCATGGTTGGTTGCTTTTTGGTTGTTTAACTCCTTAAGTAATGGATGATTGGTAAGTCGTTGTCCATATGAACGGTCGTATAAGGTGATACGAATTTCGATTAAATCTCTTATGCTGCTGTGTACATTCTTGGGTCATCTCCATGGTAGAGTGACATGATCGTTTGAGAATCAACTTGTCCCAATTCTCGGGATGATTTTCAGAAGAATTGGGTGGTTGACACGCTGGTCTTTTTGCTTTTGTTTTCTTGTACGTTTCGATGTGGTGATCGTGGCTCAAAGGATCGACACACATATGTTTAATCGTTATAAACTAGTTCTCTTATGACCAGCTGGTATTTTCTTCTTTTGGTGACACTGACGCTTCTAAGGTGGGAAGCATCGTGTCGATTTAGTGAAGTGTGTTCTTCTGGGTAGAAGAAACACATCAAAAAGGACCATTTGGGAATGGTCGGGTTTGTTTGGATGCCTTTGAGGCTTGCAGTTGTTGTTCTGTGTCGATGCTTTCTCGACAGCATGACTTTGATCTGGTTGGCGGTGTAGGAAACCCCTTTTAAGAAACATCGTTGGTCATGGAGGAATTCGGTGGTAAATCTTGAATGATTACGGAATGCCTTGTGTGGGAAAAATGAATTGTGATTGGTTTAGGAATCTTGATGTGTTGGCAGGTGAAGCCGAGTTTCTTCTTTAGAGTCAACTAGGGGTGGTTTGACTGTTCTCCTTTCTAGTTTTTGGGTATAAATAACTAGAATCCATTTCAATCCTCTTAGTGTACTCTGTTATGTGAAGAGAATGTCCCCTATCTTGTTTTCATTCTGGATGCACTAAGAGAGCGTCAGTCTTACACCGTGCTAATGTTTTTGAAAGATGTTGAGCTCATTTGGTTGTTCTCTTTCAGCGTTGCATGCGGGATGCGTGGTTACCTTTGTGGTTTGATCATAGCGACGTCACCGGAAGTTGGGTATAAGCTTCGATGAACGTACTTGTGGTAAATGTGTGATGCCTCGGAAAATGGCATCGGAGATAAGCTTATAAAACTTCGACCGTCTAAGTCATGCATCTTCTTGAATAGTCATCCAGGGTGACTGGACTCTTTTCAGCCTGGGATTTGAGGTCGATGGGGAAATCGACTATTAGATCATTTCAAAATCAGTCTAGGTGCATCTTTGGAATGCTTGGAGCGTGCTTTTGAAAGTAAATTCGAAAGTTGGAGTGGTAGTTTGGTTTTGACTGCTTAATATTAAAAACCTAAGGTGGGAAGTACCTTTGATTGGTTTCTTGGTCAAACGATGATGAGATTGTGTCTCTATTATGATGGGCTCAGGTAAGAATTGTCTGGCTATTTTTGTTGGAAAACGAGCGTTGGATTGGGTGTTGACGGCTTAAGTGCTATGTTCTTAAGTGGATGTTCATTGGTGTGTGGGACGTTAGGAAATGTAACTCGATCGTTTGAATGAAGTTTCACGACCCTTACAAGTCAAGTGAAGTGTGTGTTGTTCCCGATGGCTTCTTGTGGATGAGAAGTTATAAGGTGGGAAGGTTGTAATGAACCGTGTTTTGAACCGGGTTAAAAAGTGGGGGAAATTGAACTTTTTCAATTACTGAACCGGTCGAATTTATGATCCAGATTCAAAATGACTTTTTGATGGTTTGGAATGTTCTTTTTAATGTTTTTGGACATGGGAAAATTCCCGTTAAGTTTCTTGAGTGCCGTGAGGGGTTCTGGGAGTGTCGGACCCGAAGGTAGCTGGTTTTTAAGCGACAACAGAAGGTGCACAGTTGGCGTACGGTTTCCCAAATCGTGCGGCCCAAAACGTGTGGCATAAAATAGGGAGGTAGAGGAGTCTGCACAGCCTATGCACAGTTTCCCCTAACCGTGCGACTAGCCCGTGCAGGGTTCCTGGGGTGTCCAGTAGAGGCCTCACGGTTTTCTCACGGTTTGGAAAACTGTATGGGTCAAATCATGTGTGGCCCTCATTTTGTGTTTTTAGATGTTTTAAAATGAAATTAAAAATAAAAAGAAATTAAAAAGAAAACCTAAAATCTAATAAATTATCCCTCGTCTTTTCTCTTAGCTAGAACCCGCAAAAACCCCTCCCGCTTGGAGCCACTGGCCTCGCGCGAGTCCTCCCTTGGCCGCACCTCCTTCCTCTTCCGTTCTTAGTGATTCCTCCTTCAAATCTCCGCGGTAAGCCTCATCTCTCCTTCCTCCTCCCTTCTTGGATGATTTTAGGGCTCCTCTTTGCCGTAATTTCATTCGTCCAAGAACCCCTAGATTTAGGGTTTGGTGCATTTCAGTTTCTTTCTTTTTTTGCTTGTTTTGGGGTTGTGTGGAAGGTCTCTCTGGACCTTGTTGGTGTGCGTATGATATCCAACACCGAGGGTGAGGCATATTGTGGTTGTTTCGTTCTTCCGGTTTGATTTCAAGGTAAGGGTTTTACCCATGTCTTGTTTTTTAATCCTCTAAATTAATTTCATAGGTTGTTAAAGAGTTCCTGGTATGTTATGCTTAGTGTTTTTCCAGGTTCGAGTTGGATTCTCCTTGCCAGAGCTTATGTGGCTCGCCTGTGTAGTCATAGGAACGTAGTTATATGTATGTTGGTTCCCCCGATATGTGTATACCCGTGCATGGAAGCTACTGTACATTTCTAGGGCTAGGTGTGCCCATGTACATATATAAAAGTGCCTGCGTAGGTGAGAGGAGACAGGCTTCTGTGTATAATCTTATGTGTAATGATCCTCTTGCGCATGCTCATGGCCATGCAGGCGTGTTCATTGAGGATAGGTGTCCTTATACGTATATGAAATCACATATACCTCATGGGGGAGCAGCAGCAGATCTTAGTTAGAAAGCGTCAAGAGTCGAAGTGGATGGATAGATCTACCTTGAGGTAGGGTCCCTCTCCTTGCCCTTTAATTTAATGTAATGTAGTAAAGAGTTATTTCTACACGGTCTTAGTATTTGAATTCTGCAAGTTAGTCTCGAATAAATGCTTCTGTGAAAATAGTGTGAATTGTAGGAATAATATAAAATAGTTTATTGGTCACTAAACTAACAATTTAATAATAAAACCCCTCGATTAGAGGTGAGTTGTCTTCAAGATAAAAGTAGGAAGTAGATTCTTATGCTTTCCAGTTAAACTATTGTTTTGCTTTGGTGATAATTGATGATGTCATGTTTCCTCTGAATTGTACCAAATGGTTAAAGCATGACAGTTGTGCTCTTCTAATGAATTGGTTAAACATGAATGAAATGGATTAGGGTGGTAAGACCATGCCTTACGATAATTGAATAAGAAAATCTTATGTTAATGGAATGGGTCTAGTGAATGGGACTTACCTAGGATGGGTAGTCCATAGCACCTCTTTATGCTTTATAAATCCCTATATATCATTGAAATGATATAAAAGGAATGAAGAATGAATTGGGTGTTAGCCAATACCGTACATGAGTGGTTTCCTCATGTACCTTATATCAATGTGATGAATATGTTAATGTCTTGATATGGATACTTAAGAGGAGTTGCCTTAAGTATAAATGGGATGAATACGATAAATAATGTGATAATGATACCTGAGATGGTTTTCCTTAAGTATATTTGTAAGAACGTGAATGTGTTCGCTTATGTGTATATGGTATGATTCCTTGAATTCTTATGAGGTAATTCCATAAGTAGTATACTATAGACATGTTTGTATTGTCAGTGTGCACATGCTGATGCCACATAATGAATGATAATAAAGGTGAGCACATGCTATGGCCACCTAGTGATAAATACGTGTCTGGGTGGGAGGCAGTCATACCCCATGCTAGAATAATGAATGTGATGTAAGGGAGGAATTCTTACCCCTTTCCAGTATCTTTTAGGAATGAGAGTCATTATTACCTTGTTGCCATTATATATTAGGGACGAGAAGCATTATTTCCTCATGCCTAATATTCTCTATACGTGTATGGAAGGGAGGCATTCTTACCCCTTTCCAGTTAACCTAGAGGGATGAGAGGCATTCATACCTCGTGCCCGCTATTCTCAGTACGTGTATGGAAGGGAGGATTTATTACCCCTTTGTAGTATCTCTTAGGAACGAGAGGCATTCTTACCTAATTTCCATTATATACTGGGGACGAGAGGCATTCTTACCTCGTTGCAACTTTTTCCTACTAATGGGTGGGAGGCATGCTTACCCCGCACCATCTAGTATCTACATATTTATATATGTACCTATGGTAACATGATCAAACTGATATTCTAGTATCGAGCCGATGTTGGTATAGCCGTCAGGTTTCCTTTGGGGAAACCTGGACGGGTGTTGTTATTCTATGTTATTCTACTTATTGAATCCTGCTATACATGCTCACTGTTTAATTATTATACACTATCTGGATTAGGTTTGACACCGGTGGTGCCGGCCTACTGAGATTTATATCTCACACCCTACTCGGGCCGCCATTTCACTAGGGTACCCAAGTAGACCTTCTTTCTTGAAGGACCTAGGTTCTGTGTTGTACTGTTTGTACCTAAAGAGTTAGGAGCAAAGGAACAATCGGGATCTTGGGATGCTCAGGGGATCGCCGTCGGGCCTTACTGTCTTTTCTTTGTTTCTTTTGTATTGTATTGAAAGCCTGTTGTATTCTTTACTGCTTTCATAAATGTATCATCATTTGTACATACGTGCATTGTAAACTGGCATTTTCCACCTTTTATAAAATGGATATTATTCTCTCTTTTGCTTATGCCTTTCAATTGTTACTGCTTCTGTTATTTAATATCATTTACTCTGATAATACTGTTGTGTTACTCTGATATGAGGGTATAGTCTCCCCACTATCACCTCCTCAGACCCTCGCTGCTAGTAGGCAGCCTCTAGCATATGGGGAGACGCGCTTGAGGCCATGTGACCTACCAGTCCGGCCACCAATTTGATAGTAAGACGGGCCGGGATGTTATAATATGTGTATAAGTGAGTGGCATATATACACGATTTAAAATAATTTTATAACATTAAGGAGAGATAAAAAACAAGTTAGAGAGAGAATGTTCATAATCCAAAGAAAAAGGGTGGTTTAGAAATATCCCTTATACTTATAAACAAAACATTTTTAGTTATCAAAATATTCATTCCATTTAAAATCCCTTTTTGAAAATACTTGGAACAAATTTAAAGAGGGTTTTTCTTTAAAGAAAAAAATCTTATAACAAAAATCAAATATCAAATAATGGTTATGGTGATGGGAAATTCCATTAATGTCATATATGTTAAGATAAAACATTAATTTTATTTTTTGTAATTAAATCCAAAACGATTCATACAAAATATTGTAAAAGTATTCCTTTATAAACCCGTTAAAAGAAAGTAAAAAATAGATATAAAATTTTCTTTATACATCATTTATATCCATATAAATACATTAATAAAATAATTTTAATAATATGGACATGGAATAGAAATATTAAAAAATAATTATTTAAAACCTTTAAAATGTGATTTTTAAGGTAAATTGTTCCTTATGTAAAACCTTTAAAATATTTATTTTAAAAAACAATGTAAAAAAAGTAAAATATGGTCAAAATTATCTTTAGCATCCTTTGAAGCTCAAATAAAAAACTTCTTGAAAATTTTAAAAGAACATGGACATGGAATAAAAATACATTGAAGGGAAATTTTAAAAGATTATTTTTTAAAGGAAGAGCCTTACCTTGATTCTGACTCATCACGTACATTCTTCATCTTCCTCTTCATTATAAAACCTCTTCTGGACTATTCCTAAAGGCTACCTAGAATGTATTTATAACAAAACCAAATACTATATGATCTTTTAAATGAAGTAAGGATTGAATTTGGGTAGGTATTGGTTGATCCAAAATGATTTTTATGTGTAAATAATGGTTTATAGGTGGTTCCCTTTTATAAGTTAGGGGAGGGGAACTCTTGGAATTTCTTGAAGTATTAAATTAATATAAATTAAATTTTTAATTAAAATGGATCCAAAATGGTATAATTAAAATATGAGATGATTATGGGTTTAAATATTATCATCTAATAAAATTTGAAAAAGTTTAGGTGATTCTTTCATCCTTATATTTTTGGTTTTAAACTCTGTTAACCTTTTTTGACAACTACCATGGTAATAATGTTTTTACTCTTTAGGGATAAAGATAGTACTATAAAAGGAAAATTTTACCATAAATATAACATTGTTAATATTTTAAACCATATTCAAATCACTTGGGTGAATATGGGTTTTTTATAAATTTTAAATAATTTAATAAAATATTATTTATTATAAAATACCATTAATATTATTTTTGGAACTATTTCTTTAATTTGACTTTGAAAACAACATAAATGAAATGGATTTATAAAATAACCCTTTAAAATATTACCAAAATGTTATATTTATCTAAAAAATTCATGGAACATAATAATTCAATAAAATTATATTAATTTTAATATAATTAAAATCATTCATTTTTTCTATTAACTAAATAACGGTTGTTCCAATGTTGGATAAGCACTTAAGGAAATTATTTAATTACAAAAAATTAGAAAGAAATTTACATAATAAAAAATAATTTCTAATTAGAATTAATATTTAGAATAAAACATAAATTTTTTTATCCCATTCATAAAAAATATAGTTATTAAGAGTAAGAAAGTGTCCTTTTTGTCTTTATCTTTTACTAGATTATTATTGTTCCGTATTTATTTGATTATGACATTTTTTTATTTATCTTTTACTAAATTATTATAGTGGTAAAAATCAAATAAATATGGAACAAAGTGGCCATATATTTGATAATTTTATTTAAATTTCATAAATACACTCATCCAATAGAATAAATTCAATTTTTAGGGTCAATTTTTAGTCTTTATCATAGTATTTTTAACTTGAATTACCCGATTCACCCTTATCACGGTAATAAATATTTACAATAGTTATCATTAATAATGACTAAAAAAATATTAATTATTATTATTATTATAAATACGGAATCCATTTTATCAAATTAAATTCATAAAAGTGGAAAAATATAATTTTTAATTAAACTTACAAATGTGATGAAAAGTGGTTTTCTAAAGAAAACTTTTTCGTAAGTATAAAAAGTTTTTATATCAAGATTAAACATAAAATTAATTAAAATAACTTAAATTGGACTAATAATAATGTAATTTAAATAATTTTAATTTTCAATCAATTTTAACCAAATTAAACTTAATAAATTATTTAAATGAAAAAGAATTTTTTTAATAAAAATCATTATTTTTCACTATTCATCTAAAAAATTATTTTTCAGAAAATTCTCAAAAATTAAATCTAAGATAATTTTGAAATTTTTATTTCAAAAATAAATGTCATTTTTTCACATACATTTTCTGAAATTGGTAAACAATAATTTTAATATAAGTGCCCAAAACACTATAAAATCACTTTTTAGAAAAATATAGTGTTTTGGAATGAAACTATATTTATAATTATCTCATACCTATAAAACATATTAGATGAATGATAAATAATTTTATGAATATTTAATATATAAATTTAATTATAATCATTCACAAAAATTTATTAATTTAATTTATTAAGATAAAAACACATTATGGTCATCAAAACAATTTTTCAAAAAAATATTTTTTTCTTTCAAATGATTTTAATTTTCATTTCCAATCAATTAGTAACCAATGAATTTATTTTATATATTTATAAACCCTATAATTTTAATAATTTTTTTAGTATTATAGATACCTATCAAATTAATTTCTAGTTTATAATAGTCATATTCAAATAGTAATATTTCATTGTTCATTTAGGCTCGGTGTTTCATGTCGTATACGGTATCTAAAAAAGTTTTTTTAATCAAGGTGTTGTATTCTTACCCCCATTAATAAATTTCATCCTCTCAATTTGAAATAAATAATCTTAAATAATGGTTTGACTTCTAAAAATACCTTTTTCAAATCCCACATTCAAACAAGGGTTAATATAACTTCCTCTTGAAATGAGGTAAAAGGAGATATGAAGATTGTCGTATAACTAGGTTTCCAAATGGGAGAACATTAGTGGGAAGTTAAAATATGTACATGGAGAAAAAACATAATTTCCAAAAAATTAATTAGAGTGAATGAGATTATTTATCATAAGAAATTAAATGATCAAGATATATTTAATAACTACAAAACCATAAACTTATGATGTATGAAAAAGACCATCGATTCATCATAAATAAAGGTAATAGGATAACATTTTTGTTTCAATATCCTTTCCCCAGATTTTGGTAATTAATTCACCAAATAGATAAATAACATAAGGAAATATACTTACTTGATATGTATACTCATACATTAATTAATTTCCACCACAATCTCATCTTTTTCTCTAAATAATGAGTATTTAAGATTAATTTTTCATACTTGAATCACAAAAATTAACTTCTAATAGATCACATGATCCATAAAAAAGATAACAATATCTTCTTCATATCTTTATACATTAACCAAAACCAAAATTATTAAAACAAAAAAATGAAAAATGAATAAACCATAATATGAATAAATACAACATTATACACAAATTCCTCAACAATAACACCCAAAGTCCAACTTAGGTCATTAAATAAATAACTAAGATTAAAATTATTCAAAATATTCCAAAATAAGATTGAAATCTAAAGATTAGAAATATTTTAACACATATTATTCCATGATAAATTTAACATTTGTCTCCAAATAACATCAATCACTATTAATTCCTCATACCAAAAAATTATATTCCATAATCATATAATCTCTAATATAAGCTAATAATTTTCATAAATAAACCAAATCAAAATAAATCCATGTTAAAATATTATATGATTCTAAAAAACATTCAACCAGTATTCATCAAATAAAATACCATCACTTAAAACCTCAAAAGGGGTTTCAAAGACTTTAAACTTATGATAAACCTTAAACTCATAAACCCATGATGTAATATATGACGCTTAATTTAACTTCAAATAAAAACATATTAATTTAAAAAGTTATCAAAACCTTGCAACTCATACCAATTGTAAGGACTCCGCCTTAAGCATTACATAATCTTTTGATTTAAATAAATAATTAATTTTCTTACATCTCAGGATCTTTACAGTTTATAGTTTTAAAAAATTAGGCCATCACCCTTGCATAAATAAATACTACAACACTAAGTTAACACTTTATCTTAATATCCATTTTTTCTAAAAAAAATTATGATATAATAAGTTTTCTTTTCATGAAATATCTTCTAAATTTTAATCTTTACCTCATCCTTGTCCCTAATCATCCTTAAAACCTTATAAAAATTATGTGGGATGAGCACAAAAATCTCATTAAGGGATAAATAAAAAGTAATATAGAGTCATGTTAGTTCATAAATAATTATACCAGATTTTTCTGTTGAAAAACTAAACTTTAGGCTCAAAATAAACATTTTGTTACCTAAGAAATCAACTTTTCTTCCCAAATATTTTCATAAAAAATAGTGAAAAATATTAAAGGAAAAAATAAAAATCATAAAGGTTCCTTTGAAATCATGAAAAACATATGAAAACTTTTTCAAAAAAAGTTATACATTTCACCCTTATGAAGTAGAATATACTTTTCTTTAAACATAAACTCAAGATAAATCACATGGGAGCATAACATAAAGAACATTATATTAGAATATCATAAAAACATAGTAAATGTGGAACCAACACAAAACAAGAAATAAGAAAAAGTCAAGGATAACTACCAAGTAAACATCACATGGTGGAAAGAGTCCCATATTGGATTTGGTTTAATCTATAATCCCATACATAACATCTCATGGGACTAAATCTTTAACCAATTAATTGGATCTCTATCTGTTCACACCCATCACAAAATGTTCATGAGTATGTATTCCAAAAAACTAAATCAATAATAAGGCATTAATATATGAATTTCCCATGTAAATAAATTGGTTTCATAATCTTTTCTCATATCATAATCAATGGAAATTTCATAAAAAGGCATTTAAGAAATGAATATATGGCATGTATTACCCCATCAAAGGAAGGGATAATATGATAGGTGTATATATATATATATATGTAAATGACATATATACAGAATTTAGAAGCATTACATAACATTTAATAAAGAGAGAAAGTGAGTTAGAGAGATAAAGTTCATTACCCAAAGAAAAAGGGTGGTTCATAAAGATCCCTTACACCATTAAGAAAAACATTTCCAGATATCAAAATATCTATTCCATTTTAATACAATTTATTAAAATACTCAAAACAAAGGGAAATAAGGTTTTCTTTAAAGAAAACAAGGATTATTATAATGAAATTAAAATATAAAATAATGGTTTTCATCACTAGGAAAATTATATAATTTCAAATATTTTAAAATAAAACATTTATATTTTATTTTGTAATGAAATTCAAAAAGTTCAATATAAAATATGTAAAAAGATTCCATTGAAAAAGTTTTAAATAATTTAAAAAGTTAAATAAAATGTCCTTTATAATTCATTTATGTATATATAAATACACTGATAAATTAATTTTAAGAATATTTACATAAAAGGAAAATATTAGAAAAAAATTCTTTAAAACATTTAAAATCAGGTTTATAAAGTAAAGTGTCCCTTACAAAAAACCTTAAAAATATTTCATTTAAAAACATTGTACTGAAATTCAAATATATCCAAAATGAACTTTATCGTCCATTGAAACATAAAAAAAATTCCCTATAAATATTTAAAATAACAATGATATGGAATAAAAATATTTGGAAGGGAAACTTTAAAAGAGGATTCTTTTTAAAAAGTATCTTACCTTGAGCCCAACTCATCATGTACATTTTTTATCTTCCTCTTCTTCAGAAAAACTATTTAGGATTATACATAAATCATTCCTAGATTAAATTTCTGATCAAACCAGTGCCTCTAGGATGTGGGGAGGGAAGTAAGTAAGGAATTTTGATAGTTCTTGGCTAAACCAAATGGCTTTTGATGTGTGAATTAAATAGTAGAAGAGTTTCCCTTCTATAAGTGAGCGGAGAGGTACTCTTGAAATTTTATAAAGTATTAAATTAATATAAAATAATTTTAATATTAAAATGACTAAAAACTAATATAATTCAAATATATAATGATTATTAGTTGAAACAATATTATATAATAAAATGTGTACCGGTTTATGTGATTTTTTCACTCTTGTCTTTTGGTTTCAACTTGTGTTATCATTTTTTCAAAATTACCATGATAATAATGATTTTACTAATTACGGGTTAACATAATTACTATAAAAGGAAAATTGGTCCATAAATAGACCATTTTTTATATTTTAAAACATTTACAAATAACTTGGATGAATATAATATTTTTAGTAATTTTAAATCATTTGGTAAAATATTATTTATTATAAAATATAATTAATGTTATTTTTTGGAAATGTTCATTTATTTTAAATTTGAAAAAAAAACTAACAGTAATGAAATTTGGATATAACCCTTCAAAACCTCACAAAAATGATATATTTATATAAAAAATTCGTAGAAAATAATAATTCATTCAATATATATTACTTTTTATATTTTTAAAAATATTTAATTTATTTTTCTATTAACTAAATAAATATTGTCTCAGTGTTGCAAAAGAATTTAAGGTAATTATTTTATTAATAAAAATTTTAAATAAATTGTCATGATAAAAAAATAATTTATCATTAAAATGGATGTTTATAACTAAACATAAGTTATTTTTATCCCTAACACAAAATATTATAGTTATTAAAATCTATAAAGTGGCATTTTTGTCTATCATTTATTCAATTATTATAATGGTAAAAATCAAAGATATATAGAACCAAGTGTCCATATGTTCAAGACTTGGATGGAAATTTCTAAAAGATTCTCATCCAATAGGATCAATTCCAAATTTAGGGTAAATTTTTAGTCCTTATAATATTTTTTTTAACCCTAATTACCTGATTTACCCTTACCGTGGAAATGAATATTTACTATAGTTACTATAAATAATGACTAAAAATAAAGTTTATCTTATTATATAATAATTATTATTTTGATTCCAAATATTTAACCCATTTTATAAAAATAAATTAATATAAGTGGTAGAATTTAATTTAAAATTAAACATGTGAATGTAGAGAAAAGCGGTTTTCCACGGAAAAATTTTCCTTGAGTAAAAACAATTATATCAAAATTCAATATAAAATTGATTCCAATTACCTAATTTAGATTCCATGCTAAAACATGAACTAAATTAGATTAATAATAATATATTTGAACTAATTTTACTTTTAAAACCATTTTAAAACAAAACATAACTTTTTAAATTCATTAAAAGAAGAGAAAATTTTTAATAAAAATTAGTATTTTTTACTATTAATCAAAAATTAATGTTTTCCAAAAAAATTAAAAAAATAATCTATGATAAATTTTAAATTTTTATTTCAAAAATTAACTTCATTTTGTAAAATAAAGTTTCTAAAAGTAACAAAAGTTAAATTTAAAATAAGTTTGCAAAATGTTACAAACACGTTTTTTTAGAAAAATATAGTTTCTAAACATTAAAGAATATTTATTCTTATCTCATTCTTAGAAATATTATTAAATTAATGATAAAATATTTTATTGAATATTTAATAAGTAAATTTCATTAAAAGAAACAAGTATTAATTAATTTAATTTATTATGATAAAAAACACATTGTGCTCATCAAAATAGTTTTTTAGAAAAACATTTTTTATTTTCAAGGGATTTTTATTTTCAATTCCAATAAAATTATAAATAATTTATTTATTTATACATGTGTAAACCATATAATTTTCCAAATTTATCTAGTCTTATTCATACCCACTAATTGATGAGCTAGGTTATAATTTTCTTATATAATTAAAAATATTTCATGGTTTATTTAGACTCGGTGTTTCATGTCGATTATACTATCGAAAATAGTTTTATTTTAATTTGGTGATACAGAATTCATCCTAAAATAATTTTTTTAAAGTAACCAATAGATTGTTATGAATTAAAACATGAATTATTTCAAAAAAAGAGTAATTGATCTCCTCAATATAATAAATATAACTAACTTGGACATAGGATGTCTAGGATCTACTTTTGCATTGAAAATAAATGTTTGTACATGTCCAGACAAGAAAACAAGAATATATGTTGAAAATTACAACATTTAGTCTTATAATATCTTTTAATGACTCTAATTGTAGTTAAATCTTTATAATGTTTTAATATTTATTTCTAATTTTAGTTATGGATCTGGAACAGTATCATGGGTGTCATAGATCCCCAGTATTAATATATAAAAATAATAATATTTTATTTTTATCTTGAGTGTGATTATATTTGAGAATAATTTCTTTTTATTTTGAGTAGAGTATTCAGTGTGAAAACCAAGACCACGTTTGAGTATAGAACATGAGTTTTCCTCATGGATTTTATAATTTTTATCTACTTTAGAGACCTTGGGTATTTCACCAGCATTATGAGATTATTTTATTAAAGATAATTTTTAATATAATTAAATTGAATAATTATGGAAATTGAATATTTATAACATCATTAAACCCATATTTAAATCCTATTTTATTAATCTTAGTTTTTATACGCACAAACTAGGGATTTTGAGAGGAGTCATTGTGGGAGAAGAGTTGGAATGTAATTGAGTGGTGATCATAGTATCAATGAAAAAAATAAACTATAATATAAGATAACATTATCAAAGATTCATTATTATCTTGAGATCAAACCATTGATGATTTAGGCCTTTGTTATTTTTGGATTTCACTACATATCTTCTGATTTAAAAGCATGGATTGACCATATTATTGTAATTCATGATCTTTGCATGGACCTATCAATTTATAATTTCCATTTAGTCTATATTATCATTTTTTAGGTTTTTAATTATTATTTGGTTCATGATCTTGTAATAATTCCTTAGTTTTACAAAGACCATCAATAATATTTACTTTATTTTTTATTTATTTTCCACTAATTTTTATTTATATATTCATCATTGACTTATGTTTAGGCTGGATATTTTATTTTCTTGGTCTGATTTAAGAAAATATTTAATCCTTATACAATTTTTGATTATTGGATTTATATTATACTTGTTGAGACAAGTGAAATTAATTTCAGGTGACGGAGGATCTTAATGGAATTGAGGTATGGCTTTATTCACGAGTAGTCATAAATAGTGGTGAAGAAAACGTTTTCGAGTGTTGGTGGTTTTTTTCAGATATTGATGAAAAGAGATTGATTTTTGGTGGTGTTTCACCTATGATCATGGACCTAGATAAAGGTTAAATCATTATTACAGGAAAAATCAGAGAAGATGACGTGATTTCAAGGTGATAAGATAAATCCGGTTTGAAATACCAAACTGCACAGCATGTGGTTCAGAATAACACACTCTATATATCTTAGTTGGTGTGGAATATAGGGTTTCAATACAAGTTAAATACAACATTCCATGTGGAATAACCCATAAATCGGGTACCCTTAATCTACTATCATAGTGTGTATAACACTACAACATATTCTTTGTTTAGCAGCGGGTTATTAAACCACTACTAAAAAAATTAATTGATTTCGCTATGGTTTTATGAACCTCTATTAAATATTAATTTTTTATTAAAAAAATACACTTTTATCCCACACACAACCCTTCTCCCCTAAACCTTCTCCATAGAGCTCTCATCCCCCCCCAAACCCTAGCACTAATGTTCTTCCCCCCACACCGGCACTTGGGTATATCCCAATCCCTCTTATCTCATGACTCCGAGCCCTTGTTGTCACTATGGTCAAAACTGCCTGACAAATCTCCCCCACCCTTTACCTCACTTGAGTCATCATCCTTACCTAATCCCTCTCCCTTTCTTTTCTTTTTCTCGATCCCACTCATAATTTTATGTTATATAGGTTTTATTTCTCTCTTCCTTTTCATTTAGAGTTTTAGTCTTCAAAGTTTTCACTTGATTTTAATTACTCTAAGAAAATGATTTATCTCTATGCATATAATTTATGTTTTCATTTTAGAGAATATATTCAGTGACATCAATGATATGTTAAATTTTTTTATCTACCCATGTCATCTCAATAGATACTGATTGCACTACATTATATGATTTCCAAAATAGATGTATTCTTTGATCAGAAGAAGACTTGAGATGGTTATGTTATTGATAAAATACTCACACTATTTTCTCCCACAATTGTTAGTGTATCCCACACACACACTCTCTCTCTCCTCCTCACCATCTCTATCTCTAGATCACTCTCTACTCACTACCACATCCCCACCTCCTTCTTACCCAACCTCTACTACCCACTGCCACACTAATACTTGTGTCCCATAGTCCCTATCCCACTTTCAAATTTCACCTGATTCCAATATGATGATTCCTCAAAAGAAATTATCCACTAAACCCATTATCGAGGACATCAATAAATCGACTCATGATGATATCACCAAATTCTTTTATGACTAAACCATTCCGAATGAAATCTCGGAAATCGTTTGTAAATTCATCCCCCCTTCAAACAATTAATTTTCCTTATTTTTTTCCTCCTGTATCTATTATGGTTGGTACATTTTTATTCATACAGCATAGCTCACCTCAGTTAATCTACTTTTTAAATAAATAACTCCTATAATATCGATGATTTAAAATATAGATATGGGAATTCATTTATTTTAATCTCTAAAACCCTATGTGTCTCCATGATCTCTATCATCTCATGTTCCATGTATAATTGAAGTTAAAAAAAATTTCTCTCCACTCATCCAATTATACTCCCCCATACGCAAATGAAAATGTTATATTTCATCATATAGAAACCATTGATAAATTATTTGTTCAAATAAACATTCTTTCCATGTTATATATAATAACCTACCTTTTTGAATCCCTAGTTGTTTCCCTTAACTCTTCAAGTTTCAACTGCAAATTAAATAAAAGGAATATATTTATTTTTCCAACTCATGAATTTTTCACTCTGAATTATGATCACCAATCCCCTAAACTCTAATAAACATTTTGGTCTCCTTGCATTTCCCTCATAGAAATTTCATATAACTTAAATAATTTTTATATTATTTGTTTAAATAAACACAATTTTATAATTTAAAGTACCAAATATATTATCATTTATGTGTGTTGACATGATCAATTCATTTTATTTCATTAAGTTTCACGATATTATGTCATTACTATTATCCATTTTAATTTTATTATGATTTCCTTAATTATATTATCCTTATATAATATATAATACACAATTAACTATCTCTATTTTTTAGTTTACTTATATCAATTATTATAATTTCTATTCTAAAGAAGGAATTCACAATTTAATATAAATAATATTATAGTTTGATTGGACCCCCTATCATATTATTACAAATATCTCATAAATTCCTTATGATTGAATTTTTTATGAAATCTAGATTATAAATAATATTATCAATGCATCAAAAAAATACTACTCATAAAGTTATATGAATATATGATTTAATAAATTTTTAAATTATATATTTATGAAAAAATATATATTACATTTTAATAAAAAAATAATTTTACATTAATTTTTGTCATTAAATTTTTAGTGTTTCTATATTCATTAGTACTTAAATTTAAAATAATCAATTTCCTTATCTTAAAATAGAAAAACTGACTTATATCAACAACAACGTACAGATCTATCCTCTCTTATTTGTACCATTTTAAACCATAAATGGTTAATTCAAACTCATATATGTTTCTTCCACATATTTTTAATACTAGTTGTTATTATGTTATATGACTATTAAATATTTATGAACTAAATATTTTGATCAAGTTTACTTCAATTTCCATGTAAATTGAAAGAAAGTGATATTTTAGATAATTTTATTAGTTCAAAAAAATAATCAATAAATTTTGCAGAATTGTAACTGTATTATTTATTTTAAATTTTTTTATTTAAATATATTTGTTCTCTTATACATAATATTTAAATATAAAATTTTAATTTTTTTAATTTATTATAAATTTTAGTTTTTTATACTGGTGCCTTCTCTTTACGTTCAAATATATGTCTTCTATTGAAATGGACACAACTATATACACTAACAAGAGATTATAGATTTTTTCCCACTTGCCATTATTAAACTCAAAGTGTTAAAATAACTTAACTAAATAAACATGTGTCTACATACTCTATGAATTTAAACTATTATTCTTACATTGAACTATAGTTTTATAAGAAAGGAATGATTTTTTATTTGTAAGACATTGTTTCTATCAACCTAATTATAATTGACCAAGACGAAAGGGTTTTTTTTATATTTAGTATTTTAATTTCTAATAGTAATCACTAGACATTGAGAATATAATATTTATATTAACACATCATTACCTCAATTTTTAGAAGGAAACATAAATTAATCTATAGTAACTATAAATAAGTTCATATAAAACTTTGAATCAATTGGATATGATGGATAGCGTTATATAATATGAAATTTTCAAATTTCTTCCAATAAGTTGAAATGTTTACCCACTCTACACAAGTTGATAATAATGTTCCATCAAGGCACACATATGAATCACTATTAATATAATTTGATACATTTCATGTATTAATTTATTTCATTTATAAAATCAACATGAATAATGTTTCTAAAAAATACATTTCCTGAAATTCAATCATATTTAATCAATATATTAGTGTTTTCTTCACATATTATTATTAAAAAATATATTTTATAATTTCGAGTTAATAATATACATATTATAATTAGAAAATTATCATATTAAAAAACATATTTATAATAAATTATATAATATGTGTATTCTTTATTTTAATTACTATAATATTTTATTTATACATCTTCATGTATATTTTTATATCATTTCTTTGATAAATTGAAACTTTTGATGAATGTTTATTACTATATTCATGATTTATTTGAAACTATGAGGATAGTTGAATTCCATTTGAAATTTATTGAAAAACATTTCATTATATAGTTAAATTTTAAATGTCTTCCATGTCAAATGTTTAATAAATTATAAAAAATTGTTATATTCCTAAAGGCTAAAAGTTAAAATGTTTTTTATTTAGAAAATTTAAATTTTATCATTTTTTTGTGTTAAAAATGATATATATAGTTTTTAATGGTGATTTATATTTTTAATGTAATTTTAAATATGAAAATGAAATGATAAAATTGAAATTAAATGATTTTTTATTATTTTTGTTGAAATTTTTTTCAATTGAGGTGATATTGTTTTATGTTTTTAACCTATAATAGAAAAAAAATTAATATGGGATACTTGTTTGGTATAGGATATGGGCTGGGAAATAATTTAAAAACTTATTTCTCAATTCTGTTAAACTACTCACTAGCCAACACCCCTTTATATTCCCATCAATTATCTATTCATTCAAAGAATTTACAATTTAATTAAATCATGAATCTATTTTATTAAAACTACTTCCAATTTACTATATTTGACCATTGTCTATTTTCCTACTTAGTAATACTTGTGTGTTTTAATTTTTTTAAATAAATTATAGGCACATTGTGATATATATTGATAAAATCTGGATCACATTAATGAGGAACAGACCTCAGTATACTAAGGGTTTGGAAGAGTTTTTAAATTTTTAAATTTCCAATTGATTAATTTATGGGATAATAAGATTTTCATGTCATAAATGTAAATTTAGAATATGGTTAAAGAGATATAAAGTTTATTAACACTTGATATTAAAGTAATTACATGCTCAATATTTGTGTTGGATTTATTATGGATAATCGAATGTTACAGAGAGTTTGATCATTGACGTCAATAGAAAAAATGAGATCCCAACTTCGTCGAAAATGGAAAATGAAATACAAAACCTTATAAATGATGCATTTGGAAATAAAAGACACAAACATCAACATCAAAACATATCAGACCAACCAGTTGAGGGTGCTAAAAATAGCAAATTGACAAGTGATGTTTTGGGGACTATAGTACAACCAGATAAATGTTGTAACATATAATTAGATCCCCTTCCTGATTATGTGGATACAAATATAAGAGAGAACTTTAAGGAGTATAAAAATTAATTTCATGGTTTAGTTGATGATTAAAATCATGATTTTTATAGTGGATATTTGAAATATTCAAAACATTATTTTCTACTGAAGTTATACCATATTAAATGCCTATGTGGAATTACAAATAAGGTGATGACCATGATATTGTAATTTTTGTGTGATGCATTTCCTAAAGAAAAGATCCCTGATTCTTTTTAGGATATGAAAAAAGTTGTTATGACTATTGTTCTGAATTATACAAAAATATATACATGTCCTAATGATTGTATGCTTTATTGGGGAGATAATTCAAGTAGGCAGGATTGAAAAAATGTTCTTCTTGTAGATGGTAGTCAATGTGTGATGTTAGAAGTCTGAATCAACATACTAATATGAATAAGAAGAAAAGGAACATGTTTGTAAAGGTTTTTCATTACATTCCTTTAAATTCTCAATTTCAATGATTATTAGAGTCATCAAAAACCACCAAGCACATGAAGTGGCATTTTATAGATAATAATAATGATGGGTTAATGCAGCATCTAAGATATTCACAATCATGGAAGGTATTTTATTCATTACATTCAGATTTATCATCTGATATAAAGAATGTGTGATTGGGGTTGGTTGTTAATTCATTCGGCCCATTTTGGACTTTGAGTACCAATTATAGCATTGGTTGTGTTATTTTTATCACTTAAAATCTGCTTCCATGGATGTGTATGCAATAAACATATTTTATTATTTCAATAATTATTCCTAGAAATAAAATTCTAGGAAATTATATTGATGTATACTTACAACCTCAAATTGAATAATCATAGGAGTTATGGAGCAACGATGTTGAAACATTTGATGCATCTTCGAGAACAATGTTCAAAATGAAAGATGCTCTAATGTGGAAAATTAGTAACTTCCATGGACTTGGGAATTTAGCTGGTTAGAAAACTTACATGGGTTTGGATTGTCCTATTTGTAACTTTGATTTTGAGCCTGAACGACTAAATTGTATTATAAAATGGGGCTTCTTATGTCATCAAATATTTCTTAATACATCTCATATATATCAGTTGAAGAAGTAAAAGTTTAATGGTTTTTTTATCATAGACCACATTTAATGTTTTTGATAGGTTCTTAAATATTCTGAAAATATGGAAATGTTGAAACCAAATTTGGGAAGGTTCATCATCTGAATGATAGTGGGAAATAGTTAGAATTGCATCATCATGTGAAATCATAACATAATATTAGAATAAAAAATATATTCTTCAAACATCCATATTGGAAATTTAATTTGTATGACATAATCTTGATGTTATTCATATTGAGAATACTTTTTGTGAAAATATTTACTTAACATTTCTTAATGATCATGGGAAATCGAAGGACCATCTCAATGCTCCGAAATACTTACAAAAAATGAAGATAAATCATGATATCTGGTCATATGATAATGAAAATTATGCTCTGACAAATTTTTTCAATAAAAAATTGTGATAAAGATACATTACTTCAAATTTTAAATCATATGGAGTTATCTAATGGGTATTCAAGTAACATATCAAGGATTTTTAACTTAATTCATCATAGGCTAAATGGATTGAAAAGTCACAATTCACATTTTTTTAAAAAAATTGCTACCATTGGCATTTCATACATTATTAACTGAAAATGTTTTTGCCGTTGTACTCCAATTTTTCAAATTCTTCAGAAAACAATGTAAGAAAACTCTAAAACCATTTGATCTTGAAAATCTACAGGAGAGATTTTTATTGAAACATTGTGCAATGGAGATGATCTTTTCTCCATTTTTTTCTACTGTCATGATGCATTTAACTATGCATTTGGCTGGGGAATCTAAATTAAGAGGCCCCATGCATTATTAATGGATGTATCCAATTTATAGGTACTTTATTAATATGTTTTTCATATTAAGTAAACAATTCTTGGTACTTCATTAAATAAATAAATATGTTTATTTATTTTATTTCTTATATATATTGGGAATTTGAAATCATACATGAAAAATAAAGCTCAATCTAAATGCTATTTGGTAGAGGAGTATCTTACTATTAGATCTAGATAATTGGATGATATTTAGACAAGATTCAATCAAGTTGGACGTGTTTATGACACATTGAATCAATCTCAACTACATGGGAAATCAAAAATATTTACTATTATTGGATGATTATTTGGGAGGATCTCAAATATCACACTGATATAAATGGAATTATTACAGGCATATAGATATGTGCATCTAAATAGTGAAATTTTATATCCATTTATTAAAGAGCTCATGATATAAAAAAAGAGAAAAATGAGTGTCCAAACATGACATTAAAAATATATAACAAAAGTTGTTAATAAAGATCTTGTGTAATGGTTTACACAATGTGTATGTTCATAAATATTGTAATCAATATAGATATTAGGTTCACAAATATATTTTTTAAATCTAATAATGTATATTACTTTTCGTAGATCATGAATATTGATACTTGAGTTGACTTGTCATAAGATATGAATTTCTTGCTTGAAGACCTCTAAAACATTCTATAAATTTCAATTCTTACAATGTGGATGGGTTTAAATTTCATATAATCGGTCGGGAAGAGGGTTTGAAAACATATAATAGTGGTATATTTACATTTTTTTAAGTGGGATACTATGAAAAGTTGATTGATATTATTTAATTAAACTACCACAGTCATTTTTTAGTTGTTTTATTCAAAACATATTAGGATTATATTATTAGTGGTGTTAAATGAGATTTCTTGCAATTTACTTATGTTAACTTTCCTCGCTTGATGGATGTTGGTGAACGTGAATTACATGATATGTATCTTATCATCATAATAGAAAATGGTATATTATGTGGAATATTTTTTGGATTATGGGTGGAGTTTGGTTAATCACATAAAACAAAGATACTTGTATGATATTAGTGATGAAGTGAAAGATTTGACCGCTAACATTGAATCCCATCAAAAGAAAGAAGAGATCTTATTTTTTCCATTATAATATTGAAAATATTAGTCTTTTAAGGGTGGATGAAGTATATGAAGTAATGATAGAGTAAGAAAATTATATTATTGAAGGAAAAAATGATTATATATGCAGTCATCCATACATTTATCAATCACTTATTTTATTTTTTCAATAATTCATTATAATGGATAGGTATATTTTTCTTGTTAGTATTGTAATATATTATCATTCCTAAATTTTTATGCATGAATTTTTTGAAATATAATTTATGAAGTGAATTTTATTTTATTGAATGAAAGGAATTCCATGGAGAAAGAATTTTACTGATCCCAATTGACTCTCATTTGACGTCCCCTAAAACATACCAGCAGATGATGATCCATAGGTCTCCCTCCCTACAACATCTGAGACACCCTCTGATTGACCCCCTACACCACCTCTCACACCCTCTATTTCATCATCTTCTGGCACAACCTTGGTTAGCATCCTATCAACATCTCATCCAATTCCTCCCCAATTAGTAAGCTCAGTAGCGAGGTAGCAGGTCATCACCCATGTTTCTTAGTGGGGATAATTGAGGGTGATATTTATGGGTACAAATTTTAATATGAATAAAGTTATTGTTATTTTTTTATACTACTAACCTTTTTTTCATAAAATATAAACACAAATATACTACAGATAGAAATAATAATGTTCATATTTTATGAATTTGAATGGACTGAATATAGTTATTCTGTTTGACTACTATAAGGTCCCTATGGATGATTTTGTGGAATTATTTCACCATATTCTCGGCTAGTTGGCAGTGGAGCTGGTTACCCATTTGAATACATATACTGATTGAAGGCATATGCCTCAATCTTGGAAAGGTGAATTTTTTTATTCATAGATAAAGGTAATTTTGATGTATTATAGTGTAATTGAATTTCATTATGTTAATAAATTCTAATATTATAAAAATAAATCTATTTGTACATATGTTTTTCCACTTTACCGTTGTTGATTTATAGCACGAAAGTGGACATTGAAAATTTTGGGTAAGAAATAGAAGGATTTTAAATGGATATTATGGAACAAATTCAACGATACTTCATTGATCACCCAACAACTATATGATAAGGTACCTTAATGGGGTACCTAGAGAGAAATGGATGTATTTTTTTGATAGTCATCTTCATGAGAATCACATGGTATTCAAATATATATTATTATATTAATTTAATTTTACATTTATACATGTATATGAAAAGGAGATGAAATTTTATACATTACTAATCAATTTCATTTTATTTATTCAAGGGTGTTTCGAGGAAGAATGCATTGGCCAAATAAAACGCCTATAAAATGAAACAAACCACTGCTAAATATATGTTATATGAGGGTTACAAAAAACTGCTGCAAAATGGAAGTAACCATTGAAGGTTGGATGTTGACACCAAGTTTAGCGGTAGTTTTTTGGAACCATCATAGAAATAGTTGGTGGTGGTTTAAACTACCTCAAAAAATATATTTTCTCATAGTGTATGGAGTACATGATCAGGTGGTTGTTTGGACTTACACACCATATGGTTCCGGACCATATGTCATGCATCTTTCACGAATGACTTGAGTAGTAACGGTACACGTAGACTACCTTGTATGACCTAACACACCATTTAATACATTATATACATAATGTATAAGGTCCTTTAATACCATGTTTTGTTTCAATACATGTATAGGCTATTTATTAGGGGATATATATGATGTTCCCTATAGTGCATTCCATTTACTCCTTCCAAACTCTATAACTTGTTGTTCTCCCTTACTCAAGACTTGGATTCAAGTATGTAAATATCCCACACTGATTTTTTTTCAATATATAATGTGATGGTGGAATTTTCTTTGATATCCTAGATGAGATGCAATGTGATATGATCTGGTTACTCTCTTTCTTAAACTTTGGATATTAGGTAATGGGATTCATGTGTGACCTATTAAGTGATATCAGGGTCAGTACTCCCTTGGAAGTATAGTTATTACAAGGCATGAGTCCCTCACTTCCTTTATATAGATGGTCTCGATACTCCACTATACACAACTAGGGAATGGATCATATATCTACGAAGTAAATATTCCCCAATCTAAGATCTTGGGAGAGGTAAGGGTCCTCCAATGAGGTCAGTAATCCCTCAACCATTGCATAAAAAATCAAGGAAGTTCAGATCCCCAACCACATTTATAGAGGGGTTACATGTATAACTATTATTGGTAGTTCTAATTTGTAGAACTATGTTCTGATTTCACCTATGGTGGGCCATGAAGACCGAGAACCTTCCATTGTACCAAGTTATTCTTTTTTAAGAATATTTGGGTTCATTATTATCTTTTCACCAATATTTATGTTTATGATATTTTTGATCATTTGATATTTCTTTTTGGTTCTAGGGTATCCTATCGGGTATGTAAATACTCACCCTTACATGGGAATCTAGCCTACAAATATCATTCATTATATAGAATATATGAAATTTGGAGGTGTTCTTAGTGGACCGTGGGTTGGAAGACCATAACTAGACTTTTCAGTAGCGTTATCTTTTAGTATTTGGATTTGGGGGTGTGATCCAAGACCTTCCATTTATCAGTTATTAGGTTTGGTTTCCCTTTATGTTGCGCATACATTTTCCCCTTTATGTTATTATTTATGAATTACTTCATAGTATTATCAAAGTGAGTTTTACTAAGGATAATGTTTTTATTTAGTATTCATGTGAGGATTGGTTTGAGAATTAATGAAGTAGAATTTAGGTGTCTCAAGTATGATATTCAAGCAAGGAAACCCAGTGACAGAGCTGTGGTCGACGTATCCATTCACCAAGACTATGATAACAAGTTGGTCGACTCGGTGTGCTGAGAAATTGGTTACGGGGAAACAATAGTAAATTAATTATATAAAAATGGTTTATTTATTTTCTATGTATTTCTTGAGTCATCATCCCATATAACACCTAGATAATTTAAAATAACATATTGTTCAATAGCGCATATGACACGTAACACCAAGCTTAAATGACCCATCAAATATATTACCTTTATAACCTACCTATTAACTTAGTAGGTATGAATAGTATTAATTAATTTATTAATTATATATAAATTTCCTACTCAATATAAAATTATTTATAAATTCTTAATAAATATTCACTTAACTATTAATAAATATACTTTATTCTATAAAAAATATGTTTCCTTCAAAAATCATTTTTATTTTTTAGAGAAAAAAATATAAATAAATTTTATAAATTTTAGAAATTATATTTTATAAAATATAAATAATTTTTTAAATCATCATATCGAAATTAACATAGGGTGAAATTTTTGGATTTTTCTAAAATATTTGATTTTTTAGTGAATATTTAAAATTACTGATATTTCAAATATCATCATGTCTTTTCAGTAAATCAGGTAATTTAAAAGCTCCATTGTATTTTGGATTTGGTATTAAAGTTACATATTAACACTTTTATTTATACTTATATAATTAATTATTTTAATTATTAATTTCATGATTTTGGTATAATTTTATTTTTATTCTTAAAAATGTTCTTTTATGAAAACTCTTTTTAAATGCATAATATTTATCAATTTTAATTAATTAAAAATACCCCAATTAAGAAAAAATTTAAATTAAATGAATAAATTATAAATATATTTATAATAATTTAAATTCATATAATTATTATTTCTAATCATAAAGTTAATATAAGACCATCTATTGCTTGAAAAAAACATTTCTTTAAAAAACATTTTTCAACATATTTTCAGGATTTAATTTTAAACTGAATTCTACCAATTGTGTGATTTTAATTTAATGAAATTGATTCAATATTTTTAATCATAATAATTAATATTATTTAATAATTTCAACTTAATATTCTTTATAATGAAGAGTACAAAAAGATAAAAAAAACTAGTTACCATGGTGAAAAACTAAAATGGTAAAAGTGAGTAAAATTATAGGTAAATGGAGTAACATTTTTAAAAAATGTATATTTTTGAATGGTGGAGTTTTTTACTGACCATATAACCCATAAAATACATTATCTATCAATTTTGGTGGCACTTGTCTTGAGAGTGACTTCCCATTATTGAATAGTTCTTGGTATTTATAAAAATTTCACTCCTAAATTATAAATAAAAACCCCCTCCACTCAATTATTCAAACATAGAAAAATATTTGGATCAACCAAACCCTAATAAAATATATCCAAAACATACTTATCTATATTAAATAGCTTCTAGGCTACCCAAAATACCAACCATTGGGTCCTTATTAAGATATCCAAAGGGGGTTCTTCTAAGCGAAGGTAATCATCTTCACCGAGCTCCTCATTTTTAATTATTATTTTCCACATTAAATTATGTGTTAATAATTACAATATAATAACGAAAATATATATTATATACTTATATTATGTTATGTTTATGTAATAATATTTATCTATCTCTTCTTCCGTCAAATTGGAAAAAAACCATCTTTCCTGTGTACGGCGGACTACCGCCTCGCAAACTAATGTAATTAGATTTCTATCATCATGTATAATAGTTATCAATGATGATTGATTTAGCGTTAATATACTATATTAATTAAATATTAATAATTTTTAAATATTAACATATTATAAACCTCCTTTCCTTACCATCCATGGAAAAATCATAATGTGGTTCATGTGTACAGCGAACTACCGCCTTGCAAAGAAATGTAGTTCTTTTTTTATTATCACATAACATGGATGGTATATTTAAGCATATTTAAATAACTAATTTTATATTTATGATATAATTATATTTTTTAAAGATAAAATAACACTTTCCTTTTATCCATCATGATCATTTAAAAATGGAAATGTTACATATGCATACGTATGACCTACTGTCTCTATGATTATAACATAGTTTATTATTCATAACCATATTTAATGAATGGATTTAAAACTATAATATATTTATAAAAAATATAATAATTTATTTATTATTATTCTTTATATGATGGAACAATGATCCCTTTGACCACAATCAACTGATCGATGCCATTTTAAATTTATGAACTGAACATTCTCAAAACACCTAATGTGGACATAACCGATTAAGTAATTAAATATGTTATAAAAATAAATGAATTAAATGTTTTAATTATAAGGAATTAAAACTATACAGTATTACTAAAAACAAATAATTTATATATTTTTATTATATAATAGATAAAGGATATATATGACAAGTCTGGACTCAATGTAAGGGATTTCTCGTAACACTTTTACTTCTGTGAGGCATATGTAATATTCAACACTTATTTGTTATTTGTGGTATATATACATCCTATTTGAATTTTTTATCATGAATATATTTATATTAATGGTATTTAATATTTCATTTGAAGTTTATACTTTCATGTGGGTTATGATTCAAAAGTTACCAGTGGTAAGTGTTTATTTCACAATCACATCATTATTCTGGATTGTTTATATTTAAGTATCTTGGAGGAATTATTTGATATTTCTATACTAAATATGATATATTTTCTTATAATATATTTATTAATTAAATTTTCAAGTAATATTACCATTTCACTCACTTTGGTACTTAAAATGATTGAGAAAATGTTTTTAAGAAAAGATGACTTTATTTATATCTTCGATCGAAAATCCTTTTTCTTCCATATCCATGGTTTATCAAAATAATTTTAACGTTATCCAAATTATTTATTAAATAAATTTATACCCATTCTTTACTTTTTACAAAATGGTTTTAAAGGAATATTCTTTTCATTTTCAAAAAGTGGTAGTTTTTAACCTTCTTAGAACAGTGTGAAATGAATGTTTTTTAACTTATATATAATATATAGAATTACCCACCATCATAAACACTAAATTATTTGAATATTACTTATAATTTTACATGTATATTTTTAAATAAAGTGTTTTATATAATATTTTTTACATTTTTATATTTTGAAGAAATGATTTCAAAGTGAAAAGGGTATTTTTCACAAGAAATATTCCATTTAATCTTTTAAATAAATTATCAGCAATGAAAACAACCTTTGATGTTATGGATTACTTTTAAATTATGTTTATATATATCTCACATATATACTTATATTATTATTCCTTAATTTTATGTTGTAATACATTGATTATTTTCATCTCTCAAATGATTTCATTATGAAAATTCATTTTATTATGATATGGGATAAGATTATGCAACCCATTTTTTCTTCATTAGTAATTATTATGTTTATGACTTATGATTTCTTTCCATTTTGTGTCATAAATAATAATGAACATGTTATAATGGGTTTTCTTAGTTATATCCTCAATGTATTGGTTAAACTTTAGTCTGATGAGGCTTTATGTATGGGATTAAGGAGTACACTTGATCCATTATGGGACTCTATCCAACATGTAATTTTGGTTATCCAGTTATCCTTGAATCATGTTTATGCCAATTTATATGTTGCTACCACATTTTCTATGATTCTATGATATTATAATACCATGTTGTTTATGTTATTGTCCCATTTCATTAATCTTAATACTTTTATTTTTTGATATCATGTTAAAAAATTGACTCACAATTTATGCTTCTATATCATGTTTATTCCCTTACTAAGATTTTTTTAGCTCACCCATTTTTTTTGTGTATTCCCTAGGTTAACCCACGAATTTTTAAGAGCTTTAAAGAGTATAGGTTCTCATTATAGATAATAAAATAAATAATTTTTATTTTAGTCTCAATTTGATGTATTATGAACGTAGTCTTCTAAAGACACTGGGACTCACAATATGTAGGTTCTAATTATTGGATGATTATGTAAAAAATCTAGGAATAATATGTGTTAAAGGATTGGGTTTCTATATTTGGTATCAGATAAATTTATAGTTTTTTAGGTCTTAAGAATAGAATAACTTAGTGAGAACCCTATGGATAAGTATAAGTACAAGACTGAGTATAAAAAGATATCCAAGAATGTGGGTGAAGTGTAGAGTGAGTTGGTTTCATGAAATTACATCCTTATCTGAATACTACAAGTGGATGTACCTCTGGAATAGTTGTTCCTAGGTTAATAATTATAAAAAAAAGATGTGTTGTTATTGACTCTATCATCACCTAGTGAACAAAAAAAAGTCTTTATTCACACCTTATTTGAAACTCCCAGGGGATATGTTTTAGAAATCCAAAAACTCTTTATGAACCATTATGAAGGACTTGAACAAATTTTTATGTTAGAAAACATATTAAGAAATATTAACATGGATAACCAAGATTTAAACCTAAAGAATCAAAATTCAGGATATAATTATAATTTAGTATTATTATGTAATGGCCCAGACCTCCCCAATCCATTACTTTATCAAAATCCAGTGTTTGTGGTGTTTTGTGAGTCAATGGTAGCTCATTTCAAGATTTTTCCAAAATTTCAGTTTTTTTATTGGTAGGTAGGGTGTTGTTAAGTTAGGAATAAATATATTGGGCAACAGTAGGTTGGGAATCAGTAGGTCAGGAATCAGTCACTTGTTGTTGCTGAGTCTTTGTTAGTGAATTGTGTTAGTGGCTCTCCCATCGGTGATTCATTACCCGTTTTTTACAGTTTTTTCAATTTCACCCCACTTACATTTTATTTGATGTGAATCAATTTTAAAACCATGGTTGAGAATTTACAAATGAATTTAATTGTATATTAATTATATATTTATTATCCTAATGCTCCCAAGACTTTGAAATAGTCAAACCGCATGGTCTTTACTACAATCCAACTTTAATGACCCCTAAAACCATTTCCTTCCATTGATATAGGATCTGACTCTTCTAATATAAGATATTCTCTTCCCCGTGGGTTTCCATTTTCCTCTTGGTGTTCCCATATCCTTTCTTCCCTATAGATTGGTGTATTGTGTTGTGGCCTTTTAATTCAGTTTCCCTTGGAGTCTCATATTACCTGTGTGAGCCCCTATTTTTGGTGTAAGGAGGAGTTTTTGACTGTTTATTCTTCGAGGTAGGGGTTCCTTCATCTCTCTTTATTTGTGTATCATGCAGGGTGGATAAACTAATGTTCCTTTGTCATTGCAGTCGAATCCCAAATTTTAATTAATACTATTACGAAGATAATCATACTTATTATAAAAACTGTTTTTGATACCTTAGTAATAAATGAGGTGTGGGGAAGATGATGAAACTTGTTTTGTTTTATCTGTTATCTTTGATCCTTGTTGTTAATTGTGTTGGTAATATGCCTTATAAAAAACATGGTCATATGTGGTCTTTGTTTGCACACCCGACTCATGAATACTTGTTTCTAATCTTCTTTTTAACGATTGTGAACATGAAAACATGATTAATCATGTATATCTTGTTAATTAAATGGATTCCCTGGGTTCATAAATATTCATTAATCACCTATGATTTATCAAAGTTGAATTGAAGAATATTTTGATAAATCTAAACACCCTTTCCTTTTTTGGTGTGGTTATGTGTTGTGTGTAGATCCTTTTTATCTTGTGATTTGTACGGGTTGTGTGGAGCTGATGTTGAGAGCACGAAAGTCCGTGGATGTTTTAAGGGTGTAATGTAATCTAAGTTTTATAGATTGGATGATTGTGAAATGGAAGAACTTGTTCGTGTAATGGGACTACAATCTAGTTGAGTTTTTTTTTTGTTTCTATAGATGTTGTTATTTTTGTGCATCGGGGCTACCGAGGAAGTTTTGGGAGGGATAATTTTGAATAAGGATGGTGTTACCTTGCATGGGAATTTTACTTGGAGTTTCTAGATACTTTTTGAAGTGTGTGTAGGTTATGATGTTATATGTGGTGAACTATGTTTGGTAGTTGTTTGAGTACGGATGGAAAAAATAATTAAACAAATTGTTTAATATAGAGTTATAATTGGTTGAATAACTTGGATGGGGTTATGAATTAAGTCTATTTAAGGCTGTATGGTTATGAATTAGAGGTTCCAGTAAGGGCAGTTGTTTTTGGGATGGTTGTGTTTTTTGAAAACCCATAGGTTGGAATGAGTGTTTGGTACCTATATATATACATGTAGTTCCTTGTGATTTATATACACACCCAACTCTTGTTGAGAACAATATTCTGAACACCCCCATTATTATGGGGTAGGGTGTCTTTTCCAAATATCCTGGTGGGAGGATGGATGACTGGTTATTGTCTCTCTTCTTCTCCTCTCTTTTAGGCATTGGTATCCCAAGACTCTTCAGGCAGGTTATGATGTGGTTGTGAGGCCTAGGTGTCTATGGGTGAGGTGTGCTTATCAGGTGTCTTCAGGATGAGGTTGTGGTTTTTTTGACTAGGTTTCTATGGGTAGGATGTGATGTGGTTGTGGGACAAGTGTTTGTGGGTGGGATGTGATATGTAACCCAGGTGTATGCAGGTAGGTTGTGATAGTTGGTCTTGTGGAAGAGTGTGGTAGCATCAGGACATTCTCCATTAAGAATGAGTAGTTAACTAGTGGGAAGTGGTGTGGGGTACCATATCATTGATGTGCTTACTAATTTACTTTACTTGACATGAATTATTTAGTGATCTTGCCTTTGTATGGTTGGGGTGGATAGTATACCTTATTAGGTTCTTTTGAGTTTCTGTTGTTTTTCTCATTTGGGGCATTAGTATGCTTCTCCCACTTATGCATGAGAGACTTTGGATTTTCCTAATAAGTATACTTGTATGATCACCCTACATATATAAAATTATTTTCAGGTTTCCATGGAGATTACGCATATCATGTTGGACCTTACTAGCTTGGGCATTGGTATAGTTGTTGTATCTCTTCTTATCTTAGTTCTTTTGGTATTTACTTTGGATATTTTCATTGTATTTCTTGCATGTTTACTTTAAAAATACATGTGGGATAGATTTTGGATTCTTTTATATATATTTATTCGAGTTTTTTTGAGATTTATACATCTTATCCCCTCATCATAGTTACAATAAAAATTGTAATGCCTCCCATTTTGTGAGATTTATATACCCTTGGGGATATCCACCACCCCGAGGCCTACTGGAGGTGGAACTCAGAGATCATTATCTCTCTTTCTCCATTTCAAGCCTAGGATGGGCATCTTTGGAGAGAGGGTGTCCTAACAGAATGGTATCACAGGTTGATGGTTGAGAGATAGGATGTAGTTCGGATTTAAGCATTGTAAGGATTGATGGGTTTGTAGGAAAATAGTGTGGGGTGATCTTCATGCATGACATAGGCAAGGGAAGACCGGCTAGGAAACGGGATTTTAGGGCCCATTTGAACCGATGCAAGGACTCTAAGCTTACTAAATGACCAAGTGAGGCTACACCATTTGTGGGGTAGAGACCCTAGGAAAGGTACATACATCATGATGACTTGTGTTCTTGTTTGTTTTGGGCGTTTTTGGAAAATTAAAATAAAAAATGATTTAAAATGAATCTTAAATAAATTCCATACTACTCAAGCTTAGGTGTTCCCTATTTACTTTTCATCAATGGAACTCGGTCATAGTATACATGTGGTATGAGTAGTAGAGGCTCGGTAGGCTAACTTGGTCGTCCGAAGAAGGGTTGACCCAGTGGGATAGGAAGATCAATGGAAGAAGACGCTTCGTGCTTTCCAGTGGCAGACTCCAAGAAAGTACCATGGTAGAATTTTAGATATAGAGATAGAGAGTTGGATTGAGGATTTGGTAATCATTTTCAGCTTAATTCGGTCCCTGAAGGAGTATTGGGTTCCTTTGGCAGTGATCCAAATGTGGGGTGTTGCATGTCATTGGTGGAAGCTCTACCTGGGGTATAGGAAGGAGACAGATGTTATGTGGGTCAATTTTGAGGAGGAGTTCTAGGTGGAATTTCTTTCTTTGGCCATTAAGGCTGAGAAGAGGAAAGATTTTCTCTCCCTCCAGTATGGGAGTATGTCACTATGGGAACTTTAGATCAAGTTCAAGGATATCCTTTTCTCTTCTTTGGATCTTTTTCTGGATGAGGATTCTTGGGAAAGACGCTTAGAGGAATCACTGTGTCCTTATCTCAAGTACCCATTCACTCCCTTCACCTTACCAATATACCTAGAGGTCCATAAGAAGGAGGAAGTGGTTTAAAGGATTCACTCATGAGGAGGTCGACCACAAGAGGGGATCCAGAAGGGTGGTATGAAGGGAAAGGCTTCTAATAGTTGGTCACAGGTGCTAGGGCCTTCGAGGATTTGTCTAGTGGGGATTTGACCTAATAATATTCTTTTGGGACCAAGTTGGATGTACAAGGAATTAATAATAGTTTTATTTTACATAGTGTTGTATTTTTTTGTAAAAAAGGATAAATAATTTTACTTTGTAAAATCCTTGTTAAAAATGATGATTCTTTTCTGATTTTTATTTCAAAAATATCATAAGTTATATGGAGAACTTGTGATGTAGGCCTTATGAAGTAAAGCATAAGTAAAGGTGTTTCCAATCATATTCAGTTTTGATTGGAATGAAAGTTGTTTTTGGAAGACAGGAAAGTTACAATACTTTCCCTTGAAAATATGATGATGATAAAGGTGATCAATCAAAGAATAGATAACATAAAAAATTAGGTTCATGATAAAATCAGATTTTTTTTAATCAAGATGATATAAAATCATCATGGGTGTTCTATCCAAAGAAGATTTTTATGGTGGTGCTGTTTCCCAGTGTTTGTAAAAAATTTGGGACTCAAAACTGAGAGTTTTTTATTTTGGAAAAGTAAGAGTTTTTTTAAAAGAGTTCATAGAGTGCAGTTTTTGGAGTATAAAGGATAGATCATGGAATGAATAGGTGGTACATGGAGTGGTGAAGGAAAATCTAAAAAGAAAGTATAATTTATAGCAGTGCTATGAGGACCGTGAATCATAGTACGTAGACAGTATGCAGACCACATGGATGAAATGGTTCACTGGTGGATTATGATTCATGGGATGATTTCAATTTATGGGAGGTCAAAAGTTTGTGGTAAAGGGTGTCATTTTCTAAATGGAGGAGGTGATTTGGCTGCCATGAAGGAATAAAGGTGGTGTGTGGACCATGTATGGAAACTGTTCACATATGAAATTGGTTTTCATGACAATTGTGGTTCATGGGAGAAGCTCAATATGTGATGAAGACTGTACCACATTGAAAATTGTGATAAAATAGATTAATGAAATTTGTAGAGTTATTTGACTATATAATGGAGCCTAAACTCTTCATTAAAAGTAGAAAATTGTATAAGTAAGGTTATCATTGTAGAATAATTTTAGATAAGTCTGAAGTAGTTCATGAAGGAGAAGGGTTTGCAGAGGATTGTTTCGGAGAAGGATGAAGTAGTTCGTGGGGAATCATTTTTTTAAATAGAAAAAATTTGCGAGAAAATTACTCAGATGAAGATTGCATAGCACTATATCTCACAAAAGAAAAGAGACCACATAGAATATTTGGTAGACAGAGCATCAGTAGGATGTGGGGCATTTTTCCATCCTTGAAACAAATACAGTTTGTGGGAGAAGAACGATTTCTGAGAAGAACTCATGGGACCCAGTGCAATTTAGTTCGTAAATGATATAGGTAGTTCATGGTGGAAGCATGAAAGTTTCCATAGGACTTAAGAAATTCCCTACCAGCTTTTGGATAAGAAAAAAAATAATTGTTTTAAAAAATAAAATTGGTGAAAAGATGATCAAGAAGAACTGAAATATTATTTTACCCTATTTGTGCTAAGAGGGAGCACACAAACTATTAGATTATTTTCAAAGTGATACATGTGTGTAAGGGAATATCCTACTCATTGTATTCCACACCAAAGTATTATTTTCTAGTGGATTGTGTGTTGTTGGATTATTTCCATATCATACCAAGGACGTAGCTACTGTTGTTGAGTAGTGAACCTTGTAAATTCTCATGTTATTGTGGATGTGTGTTTGATTTCTGTTGAGTATGGATAGAACTATTTAACAAGAGGTGAAGTTTGTTTTAGAGTTAAGGAAACATAAAAGAAAAATATATCACTGATTCACACCATCCCCCTATCAATGATACTTTAATCCTGATTGGGGAACTACTTTTGGTATCAGAGCTATAGGTTCCCTTCATTTATTCTTTGTCAAATGTTTTAAGAGAAGTTGTGGTGGAGAATCTGAATAGTGTAAAAAATAAGGGGATTTTGATATTTTATGGAATCAATTATCATATTTGTAAATAAAAAATGATTCCTTATTTATGTCTCTTGGTTATTATGTTCTTGAGGCTACAACAGATGGATTTCCACCTATTGATGACAAGGTTCCTATTACACCTATCAATAAGAAGAATCTTGAAAATGATGGAAGAGATAAAAATGCATTACTCTCATCACTTTCTGAGAGTATGTTTTTAAGATTGAAATGCGTTGCTATAACTAATGGTATATGGGCTAAGATAAAAAAAATATGAAGGAAATACAAAAGTGAAAATGGAAAAACATGAAATCTCAAGGCTGAAGTATAAATATTTGAAAATCGATGAGCTTGAATCTTTTGGAACTTCTTTACTAGGGTAAATGATATTTTCAATAAAATCATATTTCATGGTGAAAAGTGGGAGAATTCTCCAGTTGTTGGAAAGATATTAAGAATTCTATCAGTCATGTTTGATTCTAAATTTTCTTCATTAGAAGATAGAGACCCCGAAACATTATATATGGATATTCTTCATAGTACTCTCATCACTTATTAAATGATAAGGGATAAGTCTATGAATAGAAAAACAAAAGTTAATAGATAAATGTCTTTCAAATATGCTAAGAAATAAATTTTTAAATAGTCACTTGAAGAAGATGATGTTGCTAACTCTGAATCTAAAAATGAGGTATGTAAAAATATTGATGAAATTTTATCCTTATTTTATAAAAATGTGAAAAGAGGTACAGGTAAATAAAAAGGAATACTTTCCATGAAATTTTTTGAATGTGGATTCATTGGGTACTTTGTGTATAATTTCCCTCAAAGAAATAAAGAAGTAGAAATTGATGAAGATAAAAGAATACCAAAAAGGTTATGGAAGAACTAGTGTGATAAAGCTAAATATTTTTTAAGATGTTAGGATAAAAATTTCTTCAAATAAAAAATAAGAAGATTTTTATATAAATATGAAGACGAAGAATATAGTGAATTTGAATCGGAAAAATATTTTGTTGAAAAGTTTGAGATAATAACTTTTTTATAGTAGTAAATAATAAAGATTTTGGTAGCATCAATTCTTAAGAAGAAGAAATTGAACTTGAATCTCATCTAAAAGAAGAGATTAAGGAATGTCTGAGAAAGATCAGAAGTCTTGAGAAGGAAAAAAAGAAGTTGATAAATGAAAGATCCCTATTAAAAAATCAATAATATTTTCTTGAAGAGAAATTAAAGCTGATAAAAGAGACTGATGATTTGAATAATTATTTTGAGAATGAAAAGAATCGCAATAAACATCTGGAAGTAAAGTTGGAGTCAAAAGAAGAAGAGTTGGAACTTATTCAACAAACTATAAGAACTGGTATCTTCATCTTAGGTATGGATATTGTTTCTAGTGTATTTTATAAAAAGGTAGATTTTGGAAATTTACGGAGTACACACCATGTACTTAGAAGTACATGTCATGTACCTAGTTGCCATGGGTAGCCATGTACTGGCTGTGTAACGGTTGAGTACGTGGCCATGTGGGGTGACCTGGAGACCATCTAAAGAAGAGCTCAGTGAAGTCTTGTACATGGTGTGTACATTAAATGAACATGTTGTGTAAATTTATTTTTATTTGTTAAATCAGACTGGGGTCACGCCACATTTGCAGGACACCCTTCTTTTGAACCCGTCTCATCCAGGAGTGACCGAGAGAGATGATTCTTCTCTGATCCCCTAAATTTTCATTTTTTCTCTGAATAAATCGACATAGATTACATTGGAATCGTCATGGTGAGTTCTTACTTCTTCTATAGCCTCGTCTCTTGATTTCTCCTCTTTTGTGGGATATTTGTGGTTGAGATTTTTTTATGTTTTTGTAGATCTATGGAGTTTTAGGTTGATTCAACTGCTAAGGTTCAACTATATCGATCATATAACATCGAGGTAGATTATTTGTACCTTTCCATAGATTTTCCTTGAATAATATGTTCAAAAGTGCCCAATACCCTAGTTTAGGGTATTGTGTGTTTGGGGAATTTAACTATGTTAATGTCTGACATGCCTTGTTTTCTTGAGTATGGGTTTTTTATTGTAAATAAGGTTGTTTACATAGCTATGATTGTGTTTTAATATGTTCTATTTTGATATTGTTCATTGGGTCTAGAGTTTCCTATTAGGTTGTTTTGCTTGTTATGCCTAATGTTGTTAAGATGGAGTAGATTAATGTATGACATACTTGTGATATGAATTGTAGTTGTTAGACAAGTAGTTTTTTGAGGTTTACTTTGGCATATGGATATCCTTTGTGCACAATTGTGTTACACAGAGGTGTGGGAACCTGGTGTAGTTAGACCATAGGTGGAATTGACGTTGAGTACTTCCTTAGAGTGTCTGTTATAATTTACACTATGAGACCACAGGAGGAATTGACGTTGAATGCTTCCTCAAAGTGTCTGTTATAATTTTCACATTGCGAGACCATAAGGGGGATTGAATTTGAGTGCTCCCTCAGAGTGTCTATAGTTACTGTTTTGATACTATAAGAGGAATTGACGTTGAGTACTTCCTCAGAGAGTCTGTAGTTTATCTTTAAAATACTATAAGAGGAATTGGCGGTGAATGCTTCCTTAGAGAGTCATTATTGCATGAGACCAAATGGGTTAGACCGTGTGTGCTTACCCAGAGGGTTGTTGTATCTTTATTGATAAGTTGAACAAGAGGGGTGGTTGTGAGAACTTTCCTAGAGAGTTACTTGTTAATGATTGGTTGAATATTGAATAAATGTAAATGAATGTAGTTGAAACTATAAGACTGTTTACTTTTGAGTACTTCCTTGTTTATTACTTCATTTTTAATATCTTCCTGTTATATATATTCACTGATAGCTAGTCATGGATATTTGGGTGGATACCTATTGGGATTCATCTCACACCCTGTTTGGGTCATGCTTTTGGGCCAAAATAGATTTTATTGTTGTTGGTATAGATAAGGGAAAGCACCCTTCTACTTCAGGTACTTGACTGCTGTGGAGATGGAGAGCATGGGACCAAGCTAAGGGTTGTGATGCTATTGGATTTTTTTACTTGTTTTCCTTTGTAATTTGGTTTAGAAATGCATTCCATCATTGGGACTTGTTTGGATGCTTTCCTAGATACTTGTGACATGCATCATTATTCATATATATGTGTTGCGGTTGTTTATTTACTTTCATTATTCCATTATTTACTTATTATATGTTATTACTACTTCTGATTTTTTATATTATTGTTATTCTACTGCATCACCCTTCCAATGAGGGCATAGTTTCCCCACTATTACTCTCAAGGCCCTCACTGCTAGTCAGCAGCCGCTAGAGTTCAGGAAAATGTGCTTGAGTCTATGTGACCAACCAGGTATGGGGCACCTTTGGGAAGCATCCAGAACCAAGACTTTACAAAGTGGTATGAGAGGAATTATTTTCTTCATGACATATTTTTTGGAGGCAATAGATAAAGATAAGAAGGAATAGGTAGTTAGTAGTAAGCTATGCCTGAGAGTAGCTGACCTGTGTACATGGAAAAGCCAATTTACCACATTTATTGAAATTTTTATGATTTTTCAATTATTATAGTTGATTTGATTTCACCATTGGGTTCTTCACATATTTTGTGATGTTATTTTTGATGTTCTTGAGGTTCTATTTTTGTTTCAACCCAATGAGATGAGGGTATTCCATCTCATGCATCATATAGGAACCTACTAGAGATCATATTCCATGCATTATTATCATGCAATTTAGGTTGCATTACTGATTTCATGTATTTTTGATAGATTTTGTGCAAGATATGCATGTTGTTGTGATAGATTCCTTGAGAGAATACCTATGGTTTGACAGGGTATTGAATTATGTAAGGTTTCGTTTGAATGAACGCCATACATTGGTCCCTAAGGTGTTATAGGCTCTCATGGATCAGAATTTTGAGGATCATATGTTATATTTCACTATTATTCCTTGTTATGTACATGTATAAGATGCCAATATTTTATTTTCATGGAGTATGGGCCCTCATTGAATGTAATTTTGCACTTTGAACTTTTGTTTCAGTGATTTATGGGATTCTGAAGTAGTTTCTAAGGTTTACTGTCTAGAAAAATCTAGAATACATGGTGTGTAATAATGAATACATGTCATGTACCCATATGTTTAAGAAGTAACAACTTTTCTTAAGTACACATCATGTACTGTATGTACACATCCTATAACCCTTAACCGTGTGACTAGCTGTGTGGGTAGAGACATGGGGTTATGAAATGTTGGGTAAAACATGTTGTGTACATGGAGTACATGCCATGTTGTAAGAACCGTGTCTCTAGCCGTGTGACCAACGACACGGATGGATAAAATTAAGGTTGAACACACTGTGTCTTGTTCTTACACACCGTTTATAGAGACCATGTATTAGGTCATGTGACTAAAAACATGGGTGGAAGAAAATATTCTAGTACACACCGTGTCTGGAATAAACATGCCATTTTAGAGTCAACCATGTAACCGACTGTGTGACTAACGACATGGGTCAGTGGATTCCTTCTAGTACATGTTGTGTTTAGGTTGAACATTCCATTTAGTTTTGTTCTAAAAAAATCATAAGGCTTAGCCATGTAGAAGAACTCAGATAGGGGAATCGATTCAAGTACATTTCATGTCCCTGGGAGGAACATGCCCTATTTAGGGGTGTTGCACGACCAGTTCTGGTAGAAGTACACGCCCATGTAAAGGCTCAAAGGAACACACCATGTAGGATTCATAGACATCGTGTGCCTCTATTTTGTAAAACATGAATGTTTTCTGTATTATGTCCCTTTTCTGCACTCAAAGTTTTTGTCCCTATAAATCTTGAACTGAGGTGTGCGCTTGACCTTGCCGAGTCATTCCCTCGAGACATCCTCCAGTTGTACGCTAGTTATAGGGAAATGATCAGACACCATACATGGTAGATTAGGGACTACCAGAAGATCTTCCCATTGTTCTTGTCTTGGCACCAGCCATCATTCCGGACATAGGTTCTGATTCACAGTTCCTAAAAGGCTTCATGAGGATTATAAAGACCATTCATGGAGCACCACATCTTTCACCGTCTATGGCAGAGTAAACATGGGTTTTTCAAAAGTAGAATCCTCCCACATTCTCAAGGGATGGAGGACCTCAGGTCACGGATTAATTGTTATAAGACATGCTATCGATTCTCGAGCATTTGGAGACACCTTCAGAGAGGAGGGTGAATCTCACTATATGGCATCCCGCCTTTTTATTACATAACTTTTCATTACATTTTACAAACAGAGGATCTTTAAAGTCTAGGTTATTGGAAATCAGGGTCATACAACATGAATACAGCATAAAAAATCCTCTAATCTTCTTGTAAGGCTTAATCATAAGTTCATCCTAGATACAATTACTGCGTCTTATACCCTGGAGACATACATCAAAGTAATGGGTGAGCAGAATGCCCAGTAAGGGTAAACAAGGGAAATCAGTGTACTTGTGATATCAATAAGAACTTGAATAAAAACGTAAAGACATGAGAAATGGAATCATGTGCATATCATAATGAAAAGAACTTGAAACATAACTTGAATATATGGCTACAATATTTTATTTAGACATTCATGAACATATCACCAAGTTATATCCCTCAGGTGTCATAAAAATTACCAAGGTTATTCATCAAGGTATCGTGAAACTTGTCGTCTCTAGAGATTAATTATTTACCCAATGAATTAGAGCGCTCTCAGGGTGCACCCTTAATATTTATTTAATTTCATGTGATACATATAGACCATAATAAAACATTTCATAAATAGCCCATATATAATAAAAGAAATTGGTTTCATTTCAAAATCGTACCGTTTAAAAGTTCTTAAAATAAGATCATTATATCATTTATAACCCATGGAAAGGGAGTGAGGGTTATATGTATGTCAATTCCAGAATCAAATATATCATTTTAATATATTTATGAACAACCAAAGAAATTAAATAGTTCTAGGTATTCACAAAAATAAACAAGATGATTTCTTGAGAGAAAGAGATAGAAATTTTGAGATGAAATTTCTACAGCATAACGGCTATATAACATGGTTTTAGAAAACATTGAAAAGAGAGGGGAAAAGGGTCACCCACTCATAAGTAATTCATAATACAGTATGGGTACTTAATAAGAGCATGGTATGGATATTTTAATGACATACCACATGAAAATGAGACATGAAAGAAAAGAGAAGATGTGATTTCTTTTACGAGAAATTTGGCAGCCTAACAGCATCACTTAAAAATTCATAAAAAGACTTGAGGAGATAAGAAAGGGTCTATCATCCTTTGGAAATGAAATGGACAGTAATAAGAACAAATAATAACATACCCTCAACATAAAGAGATGTAAAATATAATACATAACATAAAGGAATTAATGACTTAAAAGAGGAGGGTGAAAGGATCCCTTACCTTGAAGAGTAACTTGAAAATCATGAAGGTTGGGGCCTTGGAAAGCTTGATGGAACCATGAGAAAGGTAAATAGACCATAACTTCTTTGAGGAGGATTTGGATGTGAAATTAATTAGGTAAAGGCTTGGTATTTATTAGAGAAGTGAGGGAACATATCAATAATGGCCAAGGGACACCTCATCAGTGGTATTGGAAAAACCACGGGCTTGCCCATGGTATTTTCCCATGGTATTGGCCACTTGGGACACCTCATACCTTTTCTTACTTTTAATAAGTTGATCATATTTATTACATAATTAATACATCATTAATGATGTCATTAAACACCCGAAACTTAAATCCGTAATTTTACTATTCACCGAAAACTCAAATATTTTAGAAACATCCCAAAAATTTACCCTAACCAAATATCGATGCTCTGAATTCAAAAATGAACTCAATTTTATGAAAATAATTTTATAAATATTTTTAATTTGATTATTAAATGAAAACACTATTCACCTGAAAAAAAAACTAATACTTAACAAATAATTTCTGAAACACTCATTTACCTGTTTTATTGAATCACATTACTTATTCAAGGTGACTAAATTATATTAATACTTTCTTAAGTTAGGTTACTAATCTATTTGGTCATATTACTAATCATAAGCATAAAATTTCTATTCATAATTTACTATTCATAAAAAATTAAGTTGATCTTATTAGACTCTAAATTTCTTACTGAACATAATTGTAGAAGACCATTTTTTGAAAATCATTACACATTATTAATTATTTACAGTTTACATAAATATTTTTAAAATATCCTTTTTCAAAAATTCACCAGTAATATACATCCTATATTTATTTGAATATTTGAAAATCACAAACTTCACCATAAAAGGAAATAAAAAATTTATTTATCTCAAAGGATTATATAAATCAGCTAAGGTCTTGTTACATTTCCCCTTATAACACTGGCATACGACCTAAGTGTAAGGTGTGATAAGGTGATAGAATATAGGGGAAGCTGAGCCAACATTTCCCGAGTGGTGATTTCTATAATCTTGAACTTCTCCCAAAGTCAATTTTATTCCAACTTCACACAATGAAGTTCAGCTTGGGTTTCGTCCAGAGCAAAACCCAAGGGTGTTACCTTCTTCCCACGCTCTGTTATATGGGCTTTGATTGGCCTGAGACTACTAGATGAGGGCACCGAATTGTCTTTCTATAACTAAGATCACATGTATTTATAAACAACAATCGCAACATTAAGATTTTAGTTTCCAATGGTCATATTGACCAATAGTCGTACTGACTAGTGGTCAAATAACACTTGAAACCCAACGGTATCATTTTAATTATACTGATTTCATTAAATAAATGAAATAGTTTTTTTCAGTATAAATAAAATAACACACAAAAAATAGGAAACAAATATTATTAAAAAGTTCGGGTCGTTACATTCTTCCCCCATTAAGAAATTTTATCCCCGAAATTTTTAACTCGCACCCTAAGAAGAAAAAATGTGATGGTACTTCTGCCTCATAGTCTTATCTGGTTCCCACGTGGCTTCTTCACATTTGTGATTTCTCCACAACACCTTAACAAGGTGGGTAGTATTGTTTCATATAACCTTGTCTCTATGATCCAAAATCTCCACTGGATGCTCCTCATAAGAGAGTCCATGTTCTAGTTGTACCACCTCTAGATTTAGTACATGTGAAGGGTCAAGTATGTACTTCCTCAAGAGAAATACATTGAAGACATCATGGACTTATACAAGATTTGGAGGGAGTTCAATCGAGTAGGCCACTACCCCTATGTAATCAAGGATTTCATATGGGCTAATGTACCTAAGGCTGAGCTTCCCTTTCTTCCCAAACCTCATGACTCTCTTCCATGGTGAAATCCAAATAAAGACCTTGTCGCCAGAATCAAACTCCATGTCTCTTTGACGGTTGTCGGCGTAGCTCTTTTTCCGACTCTAAGCAGACTTAATTTTTTGTTGGATGGAATGGACTTTTTCAGTCATCTCTTAGACAAGATCAGGCCTAAGGATCTTTATCTCACCAACTTCATCTCAACAAGTAGGAGTTCTACATCGCTTCCCATATAGAGCTTCATAGGGTGTCATTTGAATGCTCGAGCAGAAGCTATTGTTGTAAGATAACTCAACTAAAGGGATATTTTGATCCCATCCACCTTTAAGTTCCATTGAGCATGTTCTCAGCATGTCTTAGAGCATTTGAATATTACTTTTAGATTGGCCATCAGTTTGGGGGTGATACGCCATTTTAAAATTCAATTTAGTGCTCAGATCATGTTGAAGACTTCTCCAAAATTATGATGTGAACCTTAGATCACGATCAGATATGAGAGAAAGTGGAACTCCATGAAGCCTTACCACTTCATTCACATAAATCCTAGCAAGTTGATCAAGAGATAAATCTTCCCAAATGGAGATAAAATGGGCAATCTTGGTGAGACATTCCATAATAACCCATATCGCATTGTTCCCTTTGTAAGTTCTCAGGAGACCAGTGATGAAGTCCATAGTGATATTGTCCCACTTCCATGCTGGTATGGGTAGTGGTTTCAATACCCCTTTAGGAATTTGTCGCTATGCTATCACTTGCTGACATACTAGGCACCTTGTAGTGTAGTCAGAAACCTCCCTCTTCATATTATCCCACCAAAAATGATCACGAAGGTCCCTATACATTTTTGTGATACCAGGATGTATAGTAAAAGTAGAGCTATGAGCTTCGTCCATCAGATCCTTCTTAATTTCTAGAATATATGGAACACATAATATTTTATGAAATTTTAGTACACCTTCTTGATCAATATTAAACTCAGGAAACAACCCATCCTTTATAGCCTCAATCTTCTTCTGTAACAAAGGATCTTATTTATGATATTTCTTGATCTTCTCTAGTAATGATGGTTGAGAAATAATTTGGGATAAGGATGATGATTTCCCTTCCCTTATAACTACCATGTCCAGTTTTACTAGGTCATTGATCAAATTATCTCTTTGAATTATCATCATGGAAAGAATAACTGGGTCTTTCCTGCTTAATGCATTAGCAACTTTTTTTTCTCTTTCGGGATGATAATGAATTGAAAAATCATAGTATTTGAGAAGTTCCAACCATCTCCTTTATCTCATGTTCAAATTCTTTTTGTGTTAAAATATACTTCAAAATTTGATGGTCTGTGTATATATCACATTTCTCTCCATAAAAGTTGTGTCGCCATATCTTCAGAGAAAGAACGATCGCAGCTATCTTCAAATCATGCGTGGGATAGTTCTGATCATGAATCTTTAACTATTGATATGCATAAGCAATGACATTATCATTTTGCATGAGGATGCACCCAATCCCTTTGAAATATGCATCGCTAAAAATAATGAATCCTTCTCCACATGAGGGTAGAGTTAACATGGGTGTAGTAACCAATCTCTTCTTCAGCTCTTGGAAACTTTCCTCGCACTCATTTGTCCAGAGGAACTTGACCCCTTTTAACTTGGTTAATGGATTAGAAAGTCATGAAAAGTTTTTCACGAACCTCCTATAATATCCATCCAATCCAAGGAAACTTCGAATATTAGTTATTGATGTAGGCTGATGCCACTCCTCTGTAACTTTTGTCTTTATAGGGTCAACTGTGATTCCTTCATTGGTAACAATTTTCCCCATGAAAGAAACTTGTTGACCAAAATTCAAATTTACTAAACATTCCAAAAATCCTCTCCTTTTGTAGAGTTTTCAAAATAACCCTTAGATGATCTTCATGCTCCTCGCAACTTTTGGAATATATCAGAATATCATCAATAAAAACTACCACAAAGTAATCAAGGTAGTACTTAAATACACTATTCATAAAATCCATAAAAATAGTAGGTGAATTAGTCTGTCTGAAGGGCATAAAAACAATCTCATAATGCACATATCTTGATCGGAAGGCAGTTTTTGGAATATCTTCCTTCTTCACCCTCAATTGATAATAACCAGATAGAAGATTAATCTTAGAGAAGAATTGATCTCCATGAAGTTGGTCACATAAGTCATCAATTCTTGGAAGAGGGTATTTGTTCTCTAATGTGATACCATTCAGTTATTTATAATCAATTCATAGATGCATCAATCCATCCTTCTTCACAAAGAGAACTGGTGCTCCCCATGGAGACACACTTGGTCAGATAAACCCCTACTCCATAAGATCTCGGAGTTATTTCCTTAATTCCCCCAGCTCCACATTTTCTATCCTATACGGGTTCTTTGATATCAAATGAGATCCAGGTACGAGTTCAATGGATAAATCTACCTCTCTTTCTGGGGGAGGTCTGGGTAACTCTTCAGGAAATACGTCAACGTATTCCGGGACAATGGGTCCATTTTATATCCTTAAACTCTCATCACCTTCTTCTATTTCACCGGAAAAATCCATAAATAAGGATATAGGGGGTCCTTTTAGACATATATCAGGTTGAGATATCTCTCCTTGGAAGATAACTATAGGTTTTTCATTCAAGACTACAGATATTTCATTGCTTCTACAATTAATCTTAGTATTATACTTTGAGAGCCAGTCCATCCCTAGTATAATGTCAAATTCCAGCATGGGAATGACTACTAGATTTGAAATAAGATTGTGCTCACTAAAGTAAATACTAGAGTTTCTAAACACTGAAGATGCTTGGATAATCCCACCAGGAGTCTTGACTGATAACTATACTTTTAGCAAATCAGGGTTTGAATCTATATTCTTTGCAAACATGGAGGAAACAAAGGAATGTGTAGAACCAGAATAAAACAAAGTACTTTCTAGCTTTTATAGGACAACAAGATTACCTACTACCACATAATTTGGAGCCTCAACTTTAGCTATCATGATAGAAAGAGAACGAACTTGCTTCCTTGGCCTTTGCTGAGGTTGATGGTGGTTCCCCTCCACTTCCCTCGGATTTGGACAATGATTGGAAAAGTGCCCATGTTGTCCACACTTACAGAAATGGACATCAGGTTGGGCCTGAACCATATTCCCCTTGTCATTGGTGTTTTGAATTTGAGGTTTCACCTCACTATAACAATTCCTCGAAATATGGCTATCTCTTCCACACTTATAGAATTTCCTTCTCCCAAGCAGGCAGTTCCCTGAATGCTTCTTCCCACATTTATTACACGTGGAAATTTTCACTTGCTTGCCTCCTCTTCTTTGATTGAATCTCCCCCCTAAGATTGGCTCCATAGACCTCATCTTGTCATTGGATTTATGTGACCACTGTTTTTCTCCACACTCTAGTTCAACTTTCATCACACTCCGCACAATCTCCTCATAGCTGTCATAGTCTTGGTTGGATATATTCTTCCTCAGATGAGGTATCAGTCCACCGAAGAATCTATCAACTTTACCATTTAGATCCATGACAAAGATAGAGGTATATCATGAAAACCTTGTGAAGTTCATATCGTAGCTTCCCACATATTTGTTCTCCTTCTGCTTCAGCTTGAGAAACTCCTTCTCCATTCTTGTTCACATGGAACAGGGGAAATACTTGTTTAATAATATCCCTCTGAAATCTTCTGACTCCATAGCTTCAAATTCCACTCTAGGCCTTGTGTTTTTAATTAGTTTCCACCACTGATCAGCTTCTCTCTCTAAGTGATAGACAGTCAAGGTAACCTTCTCTTGCTCTGAACAACGAAGCACAGAAAAAATCTTCTCGATAGAGCTGATCCACTATTCAGCAATCAATGGGTTGGTCGATCCACGTAAGGTTGGTGTTCGTTGGCGCATAAAGGACTCAATATAATGTTGTTCCCTTCGCAGTGAGATCAGTCTCTCATCTTGATTCAATTTATTTCCCATAACTTGAGTCAATTGGGTCATAATTCACATGAATGTTTCCATTCCGGCTTCCATCAGAGGTCCATTTGTGCATGGTCCATTACGGTCACCATTTGCAAGATTCCTCCTATTGCCCGCCATTTTATAAAAGAAAAGATCCTTAGTGAGAAACTTATTTCATTTATGAATCTTTTAACTATAAATAATTTTATGTATTAAAATCTCAAGCTTAAACAATCACATTTATCTACAAATCCTTCCTAATGATTCACAAAAAGCTTGAAATTAACCAAACATATCCCCCCCCCCAAAGCGTCATAACCAAGAGTACAGCAAGGCACATTATCGTGTACCAGGATACCTCAGGTCAAGCCCGAAACTCCTTGTCAGTGTTTTCATGAATGTTTCCATTCCGGCTTCCATCAGAGGTCCATTAGTGCATGGTCCATTACGGTCACCATTTGCAAGATTCCTCCTACTGCCCTCCATTTTATAAAAGAAAAGATCCTTAGTGAGAAACTTATTTCATTTACGAATCTTTTAACTATAAATAATTTTATGTATTAAAGTCTCAAGCTTAAACAATCACATTTATCTACAAATCCTTCCTAATGATTCACAAAAAGCTTGAAATTAACCAAACATATCCCCCCCAAAGTGTCATAACCAAGAGTACAGCAAGGCACATTATCGTGCACCAGGATACCCCAGGTCAAGCCCGAAACTCCTTGTCAGTGTTTTCACTCCTAGGTACATCTGTGCCAGAGCCGCCTCTACCTGCTCATATCCAGACAGCAATGTAATTGTTTGATAAAACACTTACTCAATACTCACCAAAATGCCAGGATGTTTTCCTACATTTAAACATTTCAATAGTATTATTCCTAAAGTTTTCATAGCCTAATTTCCATAAATAAATAAACCATCCTTTCATACCAACTATGGCATCCCGCCTTTTTATTACATATCTTTTCATTACATTTTACAAATATAGGATCTTTAAAGACTAGTGTTTTGGAAATCAGGGTCATACAACATGAATAAAACATAAAAAATTCCTATAATCCTATTGTAAGGATTCAGAATAATTTCATCCCAAGTACAATTACTGTGTCTCATACCCTGGAGACATACATCAAATTAAAGGGTGAGCAGAAGGCCCAGTAAGGGAAAACAAGGGAAATCAGTGTACTTGTGATATCTATAAGAACTTGAATAAAAATGTAAAGACATAATCAATGGAAGCATAATCATATCATAATGAAATGAACATGAAACATAACTTGAATATGTGGCTACAATATTTCATTTAGACATTCATGAACATATCACTAAGTTATATTTCCGAGGTGTCATAAAAATTACCAAGGTTATTCACCAAGGTATCGTGAAACTTGTCATCTCTAGAGATTAATTATTTACCCAATGCATTGGAGTGCTATCAGGGAGCACCCTTAATATGTCATTAATTTCATGTGATCCACATAGATCATAATAAAACATTTCATAAATAACCCATATAGAATAGAAGAAATGGGTTTCATTTCAAAATCGTGACGTTTAAAAGTTCTTAAAATAAGATCATTATATCATTTATAACCCATGGAATTGGAGTTAAGGTTATATGTATGTCAATTATAGAATAAAATATATCATTTTTATATATTTATGAACACCCATAGAAACTAAATAGGTCTAGGTATTCAGATTAATAAACAAGAGAATTTCTTGAGAGAAAGAGATAGAAATTTTGAGACGAAATTTCTGCAGCATAACGGCTATATAACATGGTTTTAGAAAACATTGAAAATAGAGGGGACAAGGTTCAAAAACTCATAAATAATTCATAGTACAGTATGGGTACTGAATAAGATCATGGTATGGATATTTTAATGACATAACACATGAAAAGGAGACATGAAAGAAAAAAGAAGATGTGGTTTATTTTACAAGAAATTCGGCATCCTAACGACGTCACTTGAAAAATCAAAAAAAGAATTTAGGAGAGAAGAAATGATCTCTCATACTTTGGTCATGAAATGTAAAGTAATAAGAACAAATTATAACATACCCTTAACATAAAGATATGGAAAATATAAGACACAACAAAAAATAAGTCATGACTTAAAAGAGGAGGGTGAAAGGATCCCTTACCTTGAAGAGTAACTTGGAAAGCTTGAAGGTCAGGACCTTGGAAAGCTTTAGGGAACCTTGGGAGGAATCCTTGTGAGGTTAATAGACCATAACATTGTTGAGGAGGATTTTTAAGTGAAATTAATGAGGGAAAGGCTTGGTATTTATAGGAGAAGTGAGGGAACATATCAATAATGGCCAAGGGAAACCTCATCAGTGGTATTGGAAAAACCATGGAATTTACCATGGTATTTGCCCATGGTATTGGCCACTTGGGACACCTAATACCTTATATTACTATTCATAAGTTTAACATATTTATTACATAATTAATACATCATTAATGATGTCATTAAACACCTGAAACATAAATCCGTAATTTCACTATTCACAAAAAACTCACATATTTCAGAAACATCCCAAAAATTTACCCTACACTAATATCGATGATCTGAATTCAAAAATGAACTCCATTTTATGAAAATAATTTTCTAAATATTTTTAATTTATTTTTAAATAAAAACACTATTCACCTGAAAAAAACTAATACTTAAATAATAATTTCTGAAACACTTATTTACCTATTTTATTTAATCACATTATTTATTCAAGGTGACTAAATTATATTAATACTTTCTTAAGTTAGGTTACTAATCCATTTGGACATATTACTAATCATAAGCATAAAATTACTATTCATACATTACTATTCATCAAAAATTAAGTTGATCTTATTAGACTCTAAATTTCTTACTGAACATAATTGTAGAAGACCATTTTTTGAAAATCATTACACATTATTAATTATTTAAGGTTTATATAAATATTTTTAAAATATCCATTTTCCAAAATTCACCAATAATATACATCCTATATTTATCCGAATATTTGAAATTCACAAACTTCTCTATAAAAGGAAATAATAATTTTATTTATCTCAAAGGATTACATAAAGCAGCTAGGGTCTTGTTAAATAGCCCCTTATAACACCAGCGTACGACCTAAGTGTAAGGTGTGCTAAGGTGATAGAATCTGGGGGCGGATCGGCCAACATTGCCCGAGTGGTGATTTCTATAAGCTTGAACTTATCCTGAAGTCGATTCTGTTCTAGCTTCACATAATGATGTTCGGCTTGGGTTTGGTCCAGAGCAAAGCCCAATGGTGCTACCTCCTTCCCAAGCTCTGTCAAATGGGCTTCATTCGGCCTGAGACTACTAGATGAGGCCATCAAATCGTATTTTTGTAACCAATATCACCTGTATTTATAAACAACAATCGCAACATTAAGAGTTTAGTTTCCAACTATCATATTGACCAACAGTCGTATTGACCAATGGTTAAATAAGAGTTGAAACCCAATGGTATCATTTTAATTATACTCATTTCATTAAATAAATGAAATAGTTTTGTTGAGTATAAACAAAATAACACAAAAAAATAGGAAACAAATACTATTAAAAAGTTTGGTTCGTTACACACTATGTATATGCTTCAGGATTCCTCCAAGATATGGTAGGATGTGATCTCACAGGTAGGAAATCAGTAGGTTATGGCTTGGGATGAGTTCCAGTGTACCTTCTATGATTACTTTTAACTAGAGACTTTGAGGGTCGATCGAACATGAGATTTCATGGGTTTGGAGAAGGGTACTCTATCAATCATATAGTATTCTTCTCGCTTCACTGGTCTACAGAAATTCACTCCAATTTTAGGGGGTGATGAGATTTTCTTGGTGAGGAAGTTTGAGGATGGTCTCAGGAATGAAATATTATCTCATGTGAATATCTTTAGGTTGAATACCATACCTTCTATAGTCAACCAGGAGCTGATCATAGAGCATAACCTAATAGATTATGAAGTTATGGGACAGGGTGGTTTAGCATCCAGAGTTGGTGCTTCTGAGGATGATATTAGTGAGTGCTTCAGGGAGTCTCGACATGGAGATCTGAGTAGGCACGATACACCTTCAGGTAGCCAGGTGGTATGCTACCAGTGTGGGAAAGGCAGGCATACGAGGACACATTTTCTGGGAGACCTAGTTTAATGACGATATTATGGAAACATGGGTCATCTTCAGTGTTTTTGTCAGTTTTTCTCACAAGCAGCTGGTGACAGAGGTTCTTCTATGCCCCCTCATCTAGGAGTAGGACCATCAGTATCTCATCAGTCTGGGAACTTTAGTTCATCCAGCCACTCAATCCGATGTGGAGGTCATGATCGTGGTAGCCAGTCGCCAGTATTTCAGTGAAAACAAGGTGGATCTACTCAGGGTGGTCAGGCAGGGTCATAGGGTTGTGACATAGGTTAGAATTTTGTAGTGGGGAAAACCCAGCATGAGTAGGATCCCGAACCCTCTACAGTTAGAGGTAAGATTCTAGTTTCCTTAGTTTTAGCTTTTATTCTTTTTGATACAGGGGCTTCCCATAGTTCCATATCAGTTCCTGTGGTGGAGATCCTTGGTCTCTGTATCTTTACTTCTGTTTATGTACTGATGTTGGACACACCATTGGGGACTATAATGGATAGTGTATGTTAGTCAAATGAATTCCCTCTTAAGGTTGGTGGGTGTCACTTCTCATGGAAGCTTTACATATTAGATATTACAGGATATGACTTCATTCTTGGAATGGACTGGTTATTTCCCTTCAAGGTAGTTGTCGATTGCTATCTTTGTACGATGATTTTCACATCACAAGGGGGAAGATCATTTCTACATAAGGCCGAATGGGATATCCTGGAAATCAGAGCAGGACCCAAGAAACATGGGTTGGGAGAAGTTACAGCCCATATTTCTAGTCTATATCCGGATGACTAGGGGACTTCACAGATGTACTTTCTTCTAGTGGTGAATCATTTTTGGGATGTCTTTCTAGACGAATTTTCAGTTTTTCCTTGAGAGCAATAGGTAGAATGTTTGATTGAGCTTATACGAGGGGCAGCACACACCGGTGTCCATTCCACCTTTTAGGATGGCTACACCAGAGTTGCAGGAGCTCAATAAGTAGTTAGAGGAGTTTTATGAAAAGGGTTTCATCTGACCCATTATATCTCCTTGGGGTTCGTCTATCCTGTTTTTGAAGAAGGTGGATGGTACCCTCAGACTTTGTGTGGATTATCGGAATCTAAACCAATTTACGGTCAAGAACCGATATCCCTTGCCAAGGATTTATGATCTCTTTGATTAGATTCAAGGATCCTGGGTGTTATCTAAAATTTAATTAATATCTAGTTATCATAATTTTCCTATTTGACCATCATATATACCTCTTATAGCCTTTTTGAGCTGGTACGGTCTATATGAGTATGTGGTTATGTCGTTCTGTCTCACAAACGTGCTTGTAGGTTTTATGGTACTGATGAACCAAGTGTTCCATCCATTCTTGGATTCCATCATGTTGGTCTTCATGGACGATATCTTGGTGTACTCTCACACTCAACATGAACATTCTATCTATCTTTAGATTGTTTTGAGTACATTGAGAGAGCATCATTTATATGCTAAGATCTCATAATTTCACTTTTGGATGGACCTGATTCACTTATTGGGTCATGTTATCTCAGAGACAGGAGTATCTGTAGACCCATAGAAAGTGAGAGCAGTAGTTTCCTAGGAGAAGCCGAAGAAAATATTTTAGGTATAGAGTTTTATGGAGATGGCTAGTTACTACAGACATTTTAAATAGGAATTTTCATGCTTAGCAGTGCCACTGATGGGACTGACTAAGAAGGGTGTGAAGTACCTGTGGAAAAAATCCTGCGATTCAGCCTTCTAGAAGCTAAAAGGGAGGTTGACATCAGCACCGATACTAGTTTTTTTAGAGCCGGGAAAAATATATAGTATTTACAGTGATGAATCATGTATCGAGCTGGGAGAAGTGCTTATACAGGGGGAAGGAGTTGTTACATACGGGTCTCAGTAGTTGAGTCTACATGAGAGGAATTACCCGAAACACGATCTTGAGTTGGCTGCAGTTGTTCATTCTTTACGCTGTTGGAAAAATTATCTGTTGGGATAGAATTTTGTGGTTTTCAATGACCACAAAAGTCTCAAGTACATCTTCCTCAGCACAATCTGAATTTGAGATAGTGAAGGTGGGTTGAGTACCTTCAGTCCTTTGACTTTGAGATTTTCTATATGCCTGGGAAAGGAAATGCAGTGGTTGATGCATTGAGTAAGAAGACACAAATACAGGCAGTTTAGGAGGCTAGAAGTGAGTGGCAGCTTATGTCTCTATTCTCTGAGATTCATTTAGAGGTTCATGACAGACAAGGATAGACATTTATTTCTTCTATAGATGTTACCTCTACTCTACTTGATCGAGTATGGATGAGATAGATGTTAGATTCTGAAGTCTTAGTCATATGGGAGAGTGTGTTAGGAGAGGAACCTATTCCTAGATGAACTGTAGGAAAGGATTAGATCATGGATTTTCATGGGCACATATGGGTGTCAATAGACATACGAGAGTAGATGATGTGGGATTTTCATTCTTCAGTTTGAGAAATTCATCCTGGTGTCACCAAGATGCATGAAGATCTACACCATCAGTATTGGTCTCTAGGCATGAACAGATATATTGCTAATTTTGTGATGAGATGTTCCGCCTGTCAGTAGGTGAAGGAGGAGCATCAGCAACCAGCATTGATTTTGCAGTAGTTACCCATTCCCAAGTGGAAGTGGAATGATGTCGTGATGGACTTCGTGATAGTCTTACTGAGGTCACCTTAAGGGAACAATGCAGTTTGGGTTTTCATTGACAGGCTCATGAAGGTTTCACACTTCTTACCGATCAAGGAGACCATCTGTGTTGATGAGCTAGGAAGGTTGTACATCCGGGAGATTGTACGTCTACATGGGGTTCTGTACTCCATCATTTCAGACAGGTACACATGTTTTACTTCTCAGGGCTGGAAAGGACTACAAAAATCTTTGGGTACATAGTTACTTCTAAGTACAGTTTACCATCCCTATATAGATGGCATGTCTGAGCGTACAATTCAGGTACTAGAGAAAATGCTTCAAGCATGCATCCTATATTTTGGAGGTTCTTGGGATAAGAACATACCTCTGGTGGAGTTTTCCTACAATAATAGTTTTCAGAAAACTATTCAGATGGCACCTTATGAGGCATTGTATGATATTCTATGTTGATCACCGCTATGTTGGCTAGAAGAAGGAGAGGCATCTATATTGGGACCTCGTCTCGTCCAGAAGACCACAGAGCAGGTGTAGTTGATTTGGAAGAGGATAGATACTACACAGTCACTTCAGAGGTCTTATGTTGATAGAATGTGATGACCTCTGGAGTTCAAGGTCGAAGATCGGGTTTTCCTTCATGTCACACTGCGGTTGGGACATAGTAGGATTATCAGACTGGGTAAACTTTCACTGAGATACATTGGGTTTTTTTAGGTTTTGGAGAGAGTCAAGTCGGTTTCCTATCAGTTTCAGTTTCCTCAGAGGTACAGGGATATGCACGACATCTTCCACGTATCTCAGCTATGACATTACTTCTCAGAACCATCTCATGTTTTTCAACCTAAAAAGGTTGAGTTAGAGTTGTATGCCTCATTTGAGGATCACCTTATCTAGATTTTTTATCATATTGTGAAGGTTATCTATGGTCGGTCTGTTCCTTTGGTACGGGTGTTATGATAGCATGGGTGAGTATAGGAAGAGACTTGGGAGAGGGAAACTGATGTGCGATCGTAGTGTCTATAGTTGTTTGAGGATTATTATTCTTCTTCACCTTCTTAGGGAAATTTGGGGATCCATTTATTTAAGGTGGGAAGTTTGTAAGAACCCATATCTTCATATCAGGTATGGAACTTGTTTCTGGTGTTTTTGTGAAAAGGGTATATTTTGTAAATTTAAGGAGTACATGTCGTATACTTAGATGTACACACTATGTACCCATTTGATGTGGGTAGCCGTGTACTAGACATGTAAAGGCCGAGTACATGGCCATGTGGGGTGACCTGGAGACCACCTAAAGTAGAGCTCGGTTAAGTCATATACACGGCATGTACATTAAATGAACACACTATGTACTTTTATTTTTATTTGTTAAATTGGACTGGGGTCACGTATCATTTACAGGACACCCTTCTTCTGAACCCATCTCATCCAGGAGAGATTTGTAGGATCGAAATAGTGATGTAGATGCTAAATATACAAGAGGGGGGGTGAATTGTATACTTTAAAAATTCCTTTGGAACCTTTAAAGTTAGTTTAGAATAACTATTTTTTCCTTAAGAAAAGGAAAAGGCTAAGTTTAACAAAGTTAAACTAAGCAAATTCACAACACCTCTAACACCGAATGCAAACTAGGAAAGAGATTCCGAATGAGGGTTCCGGAAATATGGTTCCGGAAATTGAAACTTAACAAAATATTACAATATGAGATTCTACCTTAAAGCGTATAGAATCTAAATGAAACAGAGTACAAGTAAGGAAGTATAAGAAAGTTATACTTTCCTTATATTAAAAAATGCAGTGGAATAAAAACAAGTAGTAGAACTACTAGTAACAAGATATAAGTCTTTTAACCCAAAGAGAAGGGTATCCAACAACCTTGGGTAAAGGTCCATTGATTTATACGTTCAAGCAAGTCTGTCTTACCCACACCAGGGTAAGCCCTCGATACGAAGATCGGAGTCTCTGTCTTGCTATCCCCGTAAGCCCTCAACTTCAAGGTAGTTGGCAACCTCTGTCTTCCTCGGCAAGGAAGCCCTCGAACTTCAAGGAAGTCGGCACCTCTGTCTTCCTATCTCTGGAAGCCCTCGAATGTAATCACCAACATTCGGAGTCGCATGAAGCTTTGAGAGTTAATAAGATCCTCTCTCTCTAGAAATCACTTCAAGCAGATTAGTCAGCCTTTCAGTACTTTTCTCAACTATCAACAACAAGCTCTTTCAAATGAGCTCCTATTTATTGGTAAGGTCGGCTCCTTCTCCAACAGTCATATTTTCCTTAAAGATCGGAGGGACTTGTACACGTGTAACTTAGACAATGGTTAGTTTATAACAAAATAGATGACATCATTTTATAACAAAACAAGTGAAACAGAATGTACGACATCATTTTAAACTCTAACATAAAAGTTCGGAATGAAAACTTCGGAGTGAAGGTTCGGAGTGTAAGGAACAACAATAAAGAGTAGAAAAATTTAGAAGTGTAAGCAATATAAAAGTTCGGAGTCTAACAAAGATATTTTTCAGAGTCTGAATTAATTCAAAGTTTATAAAACAAAGATACTCAAATTCTGTTTAATAGGTGAATTCGGAATGAGAATTCGGAATAGGAATTCGTCATCAGAAATCGTAATGAGAATTCATTATCAGGATTCGTAATGATAATTCATTATCAGAATTCATAATGAGAATTCTTCATCAGAATTCGTAATGGGAATTCTTCATCAGAATTCATAATGGGAATTCGAAATGAGATTTCTTCATTAGAATTCGTAATGAGAATTCTTCTTCAGAATTCGTATCCTGAATCTGGAATAGAACTTAGTCAGAGTTAATATCCGGAATTCGGAATGAAACTTCCTTATAGTTCTTATCCAGAATCCGAATCCTAAAACAGAATGCTTTATATCAAAGTTTCAACGATTCCGAGAAAATATAAATGAATCTGAATCCCATGCTTAAGAAAAATATGGATGAAAATAAGATAAGGATAATTTTTCTTATAAAAGCGATTTTGCTTATAAAAGCAATTTTCCTTATAAAATCAATTTTCCTTATAAAAGCAATTTTCCTTAAGAAAGAAATTTTCCTTGAGATAAGGTGTTTGTGATTTTCAAAACAAGAAGGAATGGAAAAATCATAAGGAAAACCTTATTGACTCAACAATCTCCCCCTTTTTGGAAAGCACAAACATCCTTACGAAAAAGAAATTCTAAGAAGAAAGAAAAACATTAAGGCTTATCTACCTTTGCTTTAAGGATATTGATGAATACGACTAACTCCCCCTTAGGCTTTGAAACTCTAAGGATCGTATTCATATTTCCGGAGTGATAGATAAGAAGGTCTTCTTTAATGAAAAAGCTCCCCCTTAAACAAACTCTTATTAGAGTTTTTCTTTTTCTTAAGGATCTTTTTCTTCTCCCCCTTTGATAAACTCTTATTAGAGTTCTTCTTTTTCTTAAGGATCTTTTCCTTCTCCCCCTTTGTGATTTTCAAAAAGAATTGGAGGGAATGGAAAAAAAATAACAAAGTACCTAAAATATTAGTAATGACAACAAAAGAAACGAGAGGCACAAATTTCATTAGGTTTGAAATCTCGACAACAAAGAAAAAAATTACAACAAAAAGATCGGATTTGGTTATTTCGGATCTTTTTCCTTTGACATGAGCCCCTTTAGAATAGTCTTGATCTTCTTTAGGTCTTTATGATCTTCTTCAGCTTGCTTCTCTAAGACAACTATTCTTGCAGACTGAGCTTCAATTTTTTCTTCCTGGGCTTTTAGATTTTCTTCCTGATCTTTGATCTTTTCTTCCTGAGCCTTCATCCTTTCTTCAAAATCAATCCGATGATCCCTTTCAAACTTCCAGTTTTGAGAAACGGAATTCAGCTTCCCATTCAGATCTCTCACTTCTTGAATCTGGAAGTTCTTTTCTTCTGTCAGCTTCTCTTCAAAAGATGAATTTAACTCATTTATCTTCTTGTCCTCGGTCTCAAAAGCATCTTTAACATTGTCTTGAAACTCATCGAATAACCTCATCTCTTCAATAGTCTTCTTCGACCAATTTTTCATCATCTTGAAAGATTTTCTATGAGTTTCGTAGCCAACGAAAAACATTTTGAACTGAGCATCTATTTCAACTCACTTGTCCATAACCATAGATACGGAGTCAGTTTTCTGATTCAATGCATGTTGGAGCATCTGGCATCTTGAATCAATACTAGAGAAGGTCGGAATGGTTCCCACCAACTTTTTTAAGGACTGGAAAACAAAATCATGCCCCAACGAGGATGACTCTGAATCTGAAATTTTTCTTGGAGAGTTTTCTTCCTCAATAAGCTCCAATTTCCTTTTAGATGAATCGCCATATTCTCTTTTCTTGCTAGCCACTGATTTCGGAGTTTCAACAAGGAGTTTATTTCCCTTGTCTTTTTTCGGAATTGATTCTTGATCAAGAGTTTTCTGCTCACCAGTAGACACTTGAACAATCTCATCAACAACTTTCTGAACAACATCTTCCTCATTCTTATCCTTCTCTGGAGTTACTAACTTAGAGGATTCAGCCTCTGAATTTCGGAGTGATAGATGTTCCGAAGGTGATCCTTTATAATCATCCACTTGTTTCAAAAGATCTCATGTTTCACCACTTCCTTCAGAAACTTATTCTTCATCTCCCACTTGCTGAATCTGCTCAATTCGCTCAACATGCTCAGCTGTAGTCTCTTCCGAAAAATCAAGGTTTCTTCCTGGAGTCTCAGGTAGAGATTCCAGGGAGAAAGATCTCGGAACTGGAATAGTTGCTGAAACCATTTCATTGAATTTCAACAAAGCCTGAGCTACCTCAGCCTCAGACATCTTCTTCTTGAGCTTCTTTTGCTTTTCTTGTTTTTCAAGCTCATCAGCAGTTTTCTCCTTCAAGGCCTTAGCCTCCGCAGGGTCCAATCCGAACTACGGATCCCCTTCTTTTCTTTTTTCTTTATCTGCTCTCCACTTCATAACAACATCATCAGGATAGGCTTTCTTCTTCTTAGGCTTTGTAGGTGCGGAATGGACTTCCTTAGACTTAGGATTCTCTGCTTGTACTTCCACTTCTTTCAGCTTTCTCTTCCTTACTGGCTTAGACGATTCCGGTTCAGCAGCCTTCGGAGCCGCTTCTTCTTGATTTGGCAAATCGAAGAACTCACCAGTTTCCTTGTTGAAAGCCACATCCATCCTCTTAAGAGTACCATCACTGACCAGCATGATCTTGCAAACTCTTGGCTTAGATTTTCAAGCCTCCTTGAAAGACTCAAGGCACCGAACAATTAACTTGGAGAGGATTGATGGATACATAATAATCTGAGCTCTCAGATTTCCTTTCTTCAAATTTTCAATAGTAAGAAGAATGTGCTTCATCAAGTTAAAATTCCTTAGATTTATCAGGAAATCTAAAATATAGATCTCACTTTTCTTCAAGCTATCTTTATCACCTTTCCTTGGTATGATAAGTCCTTGCACCCATAACTCCAGAATCCGGAAATTTGTAGATAAACTTGAAATCTTCGGAGCCTTGTCATCAGCCAGTCTGAGAGTTTCTAAGGCTTTTTCCTTGTCGAAGCTACCCTTAGAGTCCGGTAACACATGCGAAATAAATTCGGCTTCTCCTTCATAAGACAGCCCTACCAAGCTTGCAGCCTTGGTGTGAGAAAGATTTTAAGTCTTGCCATAAGACTTAAAAGAGAACTTATCCCTATTATCTTCCTGGAAGAAGGAAACTGATTCATAGAACTCAATAAGTAAGTCTGAATACACTTCATCTTGGTTCCCGGTTTTTTACACCGGAACATCTTCCCAGCCATTCAACTTAATGCTCTTTGAAATAAGGGAATCATAGTTGTTGAAGAAATCCGGATGGACTAACCTTTCTCTGTAAACTAACCATTGCAAAATAGGCTTAGTGGATGACATTTCTTGAGATGCTAACTCCGCAGAAATTCAGATCTGAAGTCCTCTGAGAAGTTCGGAACGGAGAAAACTGAAGTTCGGAACGGCCTTAAATCAGAGAGGCAGATATTCGAGACGCGAGATCTTGAGATCGATGTGGGACAAGTATTTGGGTCCCCTTTATATAGGCAACGAGATGACGGTTCATCTTCCACATTTGATCTAACGGTTAGAATGAGATGAGATCAGATCTGACGGTTGAAAACTTGAATCCGATCTTTTTGAGGTTTTTATTAAGACAAATAATTAAGAAAACTATAATCCGAAAACATAGTACAAGAAAATTCCAGCAAGTAAAATATGACTACGAAAACTTGAGTAGGGAAATCATACCTTTCGGATTGGATGAGGAGGATTATTCGTAATGGATAATATAAAAAGACTAGAAAAAAAAACTTTATTAAGAGAAGACAGATTTCGCAAAAATTTTACTATGAAAAATAAACTTAGTATGAAAAACTCATTACTGAACATTCATTACGAAAAACTCAGTACGAAAAACAAACTTAGTAAGGAAAAAAAATCAGTACGAAAAACTTAGTATGAAAAATACATTACGAAGAATTTGGTATGAAAATTACTTTATGAAACTTCTAGTACAAAATTTTCCATTCCGGAAATTTTTAATATGAACACTTCTATTCCAGAAGTATTCTGTATGAGAATGTTCATTTTGGAAAATTTTAGTTCTAGAAGTTCCATTCTGGAAATCTTCATTCCGAAAAGTTTGAAAACAAATTTTGAAAAACTTTGTTAAACAAACAATCAAATGTACTCCCCCTATGAAAAGGAGTTATTAATGTAAGGAGACTTTTTCAACAGAAAGTTAATTAGGAAAGATTTCCTTAAGGTTATCATTCCTAACTTCTGTTTAATATATTCAAATCTATTAGAAGGCAAAGATTTTGTGAAAATATCAGCAAGTTGATCTTGCGTTCCGATAAACTGAAGAATAATATCTCCTTTCAGTGTGTGATCCCTAAGAAAGTGATGCCTAATATCTATGTGTTTTGCATGGGAGTGATGTGAAGGGTTCTTACTGAGGGCATTGTCACTTGTGTTATCACACAAAATTTGAGTTTTAGTAAAACTTAAGCCATAGTCTGTGAGTGTGTGTTGCATCCACAACACTTGTGCACAACAACTTCGGGCTGCTACATATTCAGCTTTAGCAGTGGAGAGTGCTACAGAATGTTGCTTCTTGCAGGACCACGAAACTAAAGAATCTCCTAAGAAATGACAAGTTCCGGATGTACTTTTTTTATCCATTCTACATCCACCAAAGTCAGCATCAGAAAAGATTTTTAGAACAAAATCATTTCCAGAAGTATAAAATAATCCTAGATCCATTGTTCCCTTAAGGTAGCGAAAAATTCTTTTTACTGCCTTTAAGTGAGATTCCTTAGGATTGGATTGATATCTTGCACATAAGAATACTAAAAACATTAAGTCTGGTCGACTAGCTGTTAAGTATAGTAGACTTCCTATCATACCTCTAAAAGATGTTTGATCTACTGGTTTCCTATCTTCGTAAAGATCTAAAGAGTTTGAGGTACCAATGGGAGTACTTATACTCTTAGTGTTGTCATAACCATACTTTTTAAGAAGATCTTTAATATACTTATGTTGAGATATGTATGTTCCTTCTGTTTTTTGAGAAATTTGAAAACCAAGGAAGAATTTTAACTCACCCATCATACTCATTTCAAACTCAGATTTCATTAGACTTGCAAAAGAGTCAGTCAAAGATTGCTGATTTGAACCAAATATAATGTCATCAACATATTTTTGAACAATCAAAACATTTTTCTTATCTTTCTTTATAAAAAGGGTTGGATCTGCATTTCCCTTAACAAAGTTATTTTGAAGCAAAAATCTAGTGAGTCTATCATACCATACTCGTGGGGCTTGTTTAAGGCCATACAAAGCTTTGGTAAGTCTAAAAACATGATCAGGATGTTTTGTATCTTCAAATCCAGGAGGTTGTTCAACAAAAACTTCCTCTTGAACATAACCGTTAAGAAAAGCACATTTCACATCCATTTGGAAAAGTTTGAAATTAAATAATGCTACAAAGGCAAGTAGAATACCGATAGATTCAAGTCTAGCTACTGGAGAATAGGTTTCTTCATAGTTTATTCCTTCTTGCTGATTATAGCCTTTAGAAACAAGTCTAGATTTATTTCTAACAATGACTCCATTTTCATCACATTTATTTCTGAAAACCCATTTTACTCCAATAACAGAAGTTTCCTTAGGTCTTTCAACCAAGGTCCAGACTTTATTCCTTTCGAATTCATTTAGTTCATCTTGCATTGCTTTAATCCAATCATCATCACCTAAAGCTTCATCAGTTCTTTTAGGTTCTAATTGGGAAAGAAATGCTAGATGTTCTACTTCATTTCTTAAGGAACCTCTAGTCCTTATAGGTTGATTTACATCACCAATGATACTATCACTGGGATGATTCTTAAGAAACACCTGATTTGGGTTTTGTAAAACTTGTTCATCAACATAGGGTAGAAAGTCTTCTGGGGTAAATGTTTCAGAAGTATCTTCTAGAACAATTTCCTTATCAGAAGGTTCTTCTATCAAAGGTTGACAATCAGTTTTTGAAAACACATCCGAAGATGTAAGTTGAGATGGTTTAAAAACAAAAGGATCTGACTCATCAAATTTTACATGTACTCTTTCTTCAACAGTACAAGTATTTTTATTAAAAACTCTATAAGCCTTAGAGGTTGTGGAATATCCTAAGAAAATTCCTTCATCATAATTTGGTGCGAATTTATGTAAGTTATCTTTAGTATTCAAAATGAATACTTTGTAACCAAAAACCTTGAAGTAGGAAAGTCTTGGTTTTCTACCATTCCATAACTCATAAGGAGTTTTATTAAGAAAAGGTCTAATCAAAACTCGATTTATAGTATAAAAAGCAGTACTTACAGCTTCAGCCCAGAAATGTCTAGCAATAGAATATTCACTCAACATGGTTCTAGTTATTTCTTGAAGAATTCTACTTCTTCTTTCAACTACACCATTCTGTTGAGGAGTTCTAGGTGCTGAAAAATTGTGAGAAATACCTTTCTTACTACAAAAAGTTTCAAAATCTGAATTTTGAAATTCTCCTCCATGATCACTATGAATAGTTTTCAATGGAAGGTTTTTCTCATTTTTAACTTGATCTCTAAAACTTTTTAAATAGGAAAAAGCTTCAGATTTCTTTTCTAGAAAATAGACCCAAGTAAATCTAGTGTAATCATCAACTAGAACAAACACATAGTATTTGCCTCCAATACTTCCAGTTTGTGTTGGACCAAAAAGATCCATGTGCGCTAACTGTAATGCATCAGTTGTTGAGACTTCACCGATTGACTTAAAACTAGATTTATGTTGCTTTCCATATTGACAAGGATCACAAACTTTAGAAGAATAAAATCTAAGCTCTGGTAGATCCTTAACAAGTTTCTTCTTAGAGAGTTTACATAGGTTTCTAATATTACAGTGTCCTAATCTTCTATGCCATAACCAAGAATGATCTTCCATTGCACTTAAGCAAGGTAAATCTTGGCTTCTAAGATCTTCTATGTTTAAGGTGTAAACATTCTCTTGCCTATTGGCTGAGAGAATAAATTCTTCCTTGGAATTGTGAACTAAGCACTTATCATTCCTAAAATTCACAAGGTAACCTTCATCACATAACTGACTTATGCTAGTGAGGTTGTGCTTAAGACCCTTAACAAAAAGAACATTTGAAATCAAGGTTTTACCAAGAAAAACAATATTACCAATACCAACAATCTCTCCCTTAGCATTATCTCCGAAAGTTACCTTTCCTCCTTTCGTTTTGATAATCTTTTCAAAAAAGCTTTTGTTACTAGTCATGTGTCGGGAACATCCACTATCCATGTACCATGTATAGTTGCTGGTACTCTCTTTGTTTTCCTGAAATTTATAAGAAATTTAGATTTTCAGAATCCAAACTTGTTTGGATCTGAGATTTCCAGACAATAAAATTTTAGGTATCCACATATTTTTAGAAAAGTAAGCTTTGTGAAATCCTAGAGATTGGGTTTTGTTTAAGGAACAATTCTTTGCCCAGTGACCACCACATTGACACTTGGTACAAAATGGGGCACTTTGAGGAACAAAATAATTGTTACTGAAAATAGGTTTTGCATGGGTATAACCAAATCCGGATTTATTTCTTAAAGGTCGTATTTGGGAATACATCTTATCAATATTTTCCTTACCATGGGTAAAGTTTGATAAACACTTCTTTAAGGAAAAAATTTCGGACTTGAGTTTTACAACCAAGTTTTTATCCTCAAAATCATTATTTTTAGAACTAGAGTTAGGCTCGAAAACATTTTTCTTAGAAATTACTTTTTCTAACTCATTAGAAAGTTTGTTCTTCTCAGAACTTACTTCCTCAAGATTTTTTGAAATATTTTCAAAATCAGTATTTTTCCTATAAAGATCTTTAGAAAGATCTGATATCTCTTTTGTAAGAACAGAATTCCTAGAGTTTGCCTTATCAAGTTTCTTGTTGAGTTTGGAATTCTCAATCTCAAGAAGTTCAGCAAACCTAGAGACTTCTTCATAAGTAGGTAAAGTATTTTCCTCATCAGAAGATGATTCTTCATCAGAAGAGTTATAATACTTACTATCATTATAATTTAAAGAAACATTGGTCAAAGATTCAGCATTTCGTACCTTAGCCATAAGACAATGATTATCAATAGGTAATCTGGATATAAGACCAAGATTCTTCTGTCCTGAAGATTCATAATCAGAAGATTCATCTGAAGAGTCACCACCACTGGCACTCCGGGTGTCATTAGCTTTCAGAACATTCTTAGCTTTAGATTTATAATACTTCTTCCTGTTTCTGTCTGAATGTCTTTCCTTCCTTTCTTTCTTTTTGAGCATAGGGCAATCTGGTCTAATATGTCCAACTCTCTTACATTCATAACAAGTAACTTCTCCATCTTTCTTATCTTTCCTTTCCTTTTTCTTATACTTAGATTGAAAATTTCTCTGTCCAGATATCTTTTTCATCCTTTGAGCAAGATTGGCTAATTCATTTTCAGAGACTTCACTCTCACATGATTCGGATTGGAAAATAACTTTCTTAGACTTGGATCTGGTTACTCTCTCAGGAGTCTTAGCTTTCATCTGATTTAAAGTTGTAGTAAAAGCAACAGTACCATTTCCATTCTTCTTCTTGATGTTGTCTGCATCTCTCTTCATTCTGGTTTCATGTTGTAGAAGAGTTCCAAATAATTCATCAAGAGTAATTTGAGTGACCTTCCTGTTCTCATCTATAGCTGTTATCTTGGATTCCCACTCATTGGGCATGATATCAATTCTTTTGTACACAAGAGCTTCATCATCTAAACCTTTCTCTCCCATAGATTGTAGACTGTTGACAATGGTCATAAATCTTTGTTGAACTTAACATATAGGTTCTCCATAAGGAAAATTGAAGCCATGATATTCAGCTCTAAGCATAGCTCTTCTAGTCTCAATCACTTTGGAAGTCCCAAAGTGTGTAACCTCTAACTTCTTCCATATACAGTTAGCTGCTTCACAAGAAGAAATTTGGCTATATATATTTCTGGTCATTGAACATAGTAAAGTATTGCGTACCTTATAGTTGAGTTGATATTCTTGCTTTTCCTGATTATTAAAAGTTTTGACTTCCTTGTCAGGAATTTTATAATCACCAGTAAGCATAACAAAGTTGTCTACTCTAGTATTGATAACAAAAGTCTTCATACGATCTCTCCAGTATTCATAGTCATTACCATAAAAGATAGGTGGTCTTGTAGGATTCATATTATCAATTGATCCAACATTAACTCGTGTCATACTTAAAATAACTTTGCACACAAACTTGTTATAGCAAAGAATCGTAATAACAAAGTTCGGAATGGGAAAAGTTCGGAATGACAAAATTTGTAATAAGATAGTTCAGAATGATAAAATGAGCAAGAAAAACTTGTATATGGGTACAAGTATTTCAGAGACCTGCTCTGATACCAAATGTAAGATTGGTATAGAGTAAGAGGTTTCCAACCTCTGATACCAAATGTAGGATCGAAATAGTGATGTAGATGCTCAATATACAAGAGGGGGGTGAATTGTATACTTTAAAAATTCCTTTGGAACCTTTAAATTTAGTTAAGAATAACTATGTTTTCCTTAAGCAAAGGAAAAGGCTAAGTTTAACAAAGTTAAACTAAGCAAATTCACAACACCTCTAACACCGAATGCAAACTAGGAAAGAGATTCCGAATGAGGGTTCCGGAAATATGGTTCTGGAAATTGAAACTTAACAAAATATTACAATATGAGATTCTACCTTAAGGCGTATAGAATCTAAATGAAACAGAGTACAAGTAAGGAAGTATAAGAAAGTTATACTTTCCTTATATTACAAAATGCAGCGGAATAAAAACAAGTAGTAGAACTACTAGTAACAAGATATAAGTCTTTTAACCCAAAGAGAAGGGTATCCAACAACCTTGGATAAAGGTCCCTTGATTTATACTTTCAAGCAAGTTTGTCTTACCCACACCAGGGTAAGCCCTCGATACGAAGATTGGAGTCTCTGTCTTGCTATCCCCGCAAGCCCTCAACTTCAAGGTAGTTGGCAACCTCTGTCTTCCTCAGCAAGGAAGCCCTCGAACTTCAAGGTATTTGGCACCTCTGTCTTCCTATCTCCGGAAGCCCTCAAATGTAATCACTAACATTCGGAGTCGCATGAAGCTTTGAGAGTTAATAAGAGCCTCTCTCTCTAGAAATCACTTCAAGCAGATTAGTCAGCCTTTCAGTACTTTTCTCAGCTATCAGCAACAAGCTCTTTTAAATGAGCTCCTATTTATATGTAAGGTCGGCTCCTTCTCCAACACTCATATTTTCCTTAAAGATCGGAGAGACCTGTACACATGTCACTTAGACAACGGTTAGTTTATAACAAAACAGACGACATCGTTTTATAACAAAACAAGTGAAACAGAATGTATGACATCGTTTTAAACTCTAACATAAAAGTTCGGAATGAAAACTTTGGAGTGAAGGTTTGGAGTGTAAGGAACAACAATAAAGAGTAGACAAATTTTAGAAGTGTAAGCAATATAAAAGTTCGGAGTCTAACAAAGATATTTTTTGGAGTCTGAATTAATTCAGAGTGTATAAAACAAGGATACTCAAATTCTATTTAATAGGTGAATTCGGAATGAGAATTCGGAATAAGAATTCGTCATCAGAAATCGTAATGAGAATTCATCATCAGGATTCGTAATGAGAATTCATTATCAGAATTCGTAATGAGAATTCTTCATCAGAATTCGTAATGAGAATTCTTCATCAGAATTCGTAATGGGAATTCGGAATGAGATTTCTTCATTAGAATTCATAATGAGAATTCTTCTTCAGAATTCGTATCCTGAATCTGGAATAGAACTTAGTCAGAGTTCATATCCGGAATTTGGAATGAAACTTCCTTATAGTTCTTATCCAGAATCCGAATCCTAAAACAGAATGCTTTATATCAAAGTTTCAACGATTCCGAGAAAATATAAATGAATCTGAATCCCATGCTTAAGAAAAATATTGATTAAAATAAGATAAGGATAATTTTTCTTATAAAAGCGATTTTGCTTATAAAATCAATTTTCCTTATAAAAGAAATTTTCCTTATAAAAGAAATTTTCCTTAAGAAAGCAATTTTCCTTGAGATAAGGTGTTTGTGATTTTCAAAACAAGAAGGAATGGAAAAATCATAAGGAAAACCGTATTGACTCAACAAGATTGGGAGAGATGATTCTTCTCCGAGCCCCGAATCATCATTTGTGCTCTGAATCAACCATAATCAATTGTTTTAGAATCACCACTGTGAGTTCTTCCTTATTCTAGGGCCTCATCTCTTGTTTTATCTTCATTCGTGAGATATCTATGGTGGATTTTTTTTTTACATTTTTGTAGATCTATAGAATTCTAAATCGATTAAAAGTCCTAGGTTCAACTATATCGATCGTACAACATCGTGGTAGGTGTTTTGTGCCTTTTCATAGATTGTCCTTGAATTATATGTGAAAACGTGCCTAATACACTAGTTTAGGGTATTACGTGTTTAGGTAATTTAACCATGTTAATGTATTCCATGCCTTTTTTGCTTGAGTATGGGTTTTCTATTGTAAATAGGGGTTTTTACCTTGCTATAGATGTGTTTTCCCATGTTTTATTTTGATATTGGTCTTTGGGTCTATAATTTCCTATTATGTTTTTTTTTGCTTTCCATGCCTAGTACTGGTAGGATGGAGTTGATTTCCATATGATATGCTTGTGATATGAATTGTAGTTGTTATCCAAGTAGTATTTGGAGGTATATTTTGTCTATTGGATATCGTTTGTGTATGATTTTTTTACATAGGGCTATGTGAACCTGGTGTAGTTATACTATAGGGGGAATTAACATTGATTGCTTCCTTAGAGTGTCTTTTATAATTTATGCTATGATACCATAGGCGGAATAGACATTGAGTGCTTCCCCAGATTGTCTGTTATACTTTTTACATTGTGAGACCATAGGGGGCATTGATGTTGAGTGCTCCCTCAGAGTGTCTATAGTTACCATTATAAGACTATAGGAGGAATTAATGTTGAGTGCTTCCTTAGAGAGTCTGTAGTTCATCTTTAAAATACTATATGTGGAATTTATAGTTATTGATTCCTCAGAGAGTTTTTGTTTCAAGAGACCAAAGGGGTTAGACCGTGTGAGATTACCCATAGGGTTGTTGTATCTTTATTGATAAGTTGAACCAGAGGGGTGTTTGTGAGAACATTCCTAGAGGGATACTTGTGAATGATTGGTTGAATATTGAATAAATGTAAATGAATGTAGTTTAAACTGTATGACTATTTACTTTTTAGTACTTCCTTTTTTATTAATTCATTTTTCATATTTTCTTGTTATATATATTTACTTAATGTTAGGCACAAATATTTGGGTGGTTGCCTATTGGGATTTGTCTCACACCCAATTTGGGTCATAATTTTGGGACCAAACAGATTATATTGTTATAGGTATACATAAGGGAAAGCACCATTCTACTTCAGGTACTGGATTGTTGTTGAGCTAGAGAGCATGGGACCAACCTGAGGCTTGCGATGCTACTGGAGTTGTTTACTTGTTTTCCTTTGTAATTTAGTTTAGCACTATATTCTAGCATTGTGACTTGTTTGGATGCATTCCTAGATACCAGTGACATGCATCATTATTCATATATATATATATATATATATTCCACAGTTGTTTCTTTACATTCATTCTTCTGGTCTTTACATATTATTTGGTATTACTGCTTCTATTGTTGTATATTATTATTATTCTGCTGCGTTACTTTTCCAATTATGGAATAGTTTCCCCACTATCACACCAAAGTCCCTCACTGCTAGTCAGCAGCCTCTAGCATTTGGGTAAATGTGCTTGAGGCCATGTGACCAACCAGGTATGGGGAACCTTTGGGCACCACCCATAACTGGGACATTACATAAACACATTCTAAAGCTTAATAAAGGAATATAAGTTTTAGAAACTCTATCTTAGATATTGGATAAATTTTTGGTAATAATTAACCTAAGAAGGATCAAAAAAGTTGTCTTCAAAGTATGAGAAGAATTCAGGAATTAGTTCTGAGGAGAATAATGTTGGGAAAGTTATGAATGTGGCCAAAACTAACAATAATTTAAAATTAGAAGTATCTAAAAATCCTGAGTCTGGAAAAAGTTCTATTAATTCTGGTTCTGATAACTCTAGAAAGAAATCTGGATTAAGAAGAATGTTATGTTTGAAAAAAGGAAGGTTTATGGTCAACAAAGTTCTATTAAAAAGGTTGTTGAGAATCATATTTACAACTCCAGTTAGTATGGAAGCTTCTGAGAAAAATATTCTTTCTATAGCTACTATTGGTATTGTGTTAGATTCGAACATACCAAAAATATGTTCTAGTTTAATAAGAAATATTACTACTATTCCACGGGTTATGAAATCTAAGGTTTTAGTGGGAGTTAATCTTCTCAAGAGAAGAAGTCTGAGAAGGAAGTTTAGAAGAAATTTGAGAAGGCTGGTGTGAAAGTTGAGAATACGTTCCAGCCACTGGAAATTATTTTTTAAAGATGTGATCAACCTAGAAATATTTCTAAGCGTTGTATTTTTTTGTTACCGGTATAATAAAATATTCTTAGAAAGTCTCAAAATCCATAGGTGAAGAAAGAAAAGGAAGAATAAAAGGATATTGTTGTTGAAACTGCTTTGAAATTTAAAAAAGGAGAATGACCATGGATTCTTCATAGTGGGTGTTCTTCTCATATGAGAGAATACTTAAATATATTTAAAATGTGAAAGATTTAAAAGGAATGGTGACATTTGAAAATGATTTATCTATAAGGATTAAAGATGTTGGATCAGCCATCATCGGGAAAGAAGATATGAAATCCAGGAAAACATTATATGTTGATGGGCTGAAACACAACATGATGAGTTTTTCACAACTCTGTGATGAGGGTAACAATGTTATCTTCAGAAAATATGGGTTTGTTTTAAAAAGTGAAGAAGATGGAAAGATATTTACAAGAGGACAATGTACAAAAGGGAACTCATTCCAAGTTGGTGAAATACAAAACTCGTGATACATGGGTTGGGTGGAATAAAATCAGTTGTGGCATAAAATAATGGGACACATGTGTCAGAGAAATATAATAAAGTTTTCAAAGCAAGGAAGTTTATGAGATATTCAAAATATGTCAAGAATAATATATTGGTGTCGCACTATTTGACAAAATTGTAATATTAAATATTCGGTTCATAGGAAAGTTGACATTTGTTCAAAACGACCCCTGGAAGTTATTAATTCTGATATATGTGGGCGAATGAGAAAATAATCAACAAATAGAGATAAGTAGTTCATCACTTTCAATTATGATTTTACTCACATTAATTATGTTATATATATGATACATAAGTCAATGCTTTGAAAATGTTTAAGAGTTTCAGGAGGCAAGTAGAGAAGGGATGTGAGTTTTTAGTGAGAAAAGTTGAGAACTAATAATGGTGGGGAGTATAAGAATGAAGAGTTTGAAAATTATCTTGAGAGGTATGGAATTCAGAATGAGTTCAATCCACCATACACACCTCAACAAAATGGGGTAACTAAAATAAATAATAGAAGTTTTGTTGAAATGGGTCAAACCATGTTACTTGAACATGATCTCTCTCATTACTATTGGAGGTAAACCATGAGTACTTATATGTACATTCCAAACCAATGTTTCTACAAACCAATTTTGGATATGACTCCATATGAAATGATGTATGGAAAAACTACAAGTTTGAAACACTTAATAGTTATTGGGAGTCTATGAATTATAAAGAAGAAATGTGGAAACCTTGGAAAGTTTGAGCAAAGAGGTAAAGATGAAATTTTTCTTGGATATGCTCCAAAAGTAAGAGTATATAGATGTTTCAACAAATAAATAGTAATAATTGTTGATTTTGATGATGTAAAAGTTGTTGAAAATGTTGAGAAATAAAATAATACTTTTGCTTATATAAAATTTGAGCAGGATAAGTAAAGTTTTGTTAGAAATTCTAATAATCCTACCGACAGTGGTAATTCTATTCAAGAATAAGAATTAGGCTTTGAAATTTAAAGTGATGAGGATGAAATTCAAATAGCTTATCCTAGGTTGAGGATTAAAGTGGAGGCTCAAAACATTATTAATGATCAATAACATAGGGTTCAAACAAGAAGAATAATTAATGATGTTACACATATTTCATTGTATTCAAAAGTGAAGCCTAGTGATGTGAATGAAGATTTAGAGAATCCATAATGGGTTCAGGCTATGAATTAAGAGCTTGATAAGATAGAAAATAATGATACTTGGGAACTCATACCCATGATGAATGAAAAAGATGTTATTGTTATAAAATGGGTTTTCCAGAATAAGCTGAATGAATAAGGAGAATTGATAAGGAACAAGGAAATATTAGTGTGCAAAGGTTACTCACAAATAAAAGATGTTGATTTTTATGAGACTTTTTCTCCCTTATATAAGTTATAAAAAATGATAATTTTTATTTCTATTGATTCACAATGAGGGTGAAAATTTTATCAAATATATGTAATGTACTTATTTCAGAATTGGAATCTTGATGAAGAAATTTAAATTGAATAGCATTATGGATTTATTGTTGGGAAAGAAAAAAGTTATGTGTGTAAGGTAAATAAATCCTTGTATGGGCTAAAATAATATTTAAGGGAATGGTATTCCAAACTAGATACTTTCTTAAGGAATATGGGTTCCAAGAAAGGAAGAGTTGACAAAAATCTTTACATCAAGGAAAGTCTAGAGTTTTCTCTCATCATAATTGTTTGTGTTAATGAAATCATCTTTACTTAAATTATGAAAGATCTTGTGAAAGATTTTATGTAGACATGAAGAAGTTTTTTGAGATTTCCATGCTAGGATAAATGAGATACTTTCTTGGGTTATGAATTTTACAGAAGAAGAACCACATTTTTATTTCTCAAGAAATGTATTCTAAGGAACTTCTTAAAAAGTTTGGAATGGAAAATTCAAAACTAATTTCCACACTGATTTTAGAAGGAACCAAGTTGTCTAAATATGGTGAGGTAAAATAATTTGATCGAAAAAAGTTTCGAAAGCTGATTTGAAGTTTATTGTATTTGATTGCCTCAAGACCTGACATTGTTTATGATTTCTTCTTATGTGAAATATTTCAATGTTCTCCTAAATAATCACATTTATTTTCTAGAAAAATAATTCTTAGATATATCAAAGGCACATCAAATATTGGAATCAAGTATGATGGATCAGAAAATATTGACTTGTTTGTGTATTTAGATGCTTATTGGGTAAGAAATCTTGATAATAGAATATCTGCATCTAGCATAGTTTTCTTTTTGGGTAAAAGATGTGCTAGTTATAACACAAAGAAATAGAATTTAGTAACTCTTTGAATGGTTGAAGATGAGTATTTTACTGCCACTCGAGCTGCTACTCAACTTATATAGATGAAAACTCGGTTGGAAGACTTACTTGTTTAAGTAAAGTTACCCCTGCTCTTGGGATGTGATAATCAAAGTGAAATAAATATTATAAGTAATCTGGTACAATATTATCATTAAAAACATATTGGCATAAAGTACTAATTCATTAATGAGAATGTGTAGAATAATGAATTTAATCAAGAGTATGTTTCTACATCAGAACAAGTTGCAAACATATTCAAAAAACCTTTACCAAAGGAACCATTTTATAAATTGAGTTTGAACATGGGAATCCAACCTCTCTCTCACCAAGGTTGAGGTATGTGTTTATGTCCCCTCTCTAATCTTACCTTTGGATAGTGTTGTCTAGGTGGATAATTGTTTCATAAATCTATCTATATGAAAGAATTCATAAGGGGGGTAGTGGGTAAGTTGTAAATTCAGTGTGTAAGTGTGTGAACTATTATAATGATTTTTTGGAGTGGTTATAGGGAAACAAAATTTATATTTTAGGAAAGTTGGAGAAGTGGAGAAAGTTAAGGAAAAATACTATGGAATAATTACTAAGGAGGAAAGATGAAGAGTTTTCATATTCACTACTTTTAGACAGTATTGTTTTTGCTATTAATTATTATTGTTTCTTACAATGAGTTAGATTATGTAGGCTTAGAATTATCAATAAGTAATCCATAGCTTGAGGTTACAAAGTTTACTAATTTATGAATCCTGGTTGACAAAAAAATCCAAAGGGGTATATTTTTTGGACCTAGTTGGATGGACAAGTAAGAATAGTGTTTTTATAGAGTGTTGCCGTTTGTTGTCAAAAAGGATAAATCAATTCACTTTGTAAAAAACATGTTAAAAATGATGTTGATTTACCGGTTTCTATTTCAAAAATATCATAAGTTGTTTGTAGAACTTGTAATGAAAGCCTTATGAAGGAAAGGGGGTGTAATGGTGTTTCCAATCATATATAGTTTTTATTGGAATGAAAGATTTTTCTTGAATATAGGAAAGTTACAATACATTCCTTTGAAAATATGATGATGCTAAAGGTGATTGATCAAAGAATATATATCACAACAGATAAGGTTTTTGGTGAAATCAGATGTTTTTTAAGCCATATGATAAAAAATAATCATGGGTGGTCTTTTCAAAGTATATTTTTAAGGTGGTGTTGTTTCCCAGTGTTTGCCAAATTTTTGGGCCTCAAAATCGAGAGTTTTTTATTTTTGAAAAGGAATAGTTTTTTCAAAGGATTTCATAGAGTGAAGTTCATGGACTATGAAGGACAGTTTACAGAGTTCATTGGCGGTACGTGGATTGGTGAAGGAAAATTATCAAAGTAAGTATTCCACATAGTAGTGTTATATAAGCTGTGAAGCAGGTACGAGGGCAGTACACAGACCGCATAGGATAAATGCTTTGTGGGTGGATTGCGGTTTGTGGGATACTTTTAGTTTATGGGAGTTCAATAATTTATGGAGAAGGGTTTTGTTCATGAAATGGGGGAGGTAAGTTTTGTCATTTGGAAGGAATAAAAGATGTACGTGGACCATGTATGGAAATGATTCATGAACGAAATTCGTTCGCGGGACAATTGTGGTTCGTGAGAGAAGCTTAGAACGTAGTAAAGAATATACCACATTGAAAAATTGTGGTAAAATGGATTTCCAAAATTTGTGGAGTTATTTTCCTATATAATGGATCCTAATACCTTCATTAAAAGTAGAAAATTTTATAAGTAAGATTATATATGCGGAAGAATTTTGGAGATGTCTGAAGTAGTTCGTGAAGGAGGTGTCTACGAAGTAGAAGGGTTCCTAGAGGATAGTTTGCACGAAAGAGGAAGTGTTTCATATGGAATAAATTCTATAAACATAAATGGTTCATGAGGATAGTACATGGATGAATTTTTCAGAGAAATGTAGCTCACAAAAGAAATGTACCATTTAGAAGAGGTCGTGCATAGAGTATCAGCGGTATGCAGGGCATTTTTCATCTATGGAGAAGATATGGTTCACAGGAGAAGAATGTTGTCCATGAATAATTCATGGTATAAATTCAAATTCAGTATGTGGATGATATATGTAATTCACGATTAAATTAGGACAGTTTGCAGATGACTTAAGAAAGTTCCTACCAACTTCTTGGTAGGAAAGAGAAGAATTGTTTTAAAAGATAAAACTGGTGAAAATCTGATCAAGAAGCACTAAAATATTATTTTACCCTATTTTTTATAATGGGGATCACACACACTATTGGATTATTTTAAAAGTGCTACATGATTTTAAGGTAATATCCGAGTTGTGTTATTCCACACCAAAGTATTCTTTTCTAGTGTAATGTGTGGTATTTGATTATTTCAGGACTATATCAAGGTTGTAGCTACTCTTTTTTAGTAGTGAACCTTGTAAATTCTTTTTTTCCTATGGATGTATGTTTGATTTGTGTTCGGTAGGGATATAAATATTTTATAGGAGGAAAATTTTGGTTTAGATTTATGGAAACATAAAATAAAAATATATCACTGATTCACCCCTCTCCTTCTTAGTGATACTTGAATAATTACTGGGAAACTATAGTTTCAGTTTCGACCTTATGGTCCTTGTGAATTTCCCATAGTATTGGGACCAAGGTATTTCACTTATAGAGATCATGGGAACCTTTAGAGTTAGTTCCTAGTTTGAGCTCAGTATGGTAGAGGTGGGAAGGTTCAATACCTTCCTCAGTAGTAGTTACCGACTAGGCCGTTTTAGTAGCAAGGACAACAGGATCCTGATCCACTGAGGGGAGACTGAGTAGAAGGATGATGACCTTAGGGAGTTCCTTAGGGACCTCGACTCAAACATGTTATAGGAGGAAGTTGATATAAAATGGGAAGAGTACATGGTTGTGGTCAGTTTCACATCGCAAATACAGCAGCTCTAATAGGGCCAGAGATCATTCGAGGTACAATCAGTTAGTTCAGTACTATTGCTTTTGATTTGTTTGATTTATTATCTTAGCGCTCCTTTTTTAAACCCAGTCTAGTACATGATCTAGGACTAGACATAGAGATACTTTTTGTGCCCCTTATGTTGAGTACACCAGTCAGAGTTCAGACCAGCTTGCTTGATGTTTTTCGTGGATGTAGACTGATCTTGGGGCTACATCAGTCCGGTGGGGATCTCTTTATGCTATAGACACAGTCATACGATGTCATCCTTGGCATCAACTTGTTGTTTTTTTTGCATGATATCATCAAATTATTCCAGAAGAGAGTCATGTTTTAAGACATGGATGACCAATGTGTATCTTTCATTGGCAAGCAGAGTTTTCAGGTGGGCAGTCGGTGTGTGGAGCCTCTATTTACCTTATATTCCAAGCTGTTAGTGGAATAGGTGGATGATGAGATGGTATAGGTTCTATGATTTTTTAGGGAGTTCTTGTTTGTTTTCCCTGATGAGGTTTTTACTCTACCCCCTCTATATGATGTTGAGTTTGGGATAGACTTACAACCCAGGGCTAGTCTAATTTTGATGGCTCCTTATTAGATGGAACCTTTTGAGCTGTGGGAATTGCAGATCCAGATTGATAATCTAATGAAGAAGGGATTCATCTGGTCCAATGTGTCATTATGGGGTTATTTGGTCATGTTTTTTAATAAGAAATATGGTTGTCTGAGGTTGTGCATAGACTAATGGAGGTAGAATTAGGTGACGGTCAAGAACTGTTACCCTCACATGAGGATAGACTATCTTTTTGACTAGTTGAGGGAAGCAATTTGGTTTTCTAGGATTGATATGTGGTCTGGGTATCACCAGTTGAGTTTGAAGGAGGGTGACATCCTGAAGACTACTTTTAGATGCAGTTTTAGGCACATTGAGTTTTTGGTTATGTCATTTGGTGTTACGAATGCACCAGACATGTTCATGGTACTTATGAACTCCTTTTTTCGTGAGCTCCTAGACCGGTTTGTCGCCGTATTCATCAATGACATTCTGATATACTCGAAGTTATAGGAGTATATTGAGCATCTAACAACTATCAAAGAAGTCCTTTGATGCCACCATCTCTACAGAAATTTGTTCAAGTGAAAGTTTTGGACATGATAGGTCCACTTCCTTGGACATGCGGTGTCTTAGCAGGGTGTAGTAGTGGATCTATTAGAGTTATAGGTAATTTTTTCTTGGGAAGCACCCAAGAATGTGTTATAGGTTCATAGTTTTCTCAATCTAGTAGGATATTACTTGAGATTTTTAACCAATTTATCTCGATTAGTAGATTCATTAATAGCTATGACTATAAAGCACCAGGCCTTTATATAGAGTGAGCAATGTTAAACATCTTCCATCAACCTGAAGGGGAAGTTGGTCAGTCCTCCAGTGCTCTAGTTTCTAGAGGAATGGGTAATGTTTGAGGTTTTTTGTGATTCTTACCTTCTAGGCTTGGGGTGTGTACTGATGCAGCAAAGGGGAGTGATGTCTTATGGTTCTAGGCAGTTATTTCCCTATAAACATAATTATTCCACCCATGATCTGGAGCTAGAGGATGTCATGTTCATGCTGAAGTTGTGGAAACATTTCCTCATTGTGGATCTCTTTTGGGTCTTCATAGATCATAATAGTTTGAGGTATATATTTTCCCAGTGAGACCTGAACTTGTGGAAGTGGATGTGGATGGAGTATCCCTAGGATTATGACATTGATATCTCATACACCTCATGAAAGGGGAATTTTTTGGCTGATGACTTGTGATGAAATTAATAGAAGGAGGTAGTTAGAGAATATTTGGATGCTTGGAGGTCGATTGAGGGGTTAGCTACCATGCACTTAGATACAGGAATGGATGGAGGTAGAGGTGTTCTATTTTAGATGATGATGTAGTATTCTGTGAGGAATAAGGTTTAGGAGTCGCAGTGGGGAGACATGGAGGCGAAGGTGATGCGTGATTGCATTGACCAGGGTGATGCTCCGAAGGATGGTCAAAGGATGGTCAGAATCAGATGTTTTTCCATGATAATTTTTTTGTTTTGGTGGTGATGCGTGATGGAGTTCTCCGTGAGTTTTATAGCTCAACCCTAGCAGTACACCCAGGAGTTTTTAAGATGTATCGTGGCTTAAGGGAATGGTTTTGGTGGTCTGAGATGAAGTGGGTAGTGGTAGAGTTTATGAAAAAGTTTCTAATGTTCCATTAGGTAAATGTTGAGCAATGTGTTCCCTGTGTATTTTTGTTTCACCTAGATGTCCCCGAGTGGAAGTGGGGTGACATCTTAATATATTTTTTCATATGATTTCCTAGGGATTAGGTTGGATTCAATATAATCTGGTCGATAGTGGATCGTCTAACAAAATCGGCTCAGTTATTAGAAATTAAAGAGTTGGGTGAAGTGGATTCCTTAGTTTATAGGTATGTGGATGAGGTGGTGCAGTTTCATGGAGTTCTGATATCCATTTTATTGGATCGAGATACATGTTTTACCTTGAGAGTCTAGAGGGGATTGCAACATGATTTTGGAACTCAGTTATTCCTAAGAAATTTTTTCCACCCTCAGACATATGGACATAAGGATAGGACAATCCAAACATTGGAGGACATACTACTAGGATGTGTATTTAAGTTTGGTGGGTCTTCAGTGCAACATTTGACCTTGGTAGAGTTTTCTTACAACAACAGATATCACTCTACCATTTTCATGGCTCTGTTTTAATCTTTATATGGAAGGTTGTGTTGTTAACCATTATATTGGACAGAAGTTGGGGAAATAGCTGTTATTGGACCTGATATAGTGCAGAGAATGATAGAGAAGGTTTAGCTCATACGTGAGAGGATGAAGGCAGCACAAGAGAAAAATAATTCATATATTGATTTTAGGATAAGGCCTTGGAGTTTGAGGTTGGGTACCACATTTTCTTAATGGTTTCCCCTCAATGTGGAAAACAGAGGTTTGATAGAGGGATAAAACTTTCTCCCAGGTTCTTCAGACCATTATAGGTGTTGGGGTAAGTTGGAAAGTTAGCATACCAGTTGGAATTTCAACCACTGTTGGATAGGATCTACAATGTCTTTCAGGTCTCCCATCTTCATCGGTATCTTCATGGTGACTCCCATTTCATTGAATGAGGATGGTTGTATATCAAGTACGACACACCATTTTTGGAGCGACCAGTGGAGATCCAGAATCTTTGGTAGAATGTGTTGCAAGGATGGACCATGCCTTTGGTCGGTGTGTTTTGGATACATGGAATCCTGGAGTAGATTACTTGGGAAATGGAGATGCAGATTCATGCCCAGTACCCAAAGTTGTTTTGAGTATTCCTTGTGTGTTTTTATTTTTGATGTAGTGATTTATACTTTTTTACTATAATATGGGTTGCTTCATTATTCCATAATTTGTTATGAGTTCCTAATATGTTAATAGGGGGAGACCATATTCCTAATCAAGAGGCATTAATTGAGATGTAATTAAACTTGTGCAGGCGAGTCAGTGCCACCCAGAGTAGATAGTATCTTGATAAGGAGGAAGAAATTCTCTAATTCATGTGTCTAGATAGTTATTGATCTTGTGGGATATCTTTTGGATTTTTGGTTAATATATTTTGGAGGAGGTGTTCTTGTATTTTGAGGTTTTACTCCATCTTTCAAACAACATAGGGTGGTTTATCCTAAGAGGTATCTTACGGGGTGGTTGTTCAGACCCTTCTTTCTTATAGGTTTGGTTTTGAATTCTTGGGGGAGATAATAGTTTAAGAGTTATTTGATGTAATTTCTTGGACATCCTCAGTCCAATACATTGTTAAAATCTAGTGTTTAGGGTGTTCTGGGAAGAAATTTTAGCTCATTTCAAGAGCTTTCCAAAATTCCAGTTTTTTTATCAGTACGTCGCTTGTTGGTAGGTCGGGCAATAGTAGGTAGGGAATCCGCAGGTCAAGCATCGGTAGGTCACTCATTGATAGGTAGAGCATCAGTGAATCACTATCAGTGAGTCACTATTATTGACTCAAATCGGTGACTCATTTTGGTGACTCACCCATCGATGATTCATTTCTAATTTTTTCAGTTTCACCCCTCTTACATTTTATTTGATGTAAATTGAGTTTAAACCCATGTTTGGGCATTTATAAATACATTTAAAAGGATATTAATTATATCTTTATTGTCCTTATTATCCTGGGACTTTAAAATAGTAAAACATCATGGTTTTGACCATGATCCAACTTTAATGGACCTTGAAACTGTTTCCTCCCATTGATATAAGATCTAGCTCTTTTATGTCAAGATTTTATCTTCCCCGTGTGTTCCCATTTTTCTATTAGTGTATCCAAATCCTTTATTCTCCACAAAGTGGTTTGTTGTGTTATGGTATTCATATTCATTTTACCTTGCAGTCTCTTACTTCCTGGGAAACCCCATTTTTCACAAGGAGGAGTTGATGATCGTCAGTTCTTCGAGGTACGGGTTCCTTCATCTCTCTTTATTTTTGTATTATAAGGGGTGGGTAAAATAATGACATTTTGTGATTATGGTTTAATCCCAACTTTTAATTTTGTCTTTTGAGAAGATAATTATACCTATTATAATGACTGGTTTTGTTACCTTAGTAATAAATGAGGGGTGGGGAAGATGATGGTGCTTTTGTTGTTTTATCTGTTATATTTGGTCCTTAATGTGAATTATATTAGACGTATGCCTTATAAAAATTAGGTTTGTTTCTGGTCTCTATTTTCACACCCGAGTCATGAATACTTTTTTTTTAATCTTCTATTGAATGAATGTGAACATGAAAACATGATTAATTAAGTATATCCATTTAATTAAATGGATGCCCCAGGGTCGGACCTATTATGTGATCACCCCTGATTTATCAAAGTGGAAGTAACGAATAGTGTGTTAAATTTTAATACCCTTTCCTTATTTAATTTGGTTGTGTACTGTATGTGGATCCTTTCTGTATTTTGATTTTTATGGTTTGTATGGTTCTTTTGTTGATAGTGCAACAGTGTGTGGATGGTTTAATGGTGTAATGGAATCTCGAGTTGAGAGATTGATTGATTTTGTAATGTAATAAATTGTTCATATAGTGGGACTACAATCTTGTTGTGATTTTTTTTTGTTTTGATGGATGTGGTTCTTTTCATGCAGTAGGGATTGTGAGGATGGTTTGGGATGGATAATTTCTGAATAATTATGGTGTTACCTTGTGTGGGCATTTTACTCAGAGTTTCCAGAGACTTTTGTGAAGTGTGTGTGGGTTATGATATTACTTGTGGTGTGTTGTGTTTTGTGGTTACTTGAATAGGTATGGAATAAATAATTAAACAAAATATTTAATGCATAGTGATAATTGGTTGAATGACTCGTTTGGGGTTATGAATTTAGTCTATGGATGGCTATGTGGTTATGGATTAGAGGTGGCAACAAGGGTAGTTTTCTGTGGAATGGTTGTTTGTTTTGAAATCCCATATGTTTGGCTAAGTTTTTGGTACCTATATATATATACATTTAGTTTTTTTTATTTCTATATGCACCCCACCCATGTTGAGAACTACGTGCCAAACACCCCCATTGTTATGGGGGAGGGTTCCCTTTCCCAACATCCTGGTGGGAGGATGGAAGGATGGTTATTGGTTGTTATCTACTTCCTCTTATAGGCATTGGAAAACTAAGACTCTATGGGTAGGTTGTGGTGTTGTTATGAGGCCTAGGTCTCTATATGTAAGGTTTGATTCCTAGGTGTCTTTAGGATGAGATGTGTTGTACTTTCCTAGGTGTCTTCAGGATGAGGTTTTGGTTTTTTGGCCTAGGTGTCTGTGGGTGGTTAGTGATGTGGTTGTGTATTGGGTGTTTGTAGGTGGGATGTGATATGTGTCCTAGGTGTGTGTGGGAAGGTTGTGACAGTGGGGCTTGTGGAAGAGTGTGGTAGCATCAGGACATTCGCCGCTAGGAATGAGAAGTTTACCAGTGTGAAGTGGTGTAGGGTACCCTATCATCGATGTGTTTACTACATTACTTTACATTACTTGCGTTAATGGGTTATCATGCCTTTGTGAGGTTGGGGTGGCTAATATACCTTGTTATGTTGTTTTGAGTTTCTGCTATTTTTCTCACAGGGGAATTAGTATGCTACTACCACTAGTGCATGAGAGACTTTGGATTTTCCTATTGAGTATAATTGTATGCTCACCTAACATATATAAAATTGTTTTCAGGTGTACAGGGAGATTATATGAATCGTTCTGGACCTTAATAGCTCATGCATCAGGATAGTTGTTCTATCACAGCTTAGATTTATTATTTTGGTATTTACCTCAGACATTTCCATTGTATTTCTAGCAGTTTTACTTTAAACATGCATGTGGTATGGATTTTTACTTCTTTTATATATATGTATTGGAGTTGTTTTCAGATTGATACATCTTAGATCCCAATATTGGTTACTATAAAAATGTCAATTCCTCCCATGTTGTGATATTTCTATACCCTTGGTGCTGGTCACCAGCCTGGGGCCTACTAAAGGTGGGACTTCGGGGTCATTATCTATCTTTCTCTATTTCCAGCCTAGAAGGGGCATCTTAGGAGGGAGGGTGTCATGAAATATTCATTATAGTTTTATAAGTTTCCCCTTCTATATGTTAATTCATTCTCATCATATTTATTTTATTATTTTAGTTAATTATGGGAAATTGGAGAAATCATTCCAACAACCAATCTCGTGGGAAACTTAATTATTTCTCTAATAATATGCCCAAAATAATGGGAATGAGAGTTATATATATTATGATCATACAAAATGATATATATAAAATTATTATTAACAACTAGAATATAGTTGAATTTATAAACACATCAATTAAAGAAGGATGGCATCTAATGGAAGTTTAAACATTAAAGATGTAATGAAAAGAATATTCAATTTCCTAAATGTAAAAAAATGTGCAAATATACACCATGGAACATTCCTTAAAAGAACAGGTATATTATTTATGTGTGGAAAAGGTGGGAATAAAGCAGTTAATTACTGAAGAAAAATAAAGATTTTATTTAACATGATGTAAGTAAATAAAGTTTAACCTAAGGCACCACAAATAGTACAATGTCTTAGATTTGGGGAATTTGGTCATTATTTGAGTCAATGACCTAATCTAAGGTTTAATTTATAATGTAATATTTTATGATAATTATTTAATTGGAATGATTGGAGTGTTTGAGTGTTGTAACATGAGAATGAATTTGTTTAATTATTTTTATAAATGGCATACTAGTTATAAGAATTATGAAACTTCTAATGATTCTTCAGCAGTAGTTTTTCTGTAAGGTTTTTAAGAATATGTTGAATGGTAATAATGAGATAGAAAGGTGATTTAATTGTAAGATGATATTTTATGGAAAACCAGACAATTTTGGAAAAGATAATATTTGATATGTTTTTGATGTTGAGGTAACTATATTCAATTAAGATTATTTGATTTTATGGAAAAATATAGTTGTATATAAGAATTTATTGGTTAAAAACTAATTTGATGATTAGTGTTATTTTTATGATATTAATCATATTTTTGGGAACCATATATTAATTATATGAATATATTTTTAAAAAAATTACAACTTACATGTCAGGAATAAACTCATTATATTCGTCATGGTCATAGGCCTTGAACCCATAACTAAAGGGAGATAAGGGTGAAATGACTACCATTGGACAATGTGATGTACTAGTTAATATGACCTTGTTTTTAATTAAATTATTTTATGTGTAAACATTAATTTTATTTTTCTTAAAATATTATGGGATAAAATATTTTTTAATTTTTAGGATTTTGATGTTATTAATGATATTTTTGGGAAATATTTCATTGGGTTGGGGTATATGTAACACTTAGGTATAATAAGTGTTTTAAAATGAAATATTTATTGGGAATAAAAAAATTGAATTTTTTAATGTTGAGGTTATTTGGGATATAGGTTCATTTATTTTTGGAATATTCTAAGTTGAATCTTTGGTGGAAATTTTGAAGTAAAATTTATTATTTATTCATGTGAACGTTTATATAATATTTACCTTGTTATAACCATTTAAATTTTGGTTAATATTTAAATATGGTAGGAATAGATTATTTTTATATTATGGATATTTTTATCCATTAAAATTTAAATTTAGTGTTCCAGGCATAAAATATCATATTTTATATTCATTTATTAGAGTAATATATGAAGTATAAATTGACCAAAGCACAACCAAAGAATGAAATTGTGCTTAGAAAATAGAAATATATCAAGTAAGTATATTTCATTATGTTGTTTAGATGGTAAAATATTTACTCAACTCTAAGAAAAGGATATTAAAATGAAAATTTTATCCTATTACAATCATTTCTGATGAATTTATGGGTTTTCACCCATCACTAATTTAGGGTTTTATGGTCATTAACTTTATCATGATCATTTAATTTCTTGTGATCAATGATCTCTATAATCCTCCATCATCATTTGGGAATTTCAATTTTATTCTATATAAATATCTCCACTTCCCACTTATGTTTTCCTCCACGAAAACCTAATTATGTGTTATTATATATGACCTTCATACCTCTCTTCCTCTCTTATCAAGAGGTGGTTTTATTAACCCTTTGTATGATGTGGGATTCCAACAAAGGTATTTTCAAATGTCAAACCTTTGATTATTGTGTTCAAGATCAAATTTTTAGGGTGAAATTTATTAGAGGTGGGAGAATTTAACATCTCTATATTTTAAAATAATAACATAATGTTCGATAGCATATACGACACGTAATACCAAGATTAAATAACCCACAAAATATATTACAATTATAAAATTATTGTTAAATTGGTGGGTATGAGGAGTATTAACATATTTATGAATTATATATAATGTTCCTACTAAATATAAATTTATTTATAAATCCTTAATAAATAATCACACAACTTTTAATGAAGATATTTTATTCTATAAAAAATATATTTCCTTCAAAAATTATTCTTATTGATTTTTAAGAGATAATATTATAATAAATTTATGGAAATTTAAGAAATTTTATTTTATAAAATTAAAATCATTTTTGAACAAATCATATCAAAATTAACATAGTTATAAATTTTGGGATTTTTATGAAGTTTTTGCTTTTTCAGTGAATAGTGAAAATTACTGATTTTTTAAATAATTCCATTTATTTTCATTAAATATGCAATTTAACGGTTTTGTTATATTTATTTGTTTTCTATTAAAGTTACATATGAAACATTTTTTTTTTGAATAATCTAATTAATTCCATTTTAATCATCAATTTTCATGTTTTTTGTATAAGTATATTTTTATACTAAAAAACATGGTTTTCAGTAAACTGTTTTTAAATGCATAAAGTTTGACCATTTTAATTAATTAAAACAACCCCAAGTAAGGAAATATTTAAATTAAATTAATAAATTATACATCTATTTATATTAATTTAAAATCATATAATGTTTATTTCTAGTCATAAAGTTAATAGAAAACCATCTATTTTATGAAAAAATTATTTCTTGAAAAATGATTTTCAACACGTTTTACAAGTTTAATTTTAAATCGAATTATGAAAAATCTATTATTTGAATTTGATAAAATATATTCCATATTTTTAATCATCATAATTATTTTTATGTAATATTTTCAACATAATTTTGGTCATAAGGAATAGTAAATAGAGTAAAAAAACTATTTAACATGGTGAAAAACTAAAATGGTAAAAGTGAATAACCTTAGAGGTAAATGAAGAAAAAAATTAAAAAATGTTTCTTTTTTAATTTTGGAGGTTTTTATTGATAATATCACCAATTAAATCCATTATTTATCAATTTTGGAGGCACTTATCTTTAGAGTGACATCTCATTATTGAATAGTTTTTGGGTATTTACAAAAATGTCACTCCTCCTCGATTATAAAAGGTCACCCCCTACCATCACTTATTCAAACCTATCAAGCCAATTGGATCATAAAAACCCTACAAAAATATCTTCCTGAAATCTTTATCCTCATTCTAGATCTTACGGTTTTCCCAAAACTCTATCCTTAGGGTCCTTCATAAGAAATCCAAAGGAGCTTCTTCTATGTGAAAGTAATCATCTTCACCAAGATCCTTTTTTATTTATTATTTTTTCACATTAAATTATGTATTAAAAGATTAAATATAATAACACAATTATATATTATATAATTATATTTTATTATGTTTATTTCATAATATTTATCCATACCCTATTCCATCAAATTGGAAATGAAATCATCATTCTTGTGTTTGGAGGACTATCACATCATGAACAGATAAAAAAAATTTCCCATCATTTCATATCATTAATATTAATGATGATGGGTTTAATTTTTATATATGATATTAATCAAATATTAATAATTATTTAAAATTTAAAAATCATAAAACTTATTACCTTACCATCCATGGAAAAATTATAACGTTGTTCGTGTGTACGGCTAACTACCAACTCGTGAAGTGATGTGATTATTTTTTAACTACCACATCACATGGATAGAATATGTAATTTTATTTAAAGAAATAATATTATTTTTATGATATAATTATAATTATTTAAATATAAAATAACACTTGTATTATTTCTATCATGATCATTGAAATATGGAAATGTTACACATACGTACGTACAACCTACCATCTCTATGATCTTAACGTTGTTAGTTTTTCATAATCATATTTCATAGTTGGTTTTGAAAATAAAATTTATGTATAAAATTAATAATTATTTCATAATTATTATAGTTTATATTATTTAATAATTACTCATTTGACCACATTCACCACACTGATGTCGTTTTTAATTTTTCAGCTGAACATCCTTTAAACACTCGATGTGTACATAACTGATTAAGTGATTAAATATGTCATTAAAATATATGAAATAAATGGTTTAAGTATAAATAAATAAACTTATAAAAGGTTATTGATAAAAAAAATTGATATAATTTTATTGTACATGAGATATATGACATATACGATAAGTCTAGACTAGATGTAATGGATTTCTCAGATCACTTTTACTTCTATCATACATATGTCATATTCACCACTTATTTTTTTATAGTGAATATACTAACCCTTTAGATTTTATATCATGAATATATTTATATTAATGGTATTTATAGTTTCATTCTAAGGTAATTATTTCATGGAGTTTATGATTCAAAATTTGGTAAGGTTTTATTTTACAATCTCATCATTATTCATGATTGTTTATGTTTAAGTATACCATAGAGGAATTATTAGATATTTCTATTGTAAACACAATATATTTTATTCTTATTTATTTATTCATGAAATTTTTATGTAATATTACTATTTTACTCTCTTTGGTACTGAAAATGATTGAGGATGTTTTTTAAGAAAAGTAGACTTTATTTCTCTCTTCAGTCGAAATCCTTTTTATTTATATCCATGTTTTCTAAAAAAATCAAGAATGTTTTTAACATTATCAAAATGATTTATTGAAGAAATTTTTACCCATGTTTTAATTTTTACAAAACGTATTGAAAGGAATATTCTTTTCATTTTTAGAATGAGGTACTTTTTAATATTCTTACAATAATGTGAAATGAATGTTTTTTAACTTGTATAACATATACGGAATTCCCTACCGCCATGAACAATAAATTATTTGAATATTAATTTATAAGTTAAAATTTATATTTTTAAATTAAATTCATTATATAATATTTTGAAAATATTTAAAATTTTAAAAAGTTATTTCAACATGAAAAGTGTATTTTTCTCAAATAAATATTCTATTTAATCTTTTAAAGACATTTTCATCAATGAAGGTAACCTTTGATATTATGGATTACTTATAAATTATGTATATATTTATCTCATATATATACCTAAATTATCATACCTTAATTTAATGGGGTAATACATGCCTTATTTTCATCACCCAAATGCCTTCATTATTGATTTTTTTCTATTATAATATGAGAAAAGATTACGCAACCCATTTTCTCAATGTTGGTAATTATTATGCTTATTCCTATGAATTATTTCCATTTTGTAGCAAACATAATTATGAATATGTTATGATGAGTGCACCTCTATAGATATCTAATGAATTGGGTAAAGATTTAGCCTCACAAGGCATCATGTATGGGATTAGGGAGTAAACCAAATCTATTATGAGACTTTTTTCACTCAATGATATTGTATGTAAAGTTATCCTTGAATCATTTTTATTTCATGTTATATGTTACTTCCACATTTCCTATAATTACATTATCTTATAATACCATGTTCTTTATATTATTCTCCCTTGTTATTAATCTTGAGCCTTCTCTTTTAGGATATCATGGTATGCCTTTGACTCACAAGTTATGCCTCCTTATAATGTTTACTCCATTATTGGGATTTTTTTATCTCACCCCTTTATGTCTATGTATTCCCTAGGTAATCCCATACAGTTTTAGGAGATCAAAAGGATTTAAGATCTCAATATAGAGAATAAAATAATGAAGTTTTATTTTAGTCTCACTTTGACGTATTGTCAACCCATTCATCCAAAGACACAAGGCCTCATGATATTTGGGTTGTAATAATTGGATGTTTATATAAAAAATAATAGAATAATATAAGTAAAAGGCTTGGGTCTCTATATCCTAGATATTATCTTTTGAATATGGTTCACATTTTTTAATTAAAGAATTCAACAATGTAAACTATAAGTCAAGATTCTGATATAGGACTATGATGATGAACAATAGTGATGAGGCTTCTATTCAGGGGCTTTTTCATGATGTGTTTCCTTTAGGTGGGAAAATAGTAGTTCCACTATCCATTGAGAAATGAGAAAACCCACCTCTTATGGTTCAAGATAGAATTTATTTTCATGTATTGTACTCAATTGTTTCATTAGTCCAGGGTAAGGATGCATAAAGATTGAGTGTATTGTGAGTTTCAGAGGTAGAGGCCACCCAGATTTTGAGGTGACCATAACCTACATGCGGCTGAGGATTGACTCAATTATGGTTCGATTCATCCTTCTCATTCAAACCCCTTTTTTATAAATATAACTACTTTCATCTAATATTCTTTAGAGTGTGTTGATTCAATAGTGCTATTTTATCACCCAGACTCATGATGAGGTGATGCTCCATTATGATGAGTTTTAGTTCCTCTTACATGAGGAGTATGAACCCATGAATTTGAGATCCATTCATATTCAAGAGATTTTGGAGATGTATCGGGAAAGTAAGACCATTTTTTAGTATGCATAGATATTCACTAATATGATATGATACCCCCTTTATATTATTAGAGATATATTCATTTGAGTATGAAAGTTTTAACAAGGTATCCCCATATACATTTGGGAATAATTAGTAACTTTGTGTATCCCAACCTATGTTGGGGTGTTAGAGTAGGATTTAGTGATAGAGATATTTTTGGCTGAGGAGTGGCAGATAGTAGGTGTTGGTAGTGGACATCCTAGAAAAGATTCATCGCTATATCTAATAGGCATTGAGTGTTAGATTCCAATCACATGAGGCATATTTGTATATAGAGTTGATCTTGGGTATTAGTGATGAGATAATCAGTTAGTGATTCTAGTCAAATAGGATATTATGGGTGTCTCTATGCTTGTGAGGGTTGGGTTCACCTAAATTGAGAATGCCTAACTTGTCGTTAACTAGAGGTTTCTCAAGCAGTCAATGGGCCCCCATGTCATAGACAATGAAATGATCAGGGACCTCTACAAGGTGGTTAGGATGACCCCTATGGATGAGGTTTTGGTAGATCAGTTTTAAATTCTCAAGGATTATGACTTGCAGGAGGGTGTTGTTATTTCCCACCTTCACCACTACTACCACAAGGTGATCTAAAAAAAGCTTTGAAGACCGTCATCTATGGTCACACTCGACTATAGGAAATATAGCGATATGATCAGGTAACATATAACATGACTTAAGGTATGATATGTGTCTTTTCAAATTTCTAATTAGTACTCGTATACATGGGTTTAATCCATTCTTTCATTGTTATATCCCTTGTTCATGAGATTTAAGTTCCAATGGAGCCTTTTTTTCCAAAAAATATCACAAGAGACTCCTATTGGGATTGATCCCATGATCATGTACAATTTCAAAATAGGCTGAACTCATTCTCAGAAGAGAGTGGTTAACATGGGATATCTATATGGAATCTATGAAGTCATATTCCATTATATTTGGTATGAAGTAACTAGATATAATTTATTCCATGATATATTGTTTCTGTTTGAGGTTGAGGTACCTTAGAGTATATGGATCGAGGTTGTCCTTCATGGGTGGGAGGTATTTTCAGATGGGGTTAGTAGGCCTCATGTACTGAATTCCATAGTGGAACTCACACTAATTAACAAGAATAAATCTTGGTGTTATAGATATTTCATAAATTAAAATCCCTGAAGTGGTGGAAGAATACATGGACATATTCTCATAAGATGTACCAGGATTAACCCCTCATCAAGTACTGGATTTGTTTATCAATTTACACCCTAGTTCCACACTGATATCTTCTACAACCTATCTAATATCCCTTTATGAGATTTGGGAGATTATGTGGTAGTTATAGGGCCTTCAAGAGAATGATTTTATTATACCCAGTGTATCCTGGGAAGAAATGTTGTTTTTTTCTAAGAAGGTGGGTGAGAGATTAATGCTCTTTTTTGACTATCACCATCTAAATCATGTGACCATCAATAAAACAATTCCATGTGATAAGGACTGATTACCTCTTTGACCAACTTAAGGGGGAAAGTGGTTCACAAATATCATATTTATATAATTAGATATAGGTTTGTGAAGAACATTTCCCAAAGTTGACATTTTGATATCACTACAAACAATATGAGTTCTTGTTTATTTCTTTTAGTGTGAAAAATACTCAAAATATGTTCCTAGGACTCGTAAACCATATATTTTAACCCTTTGTAGACTTGCCCATAATAGTCTTCATTAATGAAATCCTGATTTATTTAGCATCGTAGGTTGATCATGCAACGTATCTAAGTAGGGTTTTTTACATAATTTGGTAGCATCAACCATATAGAAAGTTCTTAAAGTTTCAATTATGTATTAGGAAGGTTCACTTCTTAGGACATGTTATCTCATAGGCTAGATCAACTATGGGTCAGATGAAGATCAGGATTGTGCTAGCTTGGGACCCATCCAATAGTATGTTTGAGGTGATAATTTTCTTTGGGTAGGTTGGGTATTATTAGAGGTTTGTATCATAATTTTCCAGGATTTTTCCCCCTTGAATTCTCTAATTCAAAAGGGGTATCCATTAATTTGGTTTGAGCAATGTTAAAGGGCCTTTGTGGAGATGGGGATAAGATTAGAAAGTGATCTTATCTTGAGACTGTTAGAGGAGGGAATTGAGTAAATTTTGTTTTATGATGAATTTGGATGTAGGATCATATTTATGTTGATATAGAGGTAGGTGATGATTACTTATGGGTCTAAAAAGATGAGATCATTTGAGCAAAATTATGTGACCCATGACTTGGAGCTAGAAACAATAGTTTTCACCCTAAAGACTTGGAGGAACTACCTTCTTAATGAGAAGTTTATAGTCTAATCAGACCATTAGAGTCTAATGTATATATTTATTAAAAGATATATTAACCTAATATAAATTAATTGGATATATTTATTGTAGTACTATTACTTTAAGAAATTATACACTCTAGAAAAGAGAAACATGTTGACAGATTCTCTTATATGGAAGTCATATTCTCAATTTTTGGGAGAGGCATCATAGAAATTTTACTTGTTATGTTTATCCATGTAAAGGAGGGTGTATTTTCTTATCTATAATAAATTTTATTGACCCATACACTCCTCCAAAATTTGAAGGAGTAAAGTCAAGTAGACATAAATTTTGGGGTTTTCTATGATCAGGTATTCTCAAGTGATTCACCAAATGGATTTTATGAAGGTGGGGAGCATGTCATTCTATTTCTAGTACATATGGTAGTACTAGTCTCACTGTGAGAGGAGGTGTTGAGGGAGTTCATACTTCTCCCTTGGTGATAAACCCTTGAGTAGAGAAGATGTACTAGGACCTTAAATTCCAATTTTGTTAGGTAGGAATGAAGAGAGGCAATTCCAAATTTATTTCTCTATGCCTCACCTATCAAGAGTTGAAAGTGGGGAACCATGTCCCAGTAGGTTTATCCAAACCCATCAAAGATTCATAGTGGAAGAGGGATGGTATATTAATGGATTTTATAATTGGTATTTTTTGATCACTGATATTTCATGATGTTGTATGGGTGCTTATCAACCGACTAACCAAGTCGTCCCACTTCTTTACTATTCAGGAGGAAAGTGAAATTGAGATATTAAAGAACATGTATATGGAGGATACCATCAATCTTAATGGGGTAACCTTGATGATCATCTCTGGTTGTGAGGCTGGATTTCTATTCTGGTTATGGAGAGGCTTATATGATGTGTTCAATACCCAATTATGGATGAGTACAATGTTCTATCCTTATAATAATGGATAGATTGGGAAAACCATTAAGGTTATCAAGCATATATTTAGGGATTGTGTTTTTTAATTTAGATAAAGTTGTGAGGACCCTTTTACCTTATTGGATTTCTCTTATAACAACAACTATCACTCTATTATCAGCATGGTTCTATTCGAGGCCCTATATGAGAGACCTTGTAAATCACCCCATTATTGTATAGAGATGGTTGATCCATCAATCATAGGGCAGACCGGTATGGGTGTTGAAAGAAAAGTATTAGTTTATTCAAAACAATATGTTACATACAAGATCCATAAAAATTCCTATGAGGACTAATGATGGAGACCATTGTTGTTTGAGGAGGGAGATCATGAATTCTTGAAGGTCTTGCCTCAACTCGAGTTATAGAGATTTAGTCAGGGAGGTAAGGTATCCCCAAGATTCATTGGACTATTATAGATTACGTACATGGTATTAGAGGTTTAATATGACTAGTAATTTCTCCCATATTTATACTGGATGCATAAAATATTCCATGTATCGCATCTGAAGAGATACATGAACAAACCATAATACATAATTAACTAGGGAGAGATGAACATCACGGATGGAACCGTCATTTCATAGTACCTAATAGTGATTGATTATTGACATGAGATGACCCTTTGTGGATGAGTTATTCCACTAGTGCACATATTTTATAAGCATATAGATCTTGTGGTAGTGTGAGAGATATATGTAGGCTCAGTACCCTCTATTTTTCATGTAGGTTGAGATTTTTGGGATGAAAATCCTTAAAAGTGGGGAGGGTATGATGACTATAGTTTTGTAGTTAAACCTTTATAATATTTTAATGTACATTTTTTAGTATAGTTGTAGAGATGTAATGGTATTTTGGGCATCACAAAGCCTAGGTATTAATATATTAAAAATAATATATTTTTTTAGCTTACATGTGTATATTGAAGAATAATGATTTTTCTCATGAGTGGAGTCTTGGATAGAAAATTGAGACCTCATTTGAGTGCGTAATTTGGGATTTACCTAAGGATGATAAATTTTTATACGCTTTAGGGACCTTGGGAGTTTTTTGAGAATTGGTAGATTATTTTATAAAATAATTATTTTCAATCGAATTAAAATGATTAATTATGGAAATTAAATCCTTTTTTCCTTATTAAAATCCTATTTAATCTTTTTTTCTAATCCTTAGGTTTACCCACGCAACCGTAGAAATTTAATAGGATCCATAATGGGAGAGACCTTGGTGTGAGATTTATGGGAAGTCACGGGATCGAACAAACTCAATAAGAATCATCACTGTAATTGGCTCATATAAATTCTTCTCTAGTTATCAAACTGTTGATGAGATATGAATTTTTTGTTGTTGGCTTTATGTCTCTCTATTGTGATTTACAAGAACGTGTTGATGATATCATTATGACTCTTGATCATGGAATTTCCCTATTAATTTATTATTTCTATTTGGTTTGTATTATCCTATTTGTATTTGGTTTTTTATTATTCTTTCATTTATGTGCCTATGATCTATGGTAGGGTTCACAACCACTGTCAACAATATTCACTTTATTTATTTATTTGGTTTTCTCCCACTGTTATTCAAAAATTCAATATAATCCGATGATTAGGATGATGATTCAACTTTATTGGTTTGATTACAATCATGATTGAATCTCTAGATAGTGTGAAATTGTTGTATTTTGATGATGGAGGATGAGTTAAGAAGAATAAATATCAGGAAACGGAGGATTGAGAAGGCATAGAGGCACAAATTTATCTTTAGTTGGTGATGACCAGGGGTGATGATAAATTTTATGAGTGTTGATGGATTTAATTTCTAGACATTTATTTCTATATATTAACATATGGTAGAATGACACCCATTATCATGGACTTAAAAAATATTTATGTGTGATTTGAGGTGAAATCATAGAATATGATGTGATTTAAGAGTGAGAATATGAATATGGTTTGAAATACCCAACTACTAGGTGTGTAGTTTAGAAGAACACATATCTTATATCTCAATTGTTATGGAACCTAGTGTTTCATTATAATATAAATATCACACACCATGTGAGATAACCCACACATCATATACCCCAATTTGACCAGCATAATGTATAAAATTATTACACACCTTGGTGGTAATTTGGCCTTATACACTATGTGGTTTATGACCACACATCTTGTATCTATCGTTAACAAAAAGAGTAGTGGTGGTACACACTGAGTACCCCACTTGGCCTAACACAAAATTTAGTCAATGACATACACCATGTATATGGTCCTTGAATTCCTTGTGGTGTGATAGTACATGTTCATGGTACTTCTTAGGGTCACATGTCTTGTATGCTATAGAACACATAGTTTACTTCTTCCAGAATCTATAACTTATCATTATACTTAGATTGGGAATTCAATTTGGGAAAATAAATAGACCATTCTGAGTTTTTTTCCAATATATAATGTTATGGGATCCTTTTATTCAATATCAAAAATGATACATGAGGCAATAAAATCTAGTTAATCTCTTTCTTCATCTTTGGATAACCAACAATGGGATTCATGTATAAAATTCGGATTGATACTGGGGTCAATAATCCCTTATTGATACAATTATCTCAAGGAATAGGTCCCCCACTTCCTTTATACATATAGGGTATTTTCTCTCCCATATACACTAAGGGAATGGGTCCTCAATTTGCAGAGTCAATACTCCCTGATCTAATAAATTGGGTAGGGTGCTGGTCCTCTATAAGGGGAAGTACTTCCTTAACTGTTTCTTGTATATCAGTGAGTCATGGTAACCCCACCACAGTTTTAAATATGTTATGTAGATTTATAACTTTGATAATTAAGATTTTTGGAGTTGCATTTAAATTCAAATTAAGGATATCCATAAATACCTAGACCCCTTTCATCATCTTAGGTTCTTCTCCTTTGAGAATATCTAGGTTCATCATTATATTTTTCTATAATTTATGTTTATGATTTTACTAATCATTTGATATTTCATTATGTTTTTTTTGTAATCCTACCAGGTGTGTATATGCTCACCCCTTTATGTGAATATTTCTCACATGTTTCGGGTATTATATAGATGCCAAGTAGTTTATTGAGGATATTGTTGAACCAGTTATTGGCTGAGATTAATGGTACTAAGAGGTGATGTTAGTAGGTGGTGTTTTGATTTTGGAGCATTAACAGGGACTTTAATCATATTAGTTATTAGGTAGGGTTTCTATTTATGTTGTACATGTATTTTTCCACTTTATATTATGTTTTATGTATTATTTTTCACATATGAAACTTTGGAGGTTTTCACATATGTTTATAACATTTTTGGTTGGTTATGATATTAACATGCATTGTTATGGTATGTATTTAGGTGTGTCTGTATGCAAGTACACTATACTAAAACCTCCCATTATTAGTGTCATTCCTACTTGGCTCTTATCATCATCCCTTGGTTTATTAGAGGAGAGATTTGCGTGGAATTCTTGGCTTACCACTACTCAAGAGGGGTCCCTATGGGTCAGGTTGTATCATATCATATCAAGGTATTTGAAACCTGGGGGAGGAGCTAAGAATTAGGGGTACTTATTACATTGTGTAAATCCTAGTCACTAGAGGAATAGTTTCCTAGAGTACCCAAAATGATGAATGTATTGATCCACATATTTATGGGTTGGTAAATTCAAAGGAAATTTTGATTGTTTGAGATCTAAAGATGGGGTGTTTTGAGAATTAAAATTCATATTTGAATTGTGATAGTTATAATATATATATATATATGAGAATTTTGTTTCATATTTTTAATGGTTTTGTGGTGTTCAGTGGCATCAAGTGGATATTGGAGGAGTTGTTCTCGGTTTGAGGTGGGAATTATGCTTTGGGTTGTATATCACACCACAATTATGGTGTATTGTGGAATAGAATGTAGGCTATGAAAAAATATGTTCTGGAAAAGGGGAATGTGTCATTCCACAATTTATGGGTTTCACCATGAAAGTTTCTCAATGGGAAGTGTCACACCAAAACCTAAGTGGGGTATGATGTGAAACACCTAATTGTGTCTTCTTGATTCTTCCTTGGATAGAGGTATCATGCCATAAAACACATGGTCACACTTCAACTTCTCCCTAGGATGGGGAATTATACCATGAACCATACGGTCACTCCATAAAATCCCTCATATCTAGTTTTTTTAGAGAAGGTCCAAGCCCATCAGTATAGGGTTATCCCCTTCCTCCTTTAGCTAGGTAGGCACTCAAGAGAGGGAATTTAAAATCCCATTATATTTCTCCCCTTTGATCATAATTTCTCCCCCTTTATTTTTTTTAGTTAATCAATAGTGTTTTGTTTATTTCAAATTAAGGTGAACCCTTACATTCTTCCTTTTATCTTCACTTCTTCCTTTATCTATTGATTTTGGGATGTTTCATCTAGGGATTCATGTTGATCTCACTAGGGCATGGTGAAGGTTATATCAAATGACAGGGATTCGTGTTATAGTGTCTTGAGGATATTTAAATGGGATAGAAGTGACTTTTTTCACATATATTTTTTCATAGTAAGTTACACTGTGATATTTTCTAGGGTTTCTACCAAATTTATTATAAATTGGTGATAAAATGAATGTAAATTAATGGGGATTTTATTCAAAGGAGTTTTATAGGAAAGAAATGAGTCTTACACACACCATGGGTCATTGTTTTAGTGTTATAATGGTGTATGAGGCTTGGTAGATTAATGATACTTGGTGTGGGATCGGTTCGAGGTTAAGTGAGCGTAACTAAAGGGTGGTATCTCTATTATCGAGGAAGGTGGTCCTATTAATACTTAACCATATACATGGGGATGTATATTCATTATATGTTTATGCTTTAGGGTTTTAGTTTTATAAATTTTATGAAGGGGTAGAGTGAGTCCTAAAATGTGTATCATGCTTGGGTTAAAACTTAAAAGATTTATTTGGGAATGTTTTGCTTGGTTTGAAGCTTTATATATTCCCAACATCTACGACACCAAGGGTCATGGAGTCTCATATATCTTGATAGTTCCTTATGTGTTAGTATCTCATTTTATGAGTTATGTTTGGCATGAGAATAGATTTAGTGAGCTAGTGTAAATCTTCTAATTATTTATCCATTGAGGAATAGACTAGTTTGTGTCGAGGCTTAGGAATTGTGTAAGAAAGAGTAGGGGTAGGAATGAGTCCTCAATAATCCTTGAGTGATAGGATTGGAATGTTGGGAATAGGCCTAATTAACTATGGTAAGACATTGGGATTGATCCACCCTGGTGTTTGGGTTATTAGAGAGATAAAACCCGCCCTTAGAGGGTTACTAGTGGAACTTCATTATGGTGGAGTGGGTCCATGATCTATCTATAAAAAAGATCTCCTTGGAAGTAGAAGTAGAGTGTAGGACGAGGGTGAACCTAAAGAAGTAATCCTTACAAGACATGGGTAGGATTTTAAAATGTATTTCCTTCTAGTGGATTTAATAGTCTTGGGATTTTTATTCCTAAATGTTGGTTGGGGTAAGGAAACCCTTAGTCCATGTGTGGTATTTGTGTATGACAAGGTACTAAGAAGTAATCTGGAGAACTATGTGAGGATCTTTGGGGTATTTTTTGGTTCTAGTGATGTGCTAGTGATGGTGGAATAGAGTGTAATATTTTTCTTTAAGGACCTATGAGGAAGTACATATCCCAATATGGATATAGTAAGATGTGGTGGCTAAGTGTGGCCTAAGGGTTGGTCTTGAAATTTTAGTATGGCCAAGGGGACTGAGATCATCATTGGTATTTAATATCTATATTTTATGTTGTAATGGTTCTATATGGTGAGTTTGGTTAGGTAAAGTCATGTGATCATCTAACTGGGTACTAGGTATGAGTCAGTTGAAATTTTAGTTCTACGGTATGGGTTATGTTTTAATGTATTACTTGATGTTATACCCTAACCATTTTTTTGCAGTAGTTTATGGGTCTGTAACCTAGATACAGAAGGATCAAGGAATAAATTTACAACACTAAAATTCTCAATCCTTTTAAGTCCTGGGAGGATCACAGGTAGAGTAATATGATCCTTTATCACTATATAAAATGGTTTTTATTATGTTATTTTATTCATATATTCACTTATGCTACTTCATATTGATAATGACAATGAAGTTTTTGGTAGGGATTAGCATGGGGCCCTTAGAATTAAGTTTTTGGAGAGTAAAATTCCTAGGTTTTCATCATTCCCAAGTTCTAGATAGAGCACCATAAGTGGATACTCAATCACTCTATATACCTAGGCCTAACTATGTTACGCCTTTACTTCATGATATTCCTCTATGTGAGGTTCTATATGTTACCCCTTACTCATTTTTTTCCTATTTGATTTGGTTGTGGATGGCTTGATTTCCTATATTGGTTAAAGTAAGTGGGGTCATGTATCATGGTAGACTAGTTATAACACAATGACCTAATGTGATCACTTGTGTGTTTTGTGTTTATTTTACTATACATACATACAATATATATAATGTTATATATAATTATTGTGTTTTTGTCACCCTACTACATTATATTCCTGCACATAACATTAGAACCTAACTCCACATGAAGAACTAATGCCTAACTTTATGGTAAAAGATTGTAAGGGGGTCTATCTGGAGTAGTTGGATATAATTTTAGGAGATAGGTCCATAGAGAGACACATATTTTTTTTATAAATCTTCTTGTACTTTGTTTTATATTAATTTTTTATTTTATCATTTTAGTGGGAGATCCTTATGGTATGTATTTGTGTTGATAAAGGATTTCATTATTCTTATATCTTAATATTGTTTATTAATATTGATTATTTCCCTTTAGATGTGATTCAATTTGGTTAGTCTAATATAATATGTTTTTTTTGTTTATCTATTATTAGATATTATAAAATACAGAGTATATCCATAATTGTTTACAGAATCTTTACAATAATTGATAGCATATAACATAGGGGAGGCACTCTTGAGGTTATGTACCACCACAGACTTAGCCATAGTCTAGGGAAATTCATTACAAAATTTAATCAAAGTTTTATATTGGGTGATTTGTTATTTAGGTTTAGTAATTAGCGGAGGGATGTTATTAGAACTTAGGATGGAACTTATTATTGTTCATAGATAACACTTGCATAAGGAATGTCTATGTTATCGTGGGTATGGGATTATTATTAATTTTTTTCTTATGGGTGTTTTGGAAGTAATACCACTTGAATTTCACACTCCAGTAGGTGGAATTAGAAGCATGAGCCCTATAGATACAAGTTTTACTACTAGAAGATGACACTTAAGAAGACCCAGTAATCTGATCATATGATGGGAGGAACTCATGTCACCGAAAGTAATGAAGAGAAGTGAAGATATTTTTATTGAATGAAGAATGATACATTCATATAGACTATTCTACCCAGAATTGGTTTAAACAACGTATGATTGATTGAGATGAAATTCAATGTATTCCTGACAAGTGATAAATGATTTAAAAGCTCTATCATCTACATATTTATCTAAAAATATAATTTTTCCTTATGTGGAGATCTAAAATATATAAAACCTATGATTATTTCTAAACTATTATTCAAGTGATCGAAAAACTGCTAATGGTTTAATGAGTAATATCTATATTAAGTACTTTGAATGGATGATCAATGGGATATTGAAAAGCTCATACTGAATGGTGAAGCTGGTAGATCGTGATATTAAAGACCCAATTATATATATTGAAGATATAATTTAAATGAATCTAAAATAGGTTGAATGGAAGTTAAATAATGAACTTATAGATAAGTAAGAGTTTATTAGTTATTATGAATCTTGATGATTTTAGATGAGATGAACATAAGTCGATCAATGAAGAAAGGATAATCTTATATGATTGGAAGGATGATCCACACTGAATAATTGAAAAATTCCCCAAGATTGATCCCAAAAAAATTTAAGGTGAACATCACCATATGAATAGAGTTTCTTCCAAAGAATTGTTAATAGAAATAAAGTGAAGTGTAATATAAGATACACCAATGTAATTAAAATCATTTTAATATACACTTAAAATAATAAGATAGAATATCTCTGGAAGATAAATCTATTAAGAGAGTTAATATTATCAACGCGACTTAAATTTTAGATTTATGCTCGATTATTATTTCAAAGTTCATTCATCAGTAATACATAAAATTATAGGTAGAAAAACTATGATTTTGGCTGATTCAATTGAAATCTAATTTGATCGTGTAGAAGGTGAAAAAAAAATATATTTGTGACTACATAAAATGTATGATCAGTGGAGGAATAATTTGAATTAGAATAATTGAAATATAAGGTTCCTAAGAAGGGTTAAAATATAAGGTCAAACTTAAGTTGGAAGACTAACACTAAGTGACACTGAAGGTAAAATCACCAGATGTAAATACAATCAGTTATGCTGATAAAATTTTGTTGATGTAAATCCAAAGTAATAGAGTGAATTCAAGTTTAAGTGACTGGTCCAAAGTATGAATAAGAATGAGAAATTAGTAATTCTTAATTCACATGATCTAAAATAATAAGAATCATGAGGATGGAGTGTAATAATATATATGGTTATTGGAAGATGAGATTATCAAAAGTTTAGTGAAGACCAAATGAATAATTATCGAATGATGAGAAAATTTGTTATGATGATAACTTTAGAAAATGAAATTGAATGTAATAGTATTAAAAATTAATGTTTGGGTTCTAAAGGTAAGATGATTGTAATTTGAATTGGTTAAAATAAAATGCTACAATCCAAATATCAAACAAGGTTTGGTGTAATGGATGAAGGTCACCATAAGAACAAGATTCATGTTAGAGTAATTCAAAGCACTGAAGGTTGTATAATATTTATTTGATCATAATGTGACATATAAATAGAAGATGATGAGTGAATTATTAAGAATTTAGACCACCAGAACATTACACGTGACATTATATGAACATTTTGAATTCATTTTCAATGTGTAGATACTGATATGGATATTTATAGTTTCAAATATTCAAGAAGGAAAGTTCATGATTCAATCAATGATTTACAGATGAGATGAATATTATTCTCAACAAGTTTGGTAGAGATTTGATGAATTCAAAATTTGATGTCTTTATAAAAAATTTATAGTTTTTGACTAAATACTTATAATGAGTAGTAATTTCAAATTGAATCTCACGTGTCTCTAATATTTATTAGTGTAAGTTTGAATATATAAAAAAATATCATTCAAGTGAATAGAGTTGTTGATAAATAATTGAGTGAGATAATGATATTATTGAGAATTATAAAATAGAGGGATCAATTTACCAACATCATTATAGAATATTTTTTGTGTCCAAGATTAGAGAATATTGGAACATAGAATTATAAATAATATGAGAAAATTCATCGAATTTATGTGACCAAACGTTGAGATCCATACTAGGTTCAAGTGAAAACTTGCAGAAGTTATGTACATTGTAGATCATGGTAGTGAGATATCCAAATTTATCTTCCTTGGATTATTGATAGCTCGATTTTTATGTTGATTAAAGTGGAAGAATCATTGGATATTGAAGTTCCATCCATATAGGACTTCATAGAGAACCTTTATGAACTAGTGGTTCTAGTAAAAAAACTCCATCAAACCAATGGGATGCTGAAAGACACAATGGAATGTTGTGTGGATGAGAGAAGCATTGTGGGCCTTAAATAATAATAAACCAACACCACATGTAATTTAAAATAATATTATTAGTTTATAATCTATATATTGATATAATAACTAAATGTAGCAAGAAGTATGTTTCTCACATTGGGGTTGAACCATTTAAAAATATCTATGTGCTACTTTAACTTTGATTGTCTACATTTAATATGAGACTAAGTGTTGATTCACATAATAAGATATATACATACTAACTTATGATAGAGATTATATAAAATTAAAGAATAAAAATTATAGGTTTAAATTAATCTCAAAAAAGTAAGTCACTCCTGATTCATACCCCCCCAGAGTGAGTACATGGTCCACTATGAATCGCAAGTGGTATCAGAGCTAACTAGGTTTCCTATTTATAGCTCTAAATTTTTTTGTTAATTTTTTTCAATGATCAACATGAAGTGAATATTTTCATAAGATAAATATATTCATTAACCATAATATAATAAAGTTTCTCCCAAGTTGAACAAAATGGAAGTTATTCTGGGTTATAGCAACATGGTGGTTTCAACCAAAAACTTCAAAACTAGAATAAGAAAGAATCACATAATTAGTTTAAGTTAGCCTCTCAGAAGAATAATAATAAGTATAATATTCTACTATTTGAAGGTAAAAATAGTACAATATATATTGATAAATAGGTTATAGTTAATCCTCTATATAAATCATGATTAAGTCATAGTGACTATTAATCTATTGAAATGGTTGGATATTTTTACTCCAAAATAAAGTATTATATGAAATGGGTTATTTTTGAAGTTTACACATATATACATTAATTTATCAATGTATTTCATGATGAAAATTCATAGATGAAATCAGAATCCAATGAGATGGAGGGTTTATTGGTTGAGAAGTTCTGAATGTGAAGAACTCTCACAGAACTCTTATAAGCAAAAGGATAATATTCATCACTTTGAAATAAAATAGTTTCCTTAGTGTAATAGGATTTTAAAAGGATTTATAATGATAAATATATGGATGGAAAGTTTATTGGAAATTTTCCAGGAATTAAAAGCTACCATTGAAGTCAATAACTCTTAGTTGGGATTTGAAGCTATAAGAAAAAAATTATCTTTTAAAATCATTTTTGGAAGATATAAAGATGTGTAAAGAATATATTTGAAAGGTGAAATATGAATGTGAAGATAAAGTGAAATTATTTGAAGATAAGAAAATCAATTTAAGTTACAGTGTCTTCAGTTAGAAATGATATTATGAAACATGGAAGTAACTCAGGTTGGAACTTAACATGATGCTAAGAAAAGAGCCACTGCTAGATTTCCAAAGGAGATTTCTACCGCTCGGAAGAACCATTCTATAAGTAGAAAGAATGTGAAATAATCAGAAGTTCCATATTATAATTTATTGAAGAAAATGGTCACACAAATTCCTAGTAAATAAATTTTCACTAATTCCAATTCTTTGAATAGTATAGGTTATAATTTTAATTCCAAATAAATATGGGTGAACTAATATATAGATAAACCCACCCCTTATATGAAGCTATAAGTAAGAAAATGAAAAAAAATAATTCCAAATAATATTTTCAAAGGTAATAAGTTCAAAAGGCCTCATCTACTATCCTAATTTTGACACGACATAAGAATCTAAGGACTCTCTATTGTTTTTTGTGCTATAGAAATAATGGATACATGTCTATGAAATATTGTAATAATTTTTATAATGTCTAAAAATGGATAAGGGTAAAAATAAGTTATAATTTATGATAATATGCATTCATCTATATGAAACTAGAGTATAAAAAATAAGAAAAGTCCATTAACATCCAACAAGATTTGAATTTCTAGAAAAGTTATATGGAAGCTACAGAAGAAATTTTTACTCTGATGATAAGTGTTGGTTCGCATATTATAATAATGATTATGATACAGTTAATATAATTGTTCAACAAAAGTTTAATAAGGACAAATATAAGTTTAAATGGAAGTATTCCATGGGGTGTAATCAAACATAAATTACTAATAAGGATACACCCAAGAATAAAACCATAGAGGATGTAATTCTCAAGTAAATATTTTTTATTATGGAAGAAAATTTCAATTCATGAATAGTTTTAAGAAAGATATAAATGTTAAATATAATGTAATAAATTTCAAGAAAGAAATTATATTAATAAAAAAAGACATGCAGATTGGGATGGTGGAAGGAATACCTAAAGAAGAAGTTGAGGATTACTAGAAGCTACTATAAAATGGTAACATATAGAAAGATAAAGAGTTGTGTGTAAGGAGTAAGAAGGATTAAAAACCTCCTTAAAATGATGAAAATATTACCCAATAAATATAAGTAGGTAAATAATAATACACATACATCATAATATACAGTGTTTTTTAGAAATAAAAAACTCAGTAGAAATATAAAGATAAAAATGTTTCAAAGGTATGTATGAAAATTTGGCCAGATCAGTCAAAGTAATGAAGGAATTAATTGAAATAGAAGAAAAGTAAAATAATATTTCAAGTTCATTCCTATAAAAAGTTATAAATAACCCCCCCCCCCCATAAATTGAAAGCTCAAATAATGAATATGTTCATACTTCCTGAGAAGACAAGTTTGTAGAAATATAAGGGTGATTTCATGAAGAAAACTGAGGTTAAAGTGAAGGGAATTTTCTAGTTTAAAAATATTTCTCAATCCTATTAATCTAATTAAAGATAATATAAAACCCATACTATTTGAAAAAATATTTTTCTTTTATTTATTGAAAATGGAATTAAAGGTGATGTAATTCATAGGGATCCTTGAAAAGTAAGAAGATAGATTTCACACATCTAAGGGGACTAAATAAGAAGTTAGTGATTTAAAAAAATAGATAAATTAAAGTTTAAAGTTTAAATTATAAACAATTAAATAAATGAGAAACCAAATTCTAAAAAAAACTTTTGAATTTAATACACAAGTACCCATAGGCTAAATATTTGGATGGTGATGATGAAGCTCTAGATACTAAAAATCCATTGTAGTGAAGTTTCTTTCATTTTTATGTACATTGATTTTATCTCATCTCTTTTCACAAAAAATCAATTCTATGAATAATGGGGTAACAATATCATTTTATGGAAAATTAAAAAAGGTGTTTTTTAATGTGGTAGAAACCTTCAATTTTTGAGTTAAATGTTTTTTATCTATTTATTGAGATAGATGTAGGAAATATATTAAATAAAAATCCATTGACTTTACCATTAGAAGAAGTGTTGTGAGTTAGTATCACTTAGTGAAAATTTTATAGAAAATTTTATTGTTTGAGTTAATTTATCTTGTTTTCTAAATTGATCATGGATCACATAGACTTAGCCTTGATTTATTCATGTCTTATTACTTTAAGTAAAGTGATGCCGTCCTTCTCTCAATGAATTCAGAAGTTACTTTTAGTTTAAATTAAGTGAAGGGGAGAATCATAGAAGTCATGAAGAGGTCCCACACTTATATTTCTTTGAAAAAGTAGATATAAGAGGATTTGAAATTTTTATCAATAATGGATACAAATATATCATTGAATTTTTTTTGAATGGGTATTGATAAAAATTATAAAGGGGGAGATTCAAAATACCATTAGATAGTGATGATTAATTAATATATTTGTTGTCAATTATGATTTCCAATGGTTTTAAATAAAATTTAGAGACAAAAAATTTTAATAGTTAAAGTTTATTATGGGTGTTCTAAAAGTAAGACCATAAAAAGTTCACACATCAGTAGGTAGAGCCATCGGAAATAGAAACACTGAATATACAAGTTCTACTATCAAAATATGAAACTAAGGGAGACCAGATAATATGATTGGATGATAGGTGGAACTCATGTCACCATGATTAATGTAGATATGTGAATATATTATTTATGATGAAATAGAGATGCATTTGTGGAGACTATATTATCTATAAGTATCTTAAACATTATAGGATTGATTAAGATAAACTTTATTATATTCATAACAAGTGATGAAGGATGAAGAAACATTTTCATCTACCAATTTTGTTAAAAATTTAAGTTGACCAAATGTAGATATATTTAAGGTAGAAAACTTATAATGATCGTTGAACTGTTCTTCAAGTGATATAAAAGTGTTTAAGGATGAAGGATAACAATTTTCAACAAGTAATTTAAATAGATGATCAATGGGATATTAAAATGAACCCATTGAATGGTGAAGCTAACATATAGAGATATTTAATTCCTAATTATAGAGATTGAATATCAAGGTTAAAACTAGGTAAAATAGGTTAAATAGAAGTTACATAATGTACTTCTAGAGAAATAATATTTTCCCAAATGTTGGGAATCCAAAAGATGGAAAGGTGAGATATTTGAAAATAACATTGTAAAGAAAGAAGAATCCAGGATGATCTAAAGTATGGTCAAAATTTAAGACTTTATAAAGTACCCAAGATTTATTATTAAAGAATATAAAGTGAACTTCACCACATTAGGAGATTTATTTCCAAAGATTTTGGAAAAGTCATGAAGTTAATTGTAGTCCAAGCTACGCCTAATAAAGTAAAATCATTGAAAGATATACTAAAAATAATAAGTGGGAATATCTCTAAAATTTTCAGCTTCTAATAGAGTTTAGATTGTTGATATAACATGAAATATTTAAGTTAAGTTAGTTCATGCATGAAAATTTTAATCATCGGTAATACATCACATTCTTGAAATACAAACTATGATTCAAAATGAGTTGATCGAAGTCTATGTTAATAAAAAGAAGAAATAAACTGATGATGTGCACTCTCGAATCCCAAAAAAAAAAGAAAAAACAATTTTTGACTACACTAAATATCATATCATTGGACGAAGAAGCTGATGTTAGATTATCAAAAGTTGAGGTTCCTAATAATATTTCTAAGCTATGGTGAATTAACAGTTTTAATCTATACCATAAGTGAGACTAAATTTCAAGTAACCGGAAATAAAGATAGAAAATTATGTTTATAATTTTTTTTTGAGGTAAATAAAAAATATAAAAGGAAAAGAAAGTACAAGTAACTGATCAAATGTATGAAAATGAATGAGAAATGAGGAATCCTGTATTCATAGAAACTAAAACAATCATAAGTTGTTGGATGATGTTTAAAAATTATCAAGGCAATCAGAATATGAACACATCATAAGTTGAGTGAAGACCAAATATAGAATCATCATAAGATGAGGAATTAAGTTGTGGTGATAATTATAATATATGAAAATTAATGTAATCCAAGTACAAATTATTGTTCAGGTTTTGAAGATGACATGATCAAATGTTGAGTTGGTCGAAAGAAGATGTTGCAAGATGAATATGGAATAAAGGATGTTTCAAGGGATAAAGATAACTTGAAGAAAAAGATTCATGTAAAATTTGTTCTAAGTATTGAAATATATAGAAGCTTTAGTTGAGAAAAATCATAGGAAAAACAATAATATGTTGAGTTAAGTTTATATAAGTTAGACCACCAGACGTTTATGAGTGACTTCACATGAACATTGTGAATTCATAGTCAAAGTGATGATGCTGAGATGGAAATACAAATTTCTAAATATTCATGAAAGAAATTTCATGATTCAAGATGAACTTTTTAGATGATATAATGATTTTTAAAGCCAAATTGTTTATACATTTTATGAAGTCAAACTCTGATATATTTTAAATTAATTGAAGTCTATTTGACGAATACTTGGAATGATAGAGAGTTTCAAACTAAAGCTCATGAGTTCCCCATATATATCAGAGGATGTTTTTCTATATAAAGGGAGGACATTATTCTAGTGATTGGATATATATATATGAATAGTTGAGAGATATACTAATATTATAAATTATAATAAAAGAGAGGGAGGAACCGACCAATATCATTATATAAAATCTTTTGGGTTACAGATTTCAGAAGATCTAATATTATATTCTGAGGAATATAATAAAATTCACTCTATTTAGGTTAAAAAGGTTGAGATCCAAACCGGTGTTAAGCTCCAAATTGAAGAAGTTACAAACATTGAATATTATGATAGTGAGAGATCTATATTATATTTACCAGAGGAATAGATATTCAGTTTTCATTATAAGTATAGTAAAATAATCATTGGAGATCAAATTTCAATCTATAAGGGAACATGTTGAGAACCTTGTAACGCTTGTGATTCTGTTATAATTAATTAAATCATGTCATTGGGGTGATTGAAGACATAGTGGGATGCTATCTAAGTGTTGGATGCATGTTGGGCCTCATAGAATAATGACCACACACCAATTCTAATTGATAATGAGATTATTAGTGGAGAATATCTTTCTTAGAATAATAATTGAAGGTATCAAGGTATGGGTTTCCCACATTGGGTCTAAACCTTCTAAAAATATTTGTGTCCATCTACCACTTTCATTATCTATATTACATATGAGAGTAAGTAGTGATTCATGTATCAATATCCATACATCCTAACTAATGATAAAGGTTTAATCAACTTAAATTAAGAAATATTTTAAGTTCAACTTAATCTAAAAAAATTTGGTTACCCCTCATTCACTCTCCCACTCATGGTGACTGCAAGGTCTACTAGTATTCATAAGTGTTATCAAAGAAAACAGGGTTTCCTATATTTGGATCTAAACTTTTTGTCTTGGTTGTTTTAAATAATCTACATGAAGTGTGTATTTTTAAAAGATATAGAGATACCTCTATCAGAAGATAATAAATGTTTTTTGAGCTAAATAATGGAAGTTATTTTGAGTTGTAGTAACATGGTTATTTCTACCAAAACCATGAAAAATTTAAAGAATAAATAATCTCAAAAAAATGGAATCCAGCCTCTCATAATTAAAAAAATAGGATATTACACTATCTTAAGCTAAATATAGTGGAATTTATATTGAAAAATCAGTTAGAGTTAATCCTACAGATGAATAATGCTCAAGCCATAGTGATTATGAATCTATTTAAAATAGTTAAATAATTTTTACTCTGAAAAAAATGAATATATTAAAAGTATTTGTGTTGAAGTTTTCACTTATATAATTTCATTTATCAAGGGATTACAGGATAAAAATTTACATATGGTATTAGAATCCAATGAGATGGAGGATTTAATGAGTAAGAAGTTCCAAAATTTTATAACCCACATATAACTCATAGAAGAAAAAGTAATAATCTACATCACTTTGTGATGACAAATTAACCTCATTTGAAGAGGAATTGAAATAGAATGTTTATGCGAAAGAGATATATTGGGAATTTTTATTATATGTTTTTCAAGCATTAAAATCTAATATTGAATTCAATAACTATCATTTTTATGTTAAACCAAGAATAATAAAAGATCTTGAAAAATAAATGTAGGGAGAAAGCAAGATGTGGGAAGAATATTTTTATAAGATAAAAGATGAATATAAAGATAAAGGGATATTATTTAAAGATACGAAGAAAAATATAAGATTAATGTATCATTATTTGGAAATAAAATTAAGTAACATAGAAGTTACTCAAGTTGTAATTTCACATTATTCTAAGAAAAGATCCCATATCAGAATTCCTAATGAGAATTTTACCTCTCTGAAAACTCATTCTGGTTGAAAGAAGAATGTGAAATCATTAAAACTTCTATCCTCTAATAGAATGAAGATAACTTTAACCCCAAGTCTTAATAAATTATTTTATAGTAATTATAATTCTTTAAATTTTGAAGGTTATAATATAAATTTTAGATAAAGGGTGAAGAAATTTATGGAGAAATCCACATCTTTTGTTAAGGTGGAAGTAATAAAGGGAAAAATAAAGTTGTTCCCAACAACATTTCTAGAAGTAATAAGTTCCAAAATACCTATACATGAGCCAAATTTAAATATGATATAAGATTTTGGGGCATATTGATATATTGTTGGTCATATGTAATTTTTGGAAAATAGATATTGATTATTGGAATAATTTTTCAACTGATAATAAATAAAGAAGGATGATGGTAAGGAGGAAAATAGAAGATAAAATGAATCCTGAAAAGTGAAACTACAGTAGAAAAAATAAAGAAATTACATTGACATACAACATATTTGAATATCTTAATGATTTATTTAGAATTTTTGGAAGAATAATTCATTGTCATGACAATTTTTGGTTTTCATATACCAAGAATAATTTTGATATAACTAATAGAAGGTAGTATAAAAGATGAATAAGTATAAATAGATGTTTAGAGGGTATTATTCCTTTTTCTATAAGAAAGTAGAGATTACCAAGTAGGATGCACCCAAGAAGAAAACAAATTAAGAATTCATTCTCAAGAAACGATGCTTCTATTATGGAATAAAATTTCACTTCATAGAAAATTTCAAGAGATCCATAAATGTTAGATTTAATAGAATAAATATCAACAAAAAAATTAATCTATCTAGAAAAAAAGTGGATTGGAATGGTAGAAAACATTTTTTATGAAAAGGTTGAGGTTAATTGGAAACTACTAGAAAATGGTAACTTACCATAAGATAAGGAGTTATGGGGAAAGCGTAATAAGGCTGGCCATACTCTTAAAAAATTAATGAAAATATTACCTAGTCTATAGAGGTTTTTAAATAAGAGGAAACATACATCAAAAGATACCAAGTTTTGTGAGAAAAAATATCATTGGAAATAAAAATATTAGAATACTCTAAAGGATTATATGAAAATTTTAACATATCAGTTATAAGTAGCATGGAACTTATAAGAAAAGGAAGAAAAGGAAAAAATAAAAGTTCACATGTCTTTCCAATAATATTTAAAAATAAACCCCCACAAAAATTGAATGATCAATGAAATAATAAGTCCATGTTTCTAGAGAATACATGTTCTTGGAAAACCAAGGGTCATTAAATAATAAAAAGTGAGGTTATAGTGAAGGGAGTTTATGGGTTGAGAAGATTTCTTAGCCTTATTTCTCTAATTAAGAATAATGAAAATACCACTTTACTCATGATAAATGGTTCTTGAATTTAATGAAAAATTTATTTAAGGTGATTCAATTTAGGGTGATTCCTAAAAATTAGAAATATATAGTTCATTTATCTAGGGGTGTGAAACTAAATTTGGTGGTCTAAAAACTAACAACTTGTAGTGAAAAGTTTAAATCCTAGAAACCCAAATAATTAAGAAACTAGATAGAAAAAATATGGTTAGTTGAAGAATCAAGTACCCAGCATCTGAATCTTCAGATGATGATGATGATGGGTTCCATATACTAAATATATGGGGAAGTTAATTTGCTTCCATTTTTTGGTATGTTTATATTATCTACATTCCTTGAATAAAAATATATTCTGATACTAAGGGTGAAAACGTTTATCTTTTTTTGGAAAATTAAAAAAGTTGTATTTTGAAGGGATATAAACCTACATTTTTAGGGTTAAATGTTTTTAATTTGTTTGTTGAGAAGGAAATAGTAAATATATTAAATAAAAGTAAATTTATTTTACCCCTAGAATAAGCATTGTGAGTTTTTTTCACTTGGTGAAAACTTTATGGATATATTTAATGTATAAATTAATCACTCATGTTTCCTATATTGATTATGGATCATGTAGACGTTGATTTTGTTGATTTGTGGTAAGGAAAGTTATTCCATCCTTATCTCAACTAATTCAAAGGTTACTTTCAGTTCAAGGGAATTTAAGGGGAGTAGAAGAGAAATCAGGAATAGGTCCCTCACTTATAGTTCTCAAAAGGAGATAGAAGATACTTTTTATTTATTATCAATAAGGTAAAGAAGATATATCATTGAATTTTTTTTGAATGGGTATTTAAAAGAAAATACAAAGGATTAGATTAAGTATTCCATCAAATGTTGATGATAAAGTATTGTATTCATTGTCAATAATGATTATTAATTTTTTCACAAATATTTAGAGTAAATTGAAACTAGATAATTGATGTTTCATGTCAGTGTTCTGGAGGTAAGACCATTATAAGTTCACAATCTGGAAATTGGAATAATAATAATATGGAACACCATAGATATAAGTTCTACTACTAGAATATGACACTGAATAAGGCTGAATAATCTGATTATATGATAGGAGAAACTTGTGTTTTTGAAATTAATTAAGATAAGTGAATATATTTTTGGAGATATCATTTTCCAAACCCCCAAACCAACCTATGTCCAATAGCATCATTGAACATTCCTCCTCCATGATAACCACCGGATGAACACCACTAAAAGGACCAATGCAGAACATACTACCTGAACATTATTAATTAGAAGATCCCCCGGTAACATTGGATTTAGGAGTTATTTAGATCAGGACCCCAACCACAAAATGAGTCCTCTTACTATTTCAATTATGCAACACCGTGTTATATCCTTTTTTGAATTCCATTACTGGATAGAAAAAAAAGATACACAAACAATAAAGACATATGTGATCACAAGAATAAATATCAATAGGGATAATGTGGTTCAAACTTGAATCTTAAATCCATGGAAGAATGGTATAACTTATACCATTTTATCATAATAAAATCTAGTTACAATGATAAATATAATACAATTCACATATTACTAGAACAAACTCTGCTAACATCTGCACCAGTTGGTTCTTCCATTTGATCACCATCCATATTATTATGGTCTGTATGAAATGGTTCATCCAGACACTAACTAAAGTGTGACCAGTTACCCCCTTCAAGGAGGGATACCTAATCCTTGGTCGGGATTCATTAACTACATTCAATCACATTCATTTCACATTGTACAAGTGGTCTAATATCCTTCTTATAAAGGGCCCCAGATGGTCATCCAGTCATCATTGCCTTCCAACTTTTTCGGTTGTTCATCTATTGATGTGGGCCATGGTTTATCACTAGTGTCTTCTACTTCCCAAACTACAAATACACTATAAATAGTTAATTTCACCTTCTGATTCTAAAAAATTAATCCAAAAACATTTCCTTCTATGTATCTAGGAAGAATTATTCTAGTTTTTAACCTTGGTGATTCTTCTTTACAGTGAATTACACACAACATTTCACCAACCTATGGAACTTTGTTTAGGTATCAGACATATCCCCAACCATTAGCCTCACTTCATTTCTATAGAAAATGATATACACCTCAAAATTTTTCAAAAAATATAACATTTCTAGTTACTCAGACTCCACTTTTCTTAGTCTATTGATCCTAACACAAGGTCCCTCATAGTGAACATATGAAATAATTCACCTACACTTCAACACTTATTAAAACTCCATCCTTTCAAACCATTCTAAAAACCTAAATCCACTGATCTTTGTCTGCTGATCTATTACTATTCATATTTGTTGTATAATGTCTACTAAACTCAGGATAATGGACTTCATCTAATAATTTCTATCTGATCACATTTTCTAGACTCTATCTATAAGAATTCGTCTGATGGGCTCCATCAGGTATACCATGTCTATTGGACTCTATCAGGAGGAATATGTATATTGGACCCTATCCACTGGAGGATATCTTGTTAGACACAAACCGGATATGGTGTTGGTATAATATATCCATCCGGGTTCTTAATTTTTACAATTATAAATAGTCTTTACAAAAGTTTCATACACATAACCAACAAATAATTTCTCAGACCAAACCCAAGAATCTCTCACTTGATAATTTTTTTTGCAATTTGATCCCAATAATCTCCCACTCTAAGTTAATTATAATGATCACAAAAAATTCATGTTGACCTAGCTTCCATTATCCTTTCATTATAGTGAAGTTACTATATTATTCTCCACCACATACTCCTTCAAATCATCTAGGATCCCACTAATTAAAATCCCTCCTCAGTTCTTCTGAAACCACAATCATTCATTCCACTGAAACTACAAAACTCATCAAAATTTCTCCATAAAGATCTGTTGAACTCACCTATTTTGATAATTCCAAATCGTGTTTCATTTATATAAAACATCTTTTTTCTCCTATAGGATAATATTTTATGTGAAAATCATGCTTATCTAAAAGTAATTCCTATGTACTGTTAATCTCATTGCTTTCATTTTAAGCTTGCAGTTCAGAATTTATCTAAGTTCAAGGTCACTAATACAAGGTCACCGATACAAGGTCACCGATAAAAGTTCACTGATACAAGGACACCGATACAAGGTCACCAATACAAGGTCACCGATATAAGGTCACTGGTACATGGTCACCAATACAAAGGTCACTGATGAAGGCCTATTATTTAAGGTTACCGCTGAAGGTTACTAATGGAAGGTTATAGTTAGAGGTTGCTGAGGAGAACCTACTATTGAAGCCTACAGATATGAAGTCTACCATTACTATTCTACCAATGATTACTCTTACATACTTTGTCAAATTCTTAATATTATTCTAATGGTCATATTTTAGAGATTAAATGCTTCTGACATTAATTAATGCTAATTTTAGACGTTTCAGGAGATCGTACCTGGGATAGTATGAGGTATGAGAATGATCGCACATGATCTACTCATTCCTAATTTCGGACCTCAATTATAAAAATTGGAGATCAAGAAAGAAAGAAAAAGAAGGATACATGCATGTGAAGGAGTGTGGCATACGAAGTGCAAGAGATCTCACTTGCTAGACCAAAGTAGAACCATCCAGCACTAACACTGTAAACCCACAAGCATTAGGAAGATCATTTTGGGAAAAACTCACTTCTGCCTTCTATGCCTCATCAACTCTTGAGAAACACTAGAAGCAAAACACTGAATGCTAGAACCTGAGTTGTGACACTCTGTTTTGAAGACAAGTTTTAGAGAAAGACTTCAATATCAAATTCTTCACTCTGAGGAGCCAAGATCTAAACTACTAACATATAGAGATTTCTAAACTCAAGGTTATAGTCATAGATCTATTGTTTTCTTTATTTTTAAATTTTTGAGACATGTGTGTGTCTATCTGACTCACACAAAGTCTCATGAGCTTTAACTAGAAGATACTGAATATCCTCACATTAAACTTCACCTACATTTTGTATCCCACGTATAACTATGGAAGAGACTGTGTGTGGTATGTGATGTTTGTTTTTCCCACGATGAACTGAGGAAGAGGGTGTGAACCCTGGACCGTTTGTGAAAACTATTGAAAAGCCCAATACAGGTTGTGTATCAAGTTTATTGTTAATATAAACTTCTTGGTGGAATGTGATCACCAAGTGGAGAGGATTAAGTATTATCTTGAGACTAAAACTCTTGTTTCACTATTTGTGCACTATATTTTTTGATACACTGTTTTATCTATTTTATGTGGCTTATAATTCCTAAAACATCAAACTTTTTTACTTTCACTTTGATAGTTAGTTTTGGTTAGTGTGTGTATTTTTTTAAGTGAGTAAAATTATTTCAAAAGTTGAATAGGTGTTTTACACTGATTCAACTGAGGATTAATCACCCTTTAAGAAACCTGTTGACCAACTAAACATTTACATCTCTACTACCTTAATTAACTGAGCCATTTTAAAATTGGGGGATCCCTTTTTAACACAAGTTTTAAACAGAAAGTTTAAGTAGGAACTCAATTCACCCCTCCCCCCTTGAGATTCCACTCTGACCAACATTTGGTATCAAAGGATTTCATTTTTTTGAAATTATTTTCAACAATGATATTAGTTTTATCATAAAGATCTTAAAATTTCTGTCATATCTAAATTTTCATTTCTTTAAATTCTAAGTAACTATGTAAAATAGAGTTGAGGGTGATACTACTAATAGGATACCTTTCTTTAATGGTAATAACTTTGCTCAGTGGAAATTAAAAATGAAAATGTATCTAGAGAGCATGGGACCTAAAATCTGGGACACAATTGAAGAACAAATTATATTTCCTGCTACTACTAGAGACACATAGTCTTAGTTGACTAAATCCATATATAACAATAACTGTGAAGGAATTAATGATTCATAATATTTTCTAGGTGATGAAAAATTCAATATAATATCTTCTTGTAAAACTTCATATGAAATTTGGGATACTTTATCTGTTTCTCATGAGGTAACAAACAATGTTAAAGAAATGAGATTAAATACATATACTATTAAATATAACAATTTTAAAATAAAGCCTAATGAACTTATTTCTGATATGTATCTCAGGTTCAATGAAATAGTGAATACTATGAGTCTTCTTGGGAAACCAGTGGACAGAAAGGACCAGATTATGAGATTTCATCGATGCATACCTGGTAGATGGAGAGGAACATCTGTTTCAATCCGAGAATCTTGTGACATAGGTAAACTACTAGTGTAGGAACTAATTGGAAATATTATGATGTATGAAGAATAACATAAAGTGAATCAATAAGTAGATGAAGAACCAAGGAAGAAATCTGTAGCATTCAAGACTGCTACCTCAAATAACAAAGATAAAGAAAAAGTTCAACCTCCTATAGATACTTCCACAAGTGAAGACTCAGACTTTGATAGTGATTATGAGGTGGATCATCTTTCAAAAATATTCAAGAAGTTTTATCGAAAGAAAAAGTTATTTAAATCTTATCAAACTATAAAGGAGGGTATGATAATAAAGCACAGTGGAAAAAAGGAAAGAATATGGAATGACAACACAACTGATATAGTCTGTTTTGATTGTAAATGAAAAGGTCATGTGAAGGTTGATTTCCCCAAGCTTAATTTTAAGAAGAAGTATGATGACAAGGGAAAGGGTTATAAAAAGGCTATGAAAGACACCTGGAGTGCCTCAGAATACAGATCTAGTGGATCTAACACTTCTGATAGGGACAAGAATAAACATGAAAATTTGTGTTTCATTACAGAAACATCTGAGGTAACACCCAAATCCCCTATACATAATGCTTTTTATTCTAGAAATGAAGGTGAATCAAACAATGATGAAAATATGACTAAGGATGAACTATTTGAATACTATGGAATGCTTGAAGATAACTTTAATGAACTCAAGGATAAATATAAACTATTTAAAAGACAACATTCTTTAAATTCTAATTAAAAATATGATCTATATATTGAGAAAGAAAAATGTGCTCAGCTATTAATAGAAAATACCAAACTCAAATTATAAAATGTTCAATTAAAAAGGGAATTGGAAAAATTTAGTATTGGCTGAGATAACTTGAATCAGTTGATCGGGAAAAAATTTCTCCAAAATACACAACTGGTATATGATATCAACCAGGAAAGAGAAGGATTATTAAAACTAAATTTTTTCCAAAATCTGGACAGTTCACAGCTAGTTTAAGTTCTGGACCATCTTTTACAAAACAATTCTATAAAGGACCAAACAAAGTGTTCATGTCAAAAAATATATTTTTTGAATAGATAAAACCTATGAGGAAAGTATGGGTTCCCAAAGTTTTACTTGCTAACCTCTCTGGACCCAAGAAAATATGCATACCAAAGTTACCCCACAGTTAATCCGTTTTTCTGGAAAATTATATGAAGAGATCCTATAAAAATCTATGGTACTTGGATAGTGGATGTTCAAGACATATGATAGGATACTACTCATGTTTCAAAATCATAATTAAAATTGATGGTGGATATGTCACATTCAGTGATAATTTAAAAGGTAAGATCATCAGCTTAATCCAAATTGGTAAACCTAATATTGTATTAATTTCAAAAGTACTTTTTGTTGATGGGTTAAAATACAATCTACTAAGCATATCTCAGTTGTATGATGATGGATTCAATGTTAAATTTGAAAATTATTCATGCAACGTTTTTAATTCTAAAAATGATTTAATATTTACTACTCTTAGAAATGAGAATGTATATGTTGTTGATATGGATTCTTTAGTTAAGCAAAATGTTTCTTGTTTAAATGTGTTTCTTAAGAAATATTTTTTATGGCATAGAGTACTAGGACACTTCAATGTGCACTCACTTAGGAAACTAACTAGTAAAGGTTTAGTTAGAGACTTACCTAAATTGGAATTCCCTCTTAACAAAGTATGTAGTCCTTGTCAAAAGGGAAAAAACAAAAATTTTCTTTCAAACCAAAGAAAGAAGTTTCTACTTCTAAACCTCTTGAGTTGGTTCACATGGACTTGTTCGGACCATCTAGAGTTTTATGTTTAAATGGGAAACACTATGTTTATATTCTTGTAGATGATTTTTCTAGGTACACATTGGTATACTTTCTAGCTCACAAAAGTGAAGCATGTTCCTACTTTATTAAATATTCTAAATCTGTAGAAAATCTTAGTGGACATAAAATTAAAACCTTGAGAAGTTATCATGGTCATGAGTTTAAAAATCAGGAGTTTGAATCTTATTGCTCACACAATTGATATAGTCACAATTTCTCTACTCCTAGAACACCTCAATAGAATGGGGTTGTGGAAAGAAGAAATATGACCCTTTAAGAGATTTCTAGGATAATCATCAATGAATATGATTTGCCAATTTATTTTTTGGGATGAAGTTGTTAACACAGCTTGTTACATCATCAATAGAGTCTTAATTAGACCTATTCTTAAGAAGACCTCATACGATCTTTGGAATAATATGAATCCTAAGGTTAATTACATTATAGTTTTTGGTTGTAAATTCTTTATCCTTAACACTATGGACAATCTTGACAAGTTTTCCTCCAAAAGTGATGAAGGAATTTTCATAGGGTGCTCAATCTCTATTAAATCCAATAGAGTATTTAATAAGAGAACCAAATGTGTGGAAGAATTAGTTCATGTCAAATTTGATGAGACTGATCCACATGAACCCAAAACCACTCTTGAATATCTTGAGGAAGATATGTCAGTTTTGGATCTTAATGATAAAGACGGTGAACCCCCTATAAAAGTAACCAGTTCTGGGAATCTTCCAGAATCTTTACCTGTTGAATCTGAACCTATAGAATACCATGAGGAGTCTAGTTTAACTCTTTCTATAGGAATTAGAACTCTAAAAAATCATCCTTTATATGTTTTAGTAGGTGATCTAAATAAAGGGACACAAACTAGAGCTTCTCTGAGAAACTAGGTTGAACATCAATCTTTTCTTTCATAGCTTGAATATAAAAATATCAATGATGCAACCAGTGATGAATTTTGTGTGACAACTATTCAAGAAGAATTGAATCAGTTTGAAAGAAAAAAAAATTAACAATTAGTGGACAGAACTAAAGACACCTTGACCATGGCCACTAAATGGGGGTTTAGAAATAATGTTGATGAATCTAGAAATATAGTTATAAACAAGGAAATACTAGTTTCAAAATGATATAGCCAAGAAGAAGTCATAAATTATGAGGAAACCTTTGCTCTTATAGCTAGACAGGAAGCCATCAGGGTACTACTTGCTTATGCAGCTCACTTGAATTTCAAACATTATCAAATTGATGTCAAAAGTGCATTTCTAAATGGGTATATAATTGAATATGTATTTTTTGAACAACCAATTGTCATTATAAATCTCCATTTACCAAATCATGTTTTTAAACTATCTAATGCCTTATATGGTCTAAAACAAGCTCCAAGAGCCTGGTATAATAGACTTAGTTCTTTTCTTATTTCAAAAGGTTTTAAAAAAGGGATAGCAGATCATGCTTTGTTTATTAAAAGGATTTCCAAAAAAATTTAATAGTACAAATTTATGTATATGATATAATTTTTGGATCTTCTTTATGTACGGATTTTTCAATAATGATGCAAGATGAATTTCAATTGATTTTAATGGGGGAACTTAAATTTTTCCTTGGATTTCAAATTTTTCAAAATAAAAATGGTATTATTTTAAATCAAAATAAATATACTAAGGATATTTTAAAACATTTTGGTTTGGATAGAAGTAAAGGTAGTGATACACCTATGTGTACCACTTGTAACTTAGATGCTGATGAAACTGGTAAATCAGTGGATCAAACCAATTACATAGGTATGATTGGGAGTCTGCTCTATCTTACTGCGAGAAGACCTAACATTATGTTCAGTGTATGAATGTGTTCTCATTTTCAAGCTAATCCCAAAGAGTATCACTTAAATGTTGTTAAAAGGATTTTTAAATAACTCAAGTATACTATAAATTTTGGACTATTTTATCCAAGAGGACAACCATTTGATTTAATGAGTTATTCGGATGCAGACTTTTCTGGTTGCAAGTTGGATAGAGAAAGCACCTCTAGAACATGTCACTTTTAGGCAATTCACTAGTATCATGGTGTAGTAAGAAATAGAATTTTGTTGCATTATCTACTGTAGAGGCTGAATATATAGCTGCTGGTAGTTTTTGTGCTCATATTCTGTAGATGAAACACACTTTACTAGACTATGGATATCAATTCAAACATTTCTCTATAAAATGGTATAACACAAGTGCTATTAACATCACTAAAAATATTGTATCTCATTCTAGGACAAAGCATATTGATGTAAGACATCACTTCTTGAGAGATCATTTTCAAAGTGAATTCATTGGTACTGAACACCAATTGGATGATATATTCACAAAGCCTTTAAATTCTGAGGGATTAAATTACATCAAATATGAGTTAGGTATGATAAACTTTTGAGTATAGTACCTTACTGTTAGACCTTACCGATAGGACCTCACCATTATACCTTACCGATAGGACCTCACCATTATACCTTACCGATAGGACCTCAACATTATACCTTATCGATAGGACCTCATCATTAGACCTTACTGATAGGACCTCACCGTTAGACCTTACCAATATGACCTCATCGTTAGACCTTACCGATTGAACCTCACCATTAGACCTTACTGATAGGACCTCACCATTAGAACTTACTGATATGACCTCACCATTAGACCTTACCAATTCCTCCTTATCGATAGACGTCTAGAGTATAGGACTTTGCGGTTTTTGTGTTCTGAGCCGGAATCTGAAATGTTTTCTGCATTTACATATTTATTTTATCTGTTTCGTTTTTTGATACCTAAATGATAAAAATAAAACATAGATCACATTTCGATCCACATCAAACCCTCTCCCGAACCTTTTGTTCCCCAATCTCGGAACCTAAACCTCTACTGAAACCTTTAACCACTCCAGATAGATAGAAATAGTAAAAAGGTTATCTGTTTCTGATGAAGGATATGCACCGGATCCTAAGAGACCTAGAGTCGAGTCGAGTAGTAGAATACAGATAGTGGAAAAGGTGGTTAACCCACATTTATTGAAGATGTAAATAGTGGTTGAGAAGGATTTAAGTTCAGAGTGGTTGTTATCAAGACGGACTTTAGTATTGAAGGCACTTGAAGCTCATGGCTGGGTTGAGTGTTTTGCAAACAATAATGGACTCTAATACCTGAATTTAGTGAAGTAATTTTATGAGTATATCATTTTTTAGATGTCTATGGATGAGCACCGGATGACTTCTAGAGTAAATGGAGTAAGTGTGAGTTTCTCCTCTATTGAGTGGGCTGACTGGTTGAGGGTTCCACATGAAGGGATTTGTGATTATTACTCAAACTGGTGCCTTCCACTAGTCATTTCTTCTACTAAGAAGAAGTATTGGCTGAATTGATAGGGAATGGAGTTCCTAGGAAATTCATTACTACTGAATTGGTAGGATAATATAAGTTTCTTTTCAAGTTTATCCAGCATGTTCTAAGTCCCAGGAGAGGGCACTTTTCAACTTTAAAGTTTCAGTATGCCTTTCTCATATATCTATTAAAGGATGAACAAAATATCAAATTATGTAAGTTGTTTATGTTTTAACTAAAATATATGACCAAAACTATTTCCAAATCCAATTCCCTATTTCATGCTAAGTTGATATCTCTTATGTTGAAAGTGAAAGGGGTTGCTGGAGATAAGGAGGAAACTGTTTTTGTGAAATATAACTATTAAATCACCAATGTGATTTTCAAGCTGATGATGATCAACTGGAATCCATGGCTGAGGAGATGGGTGAATGATGAGGATAATGTATATGAAGAGTTTAACCATGTTACTCATCCTACTAGGCCTAAAAATAAGTGATACCCTGGTCTTAATCCTGGTGAAGTAGATCCTACTTATTCAGATGAAGAAGAAGAGGCTATTGTTATGCAAGAAAGAGAGGATTATCCTCTAGATGATAGGAGTGATCCTGACATTCCCTCAAATTCTCGTGCTAATACTATATCCTTTGGTGAGCCTATACCACCAAATAGATTGCCTAGAAGGGATATTTTCCTATGAGACAGTGATGGGGAAACCAGTGAAGAAGAAGGGGATAAAAATGTCTTAACAAACATTAGAGATACCTCATATGAGGATGAGGACTCTGATTCAAGTCAATATGACTTTGAGATAGCTGCTACTAAAAGTGAAGATGAATGTTTAAGTCTCAGTCCTCTAATAGGACATACAAAAAGGGTAGAAAGTGGAGATGAAGAAGTTGCTGATTCAGTTGAAGTTGGACTTGTTTTGGAAGTCATTGAATATTCTGTGGAGGAAGTGGAAGTAGACCTTCCTGTTAATGAAGTTGATCAAGGAGGTCTGGTGGAGATGGATATGGCTAATCAGGATAATGTTCCAATTGAGGTGGAGGAACATGTTTCTACAGGATCATTTGTTGTTGCTGATTAGATAGATGACTTGATAGAAGCTCTTGGCCTTGTGGTATTAGGCTTAGATTTTGGAGATTCTGAAGATGACCAGCCTATTAGAATTACTCCAATTACTACTATCTTAGAAACTACCATTGTGCAGCCAGTGGTTCTAATATCTCGAGACTATGTAAAGAAGGATGAATTGGATTCTTTGAAATCATACCTGAATAGGAATTTTAATGAGAAATCCACTGAAATAGAGAGAACAATATCTTACAATCAAGGACTCAGGACATCTATAGTGGAAAGGATAGTCTCTACCACTCACTCAGTTGTGTTGCATGAGGTTAAGGAATGTAATAATCAGGTAAGAGATTTGGAAGTTTCAATGGAATCAGTGAAATATTTTATTTTCAGCTTAGATGCATATATGGCTTCAAGAGCTTAGGTAGATAGATATATCAACTATATCAAGAGTGTGGTTTAGTAGCTGGTAACTATGTTTGAGGACTTCAATAAGTCTATGGAATCACATGTGAAAGGCCAAGATAATGATGTAAAAAGGCTGATCAATGGGATAACCAAATCATTTAAAGAGACTGTGGATTTCACTATGGAACCTTTGGGTGCATCTTCATCTTCTTCAACCTCAACTCCAGTTTATTTTAGAGATTTCAGGACCGTTTTTCGAGAAGAACTAAATATGTTCTCTAGTACTAGTTCCTCAGACTCTTAGGTCATTTCCATTACCAGGGAAATTCATAAGCTTGTGGGAGATTATTCAAGAGAAGTTGTTCAAGATCAGAAGGCCATCGAGGATCAAGTTGACTTCTATTACAAATTGGTGTACACTAAGCATAAGATGGATAGTCACTTTAGGATTCTATTGTAAAACTTGAGAATCAATCCTATCACTCAAGTGTTTAAGGAACAAGTGAGCAAGCATAGAGAACGGACTCCTGCCCTAGAGAGATTCATGGAAAACAAAGATTATTTCATCTCTGCTATGGAAAGGGGGAGCATTATTATGGACTTCAAGAATCTTTTGTTACCCTTCCTCCATGTGAACTGTACACCCATCATTGTTCCCCATTCTTTTCCTGCCTCTTCAGCTACTTCAGGTTCCACGAGTACTACTCCATTGATGACTCCTGCATAGGACATCAGAAGTTTGACCCCAATGATTCCCTAGTTTTCTACTCACTATAGGTCTACTGATTCCTCGGTGGCTACTCCTCTAACACTACTAACTGCCATCCCTCGGCCTATCCCTCCACCTTCATAACCTGTATCCTCAGCATCCAAATACAAAGCTCCAATGGACATCTCTGATGTGGATTGAGTGTCCACTATCATAGCTAATAGGGATTGGTGTATTAATTTTTGTATATTGTACTCCTATTTTATTAATAAAAACCCTCTCTTCTTTATATTTTTGTAATGTATGCTTTTTTTAATCACAAAGTGGGATAAGTGTTCAGTGTTTCAGTTTTCTATCATCAATTTATATGTTTTGACTTCAATTTACTATTATTTTGTTACTAATATGTGTATGCTAATATCTCTAATGGTATTAGCAGATGTGTTTAACCTTGATTCAAAACTACTTAAAACCTAACAATTCAATGACATAATTTGTGATTATCAAAAGGGGGGAGATTGTTCAACTCACCTATTTTGATAATCCCAAATCATGTTTCATTTATATAAAGAATCTTGTTTCTCTTACAGGATAATAATTTATGTGAAAATCATGCTTATCTCAAAGTAATTCCTCTGTAATGTTAATCACACTGCTTTCATTTTAAGCTTAAATTTCAGAATTTATCTAAGTACAAGGTCACCGATATAAGGTCGCCGATACAAGTTCACTGATGCAAGGTCACCGATACAAGGTCACCGATACAAGGTCACTGATACAAGGTCACCAATACAAGGTCACCGATACAAGGTCACTGATAAAAGGTCACTGATACAAGGTCACTGATACAAGATCACTTATACAAGGTCAATGATACAAGGTCACTGATGCATGGACACCGATACAAAGGTCACTGATGCAAGCCTACTGTTGAAGGTTACCGCTAAATTTTACCGATGGAAGGTTATAGTTAGAGGTTTTCTATGAGCACCTACTGTTGAAGCCTACCGATATGAAGGCTACTATTAGCAGTATACCATTTCTTACTCTTCCATGCTTTTTCAAATTCTTAATATTATTCTAACGGTCATATTTGATAGATTAAATGCTTCTAAAATTAATTAATACTGATTGTATACATTTCAGGAGACCGTTCCTGGGATAGTACGAGGTACAAAAAATATCTCATGTGATATACTCATTCCTATTTTTGGACCTCAATTATTAAAAAAGAAGACCAAGAAATAAATAAAAAGAAGGATACACGCATATGAAGAAGTGTGGCATATGAAGTGCAAGAGAGCTCACTCGCTAGATCAAAGTAGAACCATCCAACACTAACACAGTAAACCCACAAGCATCAGGAAGATCTTTTTGGGACAAACTCACTTATTCCATCTGTGCTGCATCAACTCTTGATCAACACCAGAAGCATAACACTGAATGATAGAACCTGACTTGTGACACTCTGTTTTGAAGACAAGTTTCAGAGAAATACTTCAACATCAAATTCTTCACTCTGAGGAGTCAAGATTTGAACTGCTAACACATAGAGCTTTCTAAACTCAAGCTTATAGTCTTAGATATATTGTTTTCTTTCTTTTTACATTTTTGAGATGTGTGTGTGTCTTTCTGACTCACACACAGTCTCATGTTCTTGAACTAGAGGATACTGAATATCCTCACGTAAAACTTCACCTACATTTTGTTTCCAATGTATAACTATGGAGGATACCATGTTTGGTCTGTGCTGTTTGTTTTTTCCATGAAGAACTATAGAAGAGGGTGTGAACCCTGGACAGTTTGGGAAAACAATTGTAAAGACCGATATAGGTTGCGTATCAAGTTTATTTTTAATATAAACTGCTTGGTGGTAGATGATTACCAAGTGGAAAGGATTAAGTCTCAGCTTGAGACTGACCCTCTTATTTCACTTTCTGTGCATTTTATTTTTCGATACTCCATTTTATCTAATTTCCACTTCTTATAATTTCTAAAACATAAAACTATTTTACTTTCACTTTGATAGTTATTTTTGGTTATTGTGTGTATTTTTTTAAGTCAGTAAACTTTTTCCAAAAGTCGAATACGTGTTTTACACTTATTCAACTAAGGATTAATCACCCTTTAAGAAACCTTTTGACCAACTAAACATTTAAATCTCTACTTCCTTAATTAAATGGTTCATTTTAAAATTAGTGAATCCCTTTTTAACACAAGGTTTAAACAAAAAATTTAAGTAGGAACTCAATTCACCCCTTGAGATTCCACTCCGACCAACAAGATCCATCAAAGAAAATATGGAACTGAATTTTAATCATCTCAATTTTTTTAATATCAATAAATTAAACTTCTCCATGAACCATGTTCAACTGATATCAATAACACCATTGGACTGACCTCTATTCCAAACTTATCTATCTAGAAATACATGATGTCGTCGGTATGAAAAACACCCACTAAAAAATTAATATAGTGTAACCAAATATTACATGGTCCTTTTCTCCCATATATTCATCCTAGTTATAAATATTGAGATTCCATATCATACTAGAGATCCAACTATCCACTTTTTCAATCCTTTGAAATATCATTACTATAAACACTGAAATCAATGAAAACAAACATGCCCAAGACTCAAGGTTGTCCTTATCTAGATTCAGTGTGGCCCAAAGTCATTCTAATAAATTTTAAGATGATAGGAATGAAATTAATATAATTTTTATACCTTCATGCACTTCATACTCTCATTCATTGGAGCAACTTCTAATCCATTTGCACAATGGTTCTCCTCTTTTCAATGAAGGTACTTCTGAATTACAATGGATTTATGTAAGGGAATCCAATGAAACGTGAGATTCTATCATGGACACCAAATATTGTGCTCTATATAACCAATTTATAGTAAAAAACATCACATGATGTAGAATTATTATCCTTCCTTTTTATCTCACTCCAATGGACTCATGAAAACCATGACCCGGATTCCATATTCTAGTCATCGGATCCCTAGCTTACTAGTAATAATTTAGGTACTTAAAAATTTTCCACATTTTACATTACAAAAAATCACCCTTGGTATGGAAAAACCATACCCTTTCACAAATCCCCTTACTTCAAATGATCTCTATCTGATGAAATTTTTACCCATTCCAATCTTTCATCTAATTAAATTTCATACAAAACTATCGCATATGAGATATTATTTGGAACAAGTCACCTACTCCCACTCAATAAACTTTGATCAATGATTTCCAGAGTCACTACTATAAACTTATTATTAGTTTCAAAATATATGGGAAATATCTCAATCAACACTATCAGTTGTAAGTTGTGGGAACCTCTATATTGATCCTTCTAGAGAACGGACTATCCGATCATTGTTCGAACTTTTAATGTAGGTGAAATGAAAAAATGACCATCCTAGTGTGATTTATTTTATGAACATTAATTTTATTCTGACTAATTCCCATACAACATAACATATATATTATCTAGGTTTATCATCATTAAAATTTTCAAAAGTTTTCTCCCTCCACCATCAGAAGATCAAACCAATGCCACGCCCATGAAATTCTCTCTATCTAGTATTATAAAATTCCACTAAAAAACTAGAACAATATGAGGTATCTTAGTAAATTCATCTAGAAACCCTCTAGTAGTCTTCATGTAATCTAAATATCAAAAAGATGAATAGAACTTGTTGTATGAATCCTATGGAAAAAAGGACATTTGATATCATAGGAAACATGCTGGTATCACTACCATATTTTATGTTAAAACCATCCAAAAACTGAACAAACAACAATGCTCATCAGAAAACTCATTGGAATAAGAACCATCACATCATATTATTCCATTTGATACCACTGGTTGGGGATACAACTATCCAAACTTCCACACCAATTGACTTCTAGTAACATCATCAGACACGCCTCCTCAATGATGACCACTAGACAAACTTCATCAAAAGAACCAATGTAGAACATCCTTCCTAAACACAAGTGGTATGATGATACCCTAATAACATTATATTAAAGAGTTGGTTAGACCAAGAACCCCAACCAAAAATTTATTCCTCTCACCGATACAATTATATAACACTATATTATTTCCTTTTCTGACTTCCCTTATCAGACAAACAAACAAGACACATAGAAAAGTAAAACATATGCGTGCACAAGCATAAAGAACAATAGGGATAACATGGTTCAGACTTGAATTCTACATCCAATGAATAATAATGGAAATTCTTCTATTTTATCATAACAACATATTGTTACAAGGATAAACATAATACCTTATACATATTTCTAGAATAGGATCCACCAATGTCTGAAACTATTGGTTCTTCTATCCAATCATTGTTCATCAGATTATGGTATATCCCGACATAGTCCATCTGGACACTAACCGAAGTGTACCCATGTAGATCCCTTCAAGGATTGATACATAATCTTTGGTTGAGTGTCTTAATCACCATTATATCAAATTTATTTCACTTTTAATGGGTGTTCCAATGACCTTCTTATATAGGGCCCCATATGGTCATCTATTTAGCATCACCTTTAAAATTTTGTGGGCATTTATCTATTAATGTGGTCCATGATCGATCACCAGTAGATTCCACCACCTCAACTGCCAATACCCTATAAACATTCCATGTCACCTTCTAATTCTCACAAATCCAAAAACCAACATTTCTTACATGTGTCCAAGAAGAATGATTCCAGGTTTCATTCATAGTGATTCATCTTCAGAGTTATTTCATCACAAAATTTCACCAACCTTTAGATTTTTTTAGCTATCATACATAGATCTAACTATTATCCTAACTGCGTTTATCTATAAAATGACCAATACCTCTAATAATGTCTAAAATTTATCCCTTCTAGTTTCTTAGAGTATTATCTACTCAGCTTTCTAATCATAGCACAAGGTCCCTCCGAATGAACATAGGAAACAATTCACCTACATTGTAACACTCATAGAAACTCTATCCATTTATCCCTATCTAGAAATCGCAACCTACTAAACTCCATATTATTATCATTTTATAATTATCTTGTCAGGATTTTTTCTACTAAACTCTATAAGATTGTCTTAATCTAATTATTTGTGTATGATTGTAAATTCTAGACTCTATCTATTGGACTCCATCTAATATAATCTATCCAATAAACACTATCTTCAAGACCCCATCCACTAGAAACCATCCGCTGGACTCTATCTCATGGACTCCATCCACTAGGGGATCTCCTATCATCCACAACCCAGATATAGTGTTGGTGCAATATCTCCATCTAGGTTATAAAGTGTTTCTTTCAAATATTATCCATATAAAATTTTCCAACACTTAACTAATAAAACATTTAGCACACCAAACCCAACAGGTAGTGCTAATTATGGAAGAAGGATGCATTCATGGAGTATATTCTATCAGAAAGCACATTAAACATCATAAAATTAATAGATATAAATTTAATGGAATTAATGATAATTTAAAAAGGATTAAGAATCACTATTATATAAATATTGAGTTGAAAATGTAATTTTATCGTATATAGATATATGAATGATATAAAATATCTGATGATTATTGAACTCTTATTTAAGTGATATACAAAGTGTTTAAGGTTGAAGGACCACTATATCCAACAAACACTTTGAATGGATGATCAATGGGAGATTAAAAATATCCAATTTATTGGGAAAACTAGTGGATGGGGAGATTATAGACCCAATTGGGGAGATTAAAGGTCTATATTTAAGTTGGATAAAATAAGTCAACCAAAAGTTACACACAGTACTTCCAAATAATGAATAGTTTCTAGATGCTATGAATAAAAAAGATGGAAAGCTGAGATGAATATAAGTCACTCGATAAATAAATATGAAACTATAATGATTGTAAGGATGTTCCACACTAAATAATTGACAAATTCCTCAATATTTATCCCTAATGAATTTAAGGTGAACTTCATCTTATAAAAAAGAGTTACTTATAAAAAAATTGTAAAAGGTATGAAGTGCATTGTAGTCTAATAAACACCTATACAAGAAACATCACTATAATATACAAAAAAATAAGAAGTTGGAATATCTTTAGAAGATAAATTTTCTAAGAGAATGTGGATTATTATGCTGGATTCAAGTATTAAATTTAATTCAGTCAATTTATGTAAAGTTTATTCATTGGTAACACATCAAATTAATGGATGACTAACTTTTATTAGGGATGATTCGATCAAATTATAAGTTGATTGAAAGAAGAAATGAGCTGTTTTTGTACACTCTAGAATCATATGAAAAAATAAGTAATATATGACTAAACTTGATGTTAGAATAGTGGATGAAATAGCTGAATTCAAAGCATCAAAAGTTTTGGTTTCTAATAAAAGTTCAAAGATAAGTTCAATCAGAATTTAGAATAATGGCCCTAATTAATACTGGAGGCCAAATCACTATAATTTAATATAGTTAGTTATGCTGATAAAAATTATTTGATGTAAATCCAATGTATTGAGGAAATAAAAGTACGAGTGACTAATCCAATTTATGAAGAAGATTGAGAAATTAAGAAGCTTATATGCATAAAAACTAAAAATAATCAAAACATGGAGGCTAATGTTTAACAAGTATTAATATGATCATAAGTTGAGTAAAGACCAAATTCAGAATCACCAAATGAGAAGGAAGTCAGTTGTATGATAAAATTTAGAATATAAAAATGAAAGCAATAAAATTAAAAATTACTTTTAAAGTTTTTAAGGTGAGATTATTGGAGGTTGAGTTGGTTGAAATAATATGTTACAATCCAAGTATTGAATAAATTTTGGAATAACATATGGAGATCACCAGAAGAACAAGATTCACATTAGATGTTTTGGAAGTAATAAAGGCTATAGAATATTGTGTTGATCAAAATTAGAGAAAAAACTAGAAGATTATGAGTTTAGTCTATAGAATTTATACCATTGGAAAATAATAGGTGACTTCACATGAACATTTTCAAGTCAAATTCAAAGTGAATATGCCAATATTCATGATGGAAAGTTCATGATTCAAGATGAGATTTATGGATGTGATAAATATTATTTACACCATATTTTATGGAGATTTAATGAATTCAAACTCTGATATATTCAAAAATAATTGAATAATATTTATTGATAACTTGGAGTGATTGAGAGTTTAAAATTGAAGACCAATAAGTCCTCACATTTATCAGAGGAAGTTTATCTATATAAAAGGGGTCATAATTTGAGTGATCAGATATGTTGCTGAATAATTGAGAGAGCTATTGATATTATTGATAATTATAAAATAGTTGGATCAGTTGACCAGGATCATTCCATAAGATCTTTTAGGCCATAGATATGATAAGATAGAAACAATAGATTCTAAAGAATTTGAGAAAAGTCACAGGATTCAAGTGATTGGAATTTGAGATATTGAAAAGTGTTAAGCACCAACTTTAAGAAGTTTTGGATGTTAAAGATCACAATAGTGGGAGATATAGATTTAGTTTAATAGAATCATGTACAGGCTGATGTGCATTCTATTCATAGTGTAATAATAATCGATAGTCAAAAAATTTTCCATGAGAGAGTTCGTGGAGAACCTTTGAAGATTGGTGGTTTTAGTATAATCAATACCATCAAGCCAATTGGTTTTTAGAAGACATAGTGGGATTCAATGTAGCTATGTGATGAATTGTGGGCCTTAGATAATAATGATCACACATCACTTTCAATTAATAATAATAATATTAGAAGAGAATATACATCTTAGGATAATAATCAGATGTATCAAGGTGTAGGTTTCTAATATTTTGGCTTGAAATTATAAAAATATCGATTTGATATTGTCTCTGTAATTATATTTAATTCGTAGGAGAGTAAGTGGTGAGTATCATAATAAGATCCATACATCCAAACCAATGAGATGAGTTCAATCAAATTAAGGGAACCAAAACATTAAGTTGATCTTAATATGTAAAAATTGTTCACCCATGATTCAACCCCCTCTTGATGTGACTACATGGTCCACCGGAAATTACAAGTGGTATGAGATATAACCAGGTTTCCTATATATGGATATAATTTTTTTGTCATAATTAATTTCAATTATCTTCATGAAGTGAATATTTTCATAAGATACAAATATTTATCTAACTAAAGATAGGAAAGTTTTTATTAACTTGAGTAAAATAGAAGTTATAATTGTTTGTTAAAATATGGGGGGTTTTCCATAACCTTCAAAAACTAAAAGAAGAAATAATCTAATAATCAGTGGAATTTGGCCTCTCAAAATAAGAAAAAGAAGGATATTCCACTATCTGAAGGTAAACAAATTGGAATTTATATTGATAAATCAGTTTGACATAATATATTATATATATAATTATAAAGGTAAGGTGAGTATGACTATGTTTAAATAGTATAATATTTTTACTCTAAAATAAATTATTATATAAAAAATTTCACTGTTGAAGTTTTTATATATATACTTTCCTTTATTGATGGATTACTGAGATTAAAAATCATAGTTATAATTAGAATCAAAGGAGATGGTGGATGCATTGGCCAAGGAGTTTGGAAAGTACATAAATTTAAAGACCTGAAAATTCCATGTAATTTTTTTTAATAGTATCTGAATTTTATGAGTTCATGAAAATTGACGACGTGTTATTCTGAGGCCTGGTGTTCCCTGAATGAATTTTTGAACTTTTTTTAGGTACGTTTAGTAAACGTGTGAGCGTGTTTTTGTAACTTTTGAATCGGTGCTTAGAATTAAAATCTGAGGACACCGTTGAACTCGCAGCTCCAATATTCGATTAAGGAGACCTTCACCTCAACCATAGTAGGTTGAGGATGGAAGTTAGTTTTTCACTTTTTCGTGCAAGGAGAAAATAAAATTATATAACATTTTAATTTTAATTTTGAAACCCCTCCTTTTGAGTTATGGGGGTGAGGACCACCCAAACTAGAAAACCCCTAATTTAAATTCTAGTGGTGGGGACTACCCAAACCCCTATTAATGGGGGGAAAACCTCTCAACTCCCCAATTAATTCAATTTTTCAATGTAAATTAATTGTTAGAGTTATTAATTTATTTTATGTTTGATCCTCACTTGATTTTTGGGGGAAATCGTTGGAATGAGAGAGGAGTTGTAGGGGAGAGCTTTTGGAGGATCATTCACTCCAATGAAGATCACCTCCCAACAAATATCATTCTCCAACGAGGAATGCGCAATATTCTCCAACAAAGAACGCACCATCTCCAATGAGGTATGTCTTCAAAGACGATGAACCAACGTCCGTCCTTCCCTCCTCACTGGCATCAAGAAAACTTTGAGGTAGGGGTGTGATTTTTGTTTATCTTCATTAATTTTATTTTATGTTGAACCTCTCCCCATGAGCTTCTTGATACCCCTCTAACGCTAAGGGTGTGGGCCAAACAAACATGTTCTAGCCTCTTTGCAACCATTTTGTTTTTTATGTGTTCTTGGAGATGGATGAGGATGGAAACTGGTGTTGGTGATTGGCACCGGTGGGACTCCGGAGAGGAAGTCGGCACCACGGCCGGCCGTGAAGACGGTGGTGGCGTGACCGCGCCGCTGGAGAAGGGTCGCGACCCATCGGTCGCGACAGAGCAAGGGTAGAGGGCAGTGGAGTCCGGCCACATGAATGTGATGGTGGCACATGTCTGCGCAACCGGGTGTGCAGGATCCATGGAATTGTGCCGCGGCGGTGAAGGGAGGGCAGCTGGCTAAGTCAGCCGCTGGTGATGGTGCAGCCCATGACCATGTCGCGCAGAGGAGGCTGGCCATCCGGCCAGCCATTGAGCCCCGTGGGCTGCCGCCCAGCGGGTCGGGCCAGACCCAAGGATGGACCCAGGTCAGGTCGGGTCAAACCAAACTGGGTCGGGTCAGCCCAGGCTGGGTCGGGCTGGGTCAGTCCAACCGAGGCGGATCGGACCTGGTCCAGTTTTGACCCTTTTCTCTCTTTCGGCCATATCATGAGCTATGGGTGTCCGTTTGACGAACCATCTATAGAACTGGAAACCTTTGATTGATAAGATCCTTTTGTTATACCCCACTTGAGTTTTGCATAAATTTGGGTATGGCCAGGTTGGATCGATCATGAATCCAACCAGTCCCTCGGGACTAGAAGGCTAATAACTTACAGACCGGGTGTCCAATTGATGCACCTTCTGTTGTTTTGAGACCCCTTTATGTGGTGGTATTTTGAGATAATTATTAGTGGGACTTCTTGGAATTTGGATTATTGACCTGTGGTGTGACAGGAAGATTCTCCCGGAACTCGAGCACACTGGGTGCGAGGAATCTAGTACATGGCTATAATGTGAAGAAAGAAAATCGATCCTGAGTGGGTCAGCATCTATCGATCTTGTGTGGGTCAGCACCTATAATATCCTATGTGGGTTAGTGCTTATTGATCCTATGTCAGTTAGTGCATACTGATCCCGTGTGGGTCAGATCCTGTGTAGGTCTGCGGGTGTTATTACCTATCGATCCTGTGTGGGTCAACAGCAGTGCTACTTAACAGAATAAAGTGATTTATCTTCCGACTAATCATCTATACTTATGTACTTAAGTTATACCTGGTTTGAGATGGTTCTTTACCTTTTTGGTAAAATTTTGTGTGGCGTACCTTTGTGGTACTTACCTTCATGGTGATACCTGTGTGGTATTCTTCTATGTGGCATACCTTTGTGGTACTTACCTTCGTGTTGATACCTATGTGGTATTTTTCTGTGTGGCATGCCTTTTTGTTACTTACCTATTGGTGATACCTATGTGGTGTTCTTTTGTGTGGTGTTACCTTTATGGTACTTACCTTTGTGGTACTATAGCATCCCGCCTTTTTATCACATAAACTTTCATTACATTTTACAAAACTGAGGATCTTTAAGGTTTAGTGTCTTGGAAACCAAGAACATAATAAATGAAACAAAAAAACATTCTTCTTAAACACTTGAAAGGCTTCTCCTCAAGTTCATCCTAGGTTCATTACTGCATCTCATGACCTGGGAACACACATCAAAAGAAAGGGTGAGCTGAAGGCCCAGTAAGGGAAACAAGAGGAACATTTTACATGTGAACTTGAAATACTTCAATAAGGACATGAAAAGAACTTTAAGGCATGAGAAATAAATCATGATGCATTTCATAATAAAAATAACATTTTTCATAACTTGAAGATGTGGCTGCATCATTTAACATAGACAATCATGAACATATCACCAAGGTCCATCCCCAAGGTGTCATTTGAAAATTACCAAGGTTATTCACCAAGGTATCGTGAAAATTGTAATCTCTAGTGGTTACATCATTACCCAATGCATTGGAGCGCTATCAGGGCGCACCCTTAAATTTGCCTTTATTATCATGTGAGTCACATATATCATCATCAAACATTTCATAAATAGCCCATATATCATAAAATAAATGGGTTTCATTTCATAATCATAACGTTTTAAAAACTGCCTTAAAGACGTGATCTTTACGTCACTTTAAACCCACGGAAAGGGAAAGAGGGTTTCATGTATGTAAATCCCAGAATTCAAAATAGAAAATTTTGATATATATGTGAATACCCTTGTAGAAATAAGAGCTTTGAGTATTCACTTTATAACATAAAATAATTTTTAGAAAAGAGAGAGAGGCACTTTGAGACAAAAATTCTGCAGCATAACGGCTATGTTACAAGGTTTTAGAAAACATTGAAAAGAGAGGGGACATGGGTCGAACAATCATAATTGACCCATAAACAGTAGAGGGACAGAATAAGAAGGATATATGGACATGGTGATGCAATTTCAAGGACATGCCATTTGAAATGAAAAACATGGAAGGAAGACAAAAATTTGATTTTTCTTATGGAAATTTGGCAGCCTAACGGCGTCACTTAAACTTCAACAAAAATGAATTGACAAGGTCAAATAGGGTCTCTCATCATGTGAACATAAGAGTTAAGTATGATAGATATAGAGATAATTCCCTAACATAACAAAAAGTAACTTGAAAGAATTGACATGAAAGTAGAACTTCAAAACGAGAAGGGTGAAGAACCACTTAAAAATTCGGCAGCCTAACGGCGCCACTTAAAACATTAAAATACTGAATTGAAGAGATCAAATGGGGTCTCTCATCATATGAACATAAGAGTCCAGTATGATATATATAGAGATCATACCCCAATATAACAAAAAGAAACTTGAAATAATTGACATGAAAGTAGAACTTCGAAACGAGAAGGGTGAAGAACCACTTAAAAATTCGGCAGCCTAACGGCACCACTTAAAACTTCAAAATACTGAATTGCAGCGATCAAATGGGGTCTCTCATCATATGATCATAAAATATCAGTATGATAATTTATAGATCATACCCGAACATAATAAAAAGGAACATGAAAGACTTGAATGAAAATAGAACTTGAAAACGAGGAAGGTGAAAGAATCCCTTAAAAATTCGGCGGCCTAACGGCGCCACTTAAACATTCTTAAAACGAATTGATGAGAGCAAGGGGGGTCTCTCATCATATGAACATGAAATAGGCAGTAGGATGAATATAAAAGAACATCCTCCAACATAAGAACATGGAGTATAAAAGAAATGAAATAAAAGAGATTACTTGAAAAGAAAGAGAGAGGTCGGATCCCTTACCTTAAAATGTAACTCTTAAACCTCAAAGGTTGGGACCTTGAGGGCTTGGGGGAACCTTGGGAGGACTCCTTGGGAGGTAATGAGACCAGAACTTCGTTGGGGAAGAGTGGGGAGTCGAATGGATGAGAGGATGGCTTGGTATTTATAGGGAAAGTGAGGGGACAAGGCATTAATGGCAAAGGGACACCTCATTAGTGGTTTTGGCAAAACCATGGGCTTGCCCATGGTATTTGCCCATGGTATTGGCCACTTGGGACACCTCATAACTTATCTTACTATTCATAATTCGAACATATTGATTACAAACTTAATACATCATTTAATGATGTCATTAAACACCCATAACTTAAAAACTGTATTTTCACTATTCATCGAAAATTCAACTTTCTCAGAATAATCCCAAAATTTCACCTTAACCAAATATCAATGCTCTGATTACAAATATGAACTCCATTTTATAAAAATAATTTTCTAAATATTTTTAATTTAATTTTTAATTAAAAACACTATTCACCGAAAATTCATTTTTTTCAGAAAAAACCCCAAAAATTACCATAGCATAATATCGGTGCTCTGAGTTCAAAAATGAAATTTGTTTTATAAAAATAATTATCTAAATATTTTTAATTAAATTTTTAATTAAAAAACACTATTCACCCGAAAAAACTAATACTTGAATAATAATTTATGAAACCGTTATTTAACCATTTTATTGAATCACATTACTTAATCAAGGTGCCTAGATTATATTAATACTTTCTTTAAGTGAGATTACTAATCCATTTGGACACATTACTAATCCTAATCATAAAATCACTATTCATAATTTACTATTCATCAAAAATTAAGTTGATCTTATTAGACTCTAAATTTCATACTGAACATAATTGTAGAAGACCATTTTTCGAAAATCATTACACATTTTTAATTATTTAAGGTTTACACAACCATTTTTAAAATATCCTTTTTCTAAAATTCATAAAAAATATGCATACAATATTTATCCGGTCATTTGAAAATTCATAAACATCATCATAAGAAGAAATCCAAATTTTTATTTAAAACAAGGATTACAGAAGGCAATTACAGTCTCGTTACATAGCCCCTTATAATACCAGCATAGGACCTAAGAGTAAGGTGTGCTAGGGTGATAGAATCTTGGGGCGGCTCAGTCAACATTTCCCGAGTAGTAATTTCTATCAGTTTGAACTTCTCGAGAAGGCGATTCCGTTCTAGCTTCACATGATGAAGTTCGGCTTGGGTTTGGTCCAGAGCAAAGGCCAATGGTGCTACCTCTTTCCCAAGCTCTGTTAGATGGGCTTCGATCGGTCCAAGACTACTAGGTGAGGCCATCGAATCTTCTTTCTATATTAATTAACCAAGATTACTTGTATTTAGAGACAATAATCGAAACATTTTGTTCACAGCGGTCATATTGACCGATGGTCATATAACAGTCAGAACCCAATGGTCTCCTTTTAATTATAATCATGTTTATCAAATAAAACATTTTTGTTGAGTATAAAAATAAAATAAAATAACACATGAAATCAGGAAACAAGATTTATTCAAAAATTTCGGGCTGTTACAATCTTCCCCCCTTAAGAAATTGCATCCTCGCAATTTGGGTTTTGAAATTTCATTGAAAGCCCCACATCGGAAAAAGAGTCAGTAACACCATTACTTTAAAAGAAAGAAAAGGAAGTTCAAAGGCCACCCGAGTTTACTCATACTAGGATTCCATGTAGGAAACATGGACATGGAGGAGAAAACAAAGGGTAACGTTCTAAAGGAGAGTGATAGAAAACATGATTAGGAGAAATTTAACCACCAGAAAATCCCAAAATTATGATGTGTGTAAGCGGTCTTTGATTACCCAGTAGGAAACATAAACCAACAACGTTTTTGTTTTACGTTCCTTTTCATAACTTTGAGGAATTCATTTACAACATAGATCAAAAACATAAGGAAATATATCTACCTTCATGTAGAGTTTCATACCTTAATAAGTTTCTACCAAAACTAATCTTTTCTCCAAACGATGAGCATTCAAAACTACTTGGTCTCATCAAAACACAAGAATCATCTTCTAGAGAATCACATAATCCACAAAAGATCAACTCTATATTTCTTATATCTTTAAGTATTATCCCAAAATTAGAAAGGGTAAGGTAAAACAACTCTTCAAAAAGAATCCCATAGGAATGGAAACTACTTTTAAATATTAAAAGTTCCATGGTAATACCCAAAGTTCATCATAGACCATTCCATAAATAACAGTCCTTAAAATTCCTCAAAATAAACCAAACTAAGATTGAAACCCAAATACAAGAAGGATTTGATAACATAGTCTTCCAAAATAAACTTTATTGTTCATCTCAAAACAACATCAACCACTCCTAACATCTTATAACAAAAGTAGCTAACCTAAACATATTTAACCCAAGATAGGTTAATCATTCCCGTAAGTAACCTAAATTACTATAAGTCCACCTTAAATTCATTGATTCTTCAAAATATAAGTCAACCTTACTCCTCAATGAAAATACCGTAGTAATCTATTTACCTCGATCATATAGGGTCCCTAAAATAGTGAACGTCTTCCAAAATAATAATAATCTTTTAATCCCCTAATCATCTCTGTCGTATTAATACGGCAATCGTAGAATTTCCTATCACATTGGTTGTTGGGACATGTTCTTCCATTTCCCACCATTAACTAAGAAAAGAAGCTATAGTTAGAGGCTTAAATACTTAGCCAATAATCCTGAAAAGAAACTTAAAGCATCTAAGGATAACATATAGAAGTAGAGTTTACCATAACTTTTGATCCCCTAGGTTCCCTTCTAGGTTATCCATGATCATATATTCCTATGTGAACCTTTATTTTATTTTATCTTTGTTCCTTTAATAATGGTTCATACTAAGCTTATGAATTTACCAAAGCATATCCCCCGGGAGTGTCGTAACCAAGAGTGCAGCAAGGCCCATTGTCGTGTACCAGTTCCCGTTCGAGTCTAGCTCAAAGCGGTGTTTTCGGGATTTACCCCTATGTACATCTGTGCCAGAGCCACCTCTACCTGCTCGTATCCAGACAGGGATGTATTTGCTTGATAAACCACTTACTCAATACTTACCAAAATACCAGGAAGTTTTCCTATATTTAAACTTTTCTATAGGGTTCTTCCTAAAGTTTTTATATCCTAATTTCCACAAATAACTAAACCATCCTCTGATACCAACTATAGCATCCCGCCTTTTTATCACATAAACTTTCATTACATTTTACAAAACTGAGGATCTTTAAGGTTTAGTGTCTTGGAAACCAAGAACATAATAAATGAAACAAAAAAACATTCTTCTTAAACACTTGAAAGGCTTCTCCTCAAGTTCATCCTAGGTTCATTACTGCATCTCATGACCTGGGAACACACATCAAAAGAAAGGGTGAGCTGAAGGCCCAGTAAGGGAAACAAGAGGAACATTTTACATGTGAACTTGAAATACTTCAATAAGGACATGAAAAGAACTTTAAGGCATGAGAAATAAATCATGATGCATTTCATAATAAAAATAACATTTTTCATAACTTGAAGATGTGGCTGCATCATTTAACATAGACAATCATGAACATATCACAAAGGTCCATCCCCAAGGTGTCATTTGAAAATTACCAAGGTTATTCACCAAGGTATCGTGAAAATTGTAATCTCTAGTGGTTACATCATTACCCAATGCATTGGAGCGCTATCAGGGCGCACCCTTAAATTTGCCTTTATTATCATGTGAGCCACATATATCATCATCAAACATTTCATAAATATCCCATATATCATAAAATAAATTGGTTTCATTTCATAATCATAACGTTTTAAAAACTGCTTTAAAGACGTGATCTTTACGTCACTTTAAACCCACGGAAAGGGAAAGAGGGTTTCATGTATGTAAATCCCAGAATTCAAAATAGAAAATTTTGATATATATGTGAATACCCTTGTATAAATAAGAGCTTTGAGTATTCACTTTATAACATAAAATAATTTTTAGAAAAGAGAGAGAGGCACTTTGAGATGAAAATTCTGCAGCATAACGGCTATGTTACAAGGTTTTAGAAAACATTGAAAAGAGAGGGGACATGGGTCGAACAATCATAATTGACCCATAAATAGTAGAGGGACAGAATAAGAAGGATATATGGACATGGTGATGCAATTTCAAGGACATGCCATTTGAAATGAAAAACATGGAAGGAAGACAAAAATTTGATTTTTCTTATGGAAATTTGGCAGCCTAACGGCGTCACTTAAACTTCAACAAAAATGAATTGACAAGGTCAAATAGGGTCTCTCATCATGTGAACATAAGAGTTCAGTATGATAGATATAGAGATAATTCCCTAACATAACAAAAAGTAACTTGAAAGAATTGACATGAAAGTAGAACTTCAAAACGAGAATGGTGAAGAACCACTTAAAAATTCGGCAGCCTAACGGCACCACTTAAAACATCAAAATACTGAATTGAAGAGATCAAATGGGGTCTCTCATCATATGAAAATAAGAGTCCAGTATGATATATATAGAGATCATACCCCAATATAACAAAAAGAAACTTGAAATAATTGACATGAAAGTAGAACTTTGAAACGAGAAGGGTGAAGAACCACTTAAAAATTCGGCAGCCTAACGGCGCCACTTAAAACTTCAAAATACTGAATTGCAGTGATCAAATGGGGTCTCTCATCATATGATCATAAAATATCAGTATGATAATTTAGAGATCATACCCCAACATAATAAAAAGGAACATGAAAGACTTGAATGAAAATAGAACTTGAAAACGAAGAAGGTGAAAGAATCCCTTAAAAATTCGGCGGCCTAACGGCGCCACTTAAACATTCTTAAAACGAATTGATGAGAGCAAGGGGGGTCTCTCATCATATGAACATGAAATAGGCAGTAGGATGAATATAAAAGAACATCCTCCAACATAAGAACATGGAGTATAAAAGAAATGACATAAAAGAGATTACTTGAAAAGAAAGAGAGAGGTCGGATCCCTTAACTTAAAATGTAACTCTTAAACCTCAAAGGTTGGGACCTTGAGGGCTTGGGGGCACCTTGGGAGGACTCCTTGGGAGGTAATGAGACCAGAAATTTGTTGGGGAAGAGTGGGGAGTCGAATGGATGAGAGGATGGCTTGGTATTTATAGGGAAAGTGAGGGGACAAGGCATTAATGGCAAAGGGACACCTCATTAGTGGTTTTGGAAAAACCATGGGCTTGCCCGTGGTATTTGCCCATGGTATTGGCCACTTGGGACACCTCATACCTTATCTTACTATTCATAATTCTAACATGTTGATTACAAACTTAATACATCATTTAATGATGTCATTAAACACCCGTAACTTAAAAACTGTATTTTCACTATTCATCGAAAATTCAACTTTCTCAGAATAATCCCAAAATTTCACCTTAACCAAATATCAACGCTCTGATTACAAATATGAACTCCATTTTATAAAAATAATTTTCTAAATATTTTTAATTTAATTTTTAATTAAAAACACTATTCACCGAAAATTCATTTTTTTCAGAAAAAACCCCAAAAATTACCATAGCATAATATCGGTGCTCTGAGTTCAAAAATGAAATTCGTTTTATAAAAATAATTATCTAAATATTTTTAATTAAATTTTTAATTAAAAAACACTATTCACCCGAAAAAAACTAATACTTGAATAATAATTTATGAAACCGTTATTTAACCATTTTATTGAATCACATTACTTAATCAAGGTGCCTTGATTATATTAATACTTTCTTTAAGTAAGATTACTAATCCATTTGGACACATTACTAATCCTAATCATAAAATCACTATTCATAATTTAATATTCATCAAAAATTAAGTTGATCTTATTAGACTCTAAATTTCATACTAAACATAATTGTAGAAGACCATTTTTCGAAAATCATTACACATTTTTAATTATTTAAGGTTTACACAACCATTTTTAAAATATCCTTTTTCTAAAATTCATAAAAAATATGCATACAATATTTATCCGGTCATTTGAAAATTCATAAACATCATCATAAGAAGAAATCCAAATTTTTATTTAAAACAAGGATTACATAAGGCAATTACGGTCTCGTTACATAGCCCCTTATAATACCAGCATAGGACCTAAGAGTAAGGTGTGATAGGGTGATAGAATCTTGGGGCGGCTCGGTCAACATTGCCCGAGTAGTAATTTCTATCAGTTTGAACTTCTCGCGAAGGCGATTCCGTTCTAGCTTCACATGATGAAGTTTGGCTTGGGTTTGGTCCAGAGCAAAGGCCAATGGTGCTACCTCCTTCCCAAGCTCTGTTAGATGGGCTTCGATCGGTCCAAGACTACTAGGTGAGGCCATCGAATCTTCTTTCTATATTAATTAACCAAGATTACTTGTATTTAGAGACAATAATCGAAACATTTTGTTCACAGCGGTCATATTGACCGATGGTCATATAACAGTCAGAACCCAATGGTCTCATTTTAATTATAATCATGTTTATCAAATAAAACATTTTTGTTGAGTATAAAAATAAAATAAAATAACACATGAAATCAAGAAATAAGATTTATTCAAAAATTTCGGGCTGTTACAGGTACCTACCTCTATGGTGTTACTATCATGGTATCCCTCCTTTGTGGAATAGTTGAGCTTTGGGCTTCTGACTTGGACCTTGTGTTTCCTCATGAATGATATGGGTATACTTGAACACTTAGTTATATGTATGGGAATATACCTAAGTATGGTTGTCAGATGTTTTCATGCTTTGTGGTTCATCCTTTTTGGATTTGTGAGACCTTCGAGGGTCTCGGGGTCCCTACTAAGTATGTTTATACTCACCCCTGCACAGGCTATGCCTGCACCTTTTTATGTTTGGTGCAGATGATGGACATCACTGACTGAGGAAGAGAGTACCAAGACTGGAGGTAGCTCGGAGGTGGACATTAGATGAGGCGATCTATAGAGACGGTCTTTTGAGAGTTGTACCTACCCTTCAGGTAGGATCCTTGGTGATTGTCCATGGGAGCTGTTCAGTTTACTTGTACTTTCTAGTTTTCTTGTCCTTTCTAGTTGGGCTTTTATTCTGGCCCCTTTTACCTTACTGTACACACTCTTTTTACTATACAATTTACTTGTGTTCATATCTTGTTGTGTGATTGGTTGTGTGTGTTTATAGGTTATAAAGGAAATGTCTTCCCAATTTTTGGGAATATTCCTTTCAGTGCTAGTTACCAGCCCCTGGGCTATGGAAGGCGGGCTTAGGGTAGTCACGGCGCGGGCCCCGTGGGATGGGTCATGACAAATTGGTATCATAGGATTCCGTTCTACCACAAAACATTAGACTATGATCTTCTTTTTAATAGAAATATTGTTAAGTGTAGTGAGTGTGGTTATCAATTTAGGGAATCCAGTGTTGGTACGGCGGCTGACATATCCATACATCAAGACCCTGACTTCTGATTTCTAACTCAGTGTAAGAAAACACTGATTGTGTGTGTGATTTGAAAAATTTTCTTTGTGAACTCTTTGATTCAGCTCACCTGGTATAACTTATTGACCATGGCGCACCTTTTTCTTTTCAGGATGCCTCCACAAAGACAGTCAGCTAGGGTTCCGGGTATAGTATGTGCTGACAGCCCACCGAGCGATGAGGCCTCATTGTAGGACCCTTTATCAGTAGAGGCACTAGTGGTACCATTACCCATTGGGACACTAATTCCACCATCCCCAATAGTAGAGGGTGCACGCTCCTTGAGCGCATTGCACGAGTTCCAGCACCAAAGGCCACTGAGGTTCCAGGGTGAGACAGACCCACAAGCGGCTGAGGATTGGCGGGAGGCCATGGTGAGAGTCTTCTGACTGGTAGGGACACTAGATAATCTCATGGTGATCCTTGCCTCCAGTCTATTACAAGAATTAGTAGGAAGATGGTGGAGCTTGATTCTACAGGTTCAAGATGAGGTGACACTTCTCTGGGCAAAATTTGAGATCCTATTTCAGGTAGAGTTTGTCCCAGCGACCCTTCGCATAGTGCGCATACAGGAGCTTCTTCATCTGTAGTAGGGAAGTATGACTATGGCTCAGTACTCAGTGAGGTTCCCCAACCTTTCACGCTACTCCAATGATATGGTGTGGGACCCATTATTCGGGGCCCGAACCTTGGAGCAGGGACTGGGAAGGGAGATCTGGGCTTTAATAATTTCTATTAGCATCCCGACAAAGGCGAGGGTGTTATAGAGAGCCCTCTTAGTGGAGATATTTCTTGCTGAGCAGTCACCAGTAGTGAGACCCACCACCGGGCATCACGTATCGGAGTATTCTCTAGCTGGTAGCAGACAGATGTCACCGAGGTCCAAGAGGAACAGACATATAGTTGGATGACCGCAGGATTCAGGGTCAGTCATGCGGGGCATCAGACATAGAGTCAGTCATGAGAGGAGAAATCAGTGTTACACATGCGGCGGGTAGGGTCACATGGCTCGTGACTTCCCAAACCATAGTACGGATGATTAGCAGATGGTCAAAGGACCACCCAGGCAGAGACAGAGGTTCAACTAAGGAGGTCCTCAGAGAGCAGGCGGACGTGGCAGAGGAGTTGTCCGTGCAGCTGGTGGTGGGAAACGATTTGATGTGTTACTGCCACCACCACCAGGTGATCCACTCCGACCACAGGGAGTTGGTGGACAAAGGCGAGCTCAGTTTTAGGCAGATGAGGCCTACGACCACGATGCTCTGGAGATGATACGAGGTACGATCTGTGTCTACTCCACCTTAGATGAGTACTTCTAGACATAGGTTCCAGTCATTCTTTTATTGCCACTACCCTTGTTCAGAGCTCAGAGATTCCAATGGAGATGTTGGCTCAATCCTTACAGACGAAGACTCCAATAGGAGCATATTCGAGGATTACACACTGGTGTCGTCCGTGTGAGCTTACTCTAGGAGGATAGAGCTTCTGCTAGAATATCCTAGTAGCGGCATCAAGGCCTTACGACGTCATCTTGGGTATGGACTGGTTATCCACATTCCATGCTTAGATTGAATGTATTAGGCGCAAAGTGTAGTGTGTTCACACTGATGGGACTAGGTTTACCTTCATCAGTGAGAAGGGAGACTTTGCAGCACAGGATGGACTTACCCAAAGGAGAGTGTAGCCGATCACTCATCAGTTGGATAGCCTTACCCTCAGAGCAGTTGATGTAAAGATTTTGAGTTATCCTGTAGTGGTGGACCAGTACGTAGATGTCTTCCCTGATGATGTTTCAGGTATACCTCCTCACAGATAAGTGGAATTTTACATTAATGTGTACCTCATGATGGCACCGATAACAACACCAACATATCAAATGGATCCCTCAGAGCTTCGTGACCTGCGGGTATAGCTACAGGACTTATAGGGGAAGGGGTTCATACGGCCCAGTATTTCTCCTTAGGCAGCCACAATTTTGTTCGCCAGGAAGGCGTATTGGATCTTGAGACATTGTGTTGACTATCGGCACCTAAACCATGTGACTTTGAAGAACAAGTACCCACTACCGAGGATTGACAACCTCTTTGATCAGCTGAAGGGATCATGGTGGTTCTAAAAGATAGACCTCAGATCAGGCTATCACCAGCTGAGAGTACAAGATGGAGATGTGCAGAAGACAACTTTCAGATGTTGGTACGACCATTATGAGTTTGTTATAATGCTGTTCAGCTTGACCAATGCTCCAGTAGTGTTCATGGGACTCATGAATAGGATCTTTCAGCCATACCTTGATGACTTTGTAGTAGTCTTCATTGATGACATTCTGATCTACTCAACTACCGATGAGAAGCACGCCTTTCATTTGCAGATAGTTCAGGACACACTCTAAGATCCCCATATTTATGGTAAGATCTCAAAGTTCTAGTTCTGGATCTGACAGTTTTACATTCTGGGACATGTCATCTCAGAGGCGGGAGTCGCGGTGGATCTAGCGAAGATTGAGGCAGTACTTTCTTGGGATCCACCCTGGAGTGTGACGGAGGTACGAAGTTTCCTGGGTTTGCCCAGATACTATCGAAGATTTTTTCCAGATTTCTCCAGAGTTGCATCACCTTTATCAGCATTAAAGAAGAAGGGGAAACCCTTTGTGTGGTCGGAGATATGACAGTGGAGTTTTCAAAAGCTGAGGTAGAGGCTGACTAGTGTCCCCATATTGAGGCTTTTGGAGGAGGGAGTTGGGTATGTAGTCTATTGTGATGCATCAGGGACCAGACTTAGATGTGTTCTGATGAAGGAGCAGGAAGTGATCATGTATGGTTCTTGACAGCTGAGACAGATTGAGAAGAACTACACTACCCATGATAGGGAGTTAGTTGCAGTGGTCTTATCCTTGAAGATGTGGCGAAATGACTTAATAGGCGAACGTTTTATAGTCTACTCTGATCACAAGAGTATCAGGTATATATTTTCTTAGAAGGACCTAAACCTGATACAGCGGCGTTGGCTTGAGTTCCTCTAAGAATATGACTTCAAGATAGTCTATACTCCTGGGAAGGGGAATGTTGAAGCAGATGCAATCCGTAGGAGATCTGGTATACAGTTGATAGGTGAGACGATGGAGCAGCTGGCCGCTTTAAATATATCCTTTGTGGATGGATATGGAGAAGATTTTCTTCAGTCTCTTACAGTCACTCCCCCACTTCTTCACCGGGTAAGGGAGGCATAGCATGGGGACACAGATAGCGAGGCTCTATGTGTTTAGATATCCACAGGGTAGGAACCTGATGGATTTTCTGATGGTGGGGATAACGTTATACTCTTCAGAGGTCGTATCATGGTAGCAGTGTCTCTTCGGGAGGAAGTGTTGAGGGAGTTCCACACATCCCCTCTAGAGGTACATCCAAGAGTGTAAAAGATTTTCCAAGACCTCCGAAGACAGCACTGGTGGTCGGGGATGAAGAAAGTGGTAGCAGATTTTGTCTCTCGGTGCCTCACTTGTCAGTAAGTGAAGGTGGAGCAACAGGTATCAGCAGGCTTAGTTCATCCTTTCAAGGTCCCAAAGTGGAAGTGGTATAGGATATCCATGGACTTCATGACAGGATGTCCATGTAAATTCATGGGACATGATTCTATCTAGGTGATCATCGACTGACTCACCAAGTCGGCCCACTACCTACCAATCAGAGAGCAGGGATTGGTAGAGAGATTGGGATGCCTCTATATGCAGTAGATTGTGCGGTTACATGGAGTACCCTCAATGATTGACTCCAATCGAGATGCACATTTCACTTCCCAACTTTGGGAGGGGTTTCAGGAGGCTTTTAGGATGCAGCTTTATTCAAGCACCACCTTACATCCTCAAGAAGACGGTCAGACTAAGCAGACCATTCAGACCCGTGAGGACATGATGTGTGCTTACGTCCTCGACTTCGGTCACAGCTAGGAGGATCACTTACCCTTGGTGGAGTTTTCATACAACAACAGTTATCACTCCACCGCTGGGATGGCACCTTTCTAGGAATTGTACGACTGACCTTGCAGATCACCTTTGTGCAGGACTGACCAAGGGGAGTCAGTACTCATGGGACCAGATATAGTATGGCCTACCATGAAAATGGTGCAGATCATCTAGGAGCAGATGAAGACTGCACAGAGCAGGCATAAGTCTTATGTCGACAGAAGATGGAGACCTCTGGAGTTCAAGGATGGTGACCACATCTTTCTACGGGTCTCACCCCGATGAGGTTTGCAGAGATTTGGTCTGGGCAGCAAGTTAACTTTGATGTTCATCGGACCCTTTCAGGACCTCAGTAAAGTTAGAGAGGTGGCTTACCGCTTAGATCTTCCACCTCAATAACACTGGGTGCACAAAGTTTTCCACATATCCCAGCTGATGAGATATGTGCACGACCCAACACATGTCATCGACCACAGAGAGCTGGACATCGACAATAGGGAGACATTTACGGAGGTTCTAGTGAAGATTGAGGATCGATAGGAGAGAGTCCTTCATTGGTGATCAATACATTTGGTGTGTGTACGTTGGCAGCACAGGAACCTCCAGGAGAGCACATGGGAGTGGGAGACTCAGATTCGTGCTTACTACCCCCACTTGTTTTCCTCATTTTTTGTGATGTGGATTTCAGGGACGCAAATCCTAGAGGTGCAGATAATGTAAAGACCCAGAAATTCCATGTAATTTTTTTTAATTATATGGGAATTTTAAGAGTCAGTGAAAATTGAGGGCGCATGATTCTGAGTCCCAGTGTGCCCGGAATGAATTTTTGAACTTTTTTTATGTACGTTTAGTGAATGTTCGAGCAGGTTTTTGTAACTTTTGAACCTGCGCTCGAAATTGAAATCCAAGGACACTGTTGAACTCGCAGTGCCGATATTCACTTAAGGATACCTTCACCTCGACCGCAGTAGGTAGAGGGTAAAAGTTAGTTTTTCACTTTTTTATGGGAGGAGAAATATAAAATTATTTAACCTTTTTTTTCTTTTGAAACCCCTCGTTTTGAGTTATGGGTGTGGGGACCACCCGAACTAGAAAACCCCCAATTTGAATTCTAGTGGTGGGGACCACCCGAACCCATCTTAATGGGGGGGAAACCTCTCAACTCCCCAATTAATTAAATGTGTCAACATAATTATTTTTTTGAGTTATTAATTTATTTTATGTGGGTTCCTCACCTGATTGTTGGGGGAAATCATTGGAAAGGGAGAGGAGTTGTAGGGGAGAGCTTTTAGAGGATCATTCTCTCCAACGAAGAACACCTCCCAACAAATATCATTCTCCAATGAAGAACGTTCAATATTCTCCAATGAAGAACGTGCCATATCCAACGAGGGACATCTTCAACAATGACGAACCAACGTCCACCCTTCCCTCCTCACTAATGTCAACAAACATTTGTGGTAGGGGGTGTGATTTTGGTTTATCTTCATTAATGTTCTTTTACGTTGAACCTCTCCCCATGAGCCTCTTGCTACCGCTCTAACACGGAGGGTACAGGCCAAACGAATAGGGCCCGACCTATCCACAACCCTGTTGGTTTTTGATGTGTTCTTAGTGATGGAGGAGGACGGTGACCGGTGTCAGTGATTGGCACCGGTGGGACTCGAGAGCGGCGGTCAACACCACAGTCGGCCGCAAAGACAGCGACGGCGTGAGCGCTCCTCCAGAGAAGGGTCATGGCCCATCGGCTGCATCCAAGTAAGGGAAGCGGCTGGTAGAGGTAGGCCACATGAAGGGGATGGTGGCATGCATCAGCGCCGCTCGGTGTGCGGGATCTGCGGACTTGTGTTGCGGTGGCGACGGGAGGACGGTCGGCCGAGCTGGTCGCTAGTGATGGTGTGGCGCGCGACTGCGTCGCGCTGAGGCGGCTGGCCATACGGCCATCCGGTGAGCCCCGAGGGCCACCCAGTGGGCCGGGTCGGACCTTGGTTGGGCCGGGTCGACCAGAACTGGGATGGGTTGGCCCACGCCGGGTCGGACCGGACCCAGTCCAATTTCGACCCTTTTCGTTCTTTCGGCCATATCTTGAGCTACGAGCATCCATTTGACGAACCATCTATGGTGCTAGAAACCTTGTATTTAGATGGTCCTTCTGGTATAACCCACTTGATTTTTGGATAATGTTGGGGTACAGATGGGTTGGATAGAACACAAATCCAACTGGGCCCTCGGGACTAATATACTAATAACTTACAGACCGGACGTCTGATTGATGCATTGTCTATTGCGTTGAGACCCCTTTTATGTGGTGGTCCTTTGGGATACATCTTTGTGGGACTTCGTGGTAGTTGGAGTATCGACATGTGGCATGAGAAGCATATTCTCCCGGAACTCGAGCGCACTGGGTGAGAGTAATCCAGTAGTTGGCTGTAATGTGAAGAAAGAACATTGATCCTAAGTGGGTCAGCATCTATCGATCCTATGTGGGTCAGCACCTATCAGATCCTATGTGGGTTAGCACTCAGCGATCCTGTGTGGGTCAGTGCATACCGATCCTATGTGGGTCAGATCCTGTGTGGGTCAGTGGGGGTTATTACCTATCAATCCTATGTGGGTCAGTAGTAGTGATACTTAACAAAATAAGATGATTTAGCTTATAACTAATCATATATACTTATGTATATAAGTTCTACATGGTGTGAGTGGAGTCTTTACCTTTGTGGTAATCTTCTATGTGGAATACCTTTGTGGTACTTACCTTCGTGGTGATACCTATGTTGTATTCTTCTGTGTGGTGTACCTTTGTGGCACTTACCTTCGTGGTGATACCTATATGGTATTCTTCTGTGTGAAGTACCTTTGTGGTACTTACCTTCTTGGTGATACCTATGTGGTGTTCTTCTGTGTGGTTTTACCTTTTTGGTACTTACCATTATGGTGTTACCTTCGTGGTATCCCTTCCTTTGGGGAACAGTTGAGCTTTGGGATTCTGAGTTCGACCTTGTGTTTCCCTATTAATGAGATGGGTATACTTGAACACTTAGGTATATGTATGGGAATATACCTATGTAGGGTTTTCAGATTTTTTCATTCTTTATGGTTTATACTTTGTGGATTTTTGAGACCTTAAAGGGTCTCTGAGTCCTTAATGAGTATCATTATACTCACCCCTACATGGGCTATGCCCGCACCTTGTTGTGTTTGGTGCAGACGAAGAATAGCACTGACTGAGGATGAGAGTACCAAGACTTGAGGTGGCTCAGAGGTGGAAATTAGACGACGCATACAGTAGAGACGGCCATTCGAGAGTTGTACCTACCCTTCAGGTAGGATCCTTGGTGGGTGTCCATAGGAGCTGTTCAGTTTTTCTTGTACTTTCCAGTGTTCTTATATTCTCGAGTTGGGCTTCTATTTCGACCCCTTTTTACATACTGTACACACTCTTTTTACTATAAAATTTACGTGTGTTCTTATCTTTCAGTGTTCTTGGTTGTGTGTGTTTACAAGTTATAAAGGCATTGCATTCCTAGTTTTAGGGAATACGTCTTTTGGTGCTAGTCACCAGCCCATGACCTATGGAAGGCGGGCTTGGGGTAGTCACAGTGCAGGCCCCAAGGGACAGGTCGTGGCAATAAATATCAAAAAACTCATGGAAGTAAAATAAAAATACAAATCACTTTTTGATGAAAAATTTTTCCTTAGTTGAAGAGGGATTTATATGTAATTATTATGATATATAGATAGATTGTATTTTCAAAAAAAATCTACGCATTAAAAGATACTATTGAATTCAATAACTCTTAGCTTAAAGTTGAAGCTATAAGAATAAAAGGTCGTGATAATCACTGTAGTAAGAGAGTAAGATGCATGTATAAAAATTTATAAAAGTGAAATTTGAATGGTAAGATAAAGTGAAATTCTATGAAGATCATAAAAAACATTATGTTTAAAGTTTTTTGAGTTGGAAAAGAAAAATAAGAAATATAGAGGTTACTCAAGTTGAAACTTCACATGAAGCTGAGAAAATAGACACTTCCAGACTTCCTAAGAAGATTCTTAACACTCATATGACCCATTATAGCACCATTAATACTATGAAATCATCAAAAGTTCCATCTTCTCGTATAAAAAATAAAGGTGACCCCAATTCTTGATAAATAGATTTCACTAATTATAATTATTTGAATACTTTATGTTACAATTTAAATTTCATATGAAGATGGATGAAGAAAGATATATAGAAACCCACCTGTTTTATGAAGGTGGATATAATATAAGAAAAAGAATTTTTTTTCCCAAGAAGTTTCCTGGATGGAAGAAGTTCAGAAATCTCCATCCACCATTAAAATATCAATATAATAGAAGAATCCAATGCTTATCGACTTATGTTGGTGTTGTGTACAGTTTTGAAACATGACTATTATTATTTTTATAATTTTTCAAATCATGATAAATGGAGAATCCCAAAATTAAGGGGGAGAAAAATTTAAGTTAATATATATCCAACTAAGTGCAACCATAGTACACAAAAAATGTAAAATCCATTAATATCTAATAGATTTGAATATCTTGAAAACTTCTTTGGAAGCTATGGAAGAAGTTTTTAGTGTGATTATAAGTGTTTCTTAGCATATTCCAAGCATGATTCTGTTATAACTAATATGAGGATTCTAAAAAATATGAATAAGGATAAACTGAAGTTGAATGGGAAGTATTCCTTGGGGTGTGTAACATCCCAAAACTAACCATTTTGTTTTAAAGAGTCAAGGTGCCACTAACTATATTTGATATCCCCAAGACACCAAAATATTGAAGTAAATGCTAAGGGATTATTGAAACACTATGGGATGATTTTATATTTTTTAATAAAAATGACCTTTCAGGACAAAAAAAATAAACCAAATTATATGATTTGTTAAGTATAAACAAGAAAACTCAATTTAAATACCAACAAAACATCAATATTTGAGTATAATTGAAGAGTTAGAACAAGTAAACTCATGAAAACTAAAGGACATTCTGATATAGAAACACCGAGGTAAAACCACTTCAAACACTCTATAAGAGACTCCAAACTCAAACCATTATCCCAGAAAAGTAGTGCCATGATGCTTCACTAGAGAAATAAGATACCTTTACTTTAATTATGTCAAGAAAAAATGTCTTCATACACCAAAGTACATATATAGAGGGTGAGTAATCATTCCTATAAGTATTTCCCCAATAGAATTCCCAACTCATTCCACTAGGACATGAACACATTATCTTACATTTAAAAATATTTTTTTAAGGATAATAACATAAAATCATTTTACCAATTTAAATGACATTAATTTAAAATTATAGAAAATTTGTAATTTAATGACACTTATCATTCCCAAACCACATCCACTTACACATGAACACATTCATTCCAGATGATAGTTACATACTCATTATCAGTTACATATTGATCCACTGAGTCATCCCTAGGTGACAATTCTTTAGGTTCCTCCAGTATGTCACCTAGAACCAATTACATAAAGAAAAGGCCATGTTCAATGAAATTATGAATACACACACCCGTTTTTTCCAAGTTCTCACACCAATTCACTTCTTAAATAAATAATTATTTTTAAATCATTAAATCAAACTCCTTTCATGCATCATATAAAATTCAAAATTTAAAATATAGAACAAAAGAGGTTTTATAATACTATTAAAATCCAAATTTACATGTTATCAAGAAAAGTTATTTTAAAAAATAAAAAATAAAAATACTTTGAAATTCAAAGAATTTAATTTATATATCCAAGTCTTCAAGTTCTAGAACAAGTGGAGAAGTGAAATAATCCACCTACCTCTTACAATAAATTTCACTACCAAAAAATGAGAGAGAGAGAGAGAGAGATTTGACCCATGACATCATGAAAATACCCTCACGATGGTTCAAAATGTCCTAAAATATCACCCTAGATTTGTTCAGTTTGAGAAACCTAAGGTGGATATGGTAAGAAGAGTTCATAAGAGGAAATTTCTAGTCAAAATTTCATAAAAACACTCCCAATAGGATCTTATATGGATCCATAACTCCTCCCATCTAATCAACACTCGAATCAGTCATTTAGAAAAAAAATGACCAAAACCATGACCTGGTGTTTCTTGCCACATCCATGGTGCTTCTGATCTCCCCAAATCCAGGAACCCACCATGGTGTGTTGAAAATACCCAAACTGTTTTGAACACACCATGCCCTAGACCGAATCATAGTGAGGTATCTTTTGGACTCATTTCAAAAATATACCCCTGGTACAACATGCACAATGATACCTAGCGACCATGACCCCTGGTCATTTTGGTGTGCCCATGTTGCACCAACGCACCCTTAGTGAACCACACCATCCATTGTGGCATGTTGCAGCCTGTTCTGATCCAATAAATTCCCAAACAATACTTAAATCTCTAAGATCCCTACCAATTATCCTCTAACCCAAATAGAACCATGAAAAGGCTTTAAAACATAATAGAATATGAAAGGTACCTAAAACATGTGGTGTTACATTCTCCCCATCATGGGGATTTCTGTCCTCAATAAGATGGAGGTTGGAAGTGATCTAAAAGATTTTTTTCCATTGATAAATCATATCTTTATTTTATTCCTAAGTCTCCTCTTGAACTTCACCATGTTTCTATAATACTTGATCCAATAGAATATGTTTTTCAAGCAAGATTTATTTTTTCTTTCCATGATATGAATTTGTACATGAATAAATGTAGAATCTGGTTCAAGATCAACATGATTCCATCAAAATACATAACTAGGATCTGTCTGGTATTTCTTCAATTAAGAAACATGGAATTTTTTTTGAAAAACAATGAATATTGAGATTAAATATAATCGATATGAAACATTACCAATATTCTCAAGTATCTCAAATGGCCCCATATATTGAGGAGAAATTTTACCATTCTTTCCTAAATAATGATAACCAAACCTTTGAGAGACTTTCAAGAATACATGATCTCCCATGAATAAGGATAAAGGTCAATGATGATTATCCTCATAATATTCCTAATGGATTTGGTCTGAAACTATCTGTTTTATAATCCTATAAATTTTCTAAGTCATCTCCAGAAAAAGTCCAGCTCCCAATATTGAAGTCTCTCTATTATCTACCCAGAAAAGTGTAAATCATAAAGGATGGCCATAAAATGCCTCAAATAGATCCATTTATATCATAACTATATAATTTTTATTATATTAAAACTCAACTAAATGAAAATGATCCTCCCATGAGCCTCCAAAATCTATAACACAATCACGAAGCATGTCTTACAGTGTCTAAATCATTTATTCTAAAAACCCATATATTTGAGGATGATATGCCATGGTCATGGTTAACTGGTTACCTAAATATTCTTGAAGTGGTCACAGTATCTGAGAGTTAAAATGAGGATCTTGTTCAGAGATGATCAAAACTGGTTATCCATGCAATTTTATCACTTCTTGGATGCATAAATTTTCCAAGTTATCTACCATATTGGATTCAAAAATTATAATGAAATGGGATATCTTTGTGAGTTATTATATAATCACATTTATTGAATCATTCTTCCCAATAGTTCTTGGTAAACCCATGATAAATCCTATTGTGATCTACTCCCATTTCCGTATGGGTATAAGTAAAGATTACAGTATTTTATCTGGTTATTGATGCTCATAATTGACCTGATGAAAGGATAGGCATTTCATAACAAAATCAACCAAATTTACTTTCATATTTGATCACCAAAAATGGATCTTTAGAGCCTTGTGAAAATTTTAAATTCCTAGATGAATCACCCATTTTGAATGGTGATAAGTAAAAAAGAAGTTGTTCTTAACAGGATAATAAAAAGAATATTAGATCTCAAAAATGAAATATAGAGTTCCTATATTGTTTCCATCCATAAATGGTCTCCCCAATATTATGTTTTGATATAATGGTAAGGCAGAAAATATATAAATTTTAAGTATCCTTAATTTTCTCAATCAAATCAGGTATGAGTGTCACTAGAAATAAGATTATGACTTCATTCGGCTTCACGCAATCCAAATCCATATCCTATATAATTATCATCAATTACTATTTATTGTAATATTTTCTAGCTAATTGATTATACAAATTTTGTCTTAAAGAATCATCCATGGAATTTTCGTTTCCTGGTGTATAAACCAAGTCCAAGGTGAATATTTGGATATATTCCATCTATATTTTTTTACTTGGGTTCAAATATATTTGTGAAAATATGTGTTTCAAACTTTTATGATCTATGAACATAGTAAACATCTCACTAAAGATATAATGATCCATGTTTTCAAAGCATAAACTACCATAGTTAATTCCAAGTCATGGGTCAGATAATTCATTTCAGGAATTAACAACTATTTTCATCTGTAATCTATGAAGTGATCTACTTTCATGAGAACACAACTGAGTCTAGATCTAAAGGAATCACAATAAATAGCATAACCCTTCCTAGATTCTGGAAAAATAAGAATTGGCGTTAAATTGAGGCAAGACTTAAACTTCAAGAAATATTGATGATAATAATCCCTCCAATGTAATGCAGTGACTTTTATCATGAGTGATGTAATTGGATATTAAATACATGATACGTCTCAAAAAAATCAATGATATTAACCTAAAAAACCTAGTAAGTTGCATATCTCAATGTTGTTCTTCAATGGATTCCACGAGATGAGAACTTATATGTTTTTAGTGTATACTCATAGAACTTTCTTAGAAATGGCATGTCCATGTAAATAAACTTATTGTATCCAGAAATAAAATATATAGAATTATTCAGATAACCGGTGCTCTAACAAAATGATCAAAACAATCTATAACTTCTCTTCATGGTAAATTTTAGTTTGATAATACACTATAATTTCATCCAAAAATAACAAAACTAAAGAGTCTAGGTATCACTGAAAGACATGATTCATTAATTACATGAAAATCAATGGTGAATTTCTAATACTAAAATACATGGCCAGATATTTTTAATAACAGTAATGAATCCTAAAATATGTCTTCATAATATACTCTTTCCAAACCTAGAGTAATTATTACCTAGAACATATATCAATTTTAGATAACCAATAGTCCCTATTTAATTGATCAAAAATATCATCAATTAATGGAAGAGTATATCTATTCTTTATCATAACCTAATTCAATTTATGATAATCAACACATAGCCTTAACTAACCATCTTTATTCATTATAAAAATAACTAGAGTAGTCCATGGTCATTCACTTGGTAATATGAACACTTTATTATTCAGTTATTCCAATTTCACCTTCAATTCCTTCAATTCTGTTAGTTTCATTCTATACGATGGAAGTGAAATGTTATTTTTTCTCAAAAGAAGATCAATTAAAAATTCCACTTCCCTTTCAGGAAGAAAACTAATGAAATTTTTAGGAGTCATGTAAGGATTCTGATCCACAATGGTAGGAAAATTCTTACTCTTAATTATATAATAATTCCCTAAATTTAATAATGTTAATTGATAAGAAATAGTTCCAAAAATTGGTACTAAAGGTTATAATTTTGAATTCATCTCATTCTAGACTCCTTTAAAAATTCACATCATCCCATTAAGATATGGAAACTTTAATTTTCATTATAAAAGTTGATATGATCCATTAATGAAACTAACCAATCCATTCCTAGGATTAAGTCAGAGACATTCATGTCCAAAGAAGAAAATTCGCAGCCAAAATAGACTTCACCAATGGTTATAGGACGAGATACACAATTAAATCCCCTACAATCTTATAGGTTTTTGGATACTCATCACATATGGAATCATCTTGATATGAAACCCCATTTCATTAATGATATGAAAAGAAATTAAATAGTGGTATGCAGTTGTATTAAGTAGAACATGCATAATATTTGAGTTAAGTATAATGGTACCTAATATAGTTGAAGGAACTGATTTATACCTTATGACCATCTACTCAGAAGCTTATAATTTCTTACACACTCTCCTTGTTCCTTGATTCTCTGCTATCATTTCATTGTTTGGGGAGTTGTGGTGTTCTTAAAATCACCTTGTTTCACTTATTTTTTTTGATGAGAATTGTTATGACATGATCATCCATTAAAATCATAAGATGTATATGACATATGAGATGTATTTCTAGCAATTGAATTTGTATTATTATGGTAATAATGTTAATGATGTCACATCTAATTACAGTTGTGGCATGATTTGGTTGTTCTTGTAAAATCTTGATTTTTATGATCTAAAGAACCACTTTTGAAACATTTAGGATTTTTACTAGGGAATAGAGGATAGTTAATTTATCCAGTGGTTTGATTATATAATTATCCATTAAATTATAAGTAGGTGACCCTCTTACACTTGTTTCTTTCATTAGAGTTCCCATATGTTCTTGTATAGACAAACTTAATTCCTCCAGTCAGATTCCCTATAATATCCCACCACTATATCTCTATTAACCACCATATTATAATCAATAACACATATCATAGCTATCTCAGAACATTTTTTTGTTCACATTCCAAACTCAAATATACATTCCTTCAAGAACCTAGTGGTAGCTACTTTTGGATAAAAATGAACCACGTTCATAAAATCATTTACATATTTTGTCACTGATATATTTTCTTGATTAGTACTATATAAATCTATCATTTTGGATATATTTAAGGTGTGTGGGTAGAATTTTTTTTTTGAATAATTCTTTAAATACCTCCCCCATAATACCTTTTTTGAGTTTATATTGTATATATAAATTCCATCATTGGCGTACAAGATCCTATATTATGTTGATAGAAAACATCACCTTTATTTTAGGTGGTGTTCTAAGGAAATCAAAGGTATAATTCATTATTTTAATCTACACTTCTTTCCTTTTAGTTTCCAAATCCCCCCAGAGTATTGGTGGATTATTTTTTTTCAAATTTCATAGAATGATCCATTTGTCATGGTTAATCATTTTGATTTCCCTTATCAACAACTTCAAGAGAGTGAATAGTGATCTGAACAAGATATTGGTTCACCTATGGATCAGGTTCAGCCACATTCTCTACGACCTCTTCTTATGGGTTTCTTGGTCATCTAACTGGTTACATATATATATTATCATAAAAATACGACACATAGTCATCACTCACTAGGAAACTAAAGGCTTAGAATATTTCAAATCATCAATAGTAACCATAATTATATCTAATTTCCAAAAATCATGAAATATAATATGAATAGTGCATCCATAGTGGGAAGTAACTTGATTAATGCATGATATTCTACAATCATCAGTTAAACCCATGATGATAAGATGAAAACATATCTTTTTATACTATATATTGAAAGTTTCAACATTTCTTATCTCATTTCTACCATCTCAATATGATATAACAACTAAAAATAGTATGATTTTTAACATCCCAACCCTAACCATTAGGTTAGAAAGAATCAAGGTGATACTAACCTTAGGTTAAATCCACAAGGCACCAAAGGATAGAAATAAATTCCAAGGTCTTACCAAAACATTGGTGTATTAATTTCTGATTTTAAAGAAAATAACCTATCAAGACAAAACAAAAACAACCAAATCAAACTATATCATCCATGAATTATAAAAAATATAACTCACCTAAAATACCAACAAAACATCAATATCATATTAGTAGTGAAGAGGTAGAACTAGGTGACCTAATAAACCCAAAGGACATATTTAAATAGAAACACTGATGTGGAATTACTTTAACCACTCCATAAGATACTTCAAGCTCCAACTATCATCCCCAAAAAGTATCATCATGATTCTCCACTATAGAAATAATACACCTCTCTGTTACCTGTATCATGATGAAGAATATCTACATATGCACCAAAGTGAATATGTAATGGGTAAGTAATCATTCCTATAAGGCTTTAACCAAGACATTTCTTAACTCACACCATTGGTACATGAACACATTAGCTCATTACTAGGTGATCATTGTCTATGTGCATCCAGTCAAGAACCTCATGCCAAGTCCATAATAGCAAGGCCACATCCGATATAATAATGGACACACACCCATGTATTTCAATTTCTCAAACCAATTCACTTCTTAAATCAAAAAAATCATCTTAAATCATTAAATCAAACACCTTTCATGCATCATCTCAAATCCATAATTTAAAACATAGAATAAAAGTGTTTTTCCAAAAACTATTCAAATCATAGATTTCCAATTTATCAAGAAAATGGGATTTTAATATAAAATAAACATAATTTCCATTTTAAATTAAAAATAATAATAATTTATCTATCCAATCCTTCAAGTTCTAGAATAAGTGTAGAAGATATAGAATCTGTCATCCTCCTAAAATCGATTTCACCACCCAAAATGAGAGATATAGGGAAAGAGAGGTAGCGAGATTTCACCCACCATCCATAACTCATTATTTTTTATTTCAAAGCACTTTTATAGAAATGTGGGAAACCATTTTTAAAAACCCACTATGCACTACAATAAAACCGCCATTTAGAGGCGATTTAAACCACTACTACATGGTTTGGCGGCGGTTTACAGAAACCACCGCTAAATTTGGCGTCGGCAAACTATTAGTGGCATTTATTTCTATTTAGCGGCGGTTTAAGGGAAGTGTCATAGCTGCCTCATTTCGCGGCGGTTTTACATAGTTTAGCGGCAGTTATAACCGCCACTAATAAAATAAAATCTATCTACCGTAAAGCTGCCGCTAAATTCACAAGAACTGCTGCGGAATGCACGCGGGTGATGCGAAAATGTAGCGGTGGTTAAAACTTCCGCTAAACGTAAAAAAAATACTTATGTTTAGTGGTGGTTAAAATAGCAGCTAATGTCTTACCTATATACTTTTCGCGGCGGTTAAAACCTCCATGAAAAGCTGACCTGAAAAAAAAATCTGCTTCAAATGCACCACTGCCCTGAAAAACAAATCAAACTTGAAAATATTCCTCACTATATCATAACCATCTGGAGAATTTCTCATAATCTTCATGAAAATAGTAATATTATTCACAATATCACTAAACACAAAATATTACTCACTATATCATTCAAATTTTTGTAATATTCCTCAATATTTTCATCATCATACATTTTAATATCCTCAAGACTTCTCATCCAAACCAATATCTTGGCCTCCTTTACATTGATCTTTTATTCATCACTTCTTCCAAATTTTTCCCAATTTTCATTGGAAGTATAAAGTCCCATAACTTTTTTGTATACCATTTCTAATAAAAACATCAAGATTATATTTTTATCCATTATATAATTATTCATATTTTCTTTGTCATCTAGATTCATTGCAACACCCTAAATAATGGGTGGAGAGACTATTTTTCAGTATGCCTTACTACTAGGTTGAGAGGGAGGAGCTAGGGGACAATCTTATTCCGCTATTTGTGGAAATTAATTCCATTGATATTTCATAATCCTTAGATTTTTATAGAGTTATGTTTTAATATTTATTAGAAATTTCATAGATATTCATAGTGTACCATTAATTTGATACCAATTATTGACAACAAGGACTGGCTTAGTGCCACTTGGAGAAGGTGAGTTTGTGGTACATAACTTTTTTGGTTTATTACACTTTTTAAATCAACCTCTAGGATTAGTTAAACTCTCAATACCTCATGTTTATTTACTCAAAATCACCTAATACAATGCATGAAGATTCACTATCTACACATTCTGCCTCACGAAAGTGTCCACAACACTATCCCCTTGATCACTATGAAATGACCCAATTTGTTCAACACATCGACAATGGGTTTAACTCCTAGTTAACCAAAATATTGACTACCAATTCAAACACAGGCCTAAATGGAATGATGTATACCACACTTCAGAAATCAAGACATAAAAGGAAACATCAGAAATAAATAAAATGCATAAAAGGAAACATGAGAAATCAAGAAAATGTTAGGACATGAAAATTTATAGTGGAAACTATGTGCCACACATGTTACATATACAAAAAAACTATTCCTATATTTTTTCAACACATCAACAATACAACTACTCAAGGTCTGATGATGCATCGTCACCCTCTCCACCACCATCTCCACTTCTTGATGCCACCTGTAAGAACATTATATTGAAAATTTAATATTGTTGCATATTAATAATTAAACTTAAAAACAATAAATGTTTGAAAACTAAATGATTTTGATTTTTTATGATTTACCTTATCACCACCACTCGATGCACTACCACTGGGGGCATATCTGCTCATCTACTGATATATATCATTCAACGCTTTATGAATAGTGGATAACTTAGCCCCTTGGCCTTGAACTATGGCTCATAGAGAAGCAATCTACCTCTAAGCATCTTTGGGTATGGACTGACTATAACCAAGAGTAGATGCAGTTGGAATCCCTAGTGGCATGCCAAAGACCACAGATGGTACAGGTCCAAAACCCATCCCGCGCACTCTACTAGGATGCTCCATCCCAAGGACTTTAGCAACTGGGTCATCCTGGGAGACTGAGTAGGACTGCCCAGGATTGGCATCCCATAGTTCTTTAATTTTTACCTTTAAATCAAATATCAATATATATTAACACAGTAAAAACTAATAATAATTTATTATAATAAAAAATTGACTTCATACCCCACCTTCTTTGGAAGGCTCATTAACAAAACTTCCATGTGATTTTTTTGAACATCCAACCACAGTTCATTTTGGGATGCTTCATGCCCTAAACTCTATGACTGCATTAAGAAAAGATAAATCAACAATTCAATATATTAAACAGATAATATTTTCTTATAAATATCTAAACTAATTAAAATATTACAAATGTATTTCATCTTCTAGAAAATATTTTTGTGCCTGTAGTGTGAGGGATGACTTGATTAGCCTGGTTTGATGCATTCTGACTTAAGAGATCCTGAAATAAATAAAATTAAATTAAACAGTAATGTATTCAATGTCATCTCCTCTTCATATACATGTATAAATGTAAAATAAGGATAATATAATAATATATATTTCAATACCATCCACTTCTCATCACGATGTCTGTCAACAAAAACTTTCCACTGTTCTTTTGGTACCCCACTGGGTAGCTTCTCATACATTTGTTTCATGGTCAACGAAGTATTTTTTATATCACACCACAATCTCCATTTGAAATCTTTCCATTTCTTACCAAGATTTTTCAACGTCCACTTCTGTGCTATCACATCAGTAACTATAAAGTGGAAGAACATCTTTATATAGAAATTCATTTTGAACATATTAGAAACATGACATTCAATTAAACCATAATGTAATAAGATTACCTTTATTTTTGGAATCAAAAACTTCATTTTTCCATCTTGGAGGCATATGTCTCCAATCATCATAATAAATAGGAAGGAAAATGGGCTCCGCTGCCAGCTGGACTATAATCTGGACAAGTAACCTCACAGCGTCATCCGTAGGGACCCCATAAGTATCAAATGGAATGACTATCTTATCTCCATTCATATTCCAAACATCTGAAATTTTTATGTTTTTCTCCATGGTTGAATTTTTTTCATATTCAATGAGAAAACAATTAGTATAAACAAAATGAAATAAATTTATTTAATTAAAATTTGTACCTATGACAGTGACACTCTAGTATGTCTGTGATGAACTGGAAGGGGCATGTCGCTACCCCGCTACTGAGACTCCTGAAGGGGGAATCGAAAAATCAGCCTCTAATGGGAAATCCACATATAGTATGAGATATGGTTCAGGGGAGATGGTGCAGGGGTGTAGGCATCTGGTGCCTCAGATGTCGTGGGGAGGGAGCCAGATGGATTGTCATCTGTCGCAGAACTAGATGAAATAGTGTACCGCTTCCTCCTTGGAATTCCTATCATTTAATCAAATAAAATTAAGTTCAGAATATGTATTTACAAAAAAAATTGCAAAAAAATTAAAAATGATAATAGATGCCCAGTAATAACAGGCAAAATATATATAACAATGATAATGAATGACTGCAGAAATGAAACAAGTGGTTGCTGAATGAATAAATAATTGTGTATACAATTATTTTCCCCTACAATCATGTCATTTTCCTACTCCATTTATTAATCAACTTCATTCATCCTTTCTAGACTAATATTTTCAATATCATTATGGACAAATAATTCTTCTTCCTGTTGTTGATTAAATTCAATTTCAGAGGTCAAATCTTCCACTTCATCATCCATATCATACAAATCTCTTTGTATTACGTGAGAAACTACACTCCACCCTTCATCCAGAGCATCATTCACATAATATACCATTTTTTTCTTGCAATGATAAGATATATGGATCACGTAGTTCACGATCACCAATATCCATCAAGTGAGAGAAGTTCACAGAAGTAAATTTCAAGGAATCTCTTTTAACACCTCTGATAATATTGACCCATTTTCATTTGAATAAAACAACAGAAAAATGTCTGTGGTGGTTTAATTCCATAATATCATGCAGCTTTTCATAGTACCCCACTTCAGAAAATGTAAATATACCACTATTCGGTGTTTTCAAACCCACTTCTCGATCGACTGTACGAAATCTAAATCCATTCACATTATAAGCGTCGAACTTTCTAACTTGTTTTATAAGACCTAGAGCAAGAAACATCAAATCTTCGGACAAGATTACTCGAGTATCATTATTCATGATCTGAAAAAAGAAATATAATTTAATAGATTTACAAAATTTATGTGTCAAACTAATATTCGTATTTATTGCAATATATATGAACTTACACGTCGTGGAAACCATTCTACAAGCTCTTTATTCACATATTTCATTATATCTTTCTCATTTCGTGTTCAACCTCTCATTCGTCTCTTTGTTTGTATCCTCAACTCTTTAATAAATGGATCTTCAATTTCACTATTCATAAGCACATATCTATGTGCCTATAATAATTCCAATTCTTTCAGTGTCGCATTTGAGGTCCTCCCAACTGATCATCCAATAGCAGGAAATATTTTTGATTTCTGATGCATTTGAGATTGAGTTGTTGTTTCGTCAACACATCCAACTCGATTAAATCTTATCTCAATATCATCCAAATATCTGGAACAAAAGGTAAGACACTCCTCAGCCAAATAGCCTTCAGCAATAGAGCCTTCTGGTTGAGCTTTATTTCTCACGTATGCTTTCAAATGCCCAAGATATCTATGAAATAAAATAATAATAATATTCATTTAATTAAATGCCAAAAATTGTTTACTTAACTAAAAAACATATAAATAAAATACCTCTCAATTGGATACATCCATCGATAATGAACGGGGCCACCTAATTTAGTTTCCTCAACCAAATGCATAGTTAAATGCATCATGACAGTAAAAAACGATGGAGGAAAGATCATCTCCATTGCACAAAGGGTCAATACAAACCTCTCCTAGAAGTTGTCAAGCTGAAATGGATGTAGAGATTTCTCACATAATTTCCTAAAAAATGTGCAGAATTGGAGTACAACAGTAGTAACTTTTTCAGGTAATAATGTATGTAATGCCAATGGTAGTAACTGGTGTAACAAAATATGTGAATCGTGACTTTTCAATCCATGTAACATATGATTCTTCAAGTCAACACACCTCGTGATGTTACTCAAATACCCATAAAATAACTTCACAATATTTAAAATTCAAAGGAATGTATTTTTATCCACATTTTTCATTGCAAAAATGGCCAGAGCATACTTTTCATTCTCATCTGGCCAGAGATCATGTTTTATGGTCATTACTTGTAAGTCTTTTCGAGCATTTAGATGATCCTTTAACTTTCCATGCTCATTAAGTAATGTGAAAATCAAATTATCACATACATTCTTCTCAATATGCATCACAACAAGATTTTTTTACAACAAATTATATTCCTAATATAGAAGTTTGAAAAATATACTTTTTTCTTCCATTGTTGCGTTCTGATTTCACTTGATGATGCACATCAGACCCATTTTCTGCCATCATTCAAATGATGAACCTTCCCAAATTCTGTTTCAATATTTTCAAGTTGTGCCAATATTTCAGAACCAGTTAACAACTTTGGAGGTGGTCTACGATCAATGGAACCATTAAATTTTGATCTCTTCAGCTAAAATCTATGATATGCATTGAGAAATCTTCGATGTAACACAAAGCACTATTTTCTACTATGAGGTATCCATTTGGGATCAAAATCAAAGTTACAAATGGGACAAGACAAACCTGTGTAAGTGTTCCAACCAGATAAATTCCCATGCCCAGGGAAGTCACTAATGGTCCACATTAAAGAAGCATGCATTTTGAACATTTTTTTAGAAGAAGCTTCAAATGTCTCAACACCGTTGCTCCATAACTCCTACAATTTGTCAATAAAAGGCTGCAAGTATACATCAATATCATTTCAAGTCATTTTTTTTCTAGGAATAATCATCAAAATAATAAAATATGTTTGTTTCATACACATCCATGGAGGCAGATTATAAGGGATCAAAACAACTGGCCAAATGCTATAACTGGTACTCAAAGTCCCAAGTGGGTTGAATCCATCGGCAGCCAATCCCAATCAAACATTCCTATGATCAGTTGAAAAATCTATATGTAATGAATCAAATGTATTCAATGATTAGGAATATTGTGGATGTCTCATTAACTTATCATTTTAATTATCTATAGAATGTCACTTCATGTGTTTCGGCAGTTTTCGATGACATGAATAATCTTTGCAATTGAGGCTTCAAAAGAAAGTAATGCAAAACCTTTGCAGGTGTGTTCCTTTTATTCTTTTCCATGAAATTATGTTTATTTAGACTTCCAACATCACCCTTTGACTACCATCTAGAAGAAGAAAATTTCTTGCAATTCTATCTACTTGAATCCTATCCCCAATAAAACATACAATCATTGGGACACGTATGTATTTTTGTATATTTCATACCAAGCTTGTTAACAACTTTTTTCATATCATAAAAAGATTCTGGTATTTTTGTTTCAAGAAATGCATCATGAATCAATTCCAATATCATGGAAATTGCCTTATTTGTAATTCCACATTGACATTTGATATGGTACAACTTCAGCAGAAATGAAATCTTTGAATATTTCAAACACCCACTATACAACTCTTGATTTCCATTGTTAACTAAATCATGAAACACATTTTCCTCAGTGAAGTTTTCTCTTACATTTGGATCTACATAATCAGAAGGAGGATACAATGATATGTTACAATCTTGATCTTCTTGTGTTACAGTCTCAAAAACATTACTTGTCATGTTGCAATTTGTAGCACCCTCTTCTGGTTGTTCTGATATGTTTTGATGCTGAGAGTGGTGTCTGGCAGTTCCCAATGCATCATTTATGAGGTTTTGCATTTCATTTTCCATTTTTGATAAACTTGGGACCTCATTCTATAGATTAATATCGGTGCTCAATCTTTCTGTAACGTTCGATTCTCCATGCTAAGTCCAACAGAAAAATTAACCAGGGAATTGCTTCAGTATTAAATGTTCATAAACTTCATCTCTCTTTAACCATGTTCTAAATTTACATTTAGGACATGGAAATCTTATTCTCCCTTCAACAGATCGATTAGAAATTGAAAAATCTAAAAACTCATTCATACCCTTAACATACTGAGGTGAGTTCCTCAGTAATGTGATCCAGCTTTTATCCATATATATCACAATGTTCCGACACAATAATAAAAAATTAAATCACATAGTTACTAATATATATAGAAAGATATTCATATATACAATAGTGTAAGATTACAGAGACATAATATAATAATGATGATCCCCTGAGTTAGATATGAACCCTCTAGTGTTTAGGATAGGGGAAGTTTCTTTGGTAAAGAGAAATAGTGTGCTAACAACATGGTAGCTAATTTACCATGAAAACCAAAGAACATTGTCAATTTGGAATAACTATGTGGATATATAAATCATTCATAAGGTATGAGAAAACATATATAATATAGTCCATTCATCCAAATGATTTTCATGGAAATTAATGGTTAAGAAAAATCTGCTGAAATAATAAAAATTCCCAATAGAACCAGTAATGATGGATGGTAGTTGAGGCATGGTAAGTAGTGGTGTTCCTGGAAATGCATGATGAAATAACTTGGGAGATTAGGTTTTGAGGTTCTACGAACCTTGTGTGGATTTAATTCCAAGACCTCTATTTGGTGTATTCACATATAAAAGAGCAGTGGTGTGACTTGAGGGTGATTTGGATCATATATGTGTTAGTGCTCATGAGTGGAGAATTATGGTTAAATGGGATGATCGAGGATCTGACCATGGAGTTGAACTAAGACTCAAATTTAGACTTTGGTGTGGGCATTGAACATTTTTGTTATTCCTTGAGTATTAAGGCATCATGTTCGGGATATGATAGTGCATTTTTGGGTGGGATTGAGCGCCTTTAGTATAATTCATCTAAAGAAGGACTTGCTAGAGTTGTTGCATAAAAATTGATGTGGTAAGGTGAAGACCACATCAGAAATGTCATTCAATATGTGGTTGATGTGGTTTGGAGATCAAACTAGGGTATTTGAAGAATAGTTGATGTGTTTGGGCTTGGTGTTTGGAGTTTCATAGTATAATCATGTTGGGAATTTGGAGATGAAATGTGGGGTGTTGGTACTATCCTCCAGGATAACATAATAAGATAATCAGAATCACATAGGTGGAAATAGATCCCAAAAGAAATTCTCTCTAAACATTATATTCGGGATTGTGGAAGAATTATATTCATCCAAACCACTACAATAAGTTATAATGAATTCAATACCATTCACTTCAAAACACAAAAGAAATTTATGCAATGTAAAGTAAATGATAGTATGAAAGAACACTTCAGTTTTATGTTGTTTGGATTGAAATTCTGGATTCTAAGGGAGAAATACTACAACATTTAATTTTACCGAAAAGAAAATATTACAACTTCTGAGTAACAATATACAAATTCTGGCCTCATAATCCACTGTATCAGAGACACTTTTTATTAGAATCTATTTTGGGATGTTACATTGGGAATACATAAATATTTTATCAATATACAATTAGTAATAAAAATTCATGTCCCTAAGGTGTTATTTATAGTAGCTTTATATATCCGTCCTGTTTTACCATCTAACCATTCTCCCAACTCAACCTTCCACATAGATTCAAGGCCATTCCCAACAACCATAGGAAGGTTACTAGTACCTAGGAATCATAGAACATACATTGGTAATGATTTTTACCTCATGAAATGATATTTATAACAAAAAAAACCTTACTATAAGATATAAGAATAAAGAAACATCTGATAAAAAATATACAATAGTTATATACATGATTCTATATATAAATAGAAAAATATAAAATATATGCATAAAACACAATAGGTCATGTGACCAATATGAATACCAAAGTTAAATAAAATCTCTACTATTATCGAGAAACATTAAATGACCCAATGTCACCATCTAAAGTCCACATAACCCATCAAAGATCAAAATGAATTAATTATACTAAAATGAACATGGACCTATAAAATATGCATGAGCTAAACAGACCAGTTGGTTATCACTTTCAGATGTTATGCATGTCAAATTCAATTCAATTCCAAAAAATTATATAATTAAATAGAATAAAGAAATATTCATTTTACATAATCCTCTATAGAAATTATTATGAAAAATATCAATAGTTTTTGAACATGATTATTAATTGTCATTAAATGAAAAAAGTCACTTGTAAATCACTTTTCCAAGGATGAAGTGCCTTTTTACCAAAAAACCATTTCATGGAACCACATAAAAACCTTCTACAAATAAAATAACCTAAAAATAATTATTTTAAAATAACAAAGATGGTTCAAATTTTGAAATGGTTTTCAAAACATCTTTTTAAAATATATTTACTTGTAAAACAACAAGAAATAGCCTAAGAAACATTTCTAAACCCCATTAACACTGGCCTTTCAAAATATAATAGTTTAAAATTTATTATAAAATGCACTCAAATAATCATTATAATATAATTTTTAACATTTAAATATAACTGATTTCAAAATTATTTTAGATAATATTGAAGGCACATTTATATCAAACATTACCACTATATGAAAAATATTTTAACAGTCCTTTTTCAAATACTAAAAAATATAAATGAAATTGGTAAGGTACACATGCTATAACTACTAAATTAAGGTCACGAGGAAAAGAAATAAACCAAAAATACATTGGGGACATAAATTAATTTGTGATGAAAATGACATAGTTTAAAAAATGGGAATCCAAAAAAATGATCCTAAAAAGAATCCTAAGGTCATGGGTATTAACCTATGGATCAAGTAATAATGACTTGAGCTGGTGACAATGAACATTTACTGAAATTACTGAACCTGTTATTATCCTTGGTAGTCCTGTTAAACTATCCAAAAATAAATGACATTATCACTCCATCACTATCACATGAAAAAAACAATACCTCTAACTTAAATGCATATTATCCCTTTTGGTATATCCATCATTTTTTATCCATACAATACTACCTATTCAACCCACTACATATACTAGATTTTTCCAATACACAAGCCATCTTAAATAATCTAAGGAATCCTATGAAATGTAAAATGGTGGTGTGTAAAAATGAACCATTACATGAATTAAATATAAAAAATTTTAAAAAACTCACGACTCACCTCCTTATAAACTCACAAGATCAATCTCAAACACATAAAAGAATAGAAAATATATAAAGATGAATCAATATAAGAAATACTCTTAAGTTATTACATTCCAGATAAGAACAACAATAATAACATGGGTCTAAAATGGGTCTCACAACTTTCCATTGAATCTCATTTTTTCATAAAGTGATAAACACATGTTATTTTCCAAAATAGAATTGAAACATCCCTTAAACCATCATTTGAAATCATGTATGGATATAAAATGATTTCAAAATTCATAAACAAGTCTTAATATAGATTTCAAACCTTAGTATCCGTGTAGGTAGTCGGGGTCGTGGGGGTCCGGGGTCGCCGGGGTCGTCGGGGTCGCGGGGTTGCTTGGGTCGCGGGGTCGTCGGGGCCGCGGGGGGTCGGGGTCACCAGGGAAGTGGGGGGCCGGGGTCACGGGGGAAGCAGGGTGAAAAGGGGTTGGGGTGTGGGTGAAGGGTCAGCACTGTTAAAAAAAATGTTTCACGGCAGTTTATTATAAACCGCTACGAAACCATTTTAAAAAAGGGTTTAGTGGTGGTTCCCAAAACTGCCACTAAAGGCAATTTCTGTTGTAGTGATGGTGATCCCCTATGAAATGTTTCAAAAACCCAAGATGTTTTGAACCCACCACAAACTAGACTATAGTGTGGTGAGTTCTCCATTGGTGTGTTTCATAGATGGGCCCCTATCACTCTATTTTCAAGACTACCCAATGACTATATCCTATCTTGGGTGTTTTTGTGTGTTCTTGTTACCCAAGGGAATATTCAACACACCATTCCCTCTACTACAGCGTGTTGCAGCCCTTGGTACTCCAAGAAATTTCTAAATAATCCCAACCTCTTCGAGAACCATACTAACACTCCCCAAACCCAAAAAAAGCTATGAAAAGTCTTTAATACTCAATAGAAATAGAAGGTACCTCAAACTGAGGGTGTTATAGAGTATAAGAAAATGGAAATTTCCAACCAAGATACACCCAAGAAGAAACTCGTAAAATATTTCATTCTAAAGAAAATAGGATTCTATTGTATAAAAAAAGACCACATCAAGGATAGTATCAAGTAATCCCTGAATTATAAATTTAGTGAAAGAAAGATCAATAAAAAAACATATACAAATCCAATAAAATAAAAATCATATTGGAATTATAGAATAAATCTCCGATGTAGAAGTTGAGGTTCACTAGAAGCTATTGTAGAAGGTTAAATAATCAAAAGATAATAAGTTATGTGTAAGGTGCAATAAGGATGGACACATTCCTGAAAAATGATGAAAATTTTAACCAATTACGAGAAGTTGGTATAGGAGAGGAAACATGAACAATAATATAAAATGGGTACTAGGAAATAGAAATCTCAATATAAACTAAAAGATAAAATTGTTTTGATGATTTTTATGATAATTTAGATAGATCAGTTGGGAGAATCCAAGAAGTTAGAAGAAAAGGAATAAAAGGGAAAAATGGAAAATAATTTTTTGTGTTTCTTTATATAATAAGTTAAAAATAAACCCAAACACAAATTGAAATAAAAAATAAAAAATAACTTCATGATTTCCATAAAGACCAGTGCTTGGAAAACCAAGGGTTATTGCATGAAGAGAAGGGAGTTCAAAGTGAATGGAGTTTCTACATTTGAAAAGATTTATTAGCCTTGCTACTCTAATTAATTACAATGTAAAATCCATCTTATTCCCAAAAACATGGTTCATTCATTTATTGAAAATGGAATTGAAGGAGATACAATTTAAGGGTATTTCTAAAAAGTAAAATGACGGATTTTACTCTTCTAGGGGGAGTGAAGATGAAATTAGTGATTCTAAAAAACTGAAAAAATTGGAGTGAAAAGTTTAAATTATACACAACCAAATAACTGAGAAACCAAATGAGGAAAATTAGGGGAATTGATAACTTAAGTACCCAGAGGCTAAAGCTCCATGTGATGATGAAAAAGTTCTGGATACTAAAAATTTTGAGAAGTAAAGTTTCTACCATTTTGAGGTACGTTGATATTATCTTCTTTCCTTGAATAAAAATATATTCTGAGACTAAGTGGAGTACATTTATCTCTATATAATAAATTAAATTAATTTTTTTGTCAAGGGGGGTAAAACTGTATTTTAGAATTAATTTTTTTATTTGTTTTTTGAGTTGGACACAGAAAATAAGTTGAATGAAATCCATCAAGTTTACCCATAGAAGAAGCATTATGAGTTTATATCACTTGGTGAAAAATTTATGGACAACATAAATGTATGAGTTAATAACTCTTATTTTTTATAATAATGAATTACTTAGACATAGAGTTGGTTGATAATTGGATTATTATTTTAAGTAAACTGATGAAATTATTCTATCAAGTAATTTAAATGTTGTATTCGATTAAATAGAAGTTAATGGGAGAAGAAGAGAAATGATGAAGAGTTTCCTCACTTACCATTCTTATAAGAAGGACATATAAGTGAAATAGAATTTATTATCAATAAGGGGGAAGATATATAATTGAATTTTGTTTGGAATGAGTACTGACAACAAATACAAAGGGGTATATTAAATAGACCATCATATGGTGATGATGAAGTATTAAATTAATTGTAAAATATTATTATCAATGGTTATTAATGATATTTAGATTTAAAAGAAACTGAAGAAGTGAATTTTCCTATGGGTGTTCCAAAATAAGACCATCAGAAGCTTACTATTTGGTAGGTGGAACCATTGAATATAGGAACACCATGGATAAAATTTCTACTATGGGAAAAAGGATACATTTATGTAGTCTATTCTATCTGGAAAAATCATAAACAATATATGATTTATTTCCATGAAATTCACTATATTTATGACATGTGTGAATGATAAAGAAGCCTTGTCATTCATATATTGATTTGAAAGTTTATTATTCCACGATATAAATATCTGGAAGATATAAAAAATCAGATGATTTATAAAATATTCTCTATGTGATAAAAAAGTGATAATGGTTGAAAGATAACTATCTATGAAAAGTAAATTGAATGGATAATCAATGGAATATTGAAAAGAAATCATTGAATAATGAAGCTGGTATATGGATATATTTAAGATTCAATTGGAGATAATTAATATCTAAGTTAAAGTGGGCTAAAATAGGTTGATCAGAAGTTACACAATACACTTTTAGGGAAAGAATAGTTTTTTGGATGCTATAAATCCTAAATATGTAAATATGAGATGATCATAAGTCAATATATAATGAAATAAGAATCCAGGATGGTCTAAAGGTAGATCCACAATAAGGAATTTACAAATTCCTTGTTATTGATCCTTAAAGAATATAAGGTTAACTTCTCATTATGAAGTGAGTTTCTGGAAAAGAATTTGGAAAAGTAATGAAGTATTGTTTAGTTTGAGATACACCTATTGAAGGAACATCACTAGAAGATTATTTGAAAATAATAAGTTTTAAGATCACCAAAAGATAAATATTCTAAGAGAGTGAATATTTCCAAAAACACTTAAGGGCTTGAAGTAAAGTTCGTGAATGCATGAAAATTTCATCCATTGGTAACAAATAAAATTGGATGAAGACAAACTATGATTAAGGATAAGTAAATAAAATTCTAATTCCATAAAAATAATAATGAAGTTGAAGTTTTACACTTTAGAATAAGGTTAAATAAATAATAATCAATATGTGACTACACTAGTTTTTAGTTTAATAGAGGAAAAAGTTGAATTATGATCCTTAAAAGATGAGTTTATTAAAAAGAGTTCAAATATAAGGTCAAATAGAATTTGAAAGTCCAACACAAAGTGATACAAAAGGTCAAATAACCATAAGTAATGATATCCAATTATGCTGATAAACTTTTATTGATGAAAATCCAAATTATTAGAGGAAATTAAATTATAAGTGACCGATCCAAAGTATGAAGAAGAATGAGAAATGAGGAAGCCTAGATATGTAGAAAATAAAAACATAGGAAGCTATAGGATAATTTTTGACAAGTATTAATGTGGTTAGAAGATGAGATGATCAAAAGTTGATTAAATACCAAATGTAGAATGATGTAAAGATGAGAAATTTAGTTGTGATGATAACTTTAGTATATGAAAATGAAATTAATCAATGTAAAAAAATTACTATAAAATTTTTTATGGTGAAATAAACAAAAATTTGTTGGTTAAAATAATATACTACATGTTAAAGTTCAAACAAAGGTTGGTATAATGGATGGATATCATCTAAAGCACAAGATTCATGTAAGATTTTTCAAAGTACTGACAGCTACAAATGATCGAGTTATGAAGATGTAGAGGTAAGAACATAATATTTTTAGTGAATTATATGAAATTTATACCCCCATAAGATTATGATTGATTTCACATGACTATTTTTAAGTCACAATCAATGTGATGATGTTGTTCTTGATGATTAAATTTGTAAATATTCATGAAGGAATATTCATGATTCAAGCTGATATTTGTTTATTAGATGAATATTTTTCATGAAAATTTTATTTAAGATATGATAAAGTAAAACTTTTATACCTTTATAAGGAATTCAAGGGTATTGAATGAAGACTTGGAATGAGTGGGAGTTTCATGTTGAAGCTCATCCATTATCCACATTTATTGGAGGATGTTTGGAAATATATATGGGGAATTTTATTCGAGTGAGAAATGCTATTAAATAAGAATTTATAGAGATACTAATATTAATAAGAACCATAAAATATAGGTATAATCCAAATAATATCATTCCTAAAGATCTATTTGGTTGAATATTTTTGAAGATATGAACATAAAATTCAAAATAAGCTGAGAAAAGTCACCAGGTTTAGATGATCAGAAGTTGAGAGACAAAATAGTATCAAGAACCAACCTGAAGACTTTATGGAAAATGAAGATCTTAGTAATGAGAGTGTTGTATTTATATTAATTTAATCAGGGATAGGCCAATTTTCATGATTAGTATAACTAAAGAATCATTGGAATTCAAAGTTCTATTCATGAGGGTATTCATGAAGAACCATTGAGGACATGTGGTTCTAGTATAAACAACACCGTCAATCTGGTAAGATATTACAATAAATAGTGTGATGTTGTGTAAGTGTGGGATACACTGTGTGCCTTAGATAATAACGAACCCACGCCACTTGTAATTGACAATAAGATTATTAGTGGAGAATCTACATCTTGAGATAATGAATGAACATAGAAAGGTGTATGTTACCCACATTAGGTTCAAACCCTATAAAATTATAGATGTGATACTATTTCTTTCATTATATTCACTACATAGGAGAGTAGTTGATGATTAAAATAATAATATCTATACATCCTAAACAATTACGGAGGTTCAATAAACTGAAAGGGAAAAAATTCTAAGTAGAACTTAATTTATAAAAAGTTAGTCACCCCTAAGTCACCCCCCCTCAGGGAGACTGTATAGTCCAATGGGGATCAAAATTTGCCTCAGATGTAATATGGTTTCTTCTATTTGTATCTAAATATTTTTTATTGGTTGTTTTAATTGATCTACATGAAGTTAATATTTATGTAAGATGCATAGATTCCTCTACTAAAAGATAATAAAGGTATGCCTGCGATAAATAAAACCGATGTTATTCTTAGTTTTATTAATATGAATATTTTGGTTAAAAACATGAAAAACTAAAAGAATAAAGGATATAAAGAGAAGTGAAATTTAGGCTCTCAAAAGTAGAATAAATAGGAAAATCCACTATCTAAAGGTAAACAGAGTGGAAGCTATATTGATAAATCAGTTAGATTTAATCCTTAAGATGAAACATGCTCAAGTTGTGGTGAGTTTGATTCTATTGAAATAAGGGAATAATTTTACTCTGAAATGAAGGAATATATTAAAATTTTCCCAATTCATGTTTTTTCATATATTCCATCATTTATAAAGGGATTAAAGGATAAAAATCCCTAGATGGAATCAGAATCCAATGAGATAGTGGATGAATTGTCCAAGAAGTTCCAAAAGTATAAAAATCTCTCATAAATTGTGGAATAAATATAACAATACAAGTAAATTTAAAATAAAAAATATCTTTAGTCAAATATGAATTTTGAAAGAATACTTGTGAGAAATATATAAATTGTAAAGTTTTTTCAGAAGTTTTCTAAGCATTAAAAGTTACAATTGTGATTAATAAATCTTAGTTGGAAGTTAAATATAGATGAATAAGAGAGCTTTAAAATCACTATAGGAAGAAAGAAAGATGCATGAAGAAAATTTTAGAAGGTTAAATATGAATTTGAAGATAAATTGAAATTCTTTAAAGGTAAAAATAATAATATAAGTTTAAAGTGTCTTGAGTTAGAAATTAAATTGAGAAACGTTGATATTAATCAAGCTGTAACTTCACATGAAACTGATTAAAGAGCCACTGGAAAAATTCCTAAGGAGAGTCTTACCTCTCAAAATACTCATTCGAGAAGAAGGAAGAATGTGAAATCATCAGAAGTTCCATATTCTAATAAAATAAAGAAAAAGGTAACCCCAAGTCTTGGTAAATTATTTTTCACTAATTTCAATTATTTTAATAGTTAATGTTACAATTTAAATTCAAGATGAATATGGGTGAAGATAAATATCAATAAAACCACCTATTCTATTAACGTGGAAGTAAAAAATGAAAAATAAAGTTTTTTACAACAAGGTATTTAGAATCAAGAAGTACAAAAATCCCCATCCATAAGTCAAATTTCAATATGACGGAAGAATCCAAGGATTATTAGCTACTTTTGGTGTTGTGGAAAGTTTAGACACATGGATACTGGTTTTTGGCATAATATTTCAATAGAATATAAATTAACAAGGTCAAAAATAATGGGTATAAAAATATAATATAATATAAATAAAACATAGTGAAATTGGAGTGTACAAAATAAGGAGAATTCATTGGAATCCAATAAATTTGAATGTCTTGAAAAAATCTGTGAAAGATATGAAAGAAGTGGTCACTATTATGATAAGTTTTGGTTCACATAATTCAAGAATTATTCTACTACAACTAATAGAAGGAGATCATAAAAGCTAAAAAAATATTAATAGAAGTTGAAAGGGAAGTCTCCCTTTTGGTCGAACCAAAAAGAAATTACCAAGCATGATACACATAAGAAGAAAACCATGGAAGATTTCATTATCAAGAAAAGATGATTCTATTGTGGAAAAAAGGTCACTTTATGGATAGTTGTAAAAAAACCTTGAATTTTAAATTTAACATAATTAATATTAAGAAATAAATTGAAACAATATAAGAAAAATACAAGACAAATAGAATGGTAGAATACATCTCTCATGAGGAATTCAAGGTTCACCAGAAGATATCATAGAAGGGTAACTTATCAAAAGATAAGGAGTGGTTTAGAGGATCAAAAAAGGGTATAAAAACTCCAAAAAAATGCATGAAAATATTACCTAGTCAAGATAAGTTGGTAAATAATAAGAAATATTCATCTAAATATATAAATTTTTCTAAGAAATAAAAATCTCATTGGAAATAGAAATAGAAAAATGTTTTGAAGTTTTGTATGATAATTCGGAATGATCAGTTGGATGTAGAAAAAAAGTTAGAAGAAAATTAAGAAAAGTAAAAGAATAGTTCATATGACATTATTCCAAAAGTTAAAAAGTAACATGTATATAAAGTGAAATCTCAAATAAAGAATAAGTCCCTACTACCCAAAAAGAAATTTTCTTGGAAAACCAAGGGTGATTACATGAAGAAAATTGAGGAAAATATGAAGGGAGTTTTGGGTTAAAAAGGATTTCTCAACTCTATTTCTCAAAATTAAAGACAATATAAAACCCACTGTATTCCCATGAATATGGTGCTTAAATTTATTAAAAATTAAATTGAAGGTGATGAAATTCATGGGTGACCTTGAAAAGTATGAATATATATTTTTCCCCTCTAGGGGGAGTGGAAATGAAGCTGATGATTATGAAAAAATGAAAACATGAAGTGAAAAGTGTAAATTATGGACCATAAATGAATTTAGAAACTAGATTCTAAAAATCTGATGAATTTATGAATCAAGTACCCAAAGTAAGAAGCTCTGAACGATGATGTTTAGGTTCTTAATATAGATAACCTAGATAAGTGAAGTTACTTACATTTTAAGGTATGTTGATATTATCTCCTTTCCATTTATAAAAATATATTCTCAAACTAAGGGGAACTACCTTTATCTTCTTATGGAAATGTAAAAATAGTATCATGAAGTAGGGATAAACCTGAATTTTTAGAATTTAATTTTTTTAATTTTTATTTGATATTTACTTAAAAAATAAGTTGAATAAAAATTCATTTTATTTACCCCAGGAAGTAATATTGTGAATTGGTATCAATTGATTAAGAATTTATGGACAAATCTGATTTCCTTGTTAGTTACTCTTGTTTCCTACATTGATCATGTGTCACATACACTTTTATTTGGTTGATTCATTCATTATTTCTGTAAAGAAATTGATTTCATCCTTATATCAAATAATTGAAAAATTAATTTTAGTTCAATATAATTTAAGGGGAGAAAAAGATAAATAAATAAGAGGTCCCTCACTTATAGTTATTAGAATAAAGATATAGAAGGGACTTTTAATTTATTTCCAATAAGGGGAAGAATATGTATCATTGAATTTTGTTTTCAGTGGGTATTGAAAACAAATCCAAAGGGGGAGATTGAAGGTCCCATCAGATGGTGATGATAAAGTATTGTATTTATTTTCAATTATAGTTTTTAAGGGATTTCAATGATATTTAGAGTTAAATAATACTGAATAAGTGATTTTTTATATGGGTTTCTAAGAAGTAACACCATCATAAGTTCACACTCTGACTGGTGGAACCATTTAAATAAAGAACACCATAGATATAAGTTATTCTATAAAAAAATGAACTTGAAGAAGATCAAATAATCTGAATGGATGATTTAAGGAACTCATGACACCATAAGTAATTAAGAGAAGTGAATGGAGTGTTATTGAATGAAGAAGGATACATTCATAGAGGATTTTATATCTGAAAAATGATTTAACATCATATAATTAATTTAGTTAAAATCCATTGTATTCATGACATGTGTTGAAGGATGAAGTATCTCTGTTATCTGTATATTGATTTGAAGATATAATTTTCTCAGATTTTTATATCTTTAATATAGAAAAAATATGACTATTTTAGAAATTTTCTTCATGTGATTGACCAAGTGATGAAGGTTGAAGGAGGACTTTCTACAACAAGCACTATGAATATATGATCAATGAGATATTAAAAATATCCCATTGAATTGTAAATCCAACATATAAGGAGAATGAAGAACTAATTAAATATATTTAATATCTAAGTTTAATCTAAAATAATTTGACAAATAGTTACACAATGTAATTATAGAGAAAGAAGATATACCCAAATGTTGTGAATCTAGAATATGGATAATTGAGATGACTGGGAGTGACTCTATGAAGAAAAAAGAATCTGGGATGATCAAAAGGAAGATCCACATGGAAAAATATAAAAGTTAATCAAGATTGATACTTTATAAATATAAGGAAAACTTCACCTTATGGAGATGGTTTCTGATAAATAATTTGGAAAAGTCATGAAGTGTAGTGCAGTTTAGCTACACTTGTGGAAGTAGTATCACTGAATGATACACTAAAAATAATAAGTTGGAAGATATCTATAAGATAAAGCTTCTAAGTGAGTTGATATTGTTGATATGACTTAAATTATTGAAGTTAAGTCAGTTAATACATGAAAAGTTCATTCATCAGTAATACATCACATTGGTAGAAGTCCAACAATGATTTTGGTTGAGTCGATCACAGTTTAAGTCAATCAAAAGAAGAAAGGATCTAATATTGTACACTTTGGAAGCAGGTGAAAGAAAGAATAATAAATATATGACCATGTTGGATACTTTATCAGTGGAGGAAAAAGATGATTTTTTATCATTGAAAAATAAGGTAACTGAGAAGAGTTCAAAACTAAGGTCAATTAGTAGTTGGAAGACCAATTATGAGTGAGACTAAAAGTAAAATCACCATAAATAAAGATAGTTAGTTATTTTGAAAAAATATGGATAATGTAAATCCAAATTTTCATAAGAAAAGAAAGTTCAAGTGAATAATCCAAATTATGATGAAGAATGAAAAATGATGGATCATGAATGTGTAAAAAAAGGCATAATAAGATATAGGATGAAGTTTAACAAGTAATAAGGTGATCAGAAGATAAAATGATTAGAAGTTGAGTTAAGACCAAATGTAGAATCACCAGAATGTGAGGAAGTTATTTTTGCTAATAAATTTTCCAAATGAGAATATTTTTTCCGAATATACCTTTTATGGTATTTTATTACATCACAATTAGGTCATTATGATATCATAAAACACATTATATATTTATACGGTATTTAATTTTTACCCAAAAATTTGGCTATCTTAGAAAATTATGAAAAATTCAAGCTTTGATAATTTTGACATCTTGTTTCCAAAAATGATATCCATTTTATCTAAATAATTTTCTTAATATGTTAATTTTCATATTTGAAATAAAAATTAACCTTTATTGAAAATTGATGGGTTTTGGAAAAAATGGATTTCAAACCTTTATAAAAGTTACTTTTGACTTCATAAAAATTATATGATCATTAATATTTAATAAATTTAATTTAATAATAATATTTTACTAAAATATTATTTATTTCAAAAATGAATTAATTCATCAAAATAGATTCCTTAATTGAATTTTAATATTAACCCAAAATATTATTTCTGTTTTAAAAATACTTTACAAAGTAACAATAATAGAATGAAAATATATTAATTATTCTATAAAAAATATTTCATATAATAATAATTCTAGGGTCTTGTAACATTTACCTTTATTACACTAGAATACGCCCTAAGAGTAAGGTGTGCGGTGGTGGGGATTTCATGGGGTTATTCGGTGAACTGGGTTTGGGTCATGATCTCTTGGAGCTTGAAATTCTCCCATAAATGGGTTTTCTCATGATTAAGTTATTGGATATCATCTTGGTATTAGTCTAGGTAAAATTTGATAAATTATATCTCCCTTATAATCTCCGATAAATGAAATTTATTAGGTACGATCCTACTTGTTGAGGCCATCACTTCCTTTTTCTATGTCAAAAGGATTTGTTAAAACCCTATATTTATAATGATAATGTGATCACTATTCAAAGGCTATATTATCAATGTTAAGGATACTTAATGGTCATTTAAATTCAATTGTATATAATAATAAAAATACATGTGTTTTATATATCCATAATAAATTTAATTAAAAGAGAGTGAATTTTATTCATAAATGTTTGGGTCATTACAGACCCTATGTTATGGATTTATTACACTATTTCAGGAAAAATATTCCCGGGTGATAATAATATATTTAATATTTTTATAATTTCTATTCATATCTCATCCGACCTTGGAATATCACACCATCTCGGTTCCTAACTTCGAAAATATTACTATATATATTTCAAATATTTGCATGGAAAAAAACATAAATGTTATATATTTGAATAATTCATACTCTAATATATTTTATATTAATTAAATGTTTTTTAACAAATACTCAGAGTTATTAGGAGTTTTAAATTGAAACATGTGTTTTTCCCATATTTATTGGAGGGAGTTTGTCTATAAAATCGGGGGAAATCATTCGAGTGAGAAGAGATACTGAGGAAGAATTGAGAGTGTCATTGATATTATTGGGAATTATATAAGAGAGGAAGAATTTGACCAAAAACATTCTAAAATATTTTTTTCTCAAATATTTGAGAAGACTAAAACATTAGATTCTAAAGAATTAAAAAAAGTCACCAGACTCAAGTGACCAGAAGTTGAGAGCCAGACCTGTGTCAAGCACCAACTTATGAAAGCTTTGGATGTTGAAGATCATAGTAATTAGAGATCCAAATATAGTTTAAAAAAAGTATGTATTGGTAAATTTTCATTATAATTATATCAAAATAATCATTAGAAATCATATTTTCATCCATGAGGGTGTTTGTGGAGAACCATTGAAGACTGATGCTTTTAGTATAAACAATTCCACCAAGACTATGGGATGTAGGAATACACTGTGTGATTTTTTATAAGTGTGGTATGCATTGTGGGGCACAAATAATAATTAACCATCACCACATTTAATTGATAATAATATTTTTATTGGATAATCTATGACTCTAGATAATAATCGAATGTATAAAGGAATATACTTCTCGCATTGGAGATGATCCTTGAAATAATATATGTGTAAAAATACAAATTTCATTATCTGAATTACATATTAGAGTAAGTTGTGAGTTTCTTGATATGATCCATACATCCTAAATAATAACATATATTCAATAAAATTAAAGTAATATGAACATTAATTTGAACTAAATCTAAATAAATTTGGTCACCCCTGATTGAACCCCCTCTAAGGGTGACTTCACAATCCACTGTGAATCAAAAACTAAAACCATTGTGCTAGATTTCATGTGTTTTTATGATGATTTTATGATTTTATTCATGCTCTTGATAGATTAAATACATATAGTGTGTAGTTCTGGGTTTGAAATGTCTTATTTTCGGATCTGAAGATGAGTGCCTTAGTTTGTTCTTGTGCTATTATGAGAGATATTAGTAGATTAGAGAACCTTTAGTGGGTTGAGATATTTTGGTATTACCTTGGGATAATAGGATGAAACTTGTGTGTATTGAGTTGGGTTTATGGAATAGATAAGTTTGGTGTCATACCAGTTGGATAGTTAGTTATGGGTCATTGTTGTATAAGATAATTGAACCTCACTTTCCTGAAGGGAAAGTGAGTTGGTGTTTCTCATTTACATTAATATAATTTTTTAATTATTTTTCTTGGAACTAGGTTCATGAGATGGTGTGACCTAGGTTGAACGGATTATGGTTAGATGTTTTATATATTATATAAACACTTTATTTCCATGGGATAGAGTGTTGGGTTATATTTGTAACATGTTTTTGTTTTGTTGGAAATGAAAACACCATGGGTCCTTTGTAAGAGAGAAGTTATCTTATTATGAATGGGAAAATATTAGTGTTAGATTGTGGTTTTAGATTAGAAACTAGATCTAAGTTAGATCATGCTGTTATGGATCATAGAAGGTGACACCATGTGATACATGGTGTATTGAGGAGTATGAAGATGTAACATGCTTGGAAAATCATGTTTTGGAAACATTGATGGGTTTTGGATGCAATGGTTAAAGGAAACTTAGGATATTATATAGTGATAATATAATTTGGAATGGATGGGTTATTCAAGTATGACCATTCAATTAGTATCTTTGAATCAATGTTCAATACCCAGTTTCTCTTAAAACATTAATCATGATTAGGGAATATCTCTGATTGGTAGTTACCTAATGAAACTACCCTATTAATGGGCATGTTGTGAATCTTAAAAATTATCAATGGTGGGTTCATGGAGAAAGAGATGGTAGTTATTTTTTGGGATTATTTTTGAAATCCTTTTAGGTCCTTTTGGAAGTATAATATGTCTATGATGGGATGGTAGGATAATCTATGATGGTGAAAACTGATTTTGAAGAGGAATGATAGTCTCATGGTCTATTTGGAATAAGTGGATGTATTAGCTGGAGTGAATTGGGATATTGGAAGAGTTTTATAGATTTTTATGGGAGGAATATGGTATAGAACCAAGTGTTCTTGGAAAGTAGGAGATAGTGGTTAGGGACTACTAGGATGAGTTTTGGTTGGTCCTAAGGTTGGATTATAGCATATAATTAGGGGTTAGATATTGTCACTAATTAGAAGTGATGAATCAGGGTTGAATGAAATAAAAAAGGGATGATTGGGGTAGTTTTAAATCATTGGATTTAGAATTAGGATTCATAGATCGATATGGATTGGTTTAAATGAGTAGGGCTCATTGTGGTAGTTTTGGTGGGATGTTAGTTTTGGTTGATATAATACTTGTGGGGAAATGGTATATGTAATCCTTTTTTGAGGATCACCATACCAATATTTTGGTGAGTGAACTACATGTTAGGTTAGAGATGGTCAACATTTGTTTCATATAATTTTTGAACATAGTTTCTAGCTTGATGAATTCTATACTACTGTAGAATGGAGGTTTGATGAATCAAGGTTTGTTCCAATACCATGCTAGATTGGATGATTCATAAATGATGGTGGGTTCTGTCAATGTAATAGGTAAATGATAGGAATTATTTTTAGGTGAAAGGTAAGGTTGGTGTGACAACTAGACCTCGATGACAGCACATACACCTTGCCTTAACATGGTCGTTGGGTCCTGGCCCGCCAGGTACTACCAGTTACCCCATAGACATGTGGTCTCTACCCTAGGGCCCACCCACATGCCTGAACGGGTCATCAAACTAATTATTGTCCACATAAGCCAACACATGTCTTTTCTAGTGTGTTTCTTCCTCACTCATACACACCCTGGAAAACTTCTCATAAGGTCACCCATCCTGAATACTACTCCAGGACAAGAATGTTTAACTATGGAGTTCCTAATCAGGTAGGCTCCAAAAAGGAAGGTACACCTTGTTGACATGAGTCATATCATTTATTCATTTAACCCTTTATCATTATGGGGTGTTACATTCACCCCCCCCCCCTTTAGAGTACAACGTCCTAATTGTGGGCCCTACATCTCAACCTAGGTTGTGTACCACACTTAAGGATGGGTTTCTTCTTTGATACCAAATGTGTCAACTATGTCCCGATGATAGCACATACACCTTAACTTAACACAGATGTCAGGTCCTAGCCCACCCGGTACCACCAGTTGCCTCACAGACAAGTGTTCACCACCTTGGGGCCCACCCACGTGCATGAACGGGTCATCTAACTAATAATTGTCTTCACAAGCCAACAAATGTCCTTTTTAGTGTGATTTTTCCTCACTCACACACACAATAGTAAACTTCCCAGAAGGTCACCCATCCTGAACACTACTATTGGCCAAGCATGCTTAACTGTGGAGTTCAAATCAGGTAGGCACCTGAAAAGGAAGGTGCACCTTTTAACATGAGTTGTATCATTTATTCATTTAACCCTTATCATTTGGGGGTGCTATAGGTAGATCATCTGTGCTTTATAATGTTGATTGGGTAAAGTCATCGTGTCGAATATAGAGAATTGATATCATGAATTTTTTGTGTTAGTTTTGATAAATTTGGTGTATGGGAGAACCTTGTGGTGATTTTTCATCTATTATTGGTTATTTGAATTCATTTTGGTATCAAGTATGTTGTTTGAATGATGATTAGCATATGTTGAGTACAAACTAGGAGTTTTCAGTGAAGAGTTATTTTTGGGCATGGCTGGGTGCATGTGTAAAGTAGGCATATCCAATCAAAGTAGGAAATGGGTTGTGGAAAAAAAATTGATAATTAAATCGTGATTCATGAACCATTGTGAATTCTGTATAGGGATAACAAGCCCCATGTTGTAGATTTTTTAATGACCCGTGTTATAATGGGTTGGTAAATTCATTAAGAATTTTGATTTTTGAGATCCTAAGTAGGATGTGTTTTTTGAATTCATATTTGAATTTTTATCTCGGGAGTTGGAACATTTATTGAAGATATTTTTTCAATTGTTCAAGTGTTTTGGTTGTGTTTAGAAGTTTCAAAAGGAATTTAGAGGATTTAGACTCAGTGTGGGGTAAGAATTATGTTGCATGTTGTTGATCACACTACAGCTAGGGACATTTTGGTGTGTTATGTAGGCTGTGAAATTTTATAATATAGAAAATGGGGATGAGTTACACTAAAACACATGGGTTATTTCATTACGGGTTTTTTAGGGGAAGGGTCACAACGCAGCTCAAGTGGGATGCATTGTGAAGCACCTAATTATTTTTTCGTGGTTTTTCCTTGGAGTGAGATGTTGTGTTGTGAATCATATATTTGTATCACAACTTATCCTTAGGAGGGGTAATTGCATCATTAACCATATGTTCACACTGAAATTTTCCTCATATTCAATTTTATAAAAGGCGGTGAAGAATCATCATTCCAGGGTCATCCCCTTTCCTTCTTCAGTCAAGTAAGCACTCAAGATAGAGGGTATTCGACTGGATCCCCCCCCCCAACATGACATTATTTTTTCCATTTAATCACACCTTATCGATTCATTTTAAGGTTAATTGAAAGAGGTTTATATATGATATATCAATGTAAATCCTACCTTTGTTTCTCTTGTCATCCCTCTTTCCTCCCCCCTTTGGTTTTAGGATGTTTCATCTAGGGATTCATGATGTATTTCACTAAAACATTGGTTAATCTATTTCGAATGATGGGGATTCAGGATTTTTTGGCTATATGATGTCAAAAGAGTAATTAGGGTGATCTATTTCATTTCATTTCACTCATGGTAACTTACTTAATGATTTTTATAAATATTCTTCCAAATTTCCCATAAATTAGAGATCGTATGGGTGTTGATTCATGGGGATTTCATCAAAGTAGTGTTGGATGAATGGAATGAGTCTTACACATTACATTGGATAAATTTTTGTTTTATTATTATTATTGGGGCTCATGATCATGTTGATATTGGTTTGGGATTGGTTCATGGTTGGGCGATCATGGTTGGAGGGTGGTAACTCTATAATCAAGGTAGTTTGTTGCTTTAATAATTACCCATGTGCATATGAATGTATGTGCATTGCATGTGTGTTTATTGGGGTTTTGAGTTCAGATATTTTCATGATTCATAAAATATTTAGTAGGATTGGGTAAAGACTTATTGGAGTGATTTGGGAACACCATGCTTGGTCAAGTGTTTTTAGAGACACCCAACACTTATGTTGCAAAGGTGCATGGAGTCTAGTATCACTTGATGGACCCCTATGGGGTATTGGATTGTGGGATGTGTTTTTTTAGTAGGGGATGATATTTAGTGATCCATTTGATGGTATTCCAAGTGGTTATCCATTGAGTAATGGACCAATTTATATCATGTCTTGGGAATTGTGTGGTAAATGATATTAGATTGGATTTATACCTTGATACTCCTTGAGTGAAAGGAATGGAATGTTGGGTATGGTCCTACTGAACCATGGTAAGACATTAGGATTGAGTCACCATGTGTTTGGTTCATTGGATAAAGGAATAAGTCTCTTATAATGTGGCTAGTGGAAGTTGATTTTTATAGAGTGAGGACCTGATATCTCAATATTATGGAGATCATTTTAAGCACAATTGAAGTGTGGTATAAGACTTGACCACTAGAAGGTATCCTTGTAAGAAATTTATAAGGTAGAAAATGTGATACCTTATGGTGGTTTAAAAGGTTTTGGGAGTGTGATACCAAAGGGTTTATCAATGTCAGATATCCCTTAGTCCATGTGTGGAATTGGTGCAAGAGTAGGAAATGGAAAGTAACCCAAATCCCAATGTAAGTCTCTTTGTGGTATTTTTGGGTACTAATGTTTTTCTAGTGATGGAGGTAGATAATGGTATATGTTTATGTGAGGCAATATGGTGTAATACATGACCTGATAGTGGAATAGTGATATTGTGTGCCTAGGTGTGACAAAAAGTTTAGGATTTTGATTTTAGTATGGATTAGGGTCCCTGGATCATCATGGGTATTATGTTTCTTCAATTTATATTGTAATGTATATGTACAATTAGTTCAGTCTAGGTATGTTATGTGGGTTATGATGTAATATCATCTAGTTGGGTTATAGGTATGGATCATTATCTAGTTAAGATCTATGGAATGGTAATGTTTCCATTTATTTATTATCGGTATACCCTAACAATGTTTGTATATAAGTTAATGAAGTTGTGACCTAGAGACCTAATTATCATGGTGTAGAGTTACATAACCCCATTTATCACTCCTTCCATGTTTTGAGAGGAACATAAGAAGAGTGGTATGATCCCTAATTTTTATGTTACATGGGTCTGTCTATGTTAAGTCGTTCCCAGATGTGTAATATATATGTCATATCAATGATGAGGAAGTGGTTTTGGATAGGGGTGGGTATGGGGACCTACACCACTTAGGTGATCACAATTCTCAAGTGTTAGATAAATCTCTATGAGAGGATCCCCAATCAATCTATATTCCCAAACCTGGATATGTTACACCATTCTATACTAGGATTCCTCTATATAAGGTTGGAAATGTTATGACTTCCTCATATTCATTTATTTATTGATATGGTTATTGATAATGTGATTATTAGTATTGGATGAAGTAGGTAGAGTCGGGTATCATAGTGATCTGGTTATCACATGATGGTCTGATGTGGTTTCTTGTATGTTGCCAATTTATTTTCCTATACATATAAACACTATATATGATGGAATATATAAGGGATCCATTGGTGGTGAACTATAAAGTTATATACTCACACATTGTATAGAAACCCTGGTGTGCATGAAAATCCTATTTCAGAATTTTGGGTAGTAGGTTGTATGGTGGATTTGGTTGTAGTAGCTATATGAGTGGTTAGGAGACATGTCCATATAAGGACATAGGTGTTTATATTTATTCCTCTGGTTATAATTTTTTCATGTTTATTCTATAATTGATTGACCCAGTGGGTGATCCTTGTTGTATGTACACATGATAAACATGAAATTCAATATTTTTAGAGAATTTTATTATTTATTGATATTGATTAATTACCTATAACTATGATTCCTTGTTCATACCCTCTTATTATATGTTTTTTTCATTTATCTAGTATTATATGTAGTGATACTGAGAGTTTAGTATCTCCATATTGAATATAGACTCTCATTACTATTTGATGGTCTTCGGAATATATAGAGTCACAAATGATGTGATACAGTGCCACCGTCTTGGCCATAGTCTAGGTCTAGGTGTTATAGTGAAAGAAACTATATAGAGAGGTTATATTTTTCATTAATCTTATAGAAATAAATTTTTTTATTTTTAAGTCAATGTGATACCAACTATACATTAAACAAATAAAATTAAAATATAATGAAATTAAAAACTATAAAAGGATTTATGGTTAGGATGAGTTTTCATATGATTGAATAATGAGAAAATACATCAAGGAATTGGATGTAGAGGACTACATTAAAGATCAAGTCATTCAAAATAAAAATTGCGTATTTTAAATCTTATTTTATTATTTTATGGTAACAGGAGTTATTATAAATAATGGTAATTAAAAATAAATTAGATGATGGATTTGATACACATATTTATGAGTTTATCTAGTTCTATAACATGGTTTGAAAAGAAGATAATGATAAAAGGGGTTTTATGTGGGATAAAAAAATTTACCCAAGTTATTTTTTAAAGTATGAAGGAAAGAGTTCATATCACCTTTTAGTGGAATTTTTAAAGACCAAAAACTTATTTTCATAATATTTCTTCTAAAACATGGAATACCATACAAGATATATAGTTTTATAGTTTATTTGTTATGTGTTACTATAAAAAATTAAGTGTTATTTTCTAACACAAATAAGATTTTGTTTCTTATAAATATATCTGAGAGATAATATAGTTTCTAAGATATTAGTGGTTTTATATTTGGACTTAAATAAGTTGAAATTATAATAAATAAATGATTATACCATTTAAATTTAAATTGAATTTTACTTCATATCCTAAAAGTCCTTAGGATATTTTAGTAATGAAAAATAATAATTTAAAAAGTTGTATCATATTTAGTCACCAAATGATCTTAATAATGACATTGAATTTAAAATTTCCATGATGATGATGAATGTAGAAAGAGTTCTAAGTAGAAAAAAATTATTAACATCATAACATTAGATGTTGTGAAGTAAATTTTTTTGAGTATTCTGATCTAAGAGTTGAGGATCAAGATTATTAATACAACCAAGCCATTTTTCAAACAATATTTCTTAATATATTTTACTCACTAAAGGAATATAGTGGGAAGTTCTTTTAGATATCCTCCTAGATTTGTGAAAATAATTACAATGAGATGTAATAAGTTCAATAAAGCCCTAAATGTTCAGAAAACACAAGTCCGCTCTAGTGGTAAATCATTTGGAAAATTATTATATGGGAACTTATATATAGGTTTTCTAGTATTCCTAAAGGATTTTCATAATATAAAAATGTATCATGTTATATAAAAATAAAGTCTCAACTTTATCATTATTTCATGTTGGATACATAAAATCATGAAGTGAATTGAAAATCAACCTCTCAAAGTTTGACTTTGAGTTCTCTTTAATTGATGTTCATCTTAGATTATCATAGGTTATGATTAAATGTTAAGGTTAAAAAGGCTAGTATTTCATATAGAGATATGAAGTACGTTGTTGTGACACAAAATGATTTTTTTGTGTTGGATGACCTGCCAAGTATACCACATGGAGTGTCATATACTGTGTCTTTTTTATGTTAGGAATACATATTTCATATTGAATCCATAGACCATCGGTTAAACAAGATACCTAGGATTAGAACCATTATAATTTGATACCTTTCTTATGAAAACCTTGATAGTGATCTTATTATGGAGTGGTTGGTCATGCTATTAATTATATCCCTGATTGATTTTAATCAAGATGTGATTTTTTCTCTCATATTATGAGTACGATATTTGGGCCCTTGATTGAGTTGGACTGAAGGAGTGTAAGACTATACCTAGATATGTTAAATGTAATGTTCTTATATATTGGATGGAGAAAATGTGACGTGATCGTCTATCTGGGTGAATGACATGTGATTTGTTCATCTATCCAGACATACTATACTTGTATAATCCACAATGTATTAGTGGTTATATGGTATTGAAATACTCTATTCAATTTGGTCACTCGATGTCTTGGAAAAATGGATTATATTATTAATTATACTTATATATTATATATATGGTATACATATGTATAGAGATAAATGTGTTTAATAGAGACGCCCCAAAACCCAATTTAATGTGAGTAAAACTAATTATTGTTTAGAGATTGATCTTAGATTACATTTATATATTAGAGAATATATAATTATATTAATTTCTAAAAATTTACATGGGGTCATACTTTTTGGTTGATTGAATGAGGATTAGGTTTTATGAAACATAAAGAGTTTCTCTAAAAATGATTTAAAGTTTAACCAAAAAGAGTTTTAGATGAATATTCACAAATTATTTCATATGACGTGATACATGGTGAATGATAGTTTTCTAAAAGATTTAAGGATATATCAAAATGTGGTTTTGGATATAGTTTCACAACTTATTATATATAATATAATAAATGGTGTGTTGGAAAAAAATATTTGAGGATTCGATGGGAGTGGGTGACTAATGGATATATACCCTAAATCATAATGTATATATTATATGTATTCATGTATATCATAATGTATGACATGGGTATGTCGTGCTATATTACATATATAAAACCAAGTAAATTCATATACCTTGGTATGGGATATCCTATGGTGTGATATAGAGATATCGCACCACTCCCTTACCTATATAATAGTATACAATATAGTGATATCTTAGGGTTGTGATATGTATCAATTATATAATATGGTTTATATGGAAATAAAACATTAGTTCATGTTCATATTTCTTCTCAAAGTATTTCTATAACTGATTATATATGTTTCATATGATGAAATTATTGGGAGAATCAAATGAATTAATTTAAGTGTTAAATGCATGAATGACCAAGTGGTTACTAATTATTTGTAACCACATTACATTATTCTAATGTTTATGGAACATTTAAAAAAATTCTATGATGACTTGGGGAGAATTTTCAAGGCATGCATAAAGAATTACAAGGTAATTATGATGATATGATTAGTGCATGTGTGTGAAAATGATTCTCCCTACCTCCAAGATATCTTCTCTTTCTTCCTTTATACTTTAGGTACAAGAATTCAATGGATGAATGTAAAATCCTACCCAACCATTGGATAATTCATCAATACAAGGATACCTTTAGAGGAAATTTTCCTTTGGATACTTCTATGTGATCTCCATCAAGCATGAAATTTAAGTAAAAAATTATAGATATCTTCAATTTATAAAATGTTATTTATTTTATATTGTTCATTTTTTGGTTTAAAAGAATATATAATCTTGGTTTATGGTTTATTATGTACTTTTCTACATGAATAAGTGTTATTAAATCCTAAGAAAATCAATATTATCTTGGAAAATTAGGTTCTTTGTGGCCTTTATTGGGTGATACGATTCGGTTTTTAAGTTACAAACACTTTAAAAGGTGTCCATCTCATGGTTGATAACTCAAACAAAGTTATGAGGTTTTATACAAGGTTATGTAATGTACCATTAAGAGTAATTCACTATGGGTGATCCATGTAACCCATTGTTTATAATAACTTATAGATGTCGGGTTACCTATGAGGGAGAACCTATATTATTAAAATGGGTTTTTAATAATAGCCTCATAAGACGAGATATAATTATAAAGGAATATCTACCAAGGATAGACTAATTGGGTAACCTCATAACAAGCAGATTTCATAGAGGGTGAGTATTTTATATGAGTAACTAATGAGACAATTTTTATAGGTCATAATTGAATGATGATCAGTGAGATGATAATGGGATTAAGGCATTGAGCTATGAGGGCCTCATATTATTATGAGTGATTACCTGATAAGGGTGATAAATAATGAGGATGGTAAAAATAGGTCAATTTCATGACCATGATATGTGGGATTATGTATTTTGGGTTTGGAGCCTACAACACCTAAGATTTGATTTCCATAATGATGGGAAGAGACCAATATCATAGAGCCCTATTGATTATATCAATTAAGTTATTCTTATTATTGTAACACCCAAAGATTTTAAAAAGAGTAACATCGTATTTGATAGAATATATGAGATGAAACACCAATCTTGGAAGAGAATATAACACCTCAATACTTTACTGTTAATTTTTTTTTAAATAAAATTAATCTCTTTGATATATTTTAATGCATGCAGTGCTAGATTTGAACGAAATGTGATACTCTATTAAAATATTATTATTTAAACATTACCATTATCACCTAGATGTTAAATTTGAAGGTATGAATAATACTAACTAAATAATGAAAATTTTAAGGTTTATATATATATAATAAATTGAATGGTTATCTATTTATTATAAATAAAATAAGAATCATTTAAAAATAAATAAATTTTTCCTGAAAAAATTATATTTTTTTAAAAGGTACTCTAGTTGCAATTTGAAAAAATAATTTAAAATTAATTTTTAAAAATTTTAAAAAAATTATTTTAAATAATAAACATAATTTTTTAAATCTACATATCAAAATTATCTTTGGGTTAATTTTTGATAATTTTCTGAAAATATCGTTTTTGATGAATTGTGAATAATATTGAATTTTAATTGAAAATTGCCTTTTTGTTTAAATTTTTTATAAAGTTAAATTATATGTTAAATTGGTTTTAAAGTAAAAATATTTAAATAATATATCTATTAATCCAATTTAGGTTATTTATATCATTTTCATATTTAATTTTTAAATAAAAACTTTGTAAAATTTTGAACATTTTCTCTTTAAAAACTCGCTTTCTCATCACATCTGCTGGATTGATTTTAATTTAGATTTTACCACTTATTTGAATGTAATTTATAAAATTGATTCCATATTTTTAATAATAATAATTTATATAATCTAATAAGTACAAATTAATTTTTTAACATAATAAATAGTGAAAATAGTAAAAAATAATTACTGAAGTTAAAGTTAAATTAGGGTTACCAAGGGGGTTAGACTAAAAAGATAAGGGTTTAAATTACCTTAAAACTTGTCAAAATATTAATTTTGGTCATATTTAAACCTTATACTTCCCAAGTTATAATATATAGTCATTTTGAATCCTTTTTCATGTGAATGACTTTATCATTTTGGATTCTTCTGGGAAATTTCAATGTGATTTCCAAGAAGATCCTCTTTCCCTACTTATAAAAGGGCACTCTATATCCACACTTATTAACACATTTCAATAACTTTGACTCAACAAATCCCTAAAAAATTCTCTAACTAATATCCTTATACACAATTTATAGCTAATGGTCTTCCAAAATGATGATTCCCTAAGAGAAGGTAATCGTCTTAACAAATCTCTTCTGTTCACTTTCTCAGTTCTCCACATTTAATTATGTATTAAAAATTAAAAAATACTAAAAAAGTATCTAAAATATAATGATATGTTATTATGTTAATGGTATAACCAATATCCATCTCCACTTCCATCAAATGAAAAACGAAATCGTCAATCGTGTGTAAGATAGACTATCACCTCACGAATCGATGTAGTTCGTTTTCTATCACTACCTTTCAAGGATGGATATAATGATAGTTTTAAAATATTTATATGATATTTATGATATTATTATAATTATTTAATTATCATATCACATATAACTTCTTACTTTTCATTCTATGATAGATATGATAGCGTCACTCATGTGTAGAGTGGACTACCACCTCGTGAAGCGATGTGAATCATTTATCGCTTACACTTTACATGGAAGGTAGTAAGTATAAAAGTTTAATTTATATATGTAATATATATATATATATATAATTATATAAATTATATAAAATTAATATATAATACACTTTCTTACCCTTCACCCTTTAAAGTAATGATATCGTCGCGCGTGCGTACGTACGGCCTACCGTCTCCACGAAGCGATGTGATTCATTTTCTATGTCCAATTTTAATGAATGGTTATAAGTATATATCTGATGAAAAAAAAATTATCTCATTAATATCATTTTGGATATTATGTAACTATATACTATGTACAATAATCATATCGTTCATGAAAAAACACACATGAGAAAACAAGGCAATTAACACCTGAAACAACAAAAATAATGAAATGTTATTAACAAACGGGTGGTAAAGTGTTATAATAGGATAATATATGGTATTATATATATAATTTTGGTTCTTTAAAATATTTATAATAAACCTATATTTATTATACATGATGTTCGGACACATACGAAGGAAGTTGAACCTGTAGTAAGGGTTTCTCGTCTCACTTTTACTTATATGAGACATGCACCATATTCACCACTTAATCCTTTGTTTAGTGTATATAATTCCATTTTTGATATAATATATCATAAATATATTTCAATTTATGGTATTTGACGATTTTATTTTATGTTATTTCTTTCATTGGGCTTATGATTCAAATTTATTGAAGTTGTAAGGGTTTACTTTACAATCTCATCATTATTCAGGGATGTTTTTATTTAAGTCTACATTGAGGGAATAATTTGATATTTATATATTAAACTCAATATATGTTATTGTAATATGGTTATTCATTACCTTTTTTAAGTTATAGTTCCATTTTTTCACTCTTTGGTTCTTAAAATATTTGATAAAATGTTTTTAAGAAAATATGACATTATTTCTCTTTTTTTATCAAAATCCATGTTTACTATATATGTTTTTAGAAATGTTTTTAAAATTTTCCAAATTATTTATTAAGAAAATTTTTACCAATTTTTTCTTTTAAAAAAATGTTTTCAAATGAATCTTCATGACATTTTCAAAACAATACATGTTTGGATTTTACAAAAAATTTGTAAATAATATTTGTTTTAATGTATACGGCATGAGTGGAAATTTATTTCATCATGAACACTAAATGTTTTAAATCTTATGTTACAAGTTTTAAAATTTTATTTTCAAATAAACTTATTGTAAAAAAAATTGTGTACATTTTTTTCAAAATGTTATTTTCAAAGTGCAAAGGATACTTTCCTCAAAAATGTTTTTAATGAAATTTTTATGATATTTTTATTCACTAATGACATAAATCCTTTTTTTTATTTATGATCAAATGGAGATATGTTTTATTGATACCATACTTATTATTTATCTTGATGGTTTATGATCATTTTTAATGAGGATATACAATTTTATTTCCATTCACCATATTAAACTTGATGGTTTAGGATTATTTTTATTTATTGGGGTATGTATTAACATTTTATATATTATTTTTTCAATAAGAATGTTTGTGATGATTATGTTTTACCCATTTTATATGAGGAATTCATTTGACTTATTAAGTGGTAGGTGGGGTTTAGAGTTATATATCCTCTAGATGTATTGATAGGTCTCATGAGACAAATTAGCTTAGGTATTTGGATGTGGCCTTAACCATTTATGTAAGATGTCTTGGAATGATGTATTCCTGGCATGAGGAATTGATAATATGTTTAAGATGTTATGCATTATGCATTCCATCATTATGATTTAATCTATTTATATTCCATGTGATTATTCGATTAGTTATAATATCCATGGTTAAGTATCAAACTCATGTGATTAGTTTTATGTAATTTTTTAATCATCTTTTATTTTTTCCATATTATGGTCAAGTAATTGATTAAATGTATTTTTTCAGATATTTACCTTATCATGCTGATTATTCCTTCTTTATTAATTATATGTTTAGTTGTACGTTTACCCTTTCTGAGCATCTTAGGTCACCCCTTTTTTATGTTTTATTTTCCCTAGGGTATGAGGAAGTGTTTTTTTATTGATATGAAGAGTTACACTAAGGGTAATATTGGAATACACAATAAAAATATAATGTGTTTTATGTTTTAAAATATAATGTTAATTTCAAGTATGTATCTAGTTTACGAAGAATACTAAACTATCCAGCCCTTCAAGAAGCAATTCCTTGTATCTTATGACAATGTAATAAATCAGACACCAGCTTCGGGCTACTGGGTCAAGGTTGCTGAATCAGTATCAGTGGAAGCTTAGTAAAAACAATGGGAACTATATTTAGAAAAACATATATTAGGGAATATAATCCTATGATATAATTTTAGGATAGATATATAAGAACATCCAAATGTTTTGGAAAAATAAGAAATTATGTGGTTTTTCCTAGAAATACATCCATATCTGGATACTACATGTAGAAATGGTTCTATTATAGATGTACCTAGAGGTAATAACCTCAAAAAGTGTGCATATTGGGATTGACCCAATCATCACCTGGTACATGAAAATGATCCTTACTGTGAAGCTACTTTAAAACTCTCATGGGATATGTTCAGGATAATTCACATTTTATTTAAAAAACTTTATAAATGATTTTAAAAATAAATATATCCCCCAAGAAACCACATTTATGATTATTAAATTATCTATGCATATATTTTTTAATTTATGTTAATTTATTCTCTATTTTTGGGATGATACATTATGTTTCATTATGTTATGATCAAATCTAGTGTATTTGATTATTTATAAATGGAACATAATTTAAGTAATGAGAACTATATCAATTCACATACTCCATATGGGGATTTCCCCTAGGAAATATAATTAAGCTAAAGCTAGATCTATAGATGGAACGAATCAAATTATAACCATATTGGGGAAGCTGAATCAGGTTAAGAGTAATAACTTTTCCCATATGGATAATCCTACTGATCCACCATGTGGTATAACAATGTTAGACTACTTAATTCACCAGCAACACCCATCATTCGATGGGACTACAAATCTATTTTTAGTTGAGAAATGGATAAGTTCCATAGAGAAGATATTTCTCACTCTATGGAGTACTGAAAGGGATAAATTTTTCATGGAATTTATCTTATCTCATGAGATGTGGATCAATAATGGTAATTAATTCAAAACTCTAATGATATAGAAGAAGTATAGAACATGGAATGGAAGGATTTCAAGGTACTCTTCTTGGAAATATATTTTCCTCATGAGAAATGAGCGGATATGGAAATACGGTTCTTGAGTATAATATAGAAATAAGAGGAAGATTTTCTAAGTATGAAGCTAAATTTACAAGGATATCAAGGAATGTTTTGGACTATGTACGTAATCCAAAGTGAAAGATTGGTTGTTTCTTTTATGGTTTTAAAATAATCCTTATAAGGACACTAATCTCTCAAAATTTCTCATCAAATGAGGACATAGTATCATATTATATCAGTAAAGTGAAATAATTCTCCAAGTTATAAGGATTCAAAGGGAATAAAGAGAAGAATAGGAAGGTAGAGTAAAAAAATGGATAAAGGGAATAAGGGAAAGAATGATTTCCCCATATGTTATATTTGTGGAAAGAAGTACATTGGTGTATGCCTAAAAGGAAAAATATTTTTCTTGAAGTGTGGAGAAAAAGGCCATCATGCTCATGAATGCAATGGTAAGGTAAATTCTCTCAATGTACATTTCTTTAACTATAATGGTATGGATAACTATTATAACCAATTCCCCAAGAATCAAGGGAATGTACCTAAAAATAAGCTAAGGGTTAAAGGTCAAGATTATGTTATTTATACAGCCAAAGTGTAATGATTAATGTTCTTGTATATTTTGATCTAATAAATGTGTTTTAAAAGTATTTAATTTATTATATTATTTTTATAATAATTATGAAATGTCTAAGTACTATACTACAATATTATTTCATTAAGGATTTGAGAGCATATTTTGAATGGTACTGATGACCAGGGAAAACAATTCAGCAGTAAGTTGAACTTCTTGAAAAATACATGATTGATGGAGGATAACCCTTAATATGTTCATGATGTTGAGATACTAATGATAAAGATGATTTTATGAAGGTATGGTAACCTTTAAGGTTTATCTAATCTTTGATGTTGAGGTAATTATGGGATATTACAATTGGGTATCATTATTGTTATTATATTATTATAGTTTCATAAAAAGTACAACAAGTATGATAGGTGACAACCCATCATATTTGGAAAGGTCATAGGTCTTGAACCAACAACTAAAGGGTGATAAGGATGAAGATCCTACTAGTGGCCTATATAATGTTTCAGTTAATAAGTAATTATTTTTAATTAATTGATTTTTTGGATAAATTCTTATGGAATGGATTAGGTTAAACTTGGGGTGTTACTGTTGAGGTTTAGTGATTAATATATATGAAAGTACTTTTCTCTCTTCTATAGATCTTATGATCCATATAAAGTTAATTTTAATGCTTCATGCATAAAAAATTCATCTAGGATATTCATTTCTTGCAGTAAGAAATGAAGTGTAAAATAATTTAAGAACAACAAAAAGATGAAATTATGCATGTAAAATAAAAATATATCAAGTATATTTCCTTATGTTCTTTGTCTAGATTATCATAGAATCCCCCAACTTTAGGAAAACTGGTCTAGAAAAAAATGTTATTTTATTACCTTTATATCTGATGAATCAAGTGGTCTTTTAAATAATCAAATATTTATAGTTTTTAGGTCCTTAAATTTCCATTGGTTATTAACTTTATTTTGATCAATTATCTCTATTAGTCACTATAATTATTTATTATTTTCTTACATCTCTATATCTTCACCTCCCATCTATGTTATCCTATATGGAAACCTAGTTATGTGATATTCCAGATGACCTTCATACTTACTTTTCTCTATTATAAATAGAAAAAAATAACCCTTCCCATGATGTGGGATTTCAAGAAGGTTATTTTCAAATTTTAAACCCTTGATTTCAAAGATAAAGATTAAATTATGAAGATGAAATTTATTTAAGGGGCCAAAATGTAACACCTTAAGATTTTTAAAAAATGAACATCATATTTGATAGCATATATGACATTGAAAACCAATCTTAGAAGATAATGTAACACCAATATACTTTATCATATATTTTTTAAAATAAATTCAATCCCTTTGATATATTTCAATTCATGAAACACCAGGTTTTAATGAAACATGACACTCTATTAAAATATTATTATTTAAAAATTACCATTATAGTCTAGCTGTTTAGTTGACGGGTATTAATAGTACTAACAAAATTATGAAAATTATATGGATTAAAATTATATAAAATAATCTCTTAATTTTAAAATAAACTCAATTTTTATCTATTTATTAAAAATTAAATAAGAAACATTTTAAAAAAATAAATTGTTTGAAAAGTATATTTTTCTAAAAGACGGTCCAGTCGTGCCTTGTGAAAATAATTTAAAATTAATTTTTACCACATTTATAAAATTTATTTGATAAAATAAACTTAATTTTTGAAATATACATATCAAAATTCTCTTTGGGTGAATTTTTAATAATTTTCTAAAAAGATTATTTTTTGATAAATAGTGAAAACCATGAATTTTAATTGAAAACTACCTTTTCATTTAAATTATTTATAAAGTTAAATTATATTTTTAATTGGTATTAAATAAATTTAGTTAAATTATATATTTATTAATATAATTTAGTTCATTTAAATCATTTTCATATTTAATTTTTATATAAAAACTTTTGTAAAATTTTGAACATTTTCTCTTTGAAAATATGCTTTCTCATATCATATGTGGGATTAATTTTAAATTAAATTTTTTCACATCAATGGATGGAATTTTAAAAAATGTATTCCATATTTTTAATAATAATAATTTATATTATCTAATAATATTAATGTAATTATTTACCATAATTAATAGTGAAAACTGTAAAAATTAATTACCACGATTAAGGTAAAAATGGGTTTACTAATGGGTAAAAATAATAAGATAAGGGTTTAAATGACCTAAAATCTTGTAAAAATGTTATTATATGGTCATATCTCTAAATTATACTTATAAATTTTTAATCTAGCGTCAATTTTAAGATTTTTAATGTGAATAAATTTATTATTTTTGATTCTTTTGGGAAATTTCCAATTAATTTCCAATAAGGTCCCATTTCCCCACTTATAAAAGGGCACTCAATTCCCCCACTTATTCACACCTATAAATACATTAGGCTCAAAAAAAACCTAAAAATTATCTTCCCAAAATACTTATTCACATTTTATAGCTATTGGTCTTCCCAAAGACCAACCCTAGGGTCCTTAAGAGGTGATCCAAATGATGTTTCTCTAAGAGAAGATAATCATCTTAACAAATCTCTTCCATTATCTTTTTTCTTTTTCCAACTTTAATTATGTATTAAAACTTACAATATAATAACCCAAATATATCCAATATACTTATATGTTATTATTTTTATATAATAATCTATATATATCTCCACTTCCATCAAATGGTAAACAAAACCATCGATCATGTGTACGGAGGACTACCACCTTGTGAACCGATGTAGTTCGATTTCCATCACCACATTTCAAGGATGGGTATAATAATATATTTAACATATGTATATAATATTTATTATATTATTATACTTCAATATTAATCATATCACATATACCTTCTTACTTCCCATTCCATGAGGGATACGATAACGTCACTCGTTTGTATGGAAGACTACCACCTCATGAAGCTATGTGATTCATTTTTCACATATTCATTACATGGAATGTAGTAAGGATTAAATTTTAATTCATATATATGATATATATTAAATTATATAAATTATATAAAATTAATATATAATACACTTCCTTACCATTTTTCCCTTTAAGGGAATGATATTATCGCTCTTGCGCACATACAGTATGTCGTCTCTACGAAGCGATGCGATTGATTTTCTATGTCCAATTTTCAATAATGGTTATAAGTATTTATATAATGACAAAATATATTTATAAAATTAATATCATTTTAGATATTATGAAACTATATCCTATGTAAAATATCCATAACTTTTATAATAAAACACGCATGAGAAAACAAGGCAATTAACACCCAAAATAATGAAAATAATGAAATATTATTAAAAAATGGGTGGTAAAATATTATAATATGATAATTTATGGTATTATATATATGAGTATAGTTTTTTATATGTTTATAATAAACCTATATTTATTATATAGTAGTTTCGGACACATGCAAAGGAAGTCAAACCTGAGGTAAGGGTTTCTCGTCTCACTTTGACTTTCATGATACATATATTCACCACTTATTCCTTTGTGTGATGTATATACCACCCATTTTGATATGATATATCTTGAATATATTTCTATTAATAATATTTAAAGTTTCAGTTTAAGTTATTTTATTCATGGGACTCATGATTCAATTTTATCGAAGTGGTAAAGGTTTGTTTCATAATCCCATCATTATTTAGATATTTTTTTAGTCTAACTTGGGGGAATTATTTGATATTTATATATAAAACACAATATATTTTATTATAATCTCATTATTCATGAAATTTATAAATTAATAATACCATTTTTATACTTTGGTACTTAAAATTTTTGAGAACATGTTTTCAAATAAAATCTGACTTTCTTTCTCTCTTTTTCATCAAAATCCATGTTTTCTAAAAATGTTTTTAGTAATACTTTTATCCTTTTAAAAATGATTTATTAAATTAAAATTTACCCATTTTTTCTTTTTGAAAAATGTTTTCAAAAGGATCTTTATTTTGTTTTCAAAACAAGTCTTGTTTGGATTTTACTGAAACTGCGAAAGGAATCTTTGTTTTAACATGTACAGCATGAAGGGAATTTTATGTCCTAGAGATCACTAAATGCTTTAAATATTATTTTACAAGTTTTAAAAGGATATTTTAAAAGAAAATTATTTTTAAATAAAATTATTTTCAACATTTGTTTGTAAATTGTTTGTTTTTAAAAGTCTATCTTCAAATGTCAAAGGATACTTTCCACAAAAAATATTTTTCATGGCATTTTTATAGAATTTCTATTCCCCAAAAATATTAATCCTTTATTTTAATTGTGATCAAATGGGGATATTTTGTATTGAAACCACCCTTATTATACCTCTAGATGGTTTATATTTAGTTTGAAAATGGATGTACAATTTTATTACCATTTACCATATTACTATGGATGGTTTATGTTTATGTTAATTTATTAGGTTAAATATTAACATTTCATATGTTATTTTTTCAATACAAATGTTTATGATGATTATATTTCACCCCTTTCATATGAATAATTAATTGTAATTATTATGTTATGGGTGGGGATTAAAATTATATAGTCTCTCGATACAGCAGTAGCTATCATGAAACAAACTATTTTTCCTATTTGGATGAGGCCTTACCCATTTATGTAATATGTCTTGGAATGAGGCCTTGGTGGTAATAAGTCTTCGTATGAGGTCTTGAAAGTATGTTTAATATGTCTAGAATTATTCATTCCATCATTATGATTTTAGTTACTAATATTTCATTTGATTATTCAAATAGTTAGAATACCAATGGTTAAGTCTCAATCTCATGTGATTATTTATATGGAATTATTTGATAATATTATATTCCTATCATATTATTATAATGTTATTGATTAAATGGAATGTATTTCAGTTATTCTTCATTTCATATTGATTATGTATTATTTATTCATGATATCTTTCATTGTACTCTTACCCTTATTGAGCATCTGATCTCACTTCTTATGTTTTATTTTCCCTAGGATATGAGGAAGTGATTTGTGATTGATATATAGGGACATTATAAAGAGAATAATAGAATTATAAAATAATATTATATTTGAATTTTATTTTTTACAATTTAATGTTAATTTTAAGTATGTATCCAGTTTACCAAGACAACTAAACTATTCGGTTCTTCAGGATGTCATTACTTATATCTTATTCCAATGTAATAAAGAAGACACTGACTTTGGACTACTGGGGTAGGGGTCACTACAGTGATGAATTTAGTGATATTAGCTGAGGGATATGAGTCAATTTTATCAGAATGCATTTCCACATGAGTTGTAGTGGGATATAATGGAAATGATTCCATAATGGGAATCTATCAAGAGTGGTTTTGATATCTTGATGTTTGTGTTGCCATGACATACTAATAAAATTAAGAGTTGGATGGAGGTTGGTCTTACTATTTAGAAGGTTTTCAAGGGATCTAGGCATGTATACCACTATGATAAGTAGAATATGGAATGATTTGAGTCTAAAACTAAGCCTACTATGTCATAGAATCATAATAGTTTAAGAAAACAACTAACCATTCATATCATTATTTGTGGTACATCATTCACCATAAATGATACCTCATTAATTGTTTTTATTGTTTATGGTACCTCATTCACCATAGGTGAAAACTCATTCCCTTGTGATTTTATATTATTAGTGATACCCTATTCACCATTGGTGATTGATCAATCACCGATGTTGATTATTTTTTATGATTCCAAATTCATGACAAGTTATATCCCATTCATATAGTTTACTATTGGTGATACCTCATTCACTTCTATTGATTACTCGTTCACCCATATTGATCTATTATTGGTGATAATTCATTCACTGCCTATTATAACCCATTCACCCATGCTGATTTATTATTATTGATTCTTCATTCACCATAGTTGATATCCAATTCACCATATTATTATCAATGATACCTCATTCACCAATGGTGACAACTCATTCACCCACACCGGTATTTTATTGTTTATACCTCATTTATCACTAGTAATAACTCATTCACCCATGCTAATTTATTATTGATAATTCATCATCCACCATAGGTGATGTAATATTTACTTTGTTTATTATTTTTGATATATAATTCACCACATGTGATACCTCAATCACCTAATAAAGTTATTATTGGTTGTACCTCATTCACCACATGTGATCTCAGTCACCATTGGTGATCTCATTATAATTTTATAATTATTATGAGAAGAGATAACTTATTATCTCGTGTTCTATATTATAATGATATATCATTAACTCATGTTATTTATTATAGTGATAAATCATTCACCATTGGTTATTATTATGAGAGGTGATAACTCATTTAACCTCTTAAATGTGATTAAGACTTGGGAGTATTCGTCATATATCCAGCAATGTTTAAAGCGGGTGTGAATCAACTATTTGTAACTTCTATAGTACCCAATAGTTTGAATGGTGTTATTCTTCTAATATTCCTAGCCTTTATTTTTAATAGAACATGAATTTATATATATATATATATATATTGGTTGTTGTTTGGGACACCATTGCTAGTGGGGTACTAAGTTTTATACCACACCATACACATGAATCTCAGAATATGTTCTGACCAAATTGTTGATATACAGGTCAGGGGATGGGTCATTTTATGGGTAACTAGGCTAGAGGAGCTTAGTGGGAATATAGATAGTTCTAAGGCAAGGCTGAGGAAAATAGTCGGGTCTCCTTCAATATTTTATTTTATAGTAATTTTTATGTATTGTATATGATCAAACTATTAGGAAGTCTTGCATTGTTCTATAATTCTATGTCATTTCATGGGTTTCATTTTTTGTTTCATGGTGTATGATTTTGTTTATAATTATTCCACCTCTGTAAATACACCTGGTTTTACTCTAATTCTTATCAAGTTTTGAACATTTTATTTAATATTATATATTTTAATGATACTAGGGATATATCCTACCCATGTGGTTTTATTCTAACCTCACTGTTAGTTGGAAACATTGAGGGTACATGAAGTAATTTCAAAGAATATGTGGTTCTCTAACTCATGTTTCACTGGTGATGGTGGACTAGGGATTTTTCAACAACCATCGAAATAATTATTTTTCTTATAATATAATTATATTGAAGTATTGATCCCATATGGAAGTTAAAATGAATTCATATAATTTCTACTAATTAATGAAAAAAATAGAAGTATGTACCAAATACGAAATATGTATTAAAAAATGCTAAGGTGAATATTATTGAAAAAAATGTTAAAATTGTGATTGAAACAAAGCTATAGTGTCATATTTTTTCAAGTATAGGAGACAATCAAGAAGTACATGATGAAGAAAAATTTATGGAAAACCAAATTGATATGATATATGAAAATATTTTCCATCCTTAAAAATATTTTTTCGTGATCAGCTAAACAATCATTGAGGATTTCAACGTAATCTGTTGAGTTTTACTAACTTATTATTGAATGAAAACATACCACATTTGAGTGAGAAAGTTGAAACAATAACATTAAATGAAACTATTTCATAAGACTAAAAATATTAAATTAAATAATTTATTGACTAATAATGACTAAATATAGATAATATTTATAAAATACTTGAGGGAAGATAAATTTCTAAAAACATGAAATAATTAGAATTAATAAAACTATACAAATACAGTTTATAAAGTATAATTAAATACTGGATATTTTAAGAAACAATTGAAAACTCACTATCTATTAATATAGAGTATAATAAAATTAGTAGATAAACAATTATAAATTTAAAATTACCATTTGAATATGTTACTTTATAAATTCGGAGAATCATCAACAATTGAATCATTAAAACCACTAGAAATTTGATCTTAAATAGATAGAAAATCCATGGTATCTCTCAATGGTGAATCCTATCTCAGAACCAGTGACCCTAAAATGGAATGACATCAGTTTTTTACCCATTCATCACCCCTGAATCAAATAATATATAACAAAAAACTATTCCATGACAATTTTAGACCTAGAAATTTTGGAATCATACTTGAATTCTATATCTCCTTTAGATTGAATTGAATGATATAAAATATTTAACTATGATACATTATCTTAATCAGAAAAATTTAGAACTCTATTGTGACATGGATATAAGGGTAGAAACCCTTCAAATATTATTAATATGATTTCATGAACAATCCCCTTATAAACAACTCATAGATAACTCTAATAATTCAGTGTAAATACAATGGTGAGGATCCATTAATTTTCCAAGATATATGAAAGCCTAACTCTAACATGTCCAACCCTAATTCCCCATAAAATATAATAAAAAACCAATTTCAATCAATATCCCATATATAAAATTCAACAATGAAAATTACATTTTTAATTTCAACATATTAGTTAATATTATATCATCCCAATCAATAATGGAATTAAATTCTCAAAAAAATGATATTTCAAAAATATTTAATTTTATATTTCCATGCCCAAATTATTTAATATAAAATAATTTCAAAATAAGAAAATATAAAATATAAAATAAAAACACTAAAAAATCATTAATAGACTCAAAAACTAATATATATTCATAAAATATAAAATAATTAATATTTGGGAACATTAGCATTAAAGAACAAAATAAAAACTGTTTCTTATCAAATATCCAATTAATAAAGAAATAACATACCAAATCTTTCAACATATGAATTTAAATAATTATATTCCATTTGTATCCAAAAAATCACCAAGAATTGATATAAAAATATGTGGAAAACATAAACAAATAAGGCTCATCAATAACTAACTCTATAGTATCAAAAATAAGCACTAATGGAATATCTTGAATAATTCATGAGAACACATGAAATATTATACAACATATTAAAGGCAAAATATAAAATAATAATGGGTTTCCATACAACCCTATTATGTGATATAATGAAAATAAGACAACAAATGAGAAAATAATTTGGGACCAAGTTCATAGGGAATATGGACCTAGTGAAAGGACATTTGAGCGCATGGGGAATGTAGCCTTGAGAGGAGGGGTGTGGGTAATTTCATGAGGAATATTTCCCAAGAAGATAGGTTCATAAGGAATATGGACTTGGTGAAAGGATATCTAAGAACATTGAGAATATAGCCTAATGAGGAAGGACATAGGTGATTTTATGAGGAATATGGCTCGTGGTGATGGGTTCATAGGGAATATGGATTTAGTTATAGGACTTATGAGCTCACACAAAAAATGGCTTGATGAGGAAGGTTATAATAGATTTCATGAGGAATAGAACCCCTGAATATTGGTTCATAGGGAATATGGACCTAGGTAAAGGAAACCCAACCTTATGGGTAATGTGGACCGACGATAAAGGACATAGGTGATTTCATGAAGAATATGGCCCCATGAATATTCATTTTGGATGTTGGGTTTGAACCTCAAATAGGAATACTATATATCTATTATTTTTATAATCAAATCCCATGTAGTTTAGGATTCTCAGTTTAAGGTCGTTTGGAAGGAATGTATCATGCATTTTTACGTCATGTAGTAAGAACATTTTTATACAATTTTACACTATGAAACTAGTACGTTCATGTCATGAGAGAGGTGAAAATAGGGGATTGAGTGGGGATTATGCATGGTATGCCCTTTTTGGTTCAAACTATCAGTTGGTAACTAGATAGGAGAGAATATGGTCGAATATTACACCTAATAAGAAGTCCCATGTGTGTTTCTAGGGAAAATTAGGTATATGTGGTGGGGGATTACTCATATGATTTGTTCCCCTCTTTGATGAGCATGAATTATTGAATGGTCAAAAGGGTTCAAACAATTATTGAGCACATGACCATGGATTATATCGATAGGGATCCTCATAGTGCTTCTCGGTAAATGGGAGAGTGAGTGGGGCTTACACATGGGTATGTGTTGCCCAAATGTGGAAATTACTTGATCATTGATGTTTCTTGGTGTTGAAATCATCAATGGTAACATGATTGGGGTATACACTTATAAAGGAATACCATGTAAATATAACTCTTTGATTGGAATCAAAACCAATATGAACATAATGATCCTGGAGATACTTTTCCAGTATCCTCATGATAGGGACCCTCATTATCAAGGGAATACACAATTATGATAATCCCAGGGGTTCTTACCATATGGGAGTATAATTATAGAGTATAATTTTATCAAGGAAATACATGATTTAATGGGTTTATGTTGATGTTCATTCCATGATCCTATATTTCTAGTGGATTTGGAGTAGGCCTTGATAGTTGGATGTCTAGGTAGAGGACATAGACAAATGGATGCTCTACTATTGAACTATTATATTCATAGTACCCTAGTGTTGGATCAGAGTAAATTTTTTCACCCTAGTTTTGGTCCTAGACTAGGTTTCACCCCAATGGGGGATAGGTGGGGTTCCTCACCCTAAATAGGAAGGCGCGATGGGGGATCGCCCTAGTGATATTATGGAAAAAAATTCACCCTACTCATACTATGGAAAAGTGGTTGAATGGCCACCCTAGTTATTCTTGGGATAAATGATCTCCCTAGTGATACTAGGGTGAAATGGTTTCCTTAGTGATGGAACTTTTGTGAAGCTTCACCCTAGTGGTCAGGGGTATTTATGGATGACTTCAATAAAATGGTTCTCTTGTATGTCGCATGATACATATACTTTACCTTAGTAGTGAGGGACTAGGGGAAAGTGGTTTCCTATGAAGTTTTTTTATGTATTAAATGTTTTCACAACATAATTATGATTTATTTTGCTTAATTTATCTTGTTTTTATTCTTAATTAAGCTACCTAGGGGGACTTTAAGACTAGGTATTGAGACTAAGTTGAAAAAATCTCCAGGGTATATCTTCCTCCTTCCAAAATGTACAAATGAGGAAAAAAGGGTCCTATTTATATGAAAATATGGGGACTTAGGAAAAATTGTTCTTGGAGTGTAGGTTGTGCATGCATGTTGAATTGGGAATGACATGATGGGTATATAGGTGGAGCTGGGAATAGTCAACTGGGCATGCATATTGAGCAAAGGCACATGCTAGGAGACCTTATTGAATGACCTGGGCACACTCCTAGGGGCCTATGCAAAGAATCCTAGGAGAACCTCGATGGTATTATGTGAAATCATGGTAACTTCTTGGGTATTTGATTTTATCCTTTCATGGTATTTATCCCTTTCTTGAATGGGAGTGAAAAAAATTCACACCCCTCAGAATTAGATCTGATTGGAACTATAAGGATCTAATTCTAAGTTCATAGTGATTTTGGAATGAACATGGATTCAAAATGGTAAATTTGGTGTTTAGGTTGAACTTTGGAACAATAGTGACACTCCGTATGTTCACACTAGTATCACATGCAAGTATTTTTTCACTAACTCCTTGGAAATCCACCACATTGAAAAAATAGTTCCCCCACTTCTTGAATCCTTATTGTGATGTGGGAAAGACACCAAAAATCTATGTAAACTCTAGGTATTCGTGCTTCTTAAGGTATGCATGCTTATGTTCAACTTCACCCTTCCCTAATCACAATAGTGTTAGGAGCATAGGCTTTTTTAAACCCTTCCACTTGGGAAAAAAGATATGGGAGAAGGTATTGGGTGAATTTTCAGGTTGATATAGCTAAAAATGAGGATCGGTGAACAACTAGGTGGAGTACTAGGGAAAGATACCTTACAAAATTTATTTGAACTTTTTCAACTTTTTTCCAATGGATCTATCCTTCACCTATATTTATGTCATGGTCTTCTTATGTATTCTTGATTTATTATCCTAATGAACCACACCTTCTTATTCCAAGAAAATAATGACTCATACTTGAGTTAATGCTTCATATGGTGGGCTCACTAATTGAATCAAGAAAATGATTTGGGATTTCATCATCAATGTGATGCTTTCTTGACATGTCTTGAAAGAATCATATGAAAACATCATCAAGAGTACCCTTCATCTAAGATCCTTACATTGTACGGGAATGGGATTTTGATAGATGTATTCATCCTAAATGCAGGTAACCATATTCCATGCTCTTGGTTTTCTAAGTATACCAATGTAAATAAGTCCAATATTTCTTCCAAAGTTGCATGTATCAGTGAGGTGGGAACTAGTTTGGTGTGCCTAATGCACCACATTATAGCCACTGATGACATGTAGTCCCACATATCAGATCCCAAAACACATTGTTGTGCATCCATATTTTATCATTTAGAAACTAATCAGTTGAAGGGTTGGAATGATGAATGGGATCTACACTCAGAAGATAGTGTTAAGTATAAATTTATGTTGGTGTATTGGATATACAAGACATGCTCCGAGTTCAAGGATGAGCTGAAATTAGTATAAATTTACAAGGTTATTTGGATTTCTCAAACAAATTTTTATAAGAACACCAACATATTCTTGGATTTACTAATCCACAGGAGCTTGCAGACTAATACCTTCCATTTGACGCTCAAAGAAGTAGGTATCAGTTTTAATGCATGGATAATAACCTTCTTAGCGGACCAAGAGAATGGCCCAAACTAAAAACTTCCAATGAGGTTCCCTTCTATGATGAATAAGGGGGACAGAAACATATTTTATAGTTTTATAGAAATGCTATTATGAAGAGTGGGGTTATAATATTAACCTTGAAATCCTTTCACAAACCCGACTAGCAAGATTTCTGGAAATGCTCATAAGCAACTATCTACTCCTAGTTCGTGACTCCCACAATGGAATTATGTTGGGTTCATTTTTCCTGGAGGCCTAGTGGGAACAAGGATAGATTATGGGATTATTAGTTCCACTACTGTAAAAGATGCACTAATTCTTATTTCATGCTTACATAGGAAAGTGCACATTTCATATATCAGGGACATTTCAAGTGTTGTGTATATGGGTGGTTATGCACTTTAATTCATATGTTCTCCATAGGGAATTAAAAATCCCAGAGTTTATATTTTTCTCTTTCATTCTAAATGTTTATATAATCAGGACCATATCGCTAAAATATGGTGTATCCTCAAATATTGTGAGTTTATAATCAAAATTCAATTTATTCCCTTAAGGTGATCCCTCCATCATAACAAGCATTGTTGATGGCCATGGAGAGTATGAAGCTCGATCATATAAGATGGATTTCAGGGATTGTTCCTAGGAAACATGAGTGGATAGTGAGATTATCTGTAAGGATTATATGCCTTGCAGGTTTTCATGACAATTTTGGTGCATGGAATAGCTGATAGTGTCATTTCCAAAAGACATTCGAGAAAAGAATCATCCTATGGTGGCACAAGAACTCTGGGTAATGATGTACCAAGAAGCCACTCAGTTCAGGATCAAATTTCCACCCTTGAGTATACTTATTGGGTTAACACCCAAAGTTGATAACTTCGATATCTCTTCATATACTTGGGGAATACAATCTGGTAGAATTCCCAAGGTCGCTACTGAGGCAGCTTTAGGAAGAGAAATGTAGAATACTAGAAGGATCTACCAAGGGAATAACAATGATGATGTTCTAGATTCATCGATCCATTATTAATGATAGACTACCCGAAAACATAGAGTCAAGGAGCCGATGAGACATGAGTTTGGGATTAGATGATCCAGACGATGATGGCGAGAAGAGACCTGGGATGAGGATGAGAGTCCTAGGAAGCAACCAAAGTCAAGGGACCTAAAGTATTTCTCTAATATAGCTGAGGAGTCATCATAATATATGCATCTTGAAGCTACCCAATTCTGAAAAAATGGGCCTACAGTGGCTAACATCAAGGACCTATGATCGGTTCCATTATTTATATTACCTAGATTGGGGATATAAAGGAATTATTAGACAAAAATTTCAAGAATAACTCTTTGAATGTGGAGAAATGTGTTTGAGGACTAAATTTTCTTATCTAAACTACTAAATTTTAGATCTTAGCCATGATATGGGTGAGAGAGATGATGGATCTGGGTACTACTATAAGGGTGGTAAAATGCTCCACTAATAAATGGGATAAATTTATCGATCATAAGTATGTAATTACCTTAACAGATCAATCTCTTAATGGGTGATTTATTATAATATTAATTATATATTTTTTTCAATTTGAAGAGGGTGGAGATAGTGACACATCCAGTAGTATCTAAGATACACTAATACTGGGAGATACATGGAACCAAACCAAGAATCTCTAAACATATATAGTATTTCTAGAAATAGGCTTGGAAGAGTATATGGAAGCTGGTTTCTGAGACTCCCATGGTTAATCTAGTAAGGAAGTTTCATCAGCTTCACTGTTAATTTATATTTCCAAGAAGTGAGGATTTCAATTATCAAGTTATACAGGTTGTTTTAAAGGTGATCATCCAAGCATGAGAGTGAGAATAATTGGCCAAGACGTACCTTTTAAAGGCATAATAAACCACATGCTTTGCTAGACATTGAGTTTTGGAACTTTTGTGGGAATCCCACTCTGAAAAAGTGGAATCAGAGAAATAATTCTTGACTAATGAAGGAGTTTCTAACATAATCCAGCATCAATGGGAGACATTTGATGCTAAGGTAGAATAGTAGGGACATCAAAATTTCCTAAAAGACACCCATACCAAGGAGAAAAAGGAAGCTTCTAAAGTATAGAGTTGTCATCCCATTGAGGAGGTCGAAGCATAAAAACTATCCAAGTTTAATAACAAAATTAATAAAGGCTAAAAATATACTGGTGAGCTTCAGGCCTCTGGGTAGGAAATTTTATATTATGTAACTATCTTGAAGAGAGACTTCAACTTATAGATTCTCATCTTATTTGGAAGTGAATAAAAACAAATTTCTCTTTCAGTTCCTATCTATCTTTATACCTCTATTTTACTCTAACTATCACTTAATTATGACCTTTAAAATATCTAAAGATAAATATAAAGATAACTTGATTCAACCTAAAAATTTAATTCAAATGAATTAAGTAAATCAGGGTTCTAAAACACATTAGTTTAGGAGGTTTCCTCTTAGATGTGGCTCACTGGCAGGTATATTCATAGATATTATCACTATAATACTAGAGTTGATTCATTAAAATGTGAGATGATTTCCTCCTAGGTGTGGCTCATGAATGGGTATAGTTATAGACACCATCTCCATAAAACTAGAGTTGGACCATTCATATGTGAGATGATTTCCACCTAGGATTGTCTCACAAATGAATATAGACATAAATACCATCACCATAACACTAGAGTTGGTCCATTCATATGTGAGATGATCTCCACCTAGGAGTGGCTCACAAATGAATATAGACATAAATACCATCACCATAACACTAATAAGGAGGGCTTAGCCAAAAAAATTGGCTATCCCACACAAGTCATTAACCCATAATCGTAAGCCTCATAGCCTACCCCTGAGGGATAACCAGCCAATAAAGCCATGGGTAAGGCTTGTATGGGTAGCAGAAGGTTATCAAATCAAGAATAAGTGCAATAGTAGATATGTTGGGTCAAATATTTCTGGACTCATGTGTGTCGGCACGAGGCCATGTTTTGTGTGTATGTGTTGCGGGATTATATCCCTACTGCAGGAATCTGATCCATTGGTGGGATCACTTTAGTTCTGATAATATTTTTTCTTTGGGACATGGTTTTTTTCCTAGGTATTGTGCACTTCACAAAACATTATCGTCTCCAGCCTGCATCTTCATTATCTTCCTCGGGTACCCACTGCTCTGTAACCACTAAAGTCACACCACGAGACTACTATCTCCACCATGATACAATGCATGTCTTTATCATTGTGTCGTATTCTACTATGACTAATGAAGACAAAATTCATTGCTCGCTGAAATTTAGATACCCACTACACTGCAGCTACAGCAATGAGGTGTAGTGGCCTAGGGTGTCTGACATGGTAAAAAAAGGTTGTGTCATGGTTCTCTCCATTACCACATGGCCAACAGACATCATCAACCATGAGGCTACTTGATTTAGGATTTTTTTTCTTTTTATCTTTTTAAAATTTTAATTCTATGTTCTAGTGTTTATTATGAGATTAATACACATGAGTCTTCACTTTTACACTGCACACCTATTTTAACACTAATTATCTATTTTCTTTTCTTTAATACATAGTTCATTTATTTTGGTTAAGAGACTCATCATGGATGGATAAATATTAAATATAAGGTTGAGTTTTATAAGAAGGATGTGTACCACTATTTTAAATTAATATCACCTTTAATTAATGAAAATCATATCCCCTGTGAACCAAAAAGTGATAAACGGAAGTGGGATAGCAAGGGATGACCTTAAAACTACCTTAAATTTCAAGATAATTCATCATGAATATATGTTGGTTAGGCAACCTTGAAATAAGAGACAACTGATTTAGATAGTTTTATCTAATGATGAGAGGCTAGGATAGGTACTCTAAGAAATATCACGGTTAATAAATTTAAGAAAACCATCCCTGATATCAACCCACTTCTCTTCATCTTTCTTTTATATTTTCAAGTCAAATACATTCAAATTTATCATTTATTTTAGTTAAATTAGTTTAGTTAATTCATGAAAAACAACATCAAAACTATTAAATGATTGTATCTCTTTTCCTTTTGGGATCGACCCTATATCAACCTTATTTTATGCTTTAGAAGTTATTATATTATGGTGATTATAAATTTTTATTTTGATATTTTCCAAGAGAATTAATGATGCTCTCGAGTGATGTCAATCACCGTAACACAAGATTTTTTCCATTCAGTTGTGAATAGAGGTGACTCATTGTGAAGAGGATCACCAAGGGTGGTCTTGGAATGGTGGTTCTAATGCTCAATAGAGATCAAGCACTGTGGAGTCTCATCTTCATTCATTTTTCACATATCATTCGAACCAATATATGAGAAGGAATATATGGATGCTCTAACTTTTTCCTAGGCCAAGGACATAGTGAGCACAACTTGACTTCTGATAGGATTATATAGTGAACCCCACTAGGTTCATTCCTTTCAATTTAATAGCCCTAACTTTTTCCTAAGACTTATATGGGGGATTTTAGATTCTAGGAGCTTATCTTTTTCTCATGTATCCCTTTATGGGTTTTCAAGAAGGAAATTTTTTTGCCTTTTCCATTTTGAAAGCACTCAATTTTTCATTGATCATGAAAAGTACATGTCCAACAAGCAGAGACTTGAATTTTCCCTAGGCCGCCCTTAACATATTTTTGACCCGATGAATACTATGTATTTTTCTATGGGTAGTTTATGGTCATACAAGTCAGACCATTGTTGTTGGTCCTTAAGTTAGATATCTTTGACCAAAAGTGAGTTATTATGTATAGAAACATGAGAAAAGTGAAATTTATGATATTAATGAAGATAGACTATAGGTTTGGTGCATGTAGTTTTAAGTTCATGGTGATCAGACTAGAGGTCCCTGATGTTTTAGGTTAGAAAACATTGATTGTATATTGTTATTGATTAAGGTTGTATAGCTTTGATCAAAAGGTGAAGCAGTCCATCGAGTAGAAAATGAGGGGGAAACTTGACAAGAATGAGAAACCCAATGTCATTAATGTAGAAGAACTCTGGGGAAGGTGTATAAATTTTAGGCCCATGATGATTGAACCAGAAATCAAGATAGCCTTTGCAACAAGGCTAAGCCAAAACCTGATGTGAATAGTGAGATAAATGTTACTGTAGAACATCTTAGAGGATTGTACACCATTTTAGGTCATGGTTCTTAGACTATTTAAAGGGTGAGGTAATTCATGTATTAAGGGAAAAGTAAGATCTTTTTTGAATGAGAAACACAATGTCGTTAATTTGGATGGCATCATAGGAAGGTGCATATAATTTAGGGTCATAATTCTTGAACTAAAAATCAAGACAGTTTTTTAACAAGGGTAAGGGAAAGGCTGATGTGAATAGAGATCTAAATGTTACAATAGACCATCACAGAGGAGTGTACACAATTTCAGGTCATGGTGCTTAGACCATTTAAAGGGTGAGATAATTCATACAGTATGGAAAATGTAAAACCCAATGTGAATAAAGTTACTGCTTCCATGATAGGATGTCTCGAGGGGAGTGCATGAAGTTTAAGGTAATAATGCTTGGACCAAAAATAAGGTTGTGATATGAAATCCCATAAGGGGATCAAGGAAAAATATCACCCCAACACCTTTTAATGTGTAATTTTAAAGATGTAAATCATGACCTAAAGTGTGTGAATCGGAAATTCAAGATGAGGAAAGTACTTCAAGGATGAACACTAACCAATATTTGAATGACAGATTCTACTATGATGTTTTTAGAGGCATATGAATTTTAGAGGACCTTTTCCTCAGGATAAAGATATCTTTATTTGGTGGGTATAAATATGGAAGTACCAATGATAATTATCACATAATAGTGTCCTTTTGATCCGGAAGCACTCGTTATCGATAGTAGTGAAAGGTTTGTGGCAACTCAAGTACTTAAGGAATGAACTGTGATGTATAAAATGAAACAACCAAAAGATAGTCATAACGGTCCAATCCTAAACTAATCATGATTAATCTATATAAGGACCGTGATATAGTAATAATAGATGATGATTTATAACTAGATATGAAATTTATAGTTCACACATTACTCATATCCTAAAATAATAGGAATAAAGCCACACATAGTTCTTATATGATGAATATTCCTTGCACCAATCTAGCTCAAAAGTAGGGTAGGTTCATTTCAATAACCTTTAATGAGATTAGAAACAAAGGGATTCCCATGGTTTTATCCAGGTAAAAGCATCGATGTATAGACAAATATGAGTGTGGTGGACCCAAGTATGAGAAACATTTAGGGTTAAAGGGAAATTTTAACCTAGTGTATGTTGTGGATATTTTTGTATTCATAGTGATAGAATAGGTTTATCGATGAATAAAACATAGAATAAAATAACAAGAAAATAAAAATAAGAAGATCTCACAGGACACAATGATTTACATGGTTCAGGAATAATCTATATGTCCACAGAGAGGTATAATTTCACTATGATTTAGGATCACAAATACAAAGAGAATATCATAGATTAAAAACATAGAAACCCTATCCCAAATGAGCTAATAAAAAAGATAATTCACTATTCCACCAACTGCACAGTAAGTTCATTGTGATACAGTGAATGGTGGCTGAAAGTCCACACTACTACAGTGTTGTGGCCACCCAAGTCCAAGCTGCTATAGTGGCTAGTGAAAATAAGTCTTTAGAGATACAATACCATTTTATAAATAGTTTGAACTACTATAGTAACCATGCCATAGTATGAACTGCTATAATTCCATATCGATGTCTGATGGTCAGCTCTGCTACAAACGGTTGGAGTTATTACAGTTACCCAAGAATTGGGTCAAGGTCCTTCAGCCCTCAGACACCTAAATAAAGGTGAATTATCCCCTTCAACCCCAATGGGCTCAGCATAGAGGCCGACCCATGAGAGTTATGGCCTAGTTTCCAATGTGGTCTTCTAGTATTCATCCCAACATCATCCAAATGGATTGGGCTACACTAATCAAATAGTGTAGGGTCCTATATGTCATGCACCCTTACATGGAATTTAAGGTCAAGTATAAAAAGGTATGTCATATAACATGGACCACTCATAGTTTAAGGTTATAAAGGATGGACCATATGTCACATATTTTATCATCATATAAAAAGGGTGAATAAATTTCATAGTTTAAGGTCATATGATAAGTACTCATACCATGTAGTTTAACATCATGTGGTATGAAAGTTTGTGAACTCCCCATGACTTGATAGGAACATATTTTGGGGTCATATTTCAGGCCATATCTTAGATGAATCGCAAAATATTTGGATGGAAATTCAACCATATCTATAACATCCTTATAAAAATAGGTCTTATGTAGATAAGGATGTTTTTATGGAATAGGTTTAAGGGTTAAGAAATCTATGTTGAAGGTTTATAAATAGATCTAGTTCTTATATATAAGATTGGGTTGCATGGTGTAGGATTCTCTAAGTAGTTTAGGGTATTTTTGGATGGCCCATATGTTATATATTTTATCTTCATGCGTCAAGGACTTGATGAATTGGGGACATCTTGATTTAGCATGGGTTCATGGATAGAGAACCTTATATTAAAGAGTGCCTCTTTTTAAGATTTCTCTCTTACATGCAAGAGTGAGGTTTTATGAAATAAGTCACTCTATGAAGTTTAATATTATATAATTTAGATAATGATAGGGGATTTTTTCAATATCAATTATATGAAAAAATGATATAGTTTCATTTCACTGGTAGATCCATGAATGAAAGCATGATGTGAGTGAAGCAATCCAATTATCAAGACAAAGTAGAGTATTTGGTTGGAATTTATGGATGGGACCATGATAAGATATTAGGTTATCAATATGTATCACTTGTTAAAAAATAATTAAGTCACACATAGTTCTTGTGATATTGGGGGAAATAAGATAACCTTTTTTTAGTTCAAAATATAGAGAGGGAACTGGACCTGAATAAAATGAGGTCTAGAACCAATAAAGATTCATGGGAATAATTGGAATTGAGCTTATAGCTGGGCCCAATATAAGAACTCTGGGTGTCACTATTTATCATGTGTTGACATGAATCAAGCCACACGTAGTTCTTATAATATGGTAATTTTATCTGAGTATAGATTGATGGGTATACTAAGACTTCTTACATAGATATCTCTCTTATGTAAGAATAAAGAGTCTAAAAAATAGGTTAACTCATACAATTTAAGATTTATTGTATAGTGAATTTTATGACACATTGTTTAATTTCATGTGATGGTGATAATGGTTTCCTAAAGTTTAGGGGCATGTGATGAGGACCTTGGATACGCAATTTAACATTGTGCAATGAATATGAATGTTGTAAGAAGGTATTTTATCCTAACTAAAAACTAATGGGTGTGGAAAAAACATACACCATGAAAACCTACATAGATCAAGCTCTCGTGTAAGGATAAAGGGAATAAAGGGATGTAGATTCATAGTTGGATCAATGATATGGGATGTATGAATCATTGCGTATCCAGTTTTTATAAGAAACAATCCACTTTTATTCCATATAGGAACTTTTGTATAGATCTAGTTCGTGTATATAATAAGAGGAGAAAAATATATTGGTTCACTAGTACGAGAATGAACGACAAACCCAACATGAATTAGTGGTATCCTGAAATAACAGGAATCAAGACAACACATAGTTCTTATGATTGATCCTAATTAAAATAAAGCTCTTTCATAAGGAGGGACATTGGATTTGGTGTAGGCTTACAAAAGGAATAAACTATGCACTGAGAATCCATACACAGTTCAAGATCAAATATAGAGAAATTAAACCAAAGAAAGTGGGCCACTCTGAGTAGTTTAAACTTATACAGGGTGGACTCAATGTTATACATTTTTTAGTCATGTGGTTAGGACTTTTATCCCTATTATTGAACAATATTACATTCAATCATTCAAAATGGGGCAATCAACTAGAACCTTTGGGCCCCCATGAGTCATGCTTGGTGTGAGAAATATGCGGTGATTGGTATATTACCTAAATCACATGAGATTTTGTGAAATAGATGAAAGTTTACCATGTATTTTAGTGTTTTAAAATTATATTTTTATGTCATGTGATGAGGATATTTTCATTCACTTTTACATCATGTGACAAGAACATAGGTATTATGTAGATTTAATGTCATGCAGCTAGGATGAACGGGGACTTTACAGTTTCAAGTCATACAGCTATGACTAGTCTCTATAGTTTAATATCAAGATTCTAAGAAATTATGAACTAATGTAAAGGTCATGCAAATTATTTTTTTAGAAACTTTGCTTTGATGGGAGGTGTAATGCACTCCACATCCATGGTGACTATGGAATATAATCCATTAGAGTAAACCTTGTGTGAAACATGAGGTCCCTCCTATTTTGGTTTAATCTTCAAGGGATTATTTCTTAATATCATAGGAGTTCTAAGGGATAGCACCAATTCTCCTTGAAGGAACAAGTGGAGGTGGATTTTCTTATTGAATTCCCATGAAATACAGTTTTGATGGAATTTTAGGTTATGAAGTGTGCACAACCATTTCTTATTTAGTCACTTCTGAGACTGCTCATATTTAAATAATTGATTATAGATAGATACATTATGTGAGGGTAGTTATACCTTTATGGGTAAAACTATTTATGTCCTTTATAGAGGAAAATATGGGGTCTCTTTTGTATTATTATAGGTCATGGTGTGATAATCCCACAGATCATGAAGGAGTTTTTTATGACAAGACTTTTATCCCTACCCACAATATCCTAGAGTATATTAGGCAAACACTTTTTGAAAGCCTTTATATATTTATTCACTACTTCGTAGTAGTGGGATCAGTGGTTGGACTGGATATTATATTCCTACCCATAAATATTTTGTGATGTACACCAAACCTAGTAATGATATTAGTCTTCATTAAACTAATGATGGCCTTTTTCCTAACTTCCTTAAGGGATATAACATCATCCCACTATGAGAAAAGTCATTGTAAGTAAGGATTTATTTGAACTATCTGTTTATAGATGGGGGACATGACCTTGTGATATATATTCCCTAGAAAAAAATGGCCAAGTGTATTTAGTATTATGCATCATCTGTGGTGGTTGATGGATTAAATTAGCATGTATCTGGTGGGAATGGAATTTTCAGGTGAACTCCACATAGTCTTATGTTATAAATGTCTATAAGTATACAAGACTTCTGATCTGATGAGATAATCTAGTCCACAACTGATGATAACTACATTATCCAATATGGAATTTGTGCATGATGGTAATGGTTTATCCTCCTTCATTAGATTTTAGGAGGACCCCATCAATACGTCATTTTTAGAGGAATTTTTGAGAATTATGGTGATTATAGAAAATGAAATCTATTTCTTGATGTCAGATCTATTACTTATTAGCATGATCTAATGAAAGAATTATGCTTTTGAGGTAGTCCAATATATGAGACATCCATCTAATTACTATATCATTTTATGACGATATCAAATCACCTTGATCTAGGGTGGTGTTGATCTTTTTGATCTCTTAAATATCATTATAGATAAATTAAGAGGCTAGTAGATGACTATTTTATCTTGGTATGGATCTTTCATAGTTGTGGCTACATTATTCAATGCATCAGTGAGGGTATTATGTGAACATGGGATGTGAGATAGTGTTAGATCATATGGTAATTCTTCCATTAACCCTTGTACTTAACATAGTAGAGGGATCAATTCTTCTTTCCTCACGACATATTCTCCATTAATCTGCTTTACCACCAACTCTGAGTCTCCCATACTCATATGGTCCACTGGTATTGTAATACCCCAACTCTAGTTACCCAGAGTTGGTGAATTATTATATATCATTGGCATGATCACAAAAGATCAAGTCTTGAAAGACTGATTAGTTTAGTAGCCTTGGAAGTACTAGATACATTCATAAGGTTTACATTACATCATAAAATAAAAAACTACAACAATATTGTTTCTATAGACCACACTCAGATCCCATAGACTATCCCTACAGGTCAGTCAAAAAATACTTCTTCACATCCTAGGAAAAAATAAAACATAGAAAGGGGTGAGGTCAGATGCTCAGTAATAATAACAATATAAAGGAAACTTTCATAAATGAGCATAAACATTTAAGGAAATGTATAAAAATAAAAAAACCTTTTAAACATAAACATCATCATGATATGGAAAATATAAATCAAAATAATTCCATTTACTTACTCACATGGATATTCTACTAATTGAATAATCACATGCAATATCAATAGCCAATTTCATAATGATGGAATTCATAATGCCAGACTTCATAACCACATAGTCAAGGCCTTGTTCCAAGACTACAAATAATATTTTGTCAAGGCCTGGTGCCAATACACTAGTTTGTCTCATAAGATCTAATGATGCATCGAGGAGCTATAGTAGGCTCCACCTATCACTTACTAAGTCCAATTCATTCATCATATAAAAAGGTTTAAACATAACATAAACATTCATATTAAAACTATCATACGAAATGTCAATACTTAATCCATAAACCATGAATGGTATAAAAATAACACATCTATAGTCAAAACATATCACAAAACCTTCAATACAATATAAAAGATTTATATCATAATAAATCAACTTCAAACAAGTTAAAAATCCATTAAAGGATATTGACATAGATGAAATCAAAACTGTTTAAGAGAAATATCTCTTTCTATTTTGAAATCATTTAAAATTCATGTAATTATAATAGAAAAAATTTATTTTGAAAATATTCTTATAAGATTTTTAGGGAATCTTCAACGATTTTATAATGGCAGAAAATAGCTGCACCCACTGTATAAGTTAAAAAAACATTCTTTCCTTAAGTTTTTCAAAAGGTCATAAAGTACCTTGTTTGGAAAATGACGGAATGATTCCTTTATAAAAATATTATAAAAATTCAAACAAGGGTATAAATGACTTTAACCCATAGTCTAGTAAATAGTAAAAATATTTTGAAATACGTTTTAAGAAACATGGATGTGGATGATAAAGAGGTACCAGTAGATAATTACATATAAACAACCTCGAATAATAAAGAGATTGTGAAATTAACCCTTACCTTGTACTTTTCCTTGGTCGAGGATAAGTTATCCTCCTGTATAATAGTTAAATCATTATTTTTAAATTATACAAGAACCATATACATAAATATGATATCATATATTATCTTTTAATAGTGCTTTGTTTATAATATTTTAGTATTATCATTATTTTGGGTGTTTAACTAATTCGTTTTCCTTTATGTGTTTTGTTACATAAGACATGTCTATTATGGATAGGATGTATTTGATTTATATCCAGAATTATATTAAGTTCCTTAAATATCATTTTTAATCATCAAATGAAAATTATTTTTGAATGGTTTCGATGGGGAAATGAATCTCATCGCGTTCATAGAGACGGTAATCCGTATGTACGCACGAGTGACAATATCATTATTTTGATATTAAAATATTAAGTAAATGGATGTTATATAATATATAAATAATAAATAACATGTTATATATATTATTTAAATCAATTATAAATCATTATTATACCCATCCATATAATAATGTATTGGATAACAACTACACCACGACGTGGATACGGTAAGCCGTACGTACGCACGTATGGTAACATGTTATTCATAGAATGGATAACTTAATGAATGTGGTTGTACCATTTTTATAATAACATATTAGTATATATAATATACATGATTTATTATTTTATAATGTAAAAAACAAATAAAATGAAGTGGAAGAAGAAAATAACTTGAAAGAGGTGGTGATATATTTACCTCTTCTTCGTGTTCTTCCTTTTCATTTGATCAAAAGGGCTCCTTATGTTGGATTTATGATAAAAATAAGGCCTCTAGGATGAAGGTAGTATAGTTGGGAGGATATTTGGGTAGGGGTTTTATGATCCAAATAGATTGGGAGGAGTTAATTTGAGAGAATGGGAAGTTCTCTTTTATAAGAGATGTGAGGGGCACCTTAGGTAAAGATTGAAATATTATTTTATAATAAAATAATTTTCGGTTTCTAATGGAGTTAAAATGATTTATTTCGAGGCTAAGGTGGGGATGAGTTGAAATACACTCAACCAATAGGTTTTATACAGGTTTAGTTCATCATATTTACATTATATTTTATATTTAACTCTTAGTTAAATAGTTTGACATTTACCATGTCTCTTTGTATGTTTATATTATATGGTTAATAAACTTACTATAACAATCCAAGAGAACCCCAAGTGGTTAATTATTAATATATATATATATAACCTTATCTAAGTCATTTGGACAAACCTTTGATTTTTAGGAATACTATATCAATTAATAATATAATATTTTTTTAAATCTTTTTTGTCAATATTGACACTATTTGGTATTTTGTTTTTGTTAAAGTCATAATAGAATGATTAATTAAAAAAAACTCATGTAATAAACCCTAACATGTCATAGTAACCTAGAAAATTTTTGGAATTCATCAAAAGTCTCAAAATACATTTATTTTGATATTTATAATATCAATTATTTTAATTTTTCATTAATAAGGTAATTACTGCATCATCATTGTGTCATAAATAAATTTAATTATTTAATGTATAAAAATTATAAATAAAATACCATTATGTAGTAAATATATTTATCTTTCTAATTAATATTTATAGTCTAATTTATCTTATATATAACCCTATATTAAAAATGGTTTAGTTATTAAACTTTGATTTTAACTCTTTTAAATATTCTTTAAATAAAACAATAATAAATGTCATAATCTAATACAAGTGGACCAAAGAGGATTATATTTTATTCCTAAGGTTGTTTTTGGTCGAATTATACTTATCCAATAGAATTAGGACATGTTTTAGGATAATTATGATATCATTTTATCCCTTAATTACCCTATTTACTTTTAACCAAGGTAAATAAATGTCAAAAGTTACTATTCACAAAAACTTATTTTCATCTTATTGAAACACATTTTACTTAATTATATTAACTCTGTCTCTATTATTTTTGAAATTCAACTCATGAAAGTGGAAAAATTAAGTTTTATACAAATTTGGAAATGCTCCTAAGAGGTGGGAAAAAGACGGTAAAAAGTTCAATAAAATTTTATATATCTAAACTTATTATAAAATGAATCCAATGAATTACGTTGAAAATATATTGGTATTATGTATCCATTTTGACCTAAAATAAATTAAAATAAAATAACTAATTTTTTAAATAAAAAGTCGGTTTTAACCAATAACGTAGTCTTTTTCACTATTCATCAAAAATTGAATGTTTTTAGAAAAATACCAAAAATTAACCTAAGCTAATTTTGATATTATGAATCCAAAAATGAAGTCCATTTTGAAAGATAAAATTTATAAAATTTCAAAAAGTGAGTATTAATATTCAAAATGACTAGTTTTATTGGTTGTGGTGTGTTAAAACTCGAAGTTACATACAACACAATCTATTGTATTATTCAAAGGGAAACGTACCATGGACACTTGGGGTGTAACATTCTCCCCTCCTTGAAATAATTTCGTCCTCAAAATTTCTATAATATTACTGCACAAAAAAACTCAGGTGGTCCTTCATCATAAGTTACTTGGGTTCCCATGTCAACTCTTCCATCTTATGGTTTCTCTATATAATTTTTACCAGATGAGTCATTCGGTTCCTCAACACTTGTTTTATAGTATCCAGAATCTTGACAGGCTCTTCACAATAAGACAGATCGGGTTCCAGTTATATTTCTCCATAGGTGAGTACATGCGTTGGTTCAGGCATGTATTTTCTCAACAATGATACATGGAACACATCATGAACTTTGGAGAGACTTGGTGGAATTTCCAAACGATATGTTATAGCCCCAATTAGTTCTAGAATTTAGAAAGGAATGATGTACCTAGGACTTAGTTTACCCTTCTTACCGAAATGTATAACTCCCTTCCATGGAGATACCTTCATGAAAACATGATCTCCTACCTGAAATTAAAATCCTTCCTTTGGTTGTCATCATAGCTTTTTTGCCTACTTTGAGCTGTTTTGATGTGGGTTTGGATAACCTTCACCTTTTCCATTGTTTCCTCAACAAGTTCTGGGCCTACGAGCTTTATTTCACCAACATCATCCCAACAAGTTTGTGTTCGACATCTCTTTCCATATAACGCCTCATATGGTGCCATCTGAATACTTCAATAGAAGCTATTGTTATAGGAAAATTCTACCAGGTGTAAATATTGATCCCACATACCTTAAAAGTAAAGTGAGCAAGATCTCAACATGTCTTCTAAGGATTGAATAGTATGTTCTGATTGTCTATCAGTTTGAGGGTGGTAGGCAGTGCTCAAATGAAGTTTAGTATCCAAAGACTTATGAATACTTTTCCAGAATCTTGATGTAAAATGGGGATCACGATCAGAAACAATTGATATGGGTATTTCCTTAAGTCCTACAACTTCATTAATATATAGTTTTGATAAACGTTTAAGTGTTTAATCTTCTCTTATAGCAAGAAAATGTGTTGACTTGGTAAGATGATCAACAATGACCCATATTGCATCGTTCCATATCAGATTCTTTGGTAGTCCCATGAAAAAATCTATCGTAATATTATCCCATTACCACTCAGGTATGGGAAGAGTTTACATTACTCCTCTAGGTTGTTGCCTTCAAGATTTCACTTGTTGAAAAACCATAAATCTTGACACAAAATCAGCAATCTCCCTCTTCATGTTGTCTCACCAAACATGTTACTTCAAATCTCTATACATCTTAGTGCTACCATGGTGTATAGAGAAATTGGAACTATGAGCATCATCCAATAATTCCCTTTTTAGATCAGGTATATCGGGAACACAAGGCCTCTTCCCAAATTTCAAAATTCCATATTCATACACAAAGTCACTCAATCTACCATCATTCATAGCTTTAATCTTCTTTTTAAACTCTGCATCATCGGTCTTATAAATCTTTATCCTTTATATTAAAGATGGTTTAGAAACTATTTGAAAAAGTTTTGATGTTTCACCTTCCATGGTTATCCCCATGTCAAAATTTACTAGATCCTTATATATAGGATCCTTTTCAACTATCAACTTGTTCAGAACCCCATGATCCTTTCTACTCAAAGCATCTTCCACCATATTAGCCTTCCCTGGGTGGTAGTGTATGGTGCAATCATAATCTTTGAGTAGTTCAAGCCATCTCCTTTTCCTCATGTTGAGTTCTTTTTGTGAGAAAATATACTTCAAACTCTTGTGATGAGTATAAATCTCACATTTTCCACCATAGATATAATGAATCCATATCTTCAGAGAAAATATTACATCTACTAACTCAAGATCATGAGTAGGATAGTTTTTCTCATTAATTTTATCTATTGTGATACATAGGAAATAACACTATCATTATGTATAAGTACACAACCAATTCCATTATTTTATGCATCACTATAAATAAAAAACTCATCATTCCCCAATGATAGAGTCAATATAGGAGTATTGACTAATATTCTCTTCAATTATTCAAAACATTATTCACACTCTTTTGTCCAAACAAATTTAACCATTTTACGTGTGATCTTTGTTAATGGGTTAGCCAATCGGGTAAAATTTTGGACAAAACGCCGATAATAACCTGCTAAACCAATAAAACTGTGTACCTTGGTTATACTCGTTGGTGTTGGCCATTCTTGGATTGCTTTTTTCATAGAAGGATCAACATAGATTCCATCCTTAGAGAAAATATGTCAAAGAAAAGAAATCTCCTAACATCAAAATTCACACTTGCTAAACTTCCCATATAATTCATGCCTTCTAAGAGTCTTTAGAGTAATGTGTAAGTGATTTTCATGATCTTCGTAGATTTTGGAATATAGAAAAATATCATCAATAAATACTACTAAAAATTCATCAAGATATTCCTTGAAAAATATATTCATTAGATCCATGAAGACAGAGGGTACATTAGTCAATCCAAAAGGCATTACTGTAAACTCGTAATGCTTGTACCTAGTAAGAAATGTTGTCTTCAGAATGTCTTACTTCTTCACACACAACTGATGATATCCAGATCGAAGGTCAATCTTTGAAAAATATTGATGCTCTATGAAGTTGGTCAAATAAATCATCAATGTGAGGTAGGGGATACTTTTTTTATTGTTATATTATTGATCTCCCTGTAGTCAATGCACAACCTCATTGATCCATCTTTCTTATTAAAAACAATAATAGGGGATCCACATGTAGAAACACTAGGGAGAATAAATCCTTTATTACTCAACTCCTCTAGTTGTTTCTTTAGCTCCACTAATTCCATAATGGCAATTCTATAAGGGGTCTTCGATATGGGCCTTGAACCAGGAATTAAGTCAATAGAAAACTCAATTTCTCATTCTGGAGGGTGTCCAGGTAAATCCTCTGTAAATACATCAACACATTCTTGCACAATAGGTACATCCTCTATTTGAACATTCCTTTCCTCACCCACAGTTATTTCATTCTCTTCCTCCACAATAATTGAATTTAGTAGAGCTACTGAGGGTGGATCTAGATAAGAATCTGACGGTGATGTTTCTGATCTAAAGATATGGTGTTCTTTATCATCATCATGGAAAATTGTAACAACCTTCTTCTTACAATAAATTTTCGCATCATGGTCTGAAATTAAATCCATACCGAGGATTATATCAAATTCAATCATGGGTATCACAATGAGATCAGCAGCTAAATAACATTTATATTCATTAATGGTTACTGATTCACAAAACTTTGTTGCAATGATACTTCCCTTAGGAGTTTTGACTGACAACTCCCTTGTTAAATCAAATTGGAAATATATAATTTTCCTAGAAAACTGGGAAGATATGAAACAATAAAATGATTTAGAATCAAATAAATCATTGGCTAAACTTGAAGAAACCATTACATTACCTACCACCATGTCTTTTGGAGCTTCACCATCAGCAGTAGTGATAGCATAAGCTTGGTCTTGATCCCTTGTCCTTTTCTGAGGTAAGTTCACCTAACGTGTAGGAAATTCATTTGCATAATTCCCCATTTCTCTACAATTGTAGAATTCAACATTAAAAGCCTCTTACTTACCCTTGCAATCATGATCTTGGTGGCCTTTTTCACCACACTTGTAAAAAACTCTCATTTGCTTTAGAAAAGTAATAGGGTGTTTCTTCCCACATTTACAATAGGATGGATGTTCAATTTTTCCCTTCTTCCCCTTATTTTCATTTCCATAGTGTTCAGTAGATCTCTTCTTCTCTTGCATTTCTTTAAAGTCGTAAGACATAGAGAATTCCTTTTCTGTCCTGATAACACATGAGACTATATATTTGTATGATGAGAAGTATTGTGAGACTAATGTTTGATGTATAAATGGTTTTAACCCATCAAAGAATCGATCAATCTTACTCCTTAGGTTACATAAATAATATGTTGCATACCTTTCTTACCTTGAAATGTTATCCTCATACTTTGTGAAATTCTCATCATCCTTCTGCCTCAGACTCAGGAATTGTATTTCCATATCTACTTAATGGAGAAATGGTTTTAACCCATCAAATAATCGATCAATCTTACTCCTTAGGTTACGAATATAATCTGATGCATGCCTTGGTATCCTTGTAAAGTTAGCTTCATACTTTGCGACATTCTCATCCTCCTTCTGCTTCAGACTCAAGAATTGTCTTTCTATATCTGCTCGATGGTCATGAGGAAATTATTTTTCTAAGAAGATCTATTTAAAATCTCTAAATTCCATATTTGATACTTATTCATCTTACTTTGTGTTTTTAATCAATTACCACCATTTATTTTCATCTTCCGTGAGGAGATAAATTGTCATGACAACTTTTTCCCTTTCACTACTCCCCAAATCTTGAAATATTTTCTCTAAGGAATTTATCTATTACTCAGTTACTAATAGATTTTACTCCCATTGAATTTTGGTGGTTGTTTTCTCATGAAGCGGTCTAACATTGATCCTCCACATTGCGGATCAGGGTGATCCATACAGGTAAGGTTATTATTCATAACTTGAGTGAGTTGTCCTAGTATGGTGATAATCTGATCAGCACTAGTTGTAGCACCAGCTCCACTATAATTATCTTGATCAAGAGTGAAATCCATACATGGAGTACGTGCATTGATTCGGTTTCCATTCCTTCCACTAGGATCCATTTCTAAACAATGGCTTACACTAGATTAGTTTATGAATCGCAATATAGAATTCCAAACTTATAACATACTTAACATAAATTGAACAGTTTATGGATATAATCCATAATCATAAAAAATGTTTTATTTGAGGAGGTATATACTCATAAATCCTTTATAATGGTTTGTAAATAAAATGTGGATTATTCGAAACATATCCCCCAGGAGTGTCGTAACCAAGAGTGCAGCAAGGCCCGTTGTCGTGTACCAGGATACCCCAAGTCAATCCCAAAAATCCTTGTTAGAGTTTTCACTCCTAGGTATATCTGTGCCAAAGACTTCTCTACCTGCTCATATCCAGCTAGGGATGTATTTCCTGGAAAATATAAAAAATCTCTACATTACCAAAATTCTAGGATGTTCTTCTATACTAATCCTAAAAGACTATCTTAGGGTAATGTGCTCTAATCAGAGCTTTTATAAATCTTGTTTCCAAGGTTTGTACTAAACTTACTCTGATACCAACTATAATGCCCTGACTCTAGTTACCCAAATTAGGTGCATTATTACATATCCTTAGCATGATCAAAAAAGATCAAGTCTCGAAAGACCGATTAGTTTAGTAGCCTTAGATGTACTAGATACATTCATAAGGTTTACATTACATCATAAAATGAAAAACTAATACAACATTGTTTCCATAGACCACACTCAGATCCCATAGACTATCCTTATAGGTTATTTATAATATACTTCTTCACATCCTAGGAAAAAATAAAGCATAGAAATGGGTGAGATTATATGCTCAGTGAGGATAACAATATAGTGGAAACTTTCATAAATAATCATAAACATTTAAGGCAATGTATAAAACTAAAAAAAATCCTTTTAAACTTAAACTTCATCATAATATAGAAAATATAAATCAAAATAATTCCATTTACTTACTCACATGGATATTCTACTAGTTGAATAATCACATGCAATATCAATATCCAATTTCATAGTGATGGAATGCATAATGCCAGACTTCATAACCACATAGTCAAGGCCTTGTGCCAAGACGAAAAATAAGATTTTGTCAAGGCCTTGTTCCAAGAGACTAGTTTGTCTCATGAGACCTACCAATGCATTGATGAGCTATAGAAGGATCCACCTATCACTTACTAAGTCCAATGCATTCCTCATATGAAAAGTTTTAAACATAACATAAACATTCATATTAAAACTAGTATACAAAATGTTAATACTTTATCCATAAACCATGAAAGGTATACAAATAACACATCCACAGAAAAACCATATCACAAAAACATCAATAAAATATGGATGATTTTTATCATAATAAATCAACTTCAAATAAGTTTAAAATCCATTAAAGGGTGTTGACATAGATGAAATCAAAACTGTTTGAGAGAAATATCTCTTTCTATTTTGAAATCATTTAAAAGTCATGTAATTATAATAGAAAACATTTATTTTGAAAATATTCTTATAATATTTTAAGGGAAGCATAGAAAATGTTATAGACGAAGAATATAGTCTCACCCACCTTATAAGTTAAAAAAAATTCTTTCCTTAATTTTGTCGAAAAGGTTGTAAAGTACCTTCTTTGGAAAACGACAAAAATATTCCTTTATAAACATATTATAAAAAGTAAAAAAAGGGTATAAATGAATTTAACCCATAGTCTATGAAATAGTAAAAATATTTTTAAATACATTTTAAGAAACATGGATGTGGATGATAAAGAGGTCCCAGTAGATAATTACGTATAAACAACCTCAAATAATAAATAGATTGTGAAATTAACCCTTACCGTGTAATTTTCCTTGGTAGAGGGTATATTAACCTCCTGTATAATAGTTAAATAATTGTTATTAAATTATAAAATAACTATATACATAAATATGATATCATATATGATCTTCTAATATTGATTTTTTAATAATATTTTAGTATTATCGTTATTTAGGGTGTTTAACTGATTCGTTTTCCTTAATGTGTTTTGTTACATAAGACGTGTTTGTTATGGATATGATGTATTTGATTCATATAAAGAATTATATTAATTTCCTTAAAAATTATTTAATCATCAAATGATAATTATTCTTGAATGGTTTCGATGGGGAAATGAATCTCATCACATTCGTGGAGACGGTAATCCATACGTACAAATGAGCGAAAATATCATTATTTTCATATTAAAATCTTAAGAAAATGGATGGTATATCATATATACATAATAATTAACATGTTATATCTATTATTAACATCAATTATGCATCATTATTATACCCATCCAAATAATAATGTATAGAATAACAACTACACCACGACATGGAGACGGTAAGTCGTACGTACGCACGTAAGGTGACATGTTATTCATAGGATGGATAACATAATGAAAATGGTTGTACCATTTTTATAATAACATCACAGTATATAGAATATACTGGAGTTATTATTTTATAATGGAAACAAAAAAGAAATAGAAAGTTCAAGAAGAAAATAACTTGAAAGAGGTGGTGAGATATTTACCTCTTCTTCAAGTTATTCCTTTTTATTTGATCAAAAGGGCTCCTTAGGTTGGCTCTCAGATCAAAATAAGGCCTCTAAGATGAAGTTAGGATAGTTGGGAGGATATTTGGGCAGGTTTTTGCCGATCCAAATGGCTTGGGAGGAGTGAATTTGAGAGAAGGTGAAGTGCTCTTTTATAAAGAGGTGAGGGGCACCTTTAGGGAAAGATTGAAATATTATTTTATAATAAATTAATTTTCAGTTTCTAATGGCTTTAAAATGATTTATTTAGAGGATAAGGAGGGTATGGGTCGATATATACTCAACCAATAGGTTTTAGGTAGGTTTAGATCATTATATTAACCTTATCTTTTAGATTTAACTCTTAGTTAAATAGTTTCACATTTACCATGTCTCTTTGTATTTTTATATTATATGGTTAATAAACATACAATAACAAACCAAAAGAACACTATGTGGTTAATTATTAATATATATAACCTTATATAAGTTATTTGGATGAACCATATATTTTTAAGAATACTATATCAATTAATAATATAATATTTTTTTAAAAACTCTTTTATGTCAATTTTGACACTATTTGGTATTTTGTTTTTGTTAAAGTCATAATAGCATGATTACTTCGAAAAAAACTCATGTAATCCACCCTAACATGTCATATAAACCTATAAACTTAGTTTAATTCATCAAAAGTCTCAAAATACATTTATTTATATATTTATAATATCAATTATTTTAATTTTTCATTAATAATGTAATTACTGCATCATCGTTGTGTCATAAATAAAATTAATTATTTAATGTCTCAAAATTATAAATAAAATACCATTATTTAGGAAATATTTTTAGATTTATAATTAATATTTATAGTTGAATTTATCTTATGTATAAACCTATATTAAAAAAAATTTAGTTATTAAACTTTGATTTTAACTCTTTTAACTCTTCTTTAAATAAAATAATAATAAATGTCCTAATCTAATCCAAGTGGACCAAAGAGGATTATATTTTCTTCCTAAGGTTTTTTTTGGTCGAATTATACTTATCCAATAGAATTAGGACTTGTGTTTGGATAATTATGATATCATTTTTACCCTTAATTACCCTATTTACTTTTAACTGTGGTAAATAAAAGTCAAAACTTACTATTCACCAAAACTTATTTTCATCTTATTGAAATAAATTTTATGTAATTATATTAACTATGCCTCTCATATTTTTTAAATTCAACTCACAAAAGTGGTAAAATTAAGTTTTATACAAATTTGGAAATGCTCCTAGGAGGTGGGTAAAAGACGGTAAAAAGTTCGATAAAAATTTATAGATCTAAAATTATTATAATATTTCTCCAATTAATTACATTGAACATATATAGGTATTATATATCCATTTTTTCCTAAAATAAATTAAAATAAAATAACTAATTATTTAAATAAAAAGTTGGTTTTGACCAATAACGTAGTGTTTTTAACTATTCATCAAAAATTGAATGTTTTCATAAAAATACCAAAAATTTACCCTAAGATAATTTTGATATTCAGAATCCAAAAATAAAATTCATTTTGAAAGATAAAATTTATAAAATTTCAAAAAGTGGTTATTACTATTCATAACGGCTAGTTTGATTGGTTTTGGTGTGTTAGAACTCGAAGTTTCGTACAACACAAGCTATTTTATTATTCAAAGGGAAATGTAACGTGGAAGCTTGGTGTGTTACAAGTATTTGGAGGGATATTTCTAATAATACAATGAGAACATAGTATTATACTTCATTATTATTAAATCCCTATGAAAATAGGAAGTATGAGGGTAGAACTATCTTTGTTGGGGAGATGAATAAAATTCCCAAGATTACCTTATTGAGTTTTGGATCTTCCATCCTTCTTCCTGTTGAGGTTCTAGAGGAACTATAAAAATGAATCTCTCATATTTTGGGAGTCTTGTGAATATATAAAACTTATTCATTGGAGATATTTGTATCCAACAACTTTTCTAGGATAGGGTGTGTTGTGAAGAAAGCATCCATTACCTACCCTTTAAATTCCTTCTAAGATATAAACTGAATGTTTTATTATTGTAGAATGACTTACCACTATGATAATCATCTAGTTATAATGAAACAACTGAGGATGTACTTGAGCAAGTCAATACAAGATACCAAATGGATCTTATGATTCTGTAGTTATTGTTTCATCTTATTCATAGTGGATATTAATGAAAGACAATTATTTTCAATGATAGAGTATTGAGTCTCAGTATCCAACATTATTCTTCTAAGATATTAGATACTTTTTTACTTCCTTGTATCATTTTTCTATACATGAAGGGAACTGATATATCATTCCCAAGGGCACCGAGAGATCACTCCCAAGGTTGACACAAACGGAATAAATGACTTTCCTTTTATGGGTGACATTAATAATAGTGGGCTCAAGATATATTTCTTGATATTGTGGGAAACTTCTTGATAGTCCTTGTCCCACTAGTAGGTGAATCCCTTTTTCATCAACTTGGGGAAGGTTAAAAACTTTCCTATAAGATTATCTATGAATCATTCAATGTTGGAAACACATCCCTAAATACCTCTAACTCTTTTAGGTTTCAAGGAGGTGGAATACCAAGGATTGACTTAGTCTTCTTAGGGTCGAATTCAATTTTTCCATAGTACATTATAAAACTAAGGAAATTTTTACCCTAAAATAACATTTCAGGGGTTTTCTATTTAGGTTTTGTCATAAAAGTTTATTGAAAACTATTCTAATATTGGTAACATGATCATATAAGTATTGATACTTGACCACTAAGTCATCAATATAGTATTATGCAGTCTTTCCTATGAGGGTATTGAAGATATAGTGCATGGAATGATGATAAATAGCACCAGTATTCTTCAAGACAAAGGGATTTACTAGATAGTGGTATACCCCTTGAGGTACCCCAAAAATAGTGGCCTATTTAAATCCTCAAGATCCATCCATATTTGGTTGTATCTATAGTATCCATACATGAATGACAGGGCTTGAAAACTGGTAATTTCATCAATCAAAAACTTTATGATCATTATTGTGAAGTCGTACTTTGAATAGTACTAGTTGAGATCTATAAAGTCAATAAAAATTCTATCTTCTCATTATTATTATTCACAAGGATGATGTTGTAAATCCATTTTGGTTATTGAACTTCCTAGATGAAGCTAGAATTATGATCTTGTAAACTTTAGCTTAAACCTTGGAAGCATGGGTATGATTCATTATCATGAATGATTGCTTAAAACCATGATGATCATCTAGAAGGCCCAAATTATGAGTGTCCACATCAGGATCTAGTCTAAGAACTTCAATATAATTCCAATCAGATACATCATAGTGTTTCTTTAGAAAGGAGATGTATATTTCCTTCACTTTGAGGGACACAACGACACTGATTGATGTGAGTCGTAGATCCTCCTTTGTACCCAGATTAACTTGTTTAATCTCATAAATAATGGGGAAAATTCCTTCCTAAAATGGTTGTGGGGAACCCCTGATATATTCTTCCACTTCATATTTTACCTAATATCCTTGGAGGTGGGACTCAAAGGGGAATTATTGGATTTAGAAGATCATGCAAGAAAATTTAATATCCCACCAATGAGGAGGAGGTGCCTTTAGATTCTAAGGGAAATTTTGAGGGGGAACAATCATCAGTAGAATCCCGGACTATTTATCCCTCCACACTATCATTAGGGTAGGATGATGTGTCAATATCCTATAATTCAAGAGATTATATGGGGGCATTATATACTATTGTTGATGATTTGGGGGCATTTTCATTGGGGGTATTATGATCCTTAATAGGTCCATATTCCCCTTCCATGTGGTTGGGTTTTGTGGATTCCACATATATCATGGAAATGGGGGAAAATATTCTTAGTCCATGTGCTCATCTTCTCCTCCTAGGTTTTTGGTCTACTTGGTCGTAGAGCCTTGGTTTCATGGTCTGAATATTAGTCAGACTGAATCTCATGTAGAGATACTTGGAACCAATATTGATCTACATGGATTGTGTGGTATTCTTCTCTTTATTTTGTGGCATTGGATGCTCTATGAGAACTTTTTCCTGGCCAACATATGATATTAAATTGATATAAGGATTCATCCTCTCAAATGGGATTCACATGAATCAATGCTGAAAATTAATTTTTTTTATTACCAAAACACTTTTGAGGAAGAAAGTGAGAAACCACACAAACATATTGAGCAGTCTCAAAACAACACAAGCAGATAAAGATAGAAAAAACACCAATGAAAACACTTCGACCTGCCCCACCCCAGCAATTGAGTCATGATAGCAAGCCTTCACCAACACAGGACCCTACGGCAAGCAGTCTCGTTCAAAGTGCACGGGCACAGTACCTATATCATAGCCATACCATCTCAAGAATCCCAATCCAAAAGTCCTCCTTCAATGAAGACTTCGCGCTATGATCCCCATCCGGCGTAGGTCCAAGTAAGAGTAGGAAATAAGCACCAAAAATCCAAACAAAGACAATCATTAGGAAAAAACCAAGGGATTTGACATTTCTCACAACAATCCTCTCAAAGCTACTGGCCAAAACCACCAACATGACCATAGTCTTTAAGAAGAAATTTAGTATTACCCATGTCCATCTCCCTAAAAAGTTTCCAGGATAAAGAAGAAACATGTAAGTCAGCAACCTCCAATATCCTCTTCTCAAACTTAGAAGCAAGTTGATCCCACATCTGAATGTACTGGACAATGCTGATTTCCCCTCTATTGAAACCCCCTTCCATAATTAAGTCGTGACTTTAAATCCATGAAAATTTTTCCTCATTAAGGGACACCTCAACCAATCTCACAATCATCCTAGCTACCTCCTCCTCAGTTTCATTGATCATCTAGACCTTCTCCATCACTAATTCTTTAGAACTTAAAAGGGGCACCGAGTCTCCATCACCATGTTCCCCTGGCCTCTGAAGGTGCCTAGACTCCTTTTCCATCTTCTTGTCCTTCATCTTCATTGTAGAGCGAGTCTCTAAAGGAGGAGGTAATGAAGAGTAGTTCTTATTCCCTTTCCTCTTTTTGAAACCCCTATTACTCCTTGGGATTGAATCCTCCTCCAATGGTTGATCATGTTTACTCCCTTTGGCAGACTGCACTCTGGCCCCGACTCCCTCACCTAGGGTAGTGGATTCAAAATTCACATTTTCCTTTGGAAGTCCTTCAAACCTATTGTGCAATGAAACTGAGGTAGGAATCGGGTCTAGACCCCCTCCCACATTCACCATTTGAGATTACCTTCCAGTCATATCACCACTGCCACCCAAAGGAGTAATCTCTATACCCAAACCAGCATCCCCATCTAGCGACATCTGGCCAATAGTCTCATCTTGACTAGGATGTAAGAATCCAGGCCCCATGAACTGGGGATGCTTGCAAAAATATTCTAAAACCACACCCTATATAGAACAAATTGTTTGTATCATAGGACACTCCTCGTTGATTTCAGATTGGGATTCACCTGTAGGTCTAAACTTACCATGTCTAGAGACTGCATGACAATATGGCATCGTGACTAACCTGATCACACCACTGAGATCACCTCTCAATCTTCTAAAAACTTCTTGGACTTTCGGATCAGGATCCAAAGTCATTGGATGCTCCTACCTCACCTTGTTGGATACACAAGAATTCAAAAGGCCCGAGCCAACTAAATTTCTGCTATCTCCCTTGTCCCCATGGACTGGACAAAGATTGTGAGTTTTTAGGCTATCACAAAGTGATCCATTCCCTACTAATTGATGTCTGGTGACCCCTGAAGTAGAGGCACTATTCTTTATAGTGATCTTGGGATCAATCACCAATCCCTCTGTCCAAAGAACAATTTCCTTCCCATGTAAATTCCCACCATCTACTTCTGTTTCCACAACCTGCACTACTATTGTTTTACCCCCATCCTAGCTCCTCAATTTTCCCTTGATCTAATCCGAGGCTCACAACACTGAGAGTTCAACACCCTGCCTTGCCAAATCCTGGAACTACACCATGTTAGCTTCTTCCTTCCTCGCCATCTCTTCAATCTTCCCCTAGTGTCCACCCTGTCTGCATGTGTCACTCGCATGACCCAACCGTCAGCAAGAAGAGCAAAAATCCACCCACTACTCATAGACAACTGGTTGTTTACACTGGATCTGCTCATCGGATTATATGCACACATATTCAACCGGTGCTCTCGATACGTCGACATCCACACACATATGTGGATTGATCGGATGACAAACAGTGGTGGTATGTGAATCGACACAAAGAAATTGGCCCACCACATTCCCTAACATGTTCATAATAGCATGATTTTGAAATGGAAGAGGCATTTGAGGAAGACTTATCCAAATCGGAACCGTAGGAGAGTTGTGATTGAGATAAAAATCATATCTCCACTGAGCCAGATGGAAAATGCAGTCACCGCACTTCTTGGGAGCACATGATAGAGCACGATCAAGGTCCTCTATTGAAGAACATCACACCATCAAGTTCCTCTTATCTATTAGACCGACTACCGCCCGATCTTGAAGCCCACAAAAATTGAAGATGAACCTATCGAAGATGTCCACCGAAGGTTGTTTTCTCCTAATCCTTGAAACCAGAGTTAGATTAAGGAAGCTCTCTACCTCTGTAAACTCAAATGCCGATAAAGGACTCAATGGCACACCATCTAAGAAACTAGGGACCTTTGGATCCAGGTTTATCGAGGGGAACCTCAGAATAATTATTTCCTTCCCTTCAAAATAATTTTGCATTTATATATCAAGATTTGAAATACTTGAAAGGGTAATTATCACCATAAAATACTCAAAATTTTACATTGATTGAATATTTTAGAAAATAATAGTATTATGAAGGCATTTATATATGTAAATTAACCCATGGTCTTCTTAAAAAATAATTGACCTCCATGTATTGACAATAACCATGAACTTGAAGTTGGAGACAAGGTCTCCAAATTAAGTTTGAATCTTGATTCGGCCCAATTTTTTTTTGCACAATATTATCATATCCTTGAATTTCTAGGGTGGAGGGAGACAAATCATCTCCTATACATCCAAAAACATTGAAGGGTCTGGACTAATATGATATTGATTCTATAACTGTTTTCAATGAGATCCTGATGGACATCGATGTCATTCAACTTGATGGATATGTACAAGGGCCTAATATGCCCTTGTATGGGAATCTACCTTTCCTGTTTTGTGAAGAGGATAGTCGCATGAAATTGAATAATGTCGGTCTCTATAAGATACACCTTAGTAGAATAAACTTCAACCACAAAATATTTTGGGATTATGAAAGCCTCAATGAGATATTATAAAATCTCCTTTTAAAGGTGGAGTGAATCAACAATGGAGAGCTTAGTTGGTTCAATGGACAGTTTCATCAAGATATCAGACCTATAGAATAAGGGATTATATTTTATGATGTGTTTTTTCATTGGAATCTAGTTTGGGACAATGGCCATCTACTTCAAGATATCATACTTTTGGGTCAAGGTCCTATATTTTACCATGAGATCGTTCCTTAGCTCGAGGATTGGAAGTTGAAGTTTCTTGTGTCAGTAGGTACTTTACTTAATCATATTTTGAGGGAATTTTTGTTGTATGTGGGATGGATTGAACTAACCATAATTTATTTATATGTGGGCTTTAAAAAAACACATTCTCTAGTTAGTCTTCCAATATTATTAGATTTGAACAGGCCCTAGATGATTCCAGAGTAGGTCAGTGATCCTATTGAGCCTACTGAAGTGTCTATCTCTAAGTTTCTATAGCATATATAGCTTCAAGGGACACATTTAGTGAATATCAAGATTTTTATTGACCTTTTTTCCTAGACCTCCTCAACCTCTATGGTCACTTCCTCCTCCTAGATTATGGTTAGGGGATTTGGGTCCATATGCATATTCATCATCGAAAAATGGTGTTCCAAGTGAATCATATTGACAAAATTTTATAGTGATTCTTCATCTGATAGGGATTCCGTTTGGTGGGTTGGTTACCATAAGGTGGTTCAATAGGGTTATGCTTGTCCTCCTAATGATTATGGTGTGAAGTCTTGGATAGTTTGGTCTATCTTGGCCTTATCATGGTTTCCTCCTACACATTATTTTTAAATTACTAGATACACTGGATCATAAAATACTAGATTTTGGATGGTTGTGACACCAAAAGTGTGAAATCGGTTATTGTAGATATAATTGAGGCCACAATTGGCTAATTTAGTTGTGACTTGAGTATAATATGCACCTAGTTGACTGAATTTATAATCATTTAGTCATCAAAAATTTGTACACCCTTTCTTGAGACTCCCTAGAATTTTCCTTCCTCTTCTATAGGGATGGTAGAGATGCAATCTATTTGTGAAAGTGGCTTTCCTAATTTTACCTTCTCATAATCAACCATCATTTGGAGGATCTCTAATAAGAAAAGGAAATTCTGGATATTATGACCTAACATCTAATGGTATTTATAATATTTAAGGTGGTCATTGAGGAAAATTTCATTGGGTTTCCTAGCCTCGAGCATATTGAACAAGTTATTTTACATGGAGGTAATGAAGTACCATATGGATTTATATTTTTATAAATAATACACTTTATTATTTAGATCTTCATGTGGAATATGAATCTTCTCCCTTCCTACTTCCCATCGAGGATGTTGTTGTTATTGTTTCCACTTAGAGGGAGAAACCACATGATATTATGTAGTTTTATGTTCTTAAGCCACAAACAGAGCTAGATTCAGCCTAACAGTCATTATTTATTCTTTTAAAACCCTCTTTCCATGAGCTACCAACATTGACTGAGATTTATCCTTTGATCACAAGATGGAATCCTCCATCCATTGTAATATTATTGTGAACTCCTAAAATCCACCTAAATATTTTATAGGGATCAATAGTGTTTGAAATTCATCCCATATATTTTCTATGAAAATCTACAATATATTCTCTTATAGGAGTTGAATATTCAAATCGGAGGTCATACCCTTTCATCTAACAATTAAATATGAGACCCTTTCATTATCACATTTCATTTAATTAGAGAAATCAAATATTGTTATATTTTTCAACATGGATTATAATTGGTAGATAAATTTCCAATATAGTTCTTCCTATCGAGTAATAGACCCTGTTGATAGGTTTTTATACCAAAAAAATATTGGTACTTTTAGATTTTTCATGAAGTTTCTAAGCTTGGTCACTTCTGGTTTCTCAAGGGTTCCCATCATGGGGTTACACTAAGGAATAAAGTGAGATAGATGTAACTCTGGATCCCAAGTATAATTTAATATTGTGAATGTTGGGTTTCTAAATTTTGGAGGAGTATTAGTCACATCCACCCACTCAAGATATAGTTTCCTCTCTGGTTGCACCGGTGCACATTGGCCTTCCATGGATTCCATTCAAGTATCCAAGGACTTGATGGAGTTAAGAAGTTTTAGAGAGACTGGTATCTGGTAAGACACTCAAATAAGGGTGTGGGAAGATCCTTATATAGTCATATCACTCATATATTATGTTGATATCTGGTATGATTTAGTCTGGGGAAGTTCGTCTAACATGGATCTAGTTATCCCCCCAAAGTAGGTAACTCTTGATACCCTTTGTTCGTCATGTTTAAATAAACTAGTTGAATAATCCCTAGTCATGTTGTATATTTGTATTCCACCCTAATGGGTTAATAAACCTTATTAGGTTGATAAAGATCTACTATGTGAGAGATGTTGGTTTCTACCTACAATGTATACTTAGCAAGAATATTTCCCTTGAGTAATTTAGCTTTGAGTCACCTGAACTCCCTCAACTCAAATTCATATTGAGAAAAACATTCCTTAATGGTGAGAGAATTATTTTCTTTGGGAAGTGGGTAGTATGTGGCCACACCCTTCCCTTTTTCTTTAGATTAGGATTTCAAAATAAGTGGGAGTTTAGGGTTTTGAGGAATTACCATATTTTGAACATGCCTCAATTACTGAGTTTACACACCCTCTTCAAGTGTTTCAATGTGGTCTATAATTCATAAAGATACTTCTTTATCATGTCTTTCCATATCAGAGTCATGATTTAGGTGATTTTTGGGACAAATATTAATGGTGTTCATTGATTCATATCATGTTTTTGGAATAATATACTTGTTAGAGGGGTAGGGAAATTTTTCTCCTTTTGAATATCTTTCGAGAGACAAATTACAACCCTTTTTAATCTTTCCCTTCTTGATAGATTGTTTAATCTTATAAACCATATGAGGTTTTTCCTCCTCTTCATGATGTTCTCATGGAAGTTATTTGTGTAGGGTAATTCTGAGGTAATTACCAAAAATATTCACTGAATTCATCTCTAATGTAGTGGGTGGATTACACAGTGGGTGAAACTATGAAGGTTTTTCTTGTGACACTTCCCCCAACCTAGAGAAGACTTATTTCCATGGGAGTGAGTGGGTTATAATATAAATACCACCATCCTTGTGGTATTGGGTTGATTCAATGGTGAAAAAATTATATCATGGACCCATTGTGGATTTGATTATCCTATGGGTTGTAATGGTGGTGTTAAAAATGACCCTAAATCTATGGGATGGGATCATTCTTATATTGTAAATGTGGTAGCCACTATCATTTCCCTCTTAATTTTGTGGGAATCTATTTGATCATGATCTGGATGTAGGACATGTTGTGAGTGCAAGATTCTCACTGTTGAAGGTAGTGTTGGTGCCAAGGGTTTGACTTTTCTCAAGTGATAATCATATTTAACCTTTTTAGATTCTGGTTGTAAGATTTTGCTAATGACCCACTCTCATCCAGTTCATTGTTTCTTAGATTTGGATCAAAAATTTACTTTTTATTCATAAGCTTCATGATTCCAGGAATCTTGAAGTAATGTAAACTGAGAGTGCCTCTGCTAATGATTTGGTTAAAAATATCTTTTTATGGTTTCTATACTATAATAAATGAAAATACTATCATGAGGACTCCCCTTGCTTGTGAGACTATTAGTATCAAAGTTCCCCTCTCTCCAAGTGTGTTTGATTTATGTTCCTTGACTAATAATTGATTTTCTATCACTAATAAAGTCATTTAAATTCCATAGGACTTTGGCATTGCCTCTCAAGAAGACAATTGTAATCTTGGAATCCGATTCAACCATAGTGATATTGATTTTGTAGAGGTTTCACAATAGAAGTTCACTAAGTAAAGCTCTAGTCTCTACTCCAATTGCTTTTTCTAGACCGTAAAAAGTGTTGTAACCCAGAATAATTAAACTTCTTACATCTTGAACCAGCACTCCTCCTATCATATCTCCCTATATGAATAATCTATCCACATTTAATTTCAAGAAAAAGTTGGGTGGATTCTATTTTACCCACCTCTCCTAAGGAGCATTGACCATCCAACATATCCAGACACTAAGCCTGAGACTTGACCTCAGGTAATGGAATTGTAGGCTACCTTCCTTGGTTGAAATTTTTAGGTATGGATTAAGGTAAAATATATCACTCCATGTCCACCCTACCTTCTGATGTGCACATCAGATGGGTAATCATAAATCAATTAGTTTAGATCCTTCAAATATCTAAGGCATTCACATTGAATATATTTATATTGTCTTCCCGACATCAGGTGTCATGCAGCTGAAAGCGCAGCCAAGTCGATTTGGTAGAAAATTTCTCCCATTACCTTTACATAGTTGGAATACTATCCATAAGACAAGTTGTTTTCATGAGATGATTATGAGTTTTCAATAGGCTTAGTCATAGGTAATGTATGCATTCCAGACTCATAGTGTCTATAATGTCATGGTGAGAGGTGTTTATGGGCCATAACATGACTGATATGTTGTCCTCGACTAGTTATTTCCTAATAATTATTCCATTATCTTCTTCCTATGAGAAATATTCCTCTACCTGATCTAACCAAATAAAATTATTCTGAACTACCTTATTGAGGTAATTAGGATCATTTGAAATCTCATCCATTGTATCTAAGAATAAGAGATTCATTGGAGGTTTGGATGAAGATCATTTCCTCGGAATGTCTCTTGGATAAGATAAAATATCACCAGTTAGTGATAAGGAAATCAGTGTCACTAGTCTCTAAATTTCAAGAGCCTATCGGTATGAGGGAATCATTAAATTATTTTCAACAATGGAAAGACCTTCTTATAGATAATACATTACAATATGGGGAGGACCTTTGTAGTGGATGACATGGTGGGGACCTCATGGCCACATTTACATTTTTTGTTATGGGGAGGACTTACATTCTGATTTGATGTCTGCTTGCAGGTAAAGACTCTACAACATATTCTCTATAGAGTAGCTTCAGGGTGTATATTTCAGCTTCCATGGGGAGGACTTTCATGGATACAAATTTTTTATTGATCATAAAGGGAAATACCTTCTTAATGGTTTATCATTCATCTATGAGTAATTTCAAAGCTCACACGGAGAGAAGGGTACCCATAATCAACCATTATCTTTCAATAGGTAGGGAATATATGGTGGGCACTCTAGAGATAACCTTTAGAGATTATAATCACAAAATCATAGAAATGAACTATGCGATTGTGACAACTTTCACTGTTTTATGATGTGACAACAAATTATTGGCCCGCTGTTGATATATTCTAATGGTTTATAGGAACACCAGTTTTGATTAGAGTGGGGATATGAGCCTTATTATGGGATAAATATTTCCCTTGTATATATTTATTCTTATATTCTTACCTTTGAGCATTCAAGGTTATTCTCTGGGTATAACACACTTGATAGGTGGGGTCCCCCCAAGGTGACTTATGTGTTTCCATCAGAATATATTGGCTAAATTTCCAAGAATGGATAGGAATATGAGTCTTCCCTCTCCTGGATTCTAAAATATATCAGTGGGATTACTCATCATATGAAGAAATGTTTTCCTTACACTAGGTTGTGGTTAGGATATGTTGATATCCTTCCTTAATTGAAGGGGAACTAAAATATGGTCCCTCTCCAGAGCAACTACTAGTATATTATGGTGAGGTCCTATGAATTTTTCATGGGAATGAGCCTACACTAGAGTGACTGCTAAAATATATTGGTGAACTCCAGTTAGAATGGGGATATGATCCTGATCCTATTCTTCATCCTTTTTCGAAAAAAAAATTGATGATCCACCAGAATGTGAGCAAGAATATGGCCCCCATCCTAAGTAGTTGTTGGGATATGCCGATGAGTTTCTTCAACATTAACAGGATCAAGAATATGGGTCTATCCCCTAGTGGTTATTGGGATATATTGAGGCCCATACTCTATTTTCACTATTAGAATATTTCAAAATCTTTTTAATATGTGAGTGGTAATATAAGTTTTCCCAACTATTTCCACTAGGATATGCTGATGAGCATCTGCAGTGGGAACAGGGATATGGGCCCATTATTCAGAGGGAGTGGGGATATGATCCCACTATTATCCTAAAATTTTCATTAAGTTATGCTAATGGGATTCATGTGTAGGTAAATAATAAATTATTTCCCCTAGTTTCTATAAAATTTGCAATAATTCTTCTCCTAATGTCTCCATAGCACACTAAAATACTTTCTTGGTGTGAGTAGGGATATGAGGCTTCTATTTATCATGATATTATGACAAACCTATTCATAGGAAATAGGATTATAGGAATTTTTCCAGTGTTTATGAACTTTAATTCTCAAGTGATACTTCCTTAAGGGTGGCCTATCCTCATTTGTCAGGACCAGGGTCTCTAGGGTAACTTACTCAATGTGGCCCTAACGAGATGATACCACATGATACTAATGGTGGTGACGGTTGGTGGTAGGATCCCTTCTAGGAGAATCCTATGAAGTGGTGAGGTAGTAGTATACCTCTTTATATTCATCCCTGAGGTAATATAAGTACAAAGTGTTGCAATCAATGTAGAGGCTCCTGAAGTGATTGGAGGTGGTAACAGGCACCGCTTATTTTTCTATAGTCCATCATTGAGTGGATGACCTATAGAGATTCATGACCTAGAGACTCTAACATGTATCTACCATGTTTGGTATGATGTTATTCATAATTTTATCCTAAACTAATGCATTTCTCACCTAGAATTGAAGGCATTGGGTAGGTGACATCATCCTTTTAGTCGTTAAGGCCACAACCTTCATGAAAGTTGTAGCATACATCTAACACTTTGAGGAATACATTTGTTTTAGATCAAAGGGTTATCTTTTTATGAAAATCTTGGAATGATAAAAAAACAAATAAAAAAACCTACTAGTTTTTATCACAATTAATAGCATGTACAATCAATCATTTTCATGGTTAAAGGATTCATGTTAGGTTCACCATTTTTTTGACATGTAGGTGTGCCTGCATTTTGTTTTGAATCTACACAGACCTACCCTCCAAAGGATGGTGGTAACTAGGATTTTACCAGTGACACCTGACTTGTGTATTGTTTAAGAGGGTTGTATATTAGGCTCATCTACACCTTTTGAGGGGGAATAATTTCATACTCTAGAATATCTTATAGATTTAAGTCATATTAATGAATCCTTACCAAATCCCAACATGAGACTGGATACCCATGTGTTAGTGATTTATCGTTGACATGAATCGATGTAAACATTTGTATACATTAGAGGTTCTCCATCAATGTGATTATCTATATGTATGAGAGTTTCTCTATTGATGGTATCATTTGTATGTATCAAACTCTATTCATCTCCATCTTTAATTAGTGATGATTTGGTTTAAATCCACCTAACTAGGTAATCTAGATTTTATCACAATATAAGGAGGTATTATATGTTTATGGTGTTGGGATCGGGCACCTATGAAGGGATTCCTACATATCCCTATAAAATTAATTAGAACACACATAGTTCGGTGACACTTAATGGTGCACGTTGTAACTCTTAAGTTTTTGTGATAAATACTATCATTATTCCTTATAATTTCATGAAACCATGACCACTTCCAAGCAGTTTAAAGTCAGGCATAATGAGTAGCCCTTTTTCATTGACCTCAAAGGGAATATAAACTAATGAAGATGACTTCCCAGAAAATATAACCCTATTCAAAGGAAATTCAAGCTCATGGATAATATAGAAAAATGAGGAAGGACATAGGTAATTTCATGAGGAATACATCCCCATGAATATGGGTTTATAGGGAATATGTACCAAGTGAAAGGAAATCTAAGATCATGTAGAATATGTCTTGGTGAAAAAGTAAGTAGGTGATTTCAAGTAGAATATGGCCCCATAGAGATTGGTTCACAAACAATATGGACCTAGTGAGAGGGAATTTGAGATCATGGGGAATATATCCTGATAAGGAAGGATTTAAGTGATTTCATGATGAAAAAGTCTCATAAATATGGGTTCAAGGTTGTGTGGAAGGATTATATTGTGATTTTTAATGTCATGAGGTAAGAATATTTTCATTCAGTTTTACATCATTTGAATAGGAATTTTGTGTCGTGAGAGAGGAAACAATAAATGATTGAGTTGGGATTACACTTGGACTAACCTTTCTAGATCAACTTGCCTATTGGTAATTAGACATGAGAAAAATTAGTTGTGGCTTACACCAAATAAGGAGGCCTAGGTTTGTTTCATAGGAAAAGCAAGGAAATGTGGTGGGGCTTACGCATATGATTTGATTCCCTTTATGATGATCACGAATCATTGAATGGACATGTGAAGCTGAACCATAAATGAGTGTATTAATGAGTCTTATACCTATAGGGAGGATTATGGTTCTACTTGGGAATTGAGAGAGCATGATAGGGGCTTACGCATGGGTATGTGTTTCACAAATGTGGAAATTATTGGCTCAGTGATGTTTCTTAGTGATGAAATCATCAATGGGAACATGGATGGGACATAAACATATTAATGAAGCCCATTTACATATGTATCGTTGATTGGAATCAGAATATAGGATGAGCATGTTGATCCCAGAGAGAGTTTTCCATTTTTCTCATGATAGGGACCCTCGTTATCAAGGGAATACATGATTGTGATCATATCAGGGGTTCTACCCATATTGGAGGGAAATTATAGAGAATCTTTTTATCAAGAGAATACATTATTAAAGGGGTGTGTGTTAGTGTGAATTCCCTAATCTTTTATGTCTGGTATATTTGAAGGAGGCCTTGATAGTTATATGCATAAATAGAATACTTGAGCTAAGGGATGCTCTACCATTGAAACTGGGGTGTTCATGGTACCCTAGTGTGGGATCAAAGTAAAGTAGTTCAACCTAGTGTAGGGTATAAAGGAGGATTATCCCTGGTGAGGGATAGGTGGGGTGTATCACCATAGTGAGGGATTAGTGAAGGGGGATCGCCCTGTAGAAGTTCTTTCCCGAGTGATACTAGGGTGAAGTGGTAACTTTATTGACACTAAGGATAAATTGACTCCCTAGTGATACTAGGGATAAGTGCTATCCCTAGTTATTGAACTTAAGAAAATCTATTCCCTAGTGGTCAAGGGTATTCATGGATGTCTTCAAGCAATCAGTTCACTAGTGTTTCTCCTGATACAGGTCCTTTTCCATAGTGTTAAGGGACTAGGGGGAAGTGGTTTCCTAAAAATATTCTTTAATGTATTAAACATTTAGGAAACACTATCACCCTCACTTACATTATTTTAAAGCTTAATTAATCTATATTTGGGAGTTATATACTAGTGCTCATTACCACCCTTCGTCTTCCCAAAAGGCACAAATGAGGTGCTTAAGGGTCTAATTTATAGGAAAGTTTGGGGACTTGGGTGAAGGTGGACTTGGAATGCATGTAAACTTGGGAGAGACATGTTGGGAACGTAGGATATGTGTGTAGATGGAGCTTTGTGTGACCAGTTCGGTGGTAAAATTGAACTAGGGCACAGGACTGTATATTTTTACAAACAACCCTAAGCACGCTCCCAGGGAATTGAGAAAAGTAGTATCAAACCTCAGTGGTCCTAGAAGAAATCATGGTACATTGGGGATTATCCTTTATTCATTTAGTGTATCCATCACTTTCCAAATGAGATCACTAACATGGTATATTATAAAATACATTTTAAAAACAATAAATTTATAAATATCCTTTGAATTAAATAAATAAATCATATATGATATACATCAATAGGATAATGCACTGAATCACATATGATAACTATCACTTAGTGGGAAACTATCTGCCTTCTTTGAGCATTTCGTGAGGTAATCATGTTGACATAATCATCCTCATGAGCCCAACTCCAAGTAAATAAATCATGGATATCGTACTCATATGTCATACCCAAAGAGAAAAGGGAAGAATAATGATTTGGATCATTATCCTCAAAGATCGTACCTCGATGGAAAATATTACTAAGAGAATTCCCAATGATCAAACCTTGAGGGAGAAAGGTAATGACCATACTATTGATAAATATCCTAAAGGTTATTTCCATGAGGGAAATAATAATGTAAAGTATCCTCACTAGCATATCTTGAGGGAAAAATTCATGAAACTCTATTCTAATTATATCCTCAATGTTTATAATTAGAGTGTATTTTATATTGTACCAATGCACCAATATATCAAGCCTTACAATCCGTTCCCAAAATCAAGTGTCACATAATCACAGTTTTCACATCAATATAACATCACACACTTGAGAATGTATAATAAATATAAAACCAAACTATCATGAAATGAATATTAGTATATATCAATAATGAATCGTCACTTTTATATGAGGAGAAACATGTATTGTAAACATATATAACCATCTCAGTTTTTAGGCAACATCATCATCAAAATACCTTATTATGTATAATAAATTATTCAAATTCAAAATTATCATCCCATCCCATTAAATTTAAATATAAACAACATGTATGATATGATGAACTCATAATCATATAATAATAAACTCAGTTCAAGTAAATTTTCATTAACACTACTCAATAAGTTTTATAGGTAGTAATTATATCAAAACATTATAAATTATAAAATCACCTAAATAATCCACTAAACATTACATGGTAAACAATAATAATTTAATTGTGGGTACCATGAAAAAAAAATTAGCCAAAATTACTGAATTTCCAAATCCCATTATTATTTTCCATATTCAAAATTGAAAAAAAAAACATTTCATTATATAATGATCATTTCTCCATCTGTAAAATGTCATGTAAATGAATATGATATCATTTTCATTTTTTACCCATTCATAGGTGTATTGACTTCCCCATTGAGTCTATATAATAGAATTTATTACCCAAATAACAAAATTACTTTATAAAATATTAATGAAATATATAAGAATTTTGGGGTCACCAACCAAGACATTGGTAAATAAAACTATGTAAATTATATCATAATGAAGCCTTCAAATTTCACTAATTACCCAAAACCAGACATGTATGCCTAAAAACATCATCTCTTAACTTGAGCTGAGAAACATTTAGAGTAAGAGGAAATAAACACAGTGCTTAAAATCATTATTATTTTTTAGTTTTACTTCTAAAAATGAAATAATAATCCATCATAAGATGAAGGATAAATTAAAGTGGAAATGAAAGGGGGCATAAGTGAAATGGAATGGGATCCACTATTAGTATGACCTTAATAAGGGAGGATTAAAGAGATCTACTCAAATCCTCCATTAAAACCCATTTATCTGTACATTAAAAAATTAACTTGATTCTCATTAATACCTGATACACTCCCATTAGTTGCTTGGGGAGTTAAAAAATACCAAACTATTTCCTAATCTGCTAGGTTCCTGGTGGAACTCCACCAGTTTCATACTAGTACAAAATGCTACCCACCAATAAAATTTCTTTCCCATGTTATATAAATTCATTTTTAATCTTTATTATAGAAATATATTTCCTCTTAATAGTTGAAATAAATAAAATTTTTAATTTAATTAAATTTATAAAATGATGGATGTTGTAACCTTCCTATGATAGATTTTTCCTCTACAAAAAGATTAATGTGTATATTATACATAATATCTGCAATTACTATTATTTGATCATCCTTGTGTACATCTAGTCTATATATGACATCGCCTTCAAATCCTAAACTACCTAAAAGGTCACCCGATGTATCAAATGTGCATTATATTTACCACACTCCATGAACATGTTGAATTACTCCACATCATAAATTAAAATAAGCACTATAGACTAACCAGTAAACATAGGTTTTCCACCTCTATGTTTTGAATTTTGAAAAACTAACATACACGGTTGCGTTCAGTAAGATATTTAGAGTCTGATAAGGCAAACATATTTTTTGGTGAATAGTAATTTACCCTTATGAATAGTAATATTACCTTTATGAATAGTATTGTTACCCTTATAAATAGTAATGTACCCTTATGAATAGTAACACACCCTTATGAATAGTAACTTGGCCCTTACAAATAGTAATATACCCTTATGAATAGTAACCTCATGCATGTAAGTAAAAAATATAATTTAGGCACCTTATAAATGAGAGTTAATATTTTAAAAATTAATAATTAAGTGTTGGTATTTTTATGAGCAATAAATAATGAATTACAATTTTATAATTGATAGATTAATTTAAAAGATAATTCATTTTCATAAAATGTATTCATGAATCAATATTTTGTTTTCATATGATTATAATATAATTTTATGAGACCCTAGTTCATTTTTTTGAAGTGTCGTAAAATCAGTTATAATATTAAAATCGGTATTTTTTGAGTAAATGATGATTTTAATTAAAAATTAAATTTATCATATTTAGAAAATTATTTTTCTTAAAATGGAGTTCCTTTTTTGATTCCAAAAGACAGAAAATGGTTTGGATAATTTTTTGGTATTTTTATGAAATAGATTAATTTTTGTTGAATAGTAAAAAAAATATAGTTTTTTATAAAATATGGCATTTTTCGTGACATCATCATGAAATTATGATATGAAAATTTATTTTAACAATGTAATAACTAAATAATTATATTATAAGTGAAATATTCTACAGAATTAATTTGGAACATAAAAAGTATATTTTTCATGATAAGTATAAAAATTGTTGTCAATGTCGACGCAGTGTCTGCGCAGCGCTGACAAAGTCAAAATTGGTAATTTTTATATAATAATTGAGAGATAAAAATTACATTCATGAATTATTTATTAATTATTATGTATTATATATCTATTTTATTTTTAATTTTGAGTTTTATTGTTATGTAATATGAGTATTATCCAAATGTTTGTGCAATGCTTATGCAGGGCAAGAAAAGACAAATTAGCAGAGTTAAGAATATGTCTTATTTTGAATAAGAGTGAATATACATAATGAATAAATTTATAATTTTATTTTTAACCTAATTAATTTATCTTTATGATATTATTTTGTTTTTACTTTTTATATATTAAATAATTAATATTAATGCTTATGCAACACCGATGCAACACTTGTGCAAGCATAAGAAAAATAAATAAAATTTCTTTAATTAAAATTATAATAATTATTAAATGACCCATATTTTGGATAAAACATTATATATAATGTATTTTAGACTATTATGAAGTTTTTATTCTAATTTAGGACATTTTGGACCCACATGAATCACTTTAAAGATTTTATAATATTTTATTTCAAAATGGAATCAAGTTGTCACATTACAACTTTTAAATTAATAATATTGTTATATAAGATTTTCTAGATGTTTTATTCAATCAAGAATAGTATTTTGAAATATAATAAAATTTTATTTCTCATTAAATTTTATTTTTAATTTCTTGACAACAAATAAATACCACCATGGATTCCACAAAGATGATGCAGTATTAATTTAATTAATGAATAAATCAAATAAATGATATTAAAAATAATAAAATAATTATATTTTTATTTTTTAATCTAATTAACGGATTCTCTAAATTAATATGACATTTTTATGATATAATTTAAAGTTTTATTATATCTTTAAACTTTGTTTTGTTGTGTTTAAAGTAATAGGTATGAATGTTTTTATCTTGACAAAATTGTTTTTCATGAATAAAATATTTTATTAAATTATTTAAAAATACCAAAATTATTTAAAAAGTCCAAAAATGATAATATTACTTCAATCTCTCTTTATTTTTAGTCCTTTTGTGAGTTTTATACCCTATAATATATTTATTATATTTTAATAATTTTTTTAATTCCTAAGTTACCCCTCACCTCACTTATAAAAGGAGGTTCCTTCCTTCACAACTTTCATAACCATAAGACTTCTTGTTCGGAAAAACTCTTCCAAATTCTATCCTCCTAATCCATTGACATATTCTAATACTTCTTGTCTCACAGAAAGACCACTTTCAAGAGCCTTAAGGTGGTTTCAAAAGAGAAATATTAAAGAGGTAAGATTTCTTCTTGTTCTCTTTTAAATTCTTTCTCATTTATACCTTATCCCTTCCTATAATACAATTATTCATGACAACTCTAGTAACTTATATGTACTATAATGTTATTATTATAATGGAATATTTCATAATAATATCTTATTTTCCCTCTTCTTATACTATAAATGAGAACATTTTTTGAGATGTGTTAATTATCACGTTCAAAGGAGACGGGTTTTCAATTTTCATTACTATCTTCAAGACTGGTCGTGAAACCATTATAATGGTTGAACCAAATCTGAATATATGTATTTTATCTTATTTAATGTTCTGAGATCCTTACTTCCTCATAATATAAAATAATAATACAAAACAAGTTCATTATGCACAAAAATTCCAAGTTAAGTCAAGCTTTTATCGTTAACTTTTATCTAATGAGTCATCCTCATGGAATATAACAAAGATCGTGATAAGATCATTTATATATATTTAATTTCAATAATAATATATATTAACAATTCTGGATGTTTAACCATATTTCAAACAAACTTCCATTCATTAATATAAGTAAATCGATCATGAAAACCAAAGAAGAAAATGCTTCCAAAATAATGAAATTGAATCTATTAACCCATCAAAAGGCCATGAATGAACCTAATAAGGTTATAAAAAATATATTAAATGTTTATTTTTTTCTTGAATCATTAATTTATGAACCTAAATTTTATTATTTAGGTCATTAAGATCAAGTGAGGAACACCTTCAAACATAAGGTAAGGGTTTCCTCATCTCACTTTCATTTTCATGCGACATTCCTTATTCACTAAAATTACTTGTGTATGGTGTATGTATAATGTCCATAGATGTATAATAACATTAATATCTTTAATTTCATTGTATTAAATGTATCTATTGATTAATATTAGTTTTGGGGCATATGTTTTGATTGATTACAAAGTGGAAAGGGTTTTCTACCTAAACCTCTATTTTCATTGGGGTTGCTCTTATTCTCTACTCATCTCAATGAAATTTTTATTTATTATTATTTACTACCCATTTATTATGTTTTAATGTTATATATATTTTTATTGATCATAATACTTATTTATTTTATGGGGAGTTAAATGTTTTAAACTAATATATCAAAGATTCTTCTGAAATGCAAGCCCAATTCAAGGAACTTCTCAAATTCATACCTATTTTGAAGTTCACTATATAATATGTTTTAATCCTGATTTATCTTTATAAAATCACAAATTTTAACATGAAAATATATTTTGGATCATTTATAGTTTTATGAAATCAAACAATCCTTTACACTTTTAAATCTCTTTAATGAATTCCTTAAACCACACTAAAATGTTTTATTTCTAAAGCTTCTTTAAAAACACTTTTTACATGATTTCACTTAAGTGGGACATTATTTATTCCTAAAATGTAATATTAATGTACACTCATTTTCCTTTTTTATATACATGTTGAAAACCAGATTTATGACAAATACAAATGATTTTCCATAAGAACTCTTCTAACCAAAGTAAAATATATTTTTCTCACCTCGCTTTAACTTTTATGAGATACATGCCTTGTTCACAACTTATTACTTTCATGTGGTGTATGTAATTCCTATTGTTATATCATATCAAGAGTCTCATTATTCTCATGATATTATAAGGGATTATTATTTGAATGTTTCTAGGTGGTATGGGACACTTTATAAAGTTTAAGGATTATTTTCTCAAGAATTTATCAATGGTCTCATTTAAAAGTATCCTTATTTTTGTCAACATACATTGATGAATCTTTTATTTCATAGAGGTTTATATCTTATGATATCATCTACAATATTTTGTTGATGGGTTTTTTATTAGTCTCAATGTGGATGTTCTATCTTAAAACCATTCACCAATTTACTCCAAATGGTTATTGTTTATGCTTAATGTTCAGGGACTGTTTTTTACATTTCATATATTAGTTTCAATATGAATGTATATGTTGTTTATGTTTATCCTTTTTCATATTAGGAATGAATTGGAATTAGTAATTTTTGGTTGGGGCCCGCTATAGCCCCATGGTGCATCAGTAGATCTCATGAGACAAATTATGTTCTTGGCATAAGTCCATGACAAAATGATTATTTATGGTCTTGGCACGAGGCCTTTAAGTTATGGTTATGATGTCAAGCATTATGTGGTCCCTCATTATGAAAATAGTATTTATGGTTCATGTGGTTATTAGACTACTATAATACCCATGATTATGTTTTACTATAGAATTATTTAATCATCTCTTATTCCTACCATAATGTGTTCAAGTTTTTTGTTAAAGGAATATGTTTTTAGTTATTCAACATGCTTAATGTTTATGTTTATGATATATTTCATTGTATTTCTTACCCTTACTGATAATTTTATCTCACCCCTTTCTTATGTTTCATTTTATTAGGACATGAAGAACTTTATTATGAATGACCTACTGGGATAAACTTAGATTTTTGGATGTTCCCAATAAAACTTATATGTTGTTTTTCGTTTCAAGTTGTAATGTTGAACCTAGGTATGTATCTGGTTTTACAAAACTACTAAATTACTTGGTCCTTTAGGATTTGATTACCTATAAGCATTCCAATATTTTAAAATAATACACCACCTCCAGGATTTTGGGGTTGGGGCATTACAGTTGGTATTAAAGGAAGTATAATAGAAAACTTGGAAGCTAGATTTAGAAAATGTAGATTAGGGAACAAAACCCTAAGATAGACTTGAAGATACACATACAAGAACATCCTAGAATTTTGGTAAGGAATGGTTTATTTGGATCTTCCTAAGAAAATAAATCTATGTATGGATACTACAAGTGGACGTGGTTCTGGTATAGATGTACCTAGGAATAACAACTCGAACAATGTCTTTCAGGCTTGACTCGAGGTAACCTAGTATACGACAACGGGTCTTACTACACATATGGTTTGAAACACTTGGTGGATATGCTTAGGATAATTCACAATTTCATTACAGGACATTATGAAGGATTTAGATATGTATATAATTGTAATTCATTCTAATTATTTTTCTATGTTGAGATTATACATTATGATTCATAACCTAATTTAGTGTATTCCATTATATAGAAATTCTGCCTAGTAGAAGGAATGATAATATCACCAATGCACGTGATTCAAATGGTAAGAAGGATCATATCTCTCATGGTCTTAATCCATCGTTTCAAAGGAAGATAATCTCCCATGTGTCCTCGTTATATGAGGAAATAGTATCGTGTGTTAACAAGGAATGTAAATAATTATCTAAGTCATATGTCTTTGAAGGGAAATAATAGAATAAGAGGTCGGTATCGAAAAATATGGATAAAGGGAAGAAGGGAATGAAGGGTTTTCCAACATGTGATTACTGTGGAAAGAATCTCCCTGGTAAATGCATGAAGGGAATGGGTTTTTGTTATAAGTGTGGAGAAAAAGGACACCAAGTTCATTATTGTAAGGGTAATAAAAAGGTTTCCATTGTATAATGATTCAACTACAAGGATATGGGACACTATGTGAATCAATGTCCCAAGCGTCAAAGGAATATACCCCATGTGATGATTCTAGATAATGATCAAGTTATGATGTTACCGTAGATAAAGTAGAATGATTAATATTCCTAGTCAAGAATCATGTCATTTTAATAGTTTGTCGAAATGTACTGATTATAAGAATTATGGAATATATGAGTATTCTACTTCAATACTTTTTCATTATGGTTTTGAAACCATAAGTTGAATGGTACCAAGAAAATATATTTAGTGGAAAGTAAAAAAATTTGGAAAATATGTGATTAAGGTAAGGACAACCCTTAATATATTTCTAATGATGAAGATAATGATGAATAAATGATTCATTTGGATAAGTACAGACTACCTCAAAAACTAATTTTTTGACTTGTCGGCAAGTGGTCTATGCTATCATTGATGGATTTTGCAAAATTTTTTGATATAAATAATATATAAAATAGCATGTGTAAGGATGAATGTATGTTTCCAATAATGTTTTATGGTAATTTAATTTATTACCATATTTTAGGAGGATATTTTAACCATATTTCTAATGTGGGTTTCCAATAGGGTAATTTTTAAGTATCTACCATTAACTTTCAAAATTCAATTTCAAAATTTTGAGGATGAATTTTTGTAAGGAGGGGATAATGTAACACCCCAAGATTTTGAAAATAAATTTAATATTGAATGCATGAAAACACTAATTCTCTACAAAACACAATTTTTTTATAACCTAAATAGTAAACATAGTTTTTCCACCTCTGGGTTTTGAATTCAATAAACTCACTTACACGGTTGTGTTGAGCAAGATAATTTTAGTTTGATAAGACAAACTTATTTTTTGGTGAATATTAATTTACCCTTATGAATAGTAATGTTACGCTTATGAATAGAAATGTTACCCTTATGAATAGTAATTTACCTTTATGAATAATTACTTGAACCCTGTGAATAATAATACACCATTATGAATAGTAACTTAGCCCTTATGGATAATAATATACCCTTATGAATAATAAATTGAATATTAATGGAACCTTATGAATAGTAACTTCATACATGTAAGTAAAAAATATAATTTTGGCACATTATAAATGAGAGTGAATATTTTAAAAACTAATAATTACATGTTGGTATTTTTATGAGCAATAAATAATGAATTAAAATTTTATAATTAATAGGTTAATTTAAAAGATAATTTATTTTCATAACATGTATTCATGAATCAATATTTTATTTTCCTATGATTATAAGATAATTTTATGAGACCCTAGTTAATTTTTCAAAGTGTCATAAAATCAGTTATAATATTAAAATTTATATTTTTTGAGTAAATAATGATTTTAATTAAAAATTAAATTTCTCAGATTTATAAAATTATTTTCTTAAAATTGAGTTTCTTTTTGGATTATACACATCAAAAAAATGTTTTGGATGAATTTTTGGGATTTTTATAAAATAGTTTAATTTTGGTTGAATAGTAAAAAAATACAGTTTTTTATAAAATGCGGCATTTTTTGTGACATCATCATGAAATTATGATATAAAATTTTATTTAAACTATGTAATAATTAAATAATTATATTAAAAGTTTAATATTTTACAAAATTAATTTGTAACATGGAAATTATATTTTTTCATGATATGTATAAAAATCATTTTCGATGTCGACGTAGTGCCGTTGCAGCACTGAAAAAGTCAAAATTGGTAATTTTTATATAATATTTGAGTTCTAAAAATTATATTCAAGATTTATTTATTAATTATTATGTATTTTTTATCTTTTTTATTTTTAATTTCTAATTTTAGTGTTATATAACATGATTATTATCCAAATGTTTGTGCAATGCTTGTGCAGGGCAAGAAATGACAAAATAACAAAGTTTAGAAGATGTCTTGTTTTGTATAAGAGTGAATACACATAATGAATTAATTTATAATTTTTTTTTAACCTAATTAATTTATATTTATGATATTATTTTATTTTTAATTTTTATATATGAAATAATTAACATTAATGCTTATGTAACGCTGATGCAGCACTTGTGCAAGCATAAGAAAAATAAATAAAATGGTTTTAATTAAAATTATAAGAATTATTAAATGACCCATATTTTGCATAAAACCTTTTATATAATAAATTTTATACTATTATCAAGTTTTTATTTGAATTTGGGACATTTTAGTCCCACATGAATCAATTTAAATCCTTTATAATATTTTATTTCAAAAGGGAATCAATTTGTCACATTATAGTTTTTAATTTAATAATATTATCATATGATATTTTCCAGAGGTTTCATTCGAAAAAGAATGGTATTTAGAAATATAATAAAATTATCTTTCACATGTAATTTTATTTTTAATTTTTAGACAACAAATAGATACCATAATGTCTTCCACAAATATGATGCAGTATTAATTTAATTAATAAATAAATAAAATAAATGATGTTAAAAATAATAAAATAAATATAATTTTAGATTTTTAATATAATTCACGGATTCCCTAGATTTATATGACATTATTATGATATAATATAAAATTTTATTATATTTTTAATCTTTTTTTTGATGTGTTTCAATTTATAGATATGAAAAGTTTTTATCTTGATAAAATTGTTTTTCATGAATAAAATATTTTATTAAATTATTTAAAAATCCCTAAATTATTTAAAAAGTCCAAAAATGATAATATTGCTTCTAAAATATAATCCCCATTTAGTTTTAGGCCTTTTGGGAGTCTTAAAATCTATAATATATTTATTATATTTTAATAATTTTAGTGATTCCTAAGTTACCCCTCACCTCACTTATAAAAGGAGGTTCTTTCCTTCACAAATTTCATAACCATATGCCTTCTTGTTCGGCCAGACTCTACCAAATTACATCCTCCTCATATATTGACAAATTATAGTGCTTATGTCCTCACAAAAAGACCACTTCCAAGAGCCTTAAGGTGGTTTCAAAAGATAAATATTAAAGAGGTAATATTTCTTATTCTTCTCTTTCAAATTCTTTCTCACTTATACCTTATCCCTACCTATTATCCAATTATTCATGAAAATTACAGTACCTCATATGTACTATAATTTTTTTATTATAATAGAATATTTCATCATCATCTCTTCTTTTACCTCATTTTATACTGTAAATGAGAACATCATCCGAGATGTGTTAATTATCACGTTCAAGGAAGACGGGTTTTCAATTTGCATTACTATATTCAATACTGGTTATGAAACATTTTAATGGTTGAAACAGATCAGAATATATTTATTTAATCTTATTTAATTTTATTTAATCCTTACACACTCATAATATAAAATAATAATAAAAAATAAGTTCACTATGCACAAAACCGTCAAGTTAATCCAAGTGTTTATCATTAACTTTTATCTAATGATTCATCCTCATGGAATATAAACATGATCATTATAAGATCATTTATATATATTTAATATCACTAAGAATATATATTAACAATTCTATATATTTATCCACATTTCAAACGAACTTCCATTCATGAATACAAGTAAATCGATCATGAAAACCAAAGAAGAAAATGCTTCCAAAACAATGAAATTGAATCTCTTAACTCATCAAAAGGCCATGAATAAACCTAATAAGGTTATAAAAAATAAATTAAATTTTTATAAGGTTCTTTAATAATTAATTTACGAAGCTAAATTTTATTATTCAGTTCAATAAGATCAAGTGAGGAACACCGTTGGAATTAATGTAAGGGTTGCCTCGTCTCACTTTCATTTTTGTGAGACATTTCTTATTCACTATAATTACTTATGTATGGTGTATTTATACTGCCCATTTATGTATCATATAATTAATATCTTTAATTTAATGGTATTAAATTTATCATTTGATGACTATTTGTTTTGGGGCATATGTTTTGATTGATTACAAAGTGCCAAGGTTTTTCTACCTAAACCTCCATTTTCATTCGGGTTGCTCTTATTATCTACTCACCTCAAGAAAATTATTATTTATTATTATTTACTCCTAATAAATTATGTTTTAATGTTCTATATATATTTACCAATCATAATCCTTCTTTATTTTATGGGGAGTTAAATTTTTTAAAAGAATCTTTTTAAAATTCTTCCGAAATGAAAGCCTAATTCAAGGAACTTCTCATATTCTTACATATTTTGAAGTTCACTCTGTAATATATTTAATCTTAATTTATATTTATAAATTCAAAAATTTTAAAATGAAAATATATTTTGGTTCATTTATGTTTTTATGAAAGAAAACATGCCTTTATGCTTTAAAATCTCTTAAATAAATTCCTTAATCTTCACTAAAATGTTTTAATTCCAAAGCCTCTTTAAAATATATTTTTACATGATTTCACTTCAGTGGGACATAATTTATGGTAAAATTTAATCTAAATGTACTCACCTTTTCTTTTATGGGATATACATGTTTAAAACCATATTAATTACAAATAAAAATTATTTTCCAAAAGAACTCTTCTTTCCAAAGTAAAATATATTTTTCTCACCTCACATTAAATTTTATGAGATATATGCCTTGTTCACAACTTATTCCTTTCTTGGGGTGTATGTAATACACATTGGTATATCATATCAAGATTATCTTTATTCTCATGATATTCTAAGGGATTTTTATTTGAATTTTTCATGTTGGTATGGGATACTTTGGAATGTTTAAGGATTATTTCATCAAAATTTCTCAATGGTCTCATTTAAAAGTATCCTTATTTATGTCAACATCCATTGATGAGTCTTGTATTTCATAGAGGTTTATATTTTATTATATCATCTAAAATATGTTTTTGAAGGGTTTCTAATTAGTCTATATGTGGATGTTCTATCTTAAAACAATTCAGCAATTTACTCCAAGTAGTTAGTGTTTATACTTAATATTCAGGGAAAGTCATTTACATATCATATATTAGTTTAAATATGAAAGTATATGTTGTTTATATTTATCCCCATTCATATTAGTAATGAATTGGACTTAGTAAGTGTTGGGTGGGGCCAGTTATAGCCCCTCAGTGCATCATTATGTCTCATGAGACAAACTGTAGTCTTAGCACAAGGCCTTGACAAAATGATTATTAATGGTCTTGGCAGGAGGCCTTGATGATATGATTATAATGTCTTACATTATTAATTCCATCATTATGAAAATAGTATTCATGGTTAATTTGGTTATTCGACTAGTATAATACGCATGATTTTGTTTTACTATGAAATTATTCAATCAGCTCTTATTCTTGCAATAATGTGTTCATGTTTTTTGTTAAAGGCATGTGTTTTTAGTTATTCAACATGCCTAATGTTTATATTTATGATATCTTCCACTATATTGCTTACCCTTACTGATAATTTGACCTAACCCTTATTATGTTTCATTTTATTAGTACGTGAAGAAGTTTATTATGAATGACCTGTAGGGATAAACTTAGAGTTGTGGATGTTACCAATAAAACTTATATGCTATTTTTATTTTAAAGTTATAATGTTGAACCTATGTATGTATCTAGTTTTCCAAAACTATTAAACTACTCGGTACTTTAGGATTTGATTACTTGTAATCATTCCAATGTTTTAAAATAATGGACCAGCTCTAGGCTTCTGGGGTTGGGGCGTTGTATTAACTCTGTTATCAAAACCAATTTCTCTAGAAAAGCATGTTTCTCTACATAGAATTCCCATAAAAGGATATCCACTATTGCTAGTTTATTTACATTTCCCTAAAGTAAATAACCCTTATCTATATTCTTCTCTAAAACCACAGTTTCTAATCATGGATACATTAGTTTAAATATCAAAACATCAATAGTTTTAAAATAAATTATCACTTACCACTTCAGGACTCATGAAAGCAAACCCCTCATGATTCAACATTTATTTCAAGCTGAAAAAATCCTATATGCATATCATTATCTAACTACTGCTAAAACAAATTCAAAATTTTATTTTAAATAAAACCACTTTAAGGGGTTTAGTGGGAACCCACGTAATAGAAAAAAGACACATAAACTTCCAAACAATCACCAAAACATGGCCAAAACAAAAACAATAAGCATACTTGAACACAAACAGCCATATCGCCACACAAAGGATTAGTGCCAAAATAGAATCACTAGGACACAAAATCATAGTTTCAATATATCTCATCCCATGAACATCACTTGAGAGAATATATCCTCCACCTTCCATTGCTAGTGATCAAGACAGGGATAGAACCATATTTCTATGTCAAATCATTAATATCAAGGCATGAATGGAGTCAAAAAATACTTTCAATGGATCTAGAAGTAAAATCCATAACTATAATAAAATCATCACAAGGAATTTAACCTCTTCTAACTCTGATAATTGGTAGTCTATATGTGCATAAAAGAAAGGAATGATTGTTTCTTCTAAGCCTTGTAGCTCCTTCATCCACCTAACCATGATATACACTTCCAGTGTAAACCCAATATCATCTTTATTTATATCACTGATTTCCTTCTCTGAATTATTGTACAATCTTTCATACAATTAGCTTATTTTTTCTAATAAAAGGTAGGGAACAAACACTCTAGATTGTTGGCCTTCTGAAGGTTCTCCCAAAACTATAGATCCAAGTACCTCTTCAGTCCACTCAGAGACTGAATTGTAAATTAATTTCATTTAATTTAAGATATTTAAAATCTATATTTATCACATATATTTATAAATAAAAATCATAATAAAATACATACCTTCATCCATTGAACCTTTGGTATTTGAGTCTCCTTGATTTTATCCAACTTAAAAGGATTTTTATCATATTCCTACTCTATATTCCAATGATTTTGATGGAGGGTGCCATAATGGTAATTAAGACATAATTAGAAAGTACATGACCCTTTAAATTGGGATAAATCAATTTTCATTGGTGGTTATTTAATTAAAAATTAAATTCCATCAATTTTACAAGGTTATCCATCATTATTTCATTATAATAATATTAAACATAATGTTACGAGATTTAATCCAACATTATCCCACATAACTCATGTGATATTACTTTATGATCTTTAATATATTCAATTGGTCAGTATGCACATTTATATATATTATATCATGTATACAACATTCATCATAATTATGGATAATGTCCACATGAGTCATGATAGTCATATATTCTCTATTAATATACTCTCTTCCATGTACTAAAACATTGAAATTTTCCTTATAATAATTAAAATAGGATATATATATATATATATATATAATTATTCCAACGATGATGTCTTTATTTAATACTATACATGTTATCATTATTTAATTAAATCATGAATATATATTTAAAAATAAAAAACATGATCAAAATGTTTATAATTCCAAGCATCCACTATAATTATCATAAAATTCCATGCATACAATGAAAGCTACCCAAAAATAATTCCCATACTTTCAACATGTCTAATAAATGTCTTGGGTGGAAACCCTTTCATCAAAGGATCGAAAATAATAATAGTTTTGCTAATATGTTCAATTAACACCTTACGTTTTTTAACCTCCCCCTTAACTGCAAAGTACTTTAATTCCATGTGTTCATCACCATTGGAATATCGATCATTCTTTGAAAATAATATTGTTTTAGTGTTGTAACAATAAATTTTCAAGGGATTGGTGATACTTTTGAAAATTCCAATTCCTGAAATAATGTTCTGCAACAATGTGCCCTGAATTGTAGCCTCAAATAATGATAAAAATTTAGCTTCAATGGTTGAAGCTTCTATAACCAATTGTTTTTAACTTTTACATGAGATTTATCATTTGGATAGAAGATACACATAACCAAAAGTGGACTTTCTTGTATCAACACAACTGGAAAATTCTGATTTAGAGTATCTAATCACCTCAAGATCATTATATATTTTATAAGTAGTCATGTGATCCTTTATTCCTCAAAAATATCACAAACCTTTCTTTAAAACTCTCTAATGATCCACTCCATGATTGATTTGGTATCGTCCCAACATACCAACTTCATATATAATATCTAGACTTATACATGTTTGACCATAAATCAAGCTTCCAATAATAGATTCATAAATAATTACTTCCATATTTTCTTATTCCAAATCATTTTTGGGACATTGATTGATATTAGATTTATCTATTTTCTGAATCAAAACCGGTGATGCTGAAATTTTTCCATCCTAAACCTCTCTAAAATTTAATTAATGTATGAATTTTGAGATAATCCCAGTAAAGCTTGAGTTCTATTATGGAATATTTCTATTCCAATCACATACTTGGCTTCTCCCATGTCTATCATTTCAAAATTATTATAGAGTAATTTCTTTGTCTCACATAACAAACCAAGATCATTTTCAAAAAGCAATATGTCATCAACATATAGAATCAAGAATATAAATTTACTCCAATATTCTGGTATATACAATGATCACCAATTTTTTCCTTAAACCCAAAAGATATAGTGGTATCACTAAACCTAATATACCATTGTCAGTAATCTTGTTAAAGTCCATATATTGAATTATTTAATTTACATACCTTGTGTTTATTTTATTTAATGGAAAAACCCATTGGATTATCCATGTATATATATTCATCAATGTTTTCATTTAGAAAGGTTTTTAACACCCATTTGATGTAACCCTAAATCATACTGAGATACCAATTCCATAATAATTATGAAATAATATTTCTTAGAAACTGATGAGAGGGTTTCCTTATAGTATATACCATCCTTTTGAGTGAATCCATTATAAAGAAGTTTGGTCTTCTAACGTTCAAGGTTACCATGAGAGTCACATTTGGTTTTGAAGACCCATTTACATCAAACTCTCTTTCATACTTAAAGAAATTCTATCAGATCCCATACTTTATTTGGTTTCATGGAATTCAACTCTCATTTCATGGAATCTATCCATTAATCAGAATTATCATAATTTATGGTTGCAGAATATGAAACTGAATCACTAGAAATGCTAAGATCACTTTCTGTTTCATGAACATATACCACATAGTCATCAGAAATAGCTGACCTTATTTCCCTTTGGGATCTTCTTAACACTATTTCTTGTGGTTCTTAAACCATTTATTCATTGTGAATTTGGGAAACATTATATTTTCTTTCTACATGAGTATTCTGTGATGCAATTATTTGAGGAACAAGAACATGTGAAGTTTGAGTACAAAAAAATGAAACTTGAATTCTAGCTTCTTTAATTTCCACATTTTATGGAACTTCACTCCCACTAGATTCACTATTCTCAATAAATCTAGCATTTACAATTTCAACAATTCTCATACTATGGTTGGTACAATAAAATCTATACCCCTTTGATTTCTATAGATAACCAATGAAATATAAACTGATTACTCTTGCATCTAGTTTTCTTTTTTGTGGATTATATGCTCTTATATTAGTATGACAACCCCATACATGCAGGTGTCTCAAACTAGGTTTTCTACTAGTTCAAAGTTCAAAAGGATTCCTTATAACTTATTTAATATGAACCATATTCCATAAATACATGGTGGTTTTTAAATAATACATCCACAATGATAAGGGTAAATAAGAATTACTTAACATGCTCCTAACCATATCCATTAATGTTCTATTACACCTTTTCGCTACATCATTTTGTTATGGTGTACCTGGCATAGTGTATTATGCACATATGTCCTGACTTTCTACAAATTTTGTAAATGGACCAGGGTTTTTTCCACTTTCATCAAATCTTCCATAATATTCACCACTCCTGGTAGACATTATGACCTTCACATTTCTATCTAATTGCCTCTCAACTTCAGTTACATAAATTTCCAAGACATTTATTGCTTGAATTTCTCATGCTAATGTGAAAAAACATCAGTAAAGGTGATAAAGTATTTTCTTTTTTTAAAACACCAAGATTTCATAGTACATTATTTTTTCAAAGTAATTCAATAACTTGCGCTACACGCAACACTGAGTTCAAGCAAACCACGACTTACCAAACTAGTCGTTCAAAAGCGGTTATGAATAGTATTAACTGAATTTTGAATATTATATATTCCATATAATTTTAACATTCATATTATGTGTTTCTTAGACATAATATAAGAACAAATTCATTTTTTTTAGATAAAGGAAGTATTTTTCAGAAAATGAAATTTTACCGCCTTTTAATGGATAACACTTCTCAAATCAAATATTTGACACTTTTATATATTCAATTTGTCAAAATAATATTCTTATTTTGAATCAGGACAAAAAAATTTAATTTTTATAAATTTTTAGTGTTTTTCTCATAACTTTTATATTTTGGTGAAATATGATAAAGACTAAATTTTAACTGAAAAAAACTTTTTTAATCAAAATAATTTATAGTTTTCAATTATAAATTTGAGTGGTTTGTGTATCACCCCCGGTTTGAGGTATTTAGCCTTTGTTTATGCATTTTTTATGTGTTTAAAGTGCGTGGGATGAGTTGGGAATAGGTTGGGAGAGTTTGGAATGGTTTTGTATAAGTTTGGAGGCTTTTCTAGGGGAGCATGGTTTGAGCACGGTTAAGGGAAACCATGTGGGTTCTCCTGGAAACCGTACAGTGGATACAGTAGGATTCTCATGGTCTACGCACAGTTTTCCAAACTGCATGAAGAAACCATGTGGACTCTTGCTCTTGAGGAAATAGTGTGTGCACGGTTAGCACACAGTTTGTCAAACCGTGTGGGATAACCGTGTGACTACTTAAAAATAGAGTTTTATGTTTCGGGATCCTTTGGTCTTGCCTAATTCCTCTCTAATCTTCCTCCCACTCGAGCATCACTCGAGATTTAGGGTTATCAGGGGTTGAGGATGCTCTCCCACACGTTTTGGAAGCAAATCAAAGGGTTTTCAAGGTGGTTTGAAGGTGATTTCTCCTAAGTAAGTCTTCTCTCATGGATCCTTTTGGTTTTATCAAGATCCCTCTTCTCTCTTTATTGGTTTTCTATATCTACACTTTTTGTGTGTAGATCTAGGGTTTTGAAGGCTTATGGATGCTAGGGAAGGAGATCTAGAAAGGTTTCGGTGGTGCGTTCACCGGGTTTGGGGCATGGTTGCTTGTGGGTCGATTTCTAGGGAACCCTAAAGGTAGGTGGCTTCTATCTCGACTCCACTCAGTTATAACTAGTGGTTATTTTTTACAATTAATTTTTTGTGCTGAAAAATTAATTTTGATTTGTTGTGCGAAATTGGCTGGAAATCCATTGGGTGATGTTTTGGGGATTTTTGGGAAAAAGGGGTTTTATGGTGAAAGGATCTTGTTTTGGATTTTAAAATAGAGATTTTAAAATGGGTTGTTGATATTGATTTGGGAAAATGGTTGATAAAAATGGTTTTCAATAAATATGTTATTTTTATTCAAATGTGGTTTGGCAAGGAAAATGGTTTTCAATAAATGGATGATTTATTGAAGTGGATTGGTATGTGATGGAATTGGTTGATTGCATGTTGCTGTGACATTAGTAGGCTATATTATTGGTTGTGATGGATTAGAATGTTGTGTGGAAGTGTCAAGAAGTACCACTATAAAAAGGGGATGGATAATGGAAGGAAGGGCCACCATCAAAGGATAAGTGGACGAGAGGTGCCACTAGTTGTGAATGAGTTAACAGGTTGGGGGGAAGTCCCACCATTTTGGTTGTTTTGGTGTGAATGGGTGAACGGGTTGGACAAAAGCTCCACCATTTTGGTTGTTTGTTGTGTAGTGCTTTGTAAGATGGAAATTGTTGTTCTGGTGTATAAATAATGAAATGGCTTGTGACATGTTTGGTTGGTTTTCCCTTGGTTGCTTGGTTTGGGTGTGATGGCTTGGTAAGGGAATGTTTGGATTATGGAAATGGTTGTACTTGTGATTATTTTATATAAATTGTTTTATATAAATGTGCTAATGGTTTTATCCTAGTGGCGTGTGTAGGGAAGTCATTTGGGGAAAACCTACTGAGTTTTAGTACTCACCCTCTCCTTTGGCACGTTGGTGTCTTTACAGATGTTGTGTACCGTGATGTGGGCAAAGGTAAGGCATCTCCCTCCTTTATTGGTTCTTTGTTATGTCTTGGTGGAGATTGAAGCTTGGATCTTGGAGTGGAGATATGGTGGTATCATGGCTCATGGTTTTGTGTTGTCTAATGTTTCGCATAGTACTCTGATGTTTTGTGAACATGTTTAGTTGGATGGTTTTGGGTTTTGTAATGGAATTGTTGTATCACATGGTTGGGTCTGAAAGTGCATGCATCTTTAGGTGTTGGTTTGGTTGGTTTTTTTGTAAGGTCAAATCATTCTCCATTGTTCCTTGAAGCCTCAGAATTTATTGCCAGCCTTTGGCACCTTGGGAACATCCCTTAAGGCCAAGTATCTCTCAACGCCTCCTCAAGACAATGAGGTAGGGCGGGGTGTAACAAATGGTATCAGTTTGATCGGTCATTAGCTTTCAAGTGAGAGCAGTTGGTCGGTCTCTTTGGCGCCTTGTTTTTGGAGTTGACATTCGTTGCGGTATATCCCTTGAGTCGGGATGGTAGCAAGGCATAGGCTTGTCGGAACTTGGAATGTATAGTATAAAAGTATGTAGCTAACCCTTTTATGCTGGACTTAAAGTTACCAGGGAGTTGGGTACATAAGTGTTTTATAGACACTTATAGGCATTGGATATCTCATTGTCGTGGGTCTAGACAATGAGATAAGCATGACATGCATGGTAGAAATGAATTCCCTCTAGGATGCATATTTCATTAAGGTATAATGATTTATTGTGTGATATGAATGTGTGAAATTGTAATGTGAATAAATTTGGTATTTTAAAAATGGTTTGGTTTTCAAAATGATAAAACATGGAATAAGTGGAAAGGTGGAAAGCCTCGTTGTGATAGTAGAGTGAAATGTGATTTGAAATGGGATTTCGTGATGTCTGCGGAAGTTAGACTCATGGTTGTTTGTTTTTTGTTTATAGAAATGGCATTGGGTGGGCGTCGTAGAGACCAACTGGAAGTGGTCAATGAGAACATGGTTGCACCTGAGCCTCTGGTGAACCAGTAGTTAGTGAAAGGTATAGTGCAATATTTCCAAGCTGTGGAAAGTGGAAATAAAGTGGACGAACCAAGGCATGTGGATCATGCGGTTCAGTTAGAAAAGTAGAATCTACCCATCATCAAGGGTGATTCAAAGCCGGAGAGGGCAAAATCATGGTTGAATAGAATGAACAAGATTTTAGAGTTCTTGTGAACACTGGTAGAGTTAAAAGTGAAGTTGGACACGTATATATTGGCAGATCTTGCCCTTCAGTGGTGGGAGTTGGTAGTCCAAGCGGGGGCAGACCAGGGTTTGACATGGGAAGGATTTGAGGAATTGTTTAATAAACAATTCTACCCACATACGTTCATAATTCAGTGTACGACTGATTTCTTCAACTTGAAGCAAGATCTTATGGTTGTGACGGAGTGTGCGGCAATGTTTATGAACTTAGTGAGCTTTGCACCCGAGGAGGCGGGTAGAAAATTGTTGAAGGAAAGGATCTTTGAAGTGGGGTTAATAAAATAAATCCATTCAAAGATAGCAATACTATGTATAGATGATTACACAGAGATGGTGAATAGAGCCTCTGTGGCTGAGTGGGATCTGTTGGAAGCTCCAGGTAGATGAAGCATGGTGGTACCCATGGGGAATAGTGGGAACTCTAACGCTGGGTTCAAGCGGAGGAGGGACACTTATTCCCAGGGTGGGATTATGGCACATAATCCAATAGAAGGATCGGTGAATCTTCCTCCGAAGCCCCAGAGAAAACCAGGATGTTTTCAGTGTGGTTTGACAAACCACATCAAGCAGGATTGTATGGCATAACCTCGAGCATGTCATAATTGTAATCATATGGGGCATATGCAGTGTTATTATCTAAATGCTCTAAGGTCGGGTGTGTGTGACACTCCTCAGGGATCACAGACGTCGTATGCTTCGACGGTATGGGGGCAGCAATACACCCCTCGGTAGCAGAGTAAAGTGGGTCATGGTGATTCTCGGAATACCACAACGCCTCAACAGGTAAATAAAGAGCAGAGCGTGGCAAGTAAATATGTGTTTGGAGCTGAGAAAATTGTTGTGGATGATCAGTCGGGACCATCCACGGTGCAAGGTACTATTCTTTTAAATTCTACCTTGATGCAAGTGTTGTTTGATACAAGTGCTTCACACTCTTTTATTGTTGCACGTGTGGTTGAGTCGCTGGTTTTAAGGGTAGAAATGATGCCTTTAGTTTTGAAACTTCAAACTCCTATGGGTCAAAGAGAGTTTTGATCCTTCTTGTGTAGAGCATGTTGTATAATTATGGTCGAGGTTGAGTTAATGTGGAATTTATCAATGCTTGATATGGATGGGTATGATGTAATACTAGGAATGGATTGTATGGTGGCGTTTAAGGCCCACATCGACTGTGATATGAGAACAGTGGATTTTATGACACACGATGGCGTTAGACATCTATTTAGAGTAGAGAGGCATGGAAGGCGGGGTGCAAAGTGTTTGTTGGCACCAGTAGTGGGAACATTATCATATCAGTTGGCAGTGTTGTCATTGGAATCGGTAGAGGGTGTTGAGCAGAGTGTTTTTCTGGTGGTGGTGGATCAGATCATGGATGTTTTTCCCAAAGAATTATCTGGGTTACCTCCCATAAGAGAAGTGGAGTTTACGATTGATCTTCTTCCAAGGACAAGTCCTATCTCCCTTTTGTCTTATCGGATGGCCCCTACTGAATTGTGAGAATTGGAAGTCCAGTTGGAAGATTCAGAAAACAATGGGTTCATCCATCCTAGAACATCCCCGTGGGCAGCACCAGTGATGTTTGTGAAAGAGGTGGATGGAACTTTGAGACTCTGTGTTGATTATCATAGACTTAACCAAGTTACGATAAAGAACAGATATCCACTTCCATGAATTTATGATTTGTTTGACCAGTTGAGGGGAGCCCAGTGGTTCTCCATGATCAACCTGAGGTCAGAATATCATCAATTGTAGGTGGGGAAGGAAGATATTCCTAAAACATCTTTCACAAGTAGATATGGCCCTTATGAATATGTGGATTTTCCCTTTGGTCTAACAAATGCGCCAACGGTATTCATGGAATTGATGAATCGGATATTTCAGAGATATCTGGATTCATTTTTGGTGGTGTTTATAGATGATATTCTGGTGTATTCAATGACAAGGGTGGAGCATGAGTAGCACGTGGAGACAGTACTGGGGAGCTTGAGGGATCAGTGATTGTATGCCAAATTGTCAAGGTGTAACTTTTAGATACATACTTTATCACAAAGATATTTGAAATCAAGGAAAAGGATATGGATGGAATATCTAAAGATGTTTTATTTTGATACACCAGGTAAAGGAAATTTGGTGGCAGATTCATTAAATTGAAAATCATATGCTCAGATGGTGAAATAGGAATCAGACTAGTGATCATTGATGTTGGTTATAGCTGACATGCGGTTGGAATTTGAGGACCATGGCAATATGGCAGTCTTTATTCTGGTTTTGTGGATTTAGGACATGGTTGGAATGGTTAAAGAGGCACAGATATCTTATTCTGAGGTTGTGACCTTGGGGTTGAGACTCAATGGTGGGGAGACCATTGAGGTTTGGAAACTGAATGGAGATTCAATTTTTTGTTTTAAGAATCGGATGGTTGTACTAGTTGCTTGTCAGAAGGATCTTATCAGGGTGTATCATCATTCTAGATGGGTTTTTCATCCTGGAATTCATAAAATGTATAAAGTGTTGAAAGCACAGTTCTGGTGGGATGCTATGAAAAAAAGTGTGGCTGAGTTTGTTTCGAGATGCATGACTTGTCAGCAGGTCAAGGCAGAGCATCAGAGGCCAGTGGAAATGTTGCAGTCTCTACCAATCCCTGTTTAGAAGTGGGAGAAAATTGCGATGGATTTTGTCAAAGGTCTCCCTAGAACGGTTAGAAAGCACAATGCCATTTGGGTGATAGTAGATCGACTAAAGAAGTCGGCCCATTTCATTCCAATTTTTGAATCTTATATGGTGGGGTATCTGTCCAAAATATATATCCAGGAGGTGGTAAAGAGGCATGGAATTCCAGTTTCGATTGTATCTGATTAAGATACGAGTGTTACATCTCGTTTTTAGAAATCCTTACAGTAAGACCTCAGGTCACGGTTGACGATGAGCATAACGTATCACCGTCAGAAGGATGGTCAATCTGAGAGGACGATGCAATCTTTGGAGGATATGTTGCGGGCTTGTGTCATGGAATTTGGTGGCTCGTGGGAGGAACACTTGTTGTTGGTTGAGTTCTTATAAAATAACAGTTATCAGGCATCCATACATATGGATCCGTTTGAAGTGTTGAATGGGTGGTCGTGTCGTTCTCCACTATGTTGGGTGGAAATGGGTGAGTCCTAGATGGTTGGACTGAGCCTTGTTTAGGAGACAAAAGAGAATATAAAGTTGATTAGGAAGATAATGGAGACAGCTCAGAGTCGTCATAAATCCTATGCGGATCATCGTCGATGACTGTTCTCGTTCGAGGTGAGTGATCATGTTTTCTTGAGGATCTCTCCTAGGCCGGTATATCATCGGTTTGGGAAGCAAGGAAAGTTATCTCTAAGGTATATTGGACCTTTTGAGATTCTTGAGCGGGTTGGAGAGGTGGATTATCATTTTTCATTTCCACCTAGGTTCAATGCGGTGCACAATGTGTTTCATGTGTCGCATTTGAAAAAAGTATTAGCCAGATTGTGACCATGTGATTCATTGGGATCATGTTGAGCTAGAATCGGATGCTTCATTGGTGCACATGCTAGTGCGGGTTGTGGATAGTCAAGAGAAAGTCTTGTGTGGTAAAAGCATCAGTTTATTTCGTGTTTTGTGGAAAATGGACAGATTCAAGAGGAGATTTGGGAGCGGGAGAAAGAGATGGTCGAGCAGCGGCCCGAGCTCTTTCGGCAATGGGTGGGTGCACTACATTCCGAGGACGGAATGTCCAATGGTGGGGAGAATGTAGAACCCCAGTTTGAGGTATTTAGCCTTTTTTATGAATTTTTTATGTGTTTAAAGTGCATGGGATGATTTGGGAAGAGGTTGGGAGAGTTTGGAATGGTTTTGGATAAGTTTAGAGGCTTTTCTAGGGGAGAACTGTTTGAGCACGGTTAAGGGAAACTGTGCAGGTTCTCTAAGAAACCGTGTAGGGGAGATAGTAGGATTCGCACGGCCTGCGCACGGTTTTCCAAACCGTGCGAGGAAACTGTATAGACCCTTACTCTCGAGGTAGTAGCGTACGCACGGGTAGCGCAAGGTTTGTCAAATCGTGCGGACTAACAGTGCGACTACTTAAAAATAGGGTTTTAAGTTTTAAGCTCCCTTTGGCTTGCCTCATTCCTCTCCAATCTTCCTCCCACTCGATCCTCACTCAGGATTTTGGGTTCTCAGGGGTTGAGGGTGCTCTCCCACACGTTTTGGAAGCAAATCGAAGGGTTTTAAAGGTGGTTTGAAGGTGATTTCTCCTGGGTAAGTCTTCTCTCATGGTTACTTTTGGTTTTCTTTAGATCCTTCTTCTCTCTTTCTTGATTTTCTATATCTACACATGTTTTGTGTAGATCTAGGGTTGTGGATTCCTTGGATTATGATTTTAAGTCTTATGGATGCTAGGGAAATGGATCTAGAGAGGTTTTGGTGGTGCGTTCGCTAGATTTGGTGCGCGGTTGCTTTTGGGTCGATTTCTCGGGAACCCTAAAGATAGGCGACTTCTCTCTCGACTCCACTCGGTTATAACTAGTGGTTATTTCTTACAAATAATTTTTTATGCTGAAAAAATAATTTTGATTTGTTGTGTGAAATTGGCTGGAAATCCATTGGGTGATGTTTTGGGGATTTTTGGGGAAAAGGGGTTTTATGGTGAAAGGATCTTGTTTTGGATTTTAAAATATAGATTTTAAAAAGGGTTGTTGAGATTGATTTGGGAAAATGGTTGATAAAAAATGGTTACCAAAAAAGATGTTGTTTTTATTGAAATTTGGTTTGGCATAGAAAATGGTTTTTAATAAATGGATTATTTATTGAAGTGGATTGGTATGTGATAGAATTGGATGATTGCATGTTATTGTGATATTGGTGGGTTATATACTTGGTTTTGATGGATTGGAATGTTGTGTGGAAGTGGCGAGAAGTACCACTATAAAAAGGGGATGGATAATGGATGGAAGGGCCACCATCAAAGGATAAGTGGATGAGAAGTGCCACTAGTTGTGAATGGGTGAACGGGTTGGGCGGAATTCCCACCGTTTTGGTTGTTTTGGTGTGAATGGGTGAACGGGTTGGATGGAAGCTCTACTGTTTTGGTTGTTTGTTGTGAATTGCTTTTCATGTTGGAAATTGTTGTGCTAGTGTGTAAATGATGAAATGGATTGTGACATGTTTGGTTGGGTTTCCCCTAGTTGCTTGGTTTGGGTGTGATGGCTTGGTAAGCGCATGTTTGGCTTATGTAAATGGATGCACTTTTGATTATTTTATATAAATTGTTTTATATAAATGTGTTAATGGTTTTATCCTAGTGGCGTGTGTAGGGAAGTCATTTGGGGAAAACCAACCGAGTTTTAGTACTCATCCCCTGCTTTGTGACGTTGGTGTCTTTGTAGATGTTGTGTACCGTGATGTGGGAAAAGGTATGGAATCTCCCTCCTTTAGTGGTGCTTTGTTATGTCTTGGTGGATCTTGGATCTTGGAGCTTTGAGTAGTGCTATGGTGGTATCATGGCTCGTGGTGTTTTTTTGTCAAGTATTCTGCATAGTACTCTGATGTTTTGTGAACATGTTTAGTTGGATGGTTTTGGGGTTTTTAATGGATTTTTAGTATCACATGGTTGGGTCTAAAAGTGCATGCATCTTTAGTTGTTGGTTTGGTTGGTTTTTTGTTTAAGGTAAAATCGTTCCCCAGTTTTCCTTGAAGCCCTCGACATTTATTACTAGCATTTGGCGCCTTGGGAACATCGCTTAAGGCCAAGTATCCCTCACCTCCTCCTCAATCCAATGAGGTATGGGTGGGGTGTTATATTTTGGAAGTATAATTAGATTATATTTTTATCATTTAATACAATTTTGTTCATTATAAGTAATTTCACATTTAAATTTGACATAAACACATGTCAATCATTTGATAGTTTTTACTTCTTAAAAATCCGCTTTTGGTTTTGAGAACAGGAATTAATTTTAAATTAATAAATGAAACTTTTATGTTTTTAATTTGGTAAAATAGACTTTATTTTTTAATTTATAATATCAAAATTAACTTAGGGTGAATTTTTGGTATTTTTCTGAAAACTTTCAATTTTGGATGAATGGTGAAAAACACTACGTTATTGTTTAAAACCAACTTTTTATTTATTTAATTAGTTCTATTATTTTAATTTATTTTACATCAAAATATATATATAATACCTATATATATTCAATGTAATTCATTGGAGTCATTTTATAATAAATTTAGATATATAAAATTTTCTTGAACTTTTTACTGTCTTTTACCAACCTTCTAGGAGCATTTGAAAATTTGTATAAAACATAATTTTACCGCTTCTGTGAGTTGAATTTCAAAAATTTGAGATATTTGATTAACATAAGTAAGTAAAATTTGGTTCAATAAGACAAAAATAGTTTTTTGTGAATAGTAACTTTTGACTTATTTACCACGGTTAAAAGTAAATAGGGTAATTAAAGGTAAAAATGATATTATAATTACCCTAACACATGTCCTAATTCTATTGTACAAGCTTAATTAGACCAAAAACAACCTTAGGAATAAAATATGGTCCTTTAAGTCCACTTGGATTAGATTAGGACATTTATTATTATTTTATTTAAAAAATAGTTAAAAGTTCTAAATTAAAAGTTTATTAATTAAACCATTTTTAATATAGGGTTATACATAAGATAAATTCCACTATAAATATTCATTAGAAAGATAAAAACATTTCCTACATAATTTTATTTTATTTATATTTTTTACAGATTAAATAATTAAATTTATTTTTGACACAATGATGATGCAGTAATTACCTTCTTAATGAAATATTAAAATAGTTTATATTATAAATATTAAAATAAATATAATTTAAAAGTTTTTTTAACATAAACGAATTTTATAGGATAATATGACATGTTATGGTTGATTAGATAATTTTTTTTCGAATACATATGGTTGATATGACCTTCACAAAAACAAAATACCAAATAGTGTCAAAATTGACATAAATTAATTTTTAAAACAAATACAATATTATTGGTTGATATAATATTCCTAAAAATATAAGGTTAGTCCAAAGGGCTTAAATAATATTATATATGTCATTAATTAACCACTTGACGTTCTCTTGGAAGTTTAGTGTAAGTTTATTAACCATATAGTGTAATAATACAAGAAGATAAGGTAAAAGTTAAACTATTTAACTAAGAGTTAAATCTAAAAGATAAGGTTAAAATGGTAACCTAAACTTTTCTAAAACCTATTGGTTGAGATTATTTCAACCCATAACTACCTAAGTCTCTAAATAAATTCATTTTGAGCCATTATAAACCTAATATGATTGTATAATAAAATAATATTTTAATCTTTTCCTAAAGTGACCCTCACCCCTCTTATAAAAAGGAACTTCCCCTTTTCTCAAATTCACACCTCCAATTCCATTTGGCTCGGCCAAAACCTGCCCAAATATCCTCAAAAATTCTCTCACTTAAACCTAGAGGCCTTATTTTGATCATAAATCCATCCTAAGGATCCCTTTTGATCAAATCAAAAAAAAAGAACCCGAAGAAGAGATAAATATTTCATCACATCTTTCAAGTTCTTTTCTTCTTCCACTTCCTCTTTATTTTTTGTTTACATTATAAAATAATAAATCCAGTAACTCATACATACTGTGATTTTATTATAAATATGGTACAACCATATTCATTATTTCATCCATCCTATAAATGACAAAGTCACCATACGTGCGTACGTATGGCTTATTGTCTCCACGTCGTGGTGTAGTTTGTTATTTAAACACTTCATTATTTGGATGGGTATAATAATTAGTATGAATGATGTAAATAATAAATATAACATGTTAATTATTATTTATATATGATATACCATCCAATAACATATGATTTCTCCATCAATATTATGATATCGTAGCTTGTGCATATGTATGGATTACCGTCTCCACGACACCATGAGATTTATTTCCACATTCACCATTCAACGATGATTATAAAAATATATATTATTAATAAGAATGTAATATATGACATAATAATGTTACTTAATATATATATGTGTGTGTGTGTGTGTGTACTTACATATATCTTATTCACTTACTTCCATTCAAAACGATATGAAAATGGAAACAGTGTTTATGCGTATATACGGACAACCATCTCCATAAACAGTGTTTTCAATTTCATATATCTATCTACTATACATATTTATATTCTAAATATATATGATATATAAATCAGGTTTCATATTATGGAAGTATTTAAATCATGATCTAAATAATACGATCAATAATAACAAGTTAAAACACGTACGATAAAGAAAGCGATTATTACCCAAAATGTTAATTTAACATGGAAGTCATTATTAAATGGGTAGTATAAAGTCATAAATTAATCATGTATGATATAATAAATATTAATATGGTTCTGGTATAATTTAATAACATACTATGGTCATTATACAGGAGGTTAAACGTACCCTCGACCAAAGTAAAGTGCAAGGTAAGGGTTAATTCCTCAATCTCATTATTATCTGAGATTGATTATTCGTAAGTATTTACTGGGACATATTTATAATCAATGTCCATATTTCATAAGAAAATTAAAAGGGAATATTTTAAGGTTTTATGGAAGGGTATATTTAAATATATCAACATTTTAAATGTTTTAAATATTTATTTTTCTAAATCTTTTTAATTAATGTTCATGTTTTCAAAATGATTTTAAGGATTTATTTATATGGACATCATTGTTTTAAAATGTTAATTATTTTCAAAGTTTCAAAGTGGTATGGGACACTTTGATTCAAAAATTTATTTAAATTTCTTCCTTTCTAAATTATGTGACATTTAAATTATTTAAAAAGAGATATTTCTATCAAATAGTTTTTATTTCATCTATGTCAACATCCTTTGATGTATTTTACACTTGTTTGAAGATGATTTATTATGATAAAAATCTTACATTTTATAATGAAGGTTTTGTGATATATTTGATTTTGGATGTGTCATTTTTATACCATTCATAGATTATGGATAAAGTACTGACATTTTTTATGCTAGTTTTAATATGAATGTTAATGTTATGTTTAAACCTTTTCAAATGAGGAATGTATTGTACTTAGTAAGTGATGGGTGGAGCCCACTCTAGCTCCTCAATTCATCATTAGGTCTAATGAGACAAACTAGTGTCTTGGCATAGGGCCTTGAACAAATCTTATTTATAGTCTTGGCATAAGGCCTTGACTATGTGGTTATGAAGTCTAGCATTATGCATTCCATCATTATGAAATTAGCTATTGATATTACATGTGATTGTTAGACTAGTAGAATATCCATGTGAATAAGTAAATGGAATTATTTTTTTTTTATATTTGCCATATTATGATGAAGTTTAAGTTTAAAAGTCTTGTGTTTTAGTCTTATGCATTTCATTAAATGTTTATCATTATTTAGGAAAGTTTATGCTATATTGTTATCCTTACTGAGCATCTGATCTTACCCCTTTCTTATGTTTTATTTTCCCAGGATTCCAAGAAGTGTATTATAATTGATAATTAGGGTTAATCTAGGGTATTAATGGCATTCTCAAAAGATCATTTATATTTTGTATTATTTTTTAATGTGTAATGTAACATTCATGTATGTAATCTATTTTCCAAGACTCCTAAACAGATTGGTCTTTTGGGACCTGATTCCTTGTAATCATGCCAATGTATTAAAATAATGCAGCAACTCTAGGCTTCTAGGTTCGGGGCATTACAGTTGGTATCAGTGGAATTTTAGAAACAACATTGGAAATATATTTAGATAAACTCTGATTAAAGAACATTACCCTAAGATAGAATTTGAGAATTAGTATATAAGAACTTTCTAAAATTTTGGTAATGTAGAGATTTTGTGTATTTTCTAAGCAATACATCTCTGTCTGGATACGAGCAGGTAGAGGCAGCTCTGACACAGATGTACCTAGGAGTGTAAACTTCGACAAGGAGTTTTGGTCTTGAATCAGGGTATCCTAGTATAGGACATCAGGCCTTACTTCACTCCTGGTTATGACACTCCTGGGGGATATGCTTAGGATAATTTACATTTTCATTACAAGCCATTATGAAGGATTTAAGAGTAAATAATTACTAAAAGAAAACATTTTATGATTATAGATTATATTCATAATCTATTAAATTTACATTAGGTATTTTACAAGTTTGGAATTATGAATTTAGATTCATAAACTAACATAGTGTATGTCATTGTTTAGAAATGGCGCCTAGTAGAAGGAAAGAGAATTCCTGCAATACGCATGATCGAAAGATTAAGAAGGATCATATCTTTCATGGTATTAAGCCAACATTTAAAAGTGAAATAGTCTCCCATGTATTCTCTTCATATGAAGAATTATTATCATGTGTTAATAAGATAAGTAAATAATTCTATGAGTCTTGTGGCTTTGAAGGGATGTAAGAGAAGAAAAGGATAGAAGAGAGAAAGATGGATCAAGGGAAGAGGGGAAATAAGGATTTTTCCCATATTTGATAACTGTGGAAAGAATCAACTTAGTAAATACTTGAAGGGAATGGGAGTTTGTTATAAGTGTGGAGAAAAAGGACCCCAAGTACGTGATTTCAAGGGTAAGAAAAAGGTTTCAAATGTACAATAATTCATCTGCAAGGAGTTGGGACACTATGCAAATCAATGTCCAAATCATTAGAGTATACCCCAAATGTTTTTATTGGATAATAATAAAGTTATGATACTACCAAATATGAAGAGGAATTATTAGATTTCTTATGTTGTTATTAAAGTATTGTGTCATTTGAGTATTGTATTAATGATGTACATGTTATAATAATTATAGAGTATATAAAGATTTTACTATAGTACTATTTCATTAAGGATTTGAGATTGTGTGGAACCAAGAAAATTGAATCAACAACAGGTTAGATTTTTGGAAAATATATGGTTGAGAGAAAGATAAACCATAATATGGTGCTGATATTGAGGTAGTGATTTTGGAATAATACATGATTGATTTGGATTAATTATATTGGATATTCTTGACTACCTTGAAACTGATTAATGATTTGTATTTTCCATTATTATTGGAGTTTACAACATTTTTGGATAGAAGGAGTATATCTAGTATTCTATAAGGAATAAGGGAGCATGAATGTAATAAATAAGGTTTTATGGTAATTCAGGATGTTAAAGCGTTTTAAAAGAATACATGATGAAGGTGTTCACATGTTATTACATAGAAAAAAGGATCTTCATTGTGTTTACCTTCCATATAAATTTTGGACTATGAGTTTGGACACAAGTATTTTGGATAAGTATAAAGGTTGGAATTGATTAAGTTTAACATTGGATACTATTGTTAAGGTTAAATAATTTCTTGAGATTATTTTTGGATTGTCATAAAAAGGACGACCCGGAGGACGAGCGACAACCTGTCGCGTCCGGAAAGGCTGTGAGACTTGAACCTACAATCGAAGGGAGACAAGGGTGGATCTCCAACCACTGGCATACGTGATGTCCTGGTTTGTATAATTTAGTTTTTAAATAGTCGGACAAATGAATTATAAATTCATTATTTTTGGAACCCTATACAATTAGTATAAATTGAATATTTTTGAATTCTATTATCCTTTAGAGTGAAAGACGAGTTTATGGTAGGAATTAGTTGAAGGATGAAACTCTACTTATCAAGTATATTTTTTCCCTCTTATTATATGAATAAATTAATTCTTAAACTTTAGGGAAGGTATATTAAAACCAAAAGTGTGTTATCATAATACCTTATGTTTTGCTAAACCAATGATATTTTAAATCATCATAGATTGATGGCTTTGAGGCCTTCAATTTTACACTTGTTTGTGATTGATGACCTCAATCACTCCCTATAAATATTTATGTTTTCCCTCCAATTATGTGTCTCTAATTTCCACCAATGTTCTCTTAATCGAGATCATAATTTGGTGGTGAATTTTTCATTTCCATTTCCCTATTATTAAGACTAAATTTTATTAACCCAATTTCCGATGTCAGTTTTTCACAAAGGTATTTTTCTATTTTTAACATTTTATTTTATAAGAACAATTTCAAATTGTGAGGACACAATTTATTGAAGTAGGGGAGAATGTAACACCCCAATATTTCATAGTACGTTATTTCTTCAAAGCAATTCAATAACTTGCGCTACATACAACATCGAGTTCAAGCGCACCGCGACTTACCAAACTAGCCCTTCAAAAGTGGTTATGAATAGTATTAACTGGATTTTAAATTTTATATATTCCATATAATTTTAACATCCATATTTTTCATTTCTTAGACATAATATAAGAACAAATTCATTTTTTTCAGATAAAGGAAGTACTTTTCAGAAAATGCAATTTTGCCGCCTTTTAATGGAGAACCCTTTTTAAATCCAATATTTGACACTTTTATATATTCAATTTGAAAAAATAAACTTCTTATTTAGAATTAGGACATAAAAATTTAATTTCAAAATTTTTTTGGTGTTTTTCTGATAACTTTCATATTTGGGTGAATAGTGAAAAATACTAAATTTTAACTGAAAACAAAATTTTTTAATAATAATAATTTATAGTGTTAAATTATACATTTGAATGGTTTTTAAGTATTTAAGATTATATTTTTATCATTTAATATAATTTTGGTCATTATAAGTAATTTCACATTTAAATTTGACATAAACACATGTCAATATTTTGATAGTTTTTACTTTTTAAAAAACCGCTTTTGGTTTTGACAACGGGAGTTAATTTTAAATTAATAAATGCAACTTCTATGTTTTGAATTTGGAATAATAGACTTTATTTTTGAATTAGAATATCATAATTATCTTAGGGTGAATTTTTGGGATTTTTCTGAAATCATTCAATTTTCGATGAATAGTGAAAAACACTGCGTTATTGTTTAAAACCGACATTTTATTTAAGTAATTGGTTATTTTATTTTAATTTATTTTAGGCCAAAATAGATACATAATACCTATATATATTCAATTTAATTCATTGGAGTCATTTTATAATAATTTTATATATATATAATTATATTGAACATTTTACCGTCTTTTACCCGCCTTTTAGAGGCATTTGAAAATTTACATAAAACATAATTTTACCGCTTTTTTGAGTTGAATTTAAAAAATTAGAGAGACACAATTAACATCTGTAAGTAAAATGTGGTTCAATAATATGGAAATAATTTTTTATGAATAGTTACTTTTGGCTTTTATTTTACCACGGTTAAAAGTAAATAGGGTAATTAAAGGTAAAAATGATATTATAATTACACTAGCGTATGCCCTAATTCTATTGTACAAGTGTAATTCGACAAAAAAACATTATAAATAAAATATGGTCATTTATCTCCCATTGTATTAGATTAGAACATTTATTATTATTTTATTTAAAGAAGAGTTAAAAGTGTTAAATTCAATGTTTATTAACTAAACCATTTTTAATATAGGGTTATACATAAGATAAATTAGACTATAAATATTCATTATAAAGATAAAAATATTTTCTACATGATGATATTTTATTTATAATTTTCAGTGATTAAATAATTAAATTTATTTATGATAGAATGATGATGTAGTAATTACCTTCTTAATGAAATATTAAAATAGTTTATATTATAAATATTAAAATAAATATAATTTAGACGTTTTTATTCCATAAAATAATTTTATAGGATAATATGACATGTTATTTTTGACTAGATAAATGTTTTTCAAAGTGATAAGGTTGTTATGACTTTCACAAAAAAAATACCAAATAGTGTCAAAATTGACATAAATTAATTTTTAAAACAAATACAATTTTATTGGTTGATATAATATACCTAAAAATATAAGGTTCATCTAAAGGGATTAAATAATGTTATATATGTCATTAATGAACCACTTGAGTTTCTCTTGGAAGTTTAGAGTAAGTTTATTAACCATATAGTGTAAGAATACAAGAAGACACGGTAAAAGTTAAACTATATAACTAAGAGTTAAATCTAAAAGATAAGGTTAAAATGGTAACCTAAACTTTTCTAAAACCTATTGGTTGAAATTATTTAGACCCATAACAACCTAAGTATTGAAGTAAAATCATTTTCATCCATTATAAACTAAATATTATTGTATAATAAATTAAGATTTTAATCTTTTCCTAAAGTGACCCTCACCCCTGTTATAAAAAGGCACTTCTCCTTCTGTCAAATTCTCACCTCCAAAGCCATTTGGCTCAGCCAACACCAGCCCAAATATCCTCCAAAATTCCATAAATTCAACCTAGAGGCCTTATTTTTATCATAAATCAAACCTAAGGATCTATTTTGATCAAATCAAAAGGAAGAACCTGAAGAAGAGGTAAATATTTCATCACCTCTTTTAAGTTATTTTCTTCTTCCACTTCCTCTTTCTTTGTTGTTTCCATTATAAAATAATAAATCCAGTACCTCCTACATTATGTAATGTTATAATAAATATGGTACAACCATATTCGTTTTTTCATCCATCCTATAAATGACAAAGTCACTATATGTGCGTACGTACAGCTTACCGTCTCCACGTCATGGTGTAGTTTGTTATCCAAACACTTCATTATTTATATGCGTATAATAATGAGTATGAATTATGTAAATAATAAATATAACATTTTAATGACTCTGTATATATGATATACCATCCAATTACAAATGATTTCACCATCAATATAATGATATTGTCTCTCGTGCGTACGTACGGATTACTATCACCATGACGCGATGAGATTCATTTCCACATTCATCATTCAACGATGATTATAAAAATATATATATTATTAATAAGTATGTAATATATGAAATAATAATTCTACTGAATAGATATATATATATATATATATTTGTGTGTGTGTGTGTGTGTGTGTGTTTGTGTGTCTGTATGTATGTATGTACATACATATATCTTATTCACTTACTTTCATTCAATACGATATGAAAAAGGAAACAACGTTTATGCGTTTGTACAGCCTGCCGTCTCCATAAATGGTGTTTTATATTTCATATATCTATCTACTACACATATTTATATTCTAAATATATATGATATATAAATCATATGTTATATTCTGTAAGTATGTTAATCATGATCTAAATGATACGATCAATAATAACAAGTTAAAACACGTATGATAAAGAAATTGATTATTACCCAAAATGTTAATTTAACATTGAAATCATTATTAAATGGGTAGTATAAAGTCATAAATGAATCATGAATGATATAATAAATATGAATATGGTTCTGGTATAATTTAATAACATATTATGGTCATTATACAGGAGGTTAAACGTTCCCTCGACCAAAGGAAAGTTCAAGGTAAGGGTTAATTCTTCAATATCATTATTATCTGAGATTGATTATGAGTAAGTATTTACTGGGAAATATTTATCATCAATGTCCATATATCATAAAAAAATTTCAAAAGGAATCTTTTAAGGTTTTATAGAAGGGTCTATTTAAATATATCATCATTTTAAATGTTTTAAATATTTATTTTTCTAAATATTTTTAATTAATGTCCATGTTTTCAAAATGATTTTAAGGATTTATTTATATGGACATAATTGTTTTAAAATGTTAATTCCTTTCAATGTTTCAAAGTGGTATGGGACAATTTGATTCAAAAATGTATTTAAATGTATTCCTTTCTAAATTATGTGACTTTTAAATGATTTCAAAAAAATGATATTTCTCTCAAATAGTTTTAATTTCATCTATGTCAACATCCTTTGATGGATTTTACACTTGTTTAAAGTTGATTTATTATGATACAAATCTCCCATATTGTATTGAAGGTTTTGTGATATGTTTGACTATGGATGTGTCATTTTTATTCCATTCATAGTTTATGGATAAAGTATTGACATTTCTTATGCTAGTTTTAATAAAAATATATATGTCATGTTTAAACATTTTCACATGAGGAATGCATTGGACTTAGTAAGTGACGAGTGAAGCATGCTATAGCTCTTCGTTGCATCAGTAGGTCTCATTAGACAAACTAGTGTCTTGTCACAAGGCCTTGAAAAAATTTTATTTGTATTCTTATCATAAGGCCTTGACTATGTGGTTATGAAGTCTAGAATTATGCATTCCAACATTATGAAATTGGCTATTGATATTACATGTGATTGTTCGACTAGTAGAATATCCATGTGAATAAGTAAATGGAATTATTTTATTTATCTTTGCCATATTATGATGAAGTTTAATTTTAAAAGGATTTTTTTTTAGTCTTATACATTGCCTTAAATGTTTGTTATTATTTATGAAAGTTTCCTCTATATTGTTATCCTTACTGAGATTCTGAGCTCACCCCTTTATTATATTTTATTTTCACATGATTCCAAGAAGTGTATTATGATTGATAAGCAGGGTTAATCTAAGGGATTAATGGCGTTCTCAAAAGATCATTTATATTATTTTTTATTTTCTAATGTGTAATGTTACGTTTATGTATGTAATCCATTTTATAAGACTTCTAAATAGATCATTCTTCCGGGACTTTATTTCATGTAATCATGCTAATGTATTAAAATAATGCACTAACTCTGGGCTTCTAGGGTTGGGGCGTTACACTTTTACTGAAATAATTGACATCTAAAGTTCCACATATATCAGTATGTATGATCTCAAAGGGTTTATCACTTCTATTAGCACCATTATATGTATGTATTTTTGTTTTTCCATTAATAAAATCTACACAAATGTTTAGGTCGTTAAAATCCAAATTTGGAAGGATTTCAATTATAATCAATCACTCCAATATTTATTTGGAAATATGACCTAAATATTTATACCATAAATAAGCAGATTTTTCATTTACTAAACCACATTTAGTACTAAAATTATGATGCATGATCATAAGTGTTTTAGCATACATATTATAAAGATTTAGTTTATATAAACCATCATATGATAAACCAGATCCAATCATGTGTGTATTCTTAAACAAACTAAAATATTCATTCCCAAAATTAAAAGAGTATCTAGCAGCATAAAATTTTGATAAAGACACCAAATTACTAGATATTCTGGGTACATAAAAGGTTTCACACAAATCAAAACTATATCCACTATCAAGGATCTAATGGTAAGTCCCAACCACTTCCACTAGAACCTTCACTCTATTTTCCATGAAAATAAAATTTTTAATTGGTCATTTGATTTGGGTTTAAAGGAATCCCTACATCATATTAGAAACATTAGTCATATGACTAGAATCAATCCACAATGTATTATGTGGAACATTAGCTAAGTTTGATTCATAATATGTATAATCATTTTTCTTATCTTTCTTTTCTAACCAAGACTTTCGTTTCAGGAAATCCTTTTGTAAATGTCTAACTTTCCCACCAAAATGGAATTTATCTTTATTTTTGTTCTTCTAGTACTTTCTATAGGACTAATTTATTTTCAATGTCCCCTTTCCTTTTCCATGATTCTTTATACCATACTTCTTTCCTCCTTGATGATGAACATAATGGACGAAGTTGATTCCTTGACTCTTTAAGCATGTTTCCTCTTGAACTAGGATACTATGCTATTCATGCACATTCCATTTATCTTTCATGGTGTTGTAATTCAATTAGAATAGTCCATACTCATACTGTAATGAGTTTGTGACAAACTGTACAAGGAAAATTTCATCCACTTCCATTCCTAAAGACTTAAGTCTTGCTACAATATTTTTCATTTCAATGACATTATCATGCATAATTTGAAAACCACCAAACTTCATAGTCGTCAATGTACTCATTAATGTCCCAAAAATAGATTTTTCAGTAGTTTGAGATCGGTCACCCATGGATTTCATAAATTCTTTATCACTTTCAGTTTTAGGGATACCTAACATGATGTTACTTTCTATGCTCATTTTCATGAACATAAAACTTGATTTTTTTTCAATCTTTCCATGTTGTATAATGTACATTATTATCATCATCACTATTTTCATATTCTATAGTAGTAGGTTTTTATACTCAGAGTAACAAATCAAGATCTAATACACCAAGGTGAAATTGAATTTTCTCACTCCAATGAGAGAAATTTAATCCATTAATGATCAAAATAGTTGATGTTTGTGAGTGAAATGATGATGGAAAGATAACTGTAATAAATACATGCATAAAATTAATTCTTTTAAATAATAATAATACATAGATTCAGACACATTATTTAACATAAAATGTGTATTAGTGTTCTCCTCTAGGTGATACACTAATACACAAACATAAATGATACTGATTAAATTAACTTTATTTAGAAATTATATACACATAAATTAAATTTAGTTATTATCTTTGTATATATAAATAAATATTATAATGCATATATATATATAACTTCCAGCAATTATATTCATAAATTATAAGAATATGAAAATTTAATTTGGGAAATTAATAAATATCTCATAATAATGAATTTTAATTTATCATAAAATATTATAATAGTATCAAAGTTTTGAGCAATCAATAAATGATATTTTTAACATAATTTTGGAATAATTTTAAATTTATGATTTAACTACTTTGATGATTAAAAAATATCATACAATAATGTTCCAAAAATAAAATATCATAACATAACATAATTATAAATATAAATAATAATTTTTTTAATAAACATAAATTCAAAATTTTATTTACTCTTTCTTTAATTTATTTTGGCATCAAATTTAAAACTGTAATAATTATTTCTAATAATGAAAAATAAATATTATTATTTATTTAATAAACATAATTTAACACAATCCAACTTCTAAAACATAATTTAAAAGAATTATAACAATAATAATTATTTTCCCATTCAAATAATGACAATCATTTTTAAAAAAAATTAAAAAATGAACATAATTCATCATAACGTCTCTTTAAATAATAATAATAATAATAATCATCATCATCATCATCATCATAATTAATGATTATATGAAGGATTTTAAATCCTTAGTTTACTTTTAATAATTTTCATGGGGTTTGAAGACCCCTGAAAATTAGATACTTATCCATTTATTATTATAGAAAATTTAGGGGGAAAACAATACAACATAAATTCTTTACACAATTTGTAATTGTGGGCCACCAGAAATAATAACTATAATAATAATAATAATAATAATAAATGTATATAGGAACCATATTAGGATAGAGGTAGCGTAATAAGTAAATAAATAAAAGGGATTGCAAATTCCAAAATCATGATAAAAGATGCATCGTATTGGGATTTCCAAAAAAATAAAAAATCCATAGCAGATTCAGTTTTCAAAAATTCATAGCAACATATATTAAATTGAAATAGAAACTTCAGATAAAAAAAATTCACAACCGAATTAAAATTGAGAAGAAGAAAAAAAATTCACAACACCTTCAGATTTCAGAAAAAATTGCACAGTGGATTCATTATGTGAAACTTGAAATAAAAATTATATAAATCCATTACATGAAATTGAAATCATTATTCAATTTTGAATGTAATCCAAATTTCTAATTCTAATTTCAATACAATATGTGATAAATTTAAATATGGAAAAACAAAGATTTCATAACCTACTTCTAATACCACACGTAATTTAATTTCATTAAATTTAGGATCTTTAAAATATGTATTTATCACATATCTAGTTAAATAAAATTAAAAATAAAAGTCATATCTTGATCCATTGAACATTTTGGATTTGAGTCTCCTTGATTTTCTCTCACATAAAAGGAATTTTTTCCTATGCCTACTCTATCTTCCATCGATTTTAATGGAGGTCTTAATACAACATGAATTCCCATTTTCATTCAGAACAAAAGATTTATTTTTTGACCTTGTCATCATTGGTTTCATTACAGAGGAATAAACTTTACAATGCTTTAGTTTCTTCCCCTTGATGGCCGAAGAATTCCCCTCGATATTCATTGCCAGAGTTACTCCAAAGTCTCAAGAGGAATACACTTCTATATACCCTTTTTGAATTCCTATTCCATATTTAATGGTATATTAAATAAGAAAATCCTCTTCATCTTCTTATAAAGCCTATAACCCACCATCTAAGAGAGTGTCTACAGTTTCAATAAAATCCTCCAGGAAGCCTCGGCCTGGTTCGAAAGCTAAATACCTAAAAAAATTATTATTATTCCTAAATTCAACTCTATGTTATCCCTCATTCTCTATATCCTACAAATCCACATTCAAAACTTCAAAATGATTCTTAGTATCAAAGAAAGAGAGGGATCCTTGTTCAAGAGGCCATAGAGAAACCAGACCTTCATCACACAAACCTGAGAAAACATGAGAAACTAAGGACTCGTTAGGGATATTTCATGTAGTCTTGCCTCAAACAAGGGGAGTATGCACAACTAGCTTGTCCAGAGTGGTCAAAATTGTTGCAGTATAAGTCCCTTCTTCATTTGAAGCTGGAGTAGATCATTCATACTGATCACAACTCAGCTGGTGGGGAAGTTTTATCATCTTTGATGAAATTATCCTATCAATATATCCCTCTTCACTAACCTAAACCTCATCTAAATAGATAGGCTTCATGGTGCCAATAAGAGGAACATGATAACTTTAACCACTCACCCAAGCAACCAGCCAATTTGATTCACAATACTTCAAGAAAAACTAGGACTACTAAAGGGGCCTCACTGCCCATCTTGAATGCCTTCCTCCACTTCTAGGACCTCATCTAGGGACTCCTAAGAACCATATTCTTACATCTAGAGGAAGCTATGAGAGTTTCATTTCAACACATAAGTGTTCCATAGTAAGTTTTTTAAAGGAAGATTTCCTTTGATCAACAGAAAAAACCGACCAATGGAATTACCTATAGACTGAAGGGGAGATGGATTTTAGAAGGGTAATGGAAGAATAAGAAGCTAGTTTTGGCTATTCAATCTGGGACAAGTGAGAAATAAAAATGGGAGAGAACACAAAATGATATTTCAAGCTTGTATTGCACATATTTTTCATACTATAATTGCCAACAATTTATTGGCATTTACAAAGAAATGAAACTGACACATTAAAGAAATTAAAAATCCAAATTAAATGAATACATTGAAGAAATAAAACAGCCACATTAAATGGAAAAATTAAAGAAATGAAACATCCACATTGGGAAGACCCTTTGAATTTCCACCAAATGTATTTGGTTTGCAATTCCAACACTCCCCTTCAAACAAAAACAGAATTCATTTCGAATAATTTTCATAGCTATTTGAATGCATCTATTAGTAATGAATTTATGAAAATATCAGCCACAAGTTTCATAGTATGTAAATACATCAATTTTATCATTTTCTGCTTCAAATGATCTCTTAGAAACTGATATCGGGTATCAATGTGTTTTCTTCTTCCGTGTTGCCCCATATTTTTAGATAGTTTTATTTCTGACTTATTATCCACATATATGATTATGGATCCATCCTATGGATGCTTCAACTCATTTAGAAGGTTTCTCAACCAAATTCCTTCATAAATAGTGGATAGTGCTAGTATGTACTCTTCTTTACATGTGGATAGGGCGACCACACTTTGCTTATTCGAATTCCATGTGAAAGTAGTCATTCCAAGAAAGGATAAATATCATGTGGTGCTTTTTCTTTCATCTTAGTCACCTCCCCAGTCACTTTTTGAGTATCCATATATCATTGCTTCATCATTGTATGGATAGAAAAGTCCAAATTCCACTATTCCTTTGATGTACTTAAGGATTCTTTTTATGGCTAGCCAATGTGATTATTTTGGTGCTTCCATGTACCTTCTTAGAAGCCCAACACTATAGATGATATATGGCCTTGTGATTGTGAGGTACCTTAGGCTTCCAATCAGAATATTGAACAAAGTCGAGTCAATGATTCTTCATTCTCTGTCTTTTGTCAGTTTTAAGCCCGTTGCTATAGGAGTTTTTAGGGGGTTTCAATTAGCCATCTTGAAATTTTTAATCAATTCCTTGTCATACTTATTTTGAGATATATAGATGTCACCGTGTATTTTCCTTACTTATATTCCCATTAAAATCACATAAGACCTCCATCGGTCATCTCGAACTCCTTAAACATGTCCTTGAATCCATCGAACATCGGTTGGTTGTTCTGTGTAAACAATAAATCATCAACATGCATGCATTCTATAATCATATTACCATGATCATTCTTCTTGATATAAACAGAATTCTCACACGGAAATTAGGAGAATCCGTTCTCTTGAAGATATTTTTCGATGCATGCATTCCAAGCACATGGAGCTTGCTTCAACCCATAGAGGGATTTATTCAATCGATACACCTTTTCATCCTCCCCTTGCATAAAAAAACCTTCAGGCTGATCAACATAGACCTCTTCTTCTATAATTTTATTTAGAAATTCAGACTTCACATTCAGTTGGTAGATCATTCAACTGTGATGGACTATAAGGGAGATAATCATCCTTACAATGTCCAAGCGAGCAATAGGAGCGAAGACTTCTTCATAGTCCACCTCGTACTTCTATTTATATCCCTTTCTTATGAGCCTTTCCTTATACTGATTAATCTCACCATCTGCATTTCTCTTGATCTTATACACCCATTTGATGCCAATGATTTTCTGGCTATTCAGAAGTGTAGTCAGCTCCCATGTGTCATTTTCTCTATGGCATGAATTTCTTATTTCATAGAAATTATCCAACATTCTTCCCTTATGGCTTCCTAAAATGTTTGAGGATCATGATCTACATACAAGAAAAAAATATTTACCTCTTTGGTTTGCTCATAGATGTCTCTTCAGTTTTTCATCTTTATAGGCGCCATTGGTGAGGATGTGTTGGCCAAATTTTAACTTGATAGAGTGATTTCAAGAGTGATGGAATGTAATCTTGGACTCTTGTGTACTAACGATGCACCTGATAATGGTGTTTCGGGCGTTTGCTCCTGATGATCATGCCTTTCTTCAGGATATTCTGTTTCAATAGGAACATCTTTATTTGATTCTTCATCCTTCCATATCCACATTTCTTCCTCACTAAAGACCACATCTTCACTCACCACTACTTTATTGGTTAGTGTATTATAGATCTTATAGGCTTTAGATGCATCATTGTAGCCGTTGAAGATGCACTTCTCACCACGATCATCATGTTTCTTTCTTCTTGCTTCTGAAAATTGAGCACAGAAAACACACCCAAAGATTCTTAGGTGCACCCCGCTCAGTTTGTAACAACTCCACACCTCTTGTGGTTTCAAATTTCTAATGATCTTGGTTGGACATCGATTGAGAATATAGGTAGTACATGCACCTGCCTCTACCTAGAAGCTCTTTGGCACCCCTTTCTCCTTCAGCATGATCCTCATCATATTGAGGATGGTGCGGTTCTTTTGTTCTGCAATGTCATTCTACTGTAGCGTCTAAGTTGCAGTGTATTACTACATGATGCCTTGTTCCCTGCAAAAATCTTGAAATGCATTTGAAGTGTATTCCCCACCTCTGTTAGATCTGAGTACTTTGATCTTTTGACCACTTTTTGCTTCAACACGGGCTTTGAAAAATTTAAAGATAGTAAAAGCAGAAGATTTTTCTTTGATGCAATACACCCAAAGTTTTCTGCTGAAATCATCAATGAGGGTAAAAAAGTACCTATTACCTCCAAATGATAGTGTTTCAAGCGGTCTGCAAATATCAGTGTGAACCAACTGAAGTGGTTCCTTTGATATTCTTGACACTCCACAAGGGAAGGAGTTCATTTGTTCCTTACTGAGTGTACATGCCTCACACACATGATTTGAAACTTCAATCGCTGGAAAGCCATACACCATGTTTGATGCGGATAAAAGTGTAAGGCCATTAAAATGGATATGCCTAAAGCATAGATGTCATCTCCGTGAGTCATTCTTCATGAGTCCAAAGAGACTTATCGACCTTTGTGTTGATATGCAGTAGAAGCATGCGATTATTCACCATTTGGATTTGAGAAACAAGTCTCTTGTGAGTATCTCTTATAAACAAAGAAGAGTTTTTCATGTGTATGACATACCCATTCTCAAGGATTTGGTTGATACTAATGATATTATTTTTCATTTTTGGCATGTAATACACATTAGAGATATAATTTGACACACCATTCTTCTTAAACATTTTAATTTTACATTTTTCAATTACGGGTACCTTTGATGAGTCATCAAAACTCACATCGATATGAACTTCTTCTTTGAGTTCCTTGAACAATCCTTTAATACCAGTTTGTTGGGTATAAAAGCCGGGACAAATGAGAAAGAAAAATGGGAGAGATCACAAATGGAGGTATCAATCTTGTATTGCACATATTTTTCAGACTATAATTGCCAACAATTTATAGGTATTTACAAAGAAATGAAACTGACACATTAATGAAATGAAATATCCAAATTAAATGAACACATTAAAGAAATAAAAAAGCCAAATTAAACGGATGCATTAAAGAAATGAAATATCCACATTAAAAGGACACATTAAAGAAATGAAACACCAAATGAAGAGGAAGTGAAATCCATGGATACATATTCCAGATCTGGACTAAGCTCACGCTAGGTCTTCCTCATCAACAAAGAAAATAAGGATCTATCGTAGCCCTAAAAGCCCTACAATCGCACAGTGACTTTAGAAAACCTAATAAAGATGAGTGTGTTTTCAGGTTATGTTTGACACCACTAATAGAAAAATGTGTATAACACTAACCACTTTGGATACAAGAGATGAACCAAATGCAAAATAAAATAATTAATTCAACATCAAATGAAGAGGAAAATGCATGGGGGAAGTGGTTATGGCTTGTCTGCGGTGGAGAGAATGTGTTCGAGATCATCAGAGATGGAGGGGTCCAGAGGGTGGGTGGCTTGACGCTTCAGGAGGAGGTGTAAGGAATATAGCGGCACTAGGAAATGGCCTTCTATGTATAGCTTCTCCTGCACTGTCTAGGACACTAGCAGTGCCCAGAGCTCCTCCATTTTCCCTTCATCTGCTTCCTCCCCCATATCCTAATAGAGGGAGACCACAAACCGGAGGACCTGAAGCTGGGCCTGGAGGAATGTGACATACTTGAAGGTCGCCGCCAACATCTCAGTGGTGTTCATCTTTCGCCCCCCCCCCCCCCCCCCCCAATACCTTCCCCAGTTCCTGAGTCTTCGTCGTTATTCTCTACCGCCTCTCCCTCGCCGCCATGCTCTGCACCGAAACCTCCCTCCCCTCACCGCCACTCCCGAAACTCCTATCGCCGCCCCCCACCTCACCGTAATTGGTAGGAAGCTACCTCGGATCCTGGCCGTAATAACACTGATACTCATGTGGTGGCAGGAACATCTCCGCCTGAGCTCCGGGTGCCGGTGGAAGGGGAATCCGAGTGGGGGTCGATTCCGGCAGCACCAGGAGCATCCCTTCATCGAAATCGAAGCACCCTGGATCAGGGAAGGCAGTAGGTCATTGGTAGAGGAACCCGTCGTTGCGGTCATCTTCCTGGCGGCTGTATTGCAGGCACGGGCATTTGGGCTGTGAGCAGATCAAGTAGAGTTCCGGATCAAGGTCATCGAGGGGGGACGAGGAAGACGACGAAGAAGAAGACAGGAATCTGAATCTGTGGGGAAGGATCGAGAGCAAGTTCTACGCTGGAAAATTGAAAGGCTGTGAAACGGAGAGGCAGGGCTCGAGATCGGGGTCGTAAAATAAGGTTTCGGGGTAGAAGACAGGGTCTGTGAGGTCGGGGAGGTGGTTGTGGGAGGTGGTCTAGGTGGGCGTGAGGCCATGGGAGGAGCTGAGGAGGAGCTCCCTTTCTGAATATTTGGTATCATAAAAGCAGCGGGCAGATCCGAGGGACCCAAAAGAGGTGGGAGCAGAGGCACGTGGGAAGAATGCCTGCTTTGCAACGTTGCTGGAGAAAGGGGTGCTGGAAGCACCGGCGGCGACGGTAGAAAGGGGAGGATTCATCATCGCTGTCATTGTAGAGAGATTCCGAATTGATGTATCTGTGTTTCTACAGCGTCTCTCCTAGGATTCACCGTTGTGTTTTATCAGAGAGAATGAGTAGAGAGCCAATAGAAGGGTGGGCATTTTACAGCCCAGGCTGCAGATCTGAAGACCGGTGAAAAAATTTCGGCGAGATTCTCACCGAAATTTTCTCTCTCGTTAACCGCTTACTGCGTAGTGGGTAGTAATGGATCTTCTCTTCCCCAAGGGACCCAAAAGAGGCAGGAGCAGAGGCGCATGGGAAGAAGGCAAGTTTTGCAACGATGTTGGAGAAAGGGGCACTGGAAGCACCAGCGGCGACGGTAGAAAGGGGAGGATTCATCATCATCGTCATTGCAGGGAGATTCTGAATTGATGTATCTGTGTTTCTACGGCGACTCTCCTTGGCTTCACCACTGTGTTTTATCAGAGAGAATGAGTAGAGATCTGGTAGAAGGGGGCATCGGTGGTTTATAGGTCAGGCTACAGATCTGAAGACTGGTGAAAAATTTTTGGCGAGATTCTCGCTGTAATTTTCTCTCTCGTTAACCTCTTACTGCGCAGTGGGAAGCAATGGCTCTTCTCTTCCCCGAGGGACCCAAAAGAGGCGGGAGCAGAGGTGTGTGGGAAGAAGGACCGCTTTTCAATGTTTCTGGAGAAAGGGTTGCCAGAAGCACCGGCCGCAACGGTACAAAGGGTAGGATTCATCATCGCTGTCATTACAGGGAGCTTTTGAATTGATGTATCTGCATTTCTACGGCAACTCTCCTTGGCTTTGTCGCTGTGTTTTATCAGAGAGAATGAGTAGAGAGCTGGTAGAAGGAGGCGGCAGCGGTTTACAGACCAGGCTGCAGATCTGAAGACCGGTAAAAAAAATTCGGCGAGATTCTCGCCGAAATTTTCTCTCCCATTAACCGCTTACTGTGCAGTGGGAAGCAATGTCTCTTCTCTTCCCCGAGGGACCCAAAAGAGGTGGGAGCAGAGGCGCATGGAAGGAAAGCCTGCTTTGCAACGTTGCTGGAGAAAGGGGTGCTGGAAGCGTCGACGACGACGGTAGAAAGGGGAGGATTCATCATCATCTTCATTGTAGGGATCTTCTGAATTGATGTATCTGTGTTTCTACGGTGACCCTCCTTGGCTTCGCCGCTGTGTTTTATCAAAGAGAATGAGTAGAGATCTGGTAGAATGGGGTGACGGTGGTTTACAGGCTAGGCTACAGATCTGAAGACCGGTGAAAAAATTT